>JAESUZ010000956.1:0-600000 GCA_017311185.1 Proteles cristata cristata
GTGTGTGTGTGTGTGTGTGATGAGTGGGGGAAACTATCTGAGTTGGTACAGCGATATAGAAAAGGTGATATAGACATGTGCTTTATGACTTCTTTACAGTTGGTAATAGATCATTAACATTTTATCATATCAATAAATGTAATTCTATAACATGCCTTTTAATAGCTGCATATTATTTTACCATTTGGATATACTATAGTTTATTTTAACGAATCATCTACTATTGGAGAAAGATCTTTGAGACTTTGAGTAGAATGGTCAGATGCGCTATGTTTTTAGGATACCAAAATCAGCTTTGGAATATAAAATGGTCAACAGCATTAATTCTGTCACATACCTGTTTACAGAGTTTCAGGAATCATCAAAAATAGAGTATAAACCAAAAATTCTATAGGATCAATAAATCAGTAGCTTATGCTTGGTATCATTCATTAACAGTCTCTGTATTCTGGCTGCCTTAGTTTCCTCAGCACAGTGTTGAATAAACATTGTGAATTTTTCTGATTAAACATTTTTATCTAAGAGAAGGATAAAGACTTATTCAAATATCATATGCTTGCACGTATAGGAGGATTAGGAGGAACTTAACGGAGGACCATGGAGGAGAAGAAGGGGGGAAATGGTGGGGCAAAGGGAGAGAGGCAAACCATGAGAGACTCTTGAATGCTGACAAAAACTGAGGACTGATGGATATGGGGGGGAGGAGGGATGGGCATGGAGGAGGACACTTGTGGGATGAGCACTGGGTGTTATGTGGAAACTAATTTGACAATAAACTATTTGTAAAAAAAAAAAAAAAAAAAAAAAAAGGCTTATTCTATTCCAGGTTATGGATGCTTCAACACCAATGATCTCTTCTGACAGTTGAACCAATTCTGGTATAAAAACTGTATAGTGAAATATACTTTTGACTTAACTTCAGTATGCTCTGGCAATGCAATGATATATTTATCTTGCAACATTATATATAAGTTATAATTTATTTTTCTTCCATCACTTTATTATTATTTAAAAATCATTTTAAGTTTATTTGAGAGAGAGAGAGAAAGATAGAGAAAAGAGAGGAGGGGAGAGGCAAAGAAAGAGGAAAAGAGAGAATACCAAACAGGGTCCACACTGCCAGCGCAGAGCCCAAAGCTGGGCTTGAACTCAGTGAACTGCAAGATTATTACCTGAACTGAAACCAAGAGTTGGACACTTAACCAACTGAGCCACCTGGCGCCCCACTTTTCTTTTAACATTTTAGAGCCCATTACCTCTTCCTGTATTTTTTCTTTTGGCAGAGTGATATTATATCAAGTCCCAAATACCCTGTACTATAAATATACATGTAATATAAACCATTGTGAATTTACTCTAGAACCATAAAAACTATCTTTGGAGATTTCAAGTGAAAATCTACAGTCTTAGAGGCACATGGCTGGCTCATTTGGTAGAGATGTGTGACTCTTGAACTTGGGGTTGTGGGTTTGAGGCCTGTATCAAGGGTAGAGATTGTTTAAAAATAAAATCTTAAAAAAAATCTATAGTCTAATCATCAGTAATTATAAATTCTGGAAAATCTGTTTATTAAAGGAGTATCTTTTACATATTCAAAATGACGAGCTAACACCATTGAAGAATATTTCATTTTTTTATTTTCTTAGATCCAATCTATCAGTAAAACAAAGTTTAATTAGTTTATGATCATTTTAAATGAAGATGAAATTTAAAAAAACATATCTATATTGTTTTTATAGGCAACATTCCAGTTAATCACAAAATATAGTTTTTTCCAATTCTACTTTAATGACTTTGTAATGAAACTGAAGAAACATTCTGCTGCTTGAAAAGGTCATGTTCCTAACTAGGTTCCACATTTGGTAAAACATTATGTTTACACTATTAACACAATTAATTTGCTCAGAAAATTCTTTTTAAAAATAGTATAAATATAAAATTATAAATTTGAAAGATATTTGAATTAATAAAGTTTAACTATATAAATGTGGGGGGGGATGAGTGGACAAAAAAGAGCCACTCAGACATGAGTACAATTATTTTAAAATACACTTAGGTAAAGACTGTTTAAAATTCTTGAGGAAAAAGAGATTGTATCATAATTATTATCTTTAAAATTTTAAGCTACCTTTTTAAAAAATCCAAAAGCATTTCTGTATTAGTTCTTAAAAACAAATTCAAACAATCTTGATTTACAATTCCACAATTCACTCCTCTTTCACAAAGTATGTTTTTTATTTTATGACTCTCTGTTCATATGGAACCTTGTACTGTATGTTATACACGGCAGGCATTTCAACAATGTCAAATGGATGCATCCCAATAATCCCATCAGATTTTCATCATTGATACAGAATATATGGAGTCAAACATTTTTTAATAACATACCTGGTATAAGAAATTCACATTTCCCTAATTCAGCTTTTCAGGAACCTCTTATATCTCTATAACATACAAAGCTATGGATGGGATGTGTGAAACATTATGAAGATCCCAATGAAACATACAACTTTCTATCCCTTAGAAGGAAATTTAAAAGATTTGGCACCTACAGAAGTAGATCTGACTGTCAATATACACAGGTTCACCCACAGAGAAAATAAAATTCCTGTATGTTGGAACACTTGGCATCTGTGCACTCGCTTTTCCTATTTCATGCCATGTTTCCCTGGCCCTATGTACTGAATGCAGATTCAGTCTGAAGGGAAAGGCTCCTCCAGCTGCTAATTGAGACTTCCCAGCACTATAACCTTGAGATCATCCAGCACCGCTGCCTACTTCAAGTTCTCCCCTGGGGGTGGATGTGGGTGCTGGCACTCCTTGCTGTGCACTAAAAGCAGAAAAAAACTGGCAAACGGGACACTTAAAGGACACTGCATAATTTCACTAAGAGTTAGAAGAGAAGCAGAACTCTGTTGCTATCAAATATGTTAGTAAGCACAATTTTGTTCCCTTTTTTTGGTCAGAAAGAAAGCGGAGACAGAAAAAGAGTTAAGAATGAAGAAATGTTTGGAATAACAGGGTTTACTTTAGACTGTGGAAAATGCTGAGGTATATAATAACAGACTTAAAGAAAGTAACAAAACAATTATCTCGACATAAATATTCCATAAAATGAAGCATTTAATTTCTTCTGGTGTTATGTAAATACACATTTACTATATCCTGAAACTAAACTATAAACTCCTTGCAAGTAAAAATTGTGCATTATTCTCTTTAGCAAATAAATATTTACGGTATTGATAAAAACACTGTGCAATAAAAGCTTATGAAATCTTAGAGTTCTAGTAGGTAAACAAGTTGGAAGATCTATTGCTAACAATTTATTTATTAATAGATCTAACCCTTCCAGAAGCAGCTATTTATATACCCAATATATCACTAAATTTGGGCAAAACTGATGTATTACGGCCATGATATTGAAAGCATATTATATAAAAATAAACCAAAGTATGTCCATTCTATAGAAAATTTTATTGCCATCTTTTAAATGAAAGTATTTAGCATTTATCAAAATTACATACACACACACACACACACACACACACACACACACACACATTAACAATTGTTCCAAAGTATATGGTAGACTCCAAGATTCCACAAACATTTTTCTGCAAAGATCCAGACAGTAACATCTGACCACTCAAATCTGCTACTGCAGTGTAAAAGAAGTCATAGACAATACATGAATGAGTTTGGCTGCTTCAATAAAAACTTTATTACAAACCAGTCAGCCAACATACAGACAAGAGTTTGCCAATTCTTGAAATAGATTATATAGTAACAGAAGTAGCACTAAATGGGATAGAGAAAGGATTTTTAATATTTTTATAGGTAAGAAATATTCATGAACTTTTCACTCCATCTTTATTGATTCTTACAAAGAATAACACAATAACAAGCTAACAGTCAACAAAAACCCATAAACTTAAGTACCTGGTTAGGTATCCTCAGTGGGGCCTTGGACCTCCAGGGAATTCGAGGCATAAAAGGCCATTGAATAATCCAGTGTTTCTGTCCATTTAAAATGATCTCCTGATTAACATATAAGATTAGCATGGAAGAACATATGATAATGGTATGATTAACATATAAGAACACAGTAATCAAAAAAAAAAAAAGAATTGCTAGTTTAACTCTAAAGTTCCTCTTGTTAGAAATTATAATTTCCCACAATTATTATTTCTTGTTAAAATTACCTAAACTAAAATCTTCCAAGAGATATTATAGAAATAATCTATATACCATAAATATGTTAGGATTTTATTTTTCAGACGCTTATTTTTAAAATAACCCTGCTTTAAAAATGTAGCCAAGACCTGCAGATTCAGTTTCTAAAATGTTTATAGAAAATACATTATAAATGTGGAATTTAATTACATAAAGTACTATAGATTTGGCTTGCCCAAGCTTTTGTTAAATTGGTCCTTAATTTATATTATTTCATTCTTAATATATTACTTCATGATACGCAACTGTTTAGAGTTGATAATTTACTTATGTTTCATGTAAGGAATACTCTTAAATTTAAGTAAATTATATAATGTGATGTAATTAAACAAAATATATAATTTTTCTATAAAAATGAAATTTTGAATAATTTTAGGAATACACTTTGAAAAATTTGATACCTATAAACTTGGAAAAATTTGGTGCCCAAATCTCATTAATCAAAAATATTCATCGACTCAGTGTTGAAATGTTATTTTTAGGATATTTATCAGACATTTTTTGAACTAGATGGAGTCAAAAATCTTAGCAGAATCTGGTTTATGTAACAAGATAAATTGCCTTGAGTTTTAATATAGGACCATTTTTTCTTTTGCTTAAAAGAAAACAATGATGAGCCTAGCTCATAATCTGCTAGGCTTAAAATATGCAAATAAATGATTGCAACTTCAAACTTTATAATCAATTTTGAATTACAGCAAACAGTTGAAAAGGGAAAGCCAAAACTCCTTTTAACCACAAAGGACATATGGAAAAAAAATTTCTTTACCGTTTTAAATAGGTACAAAAAAATAAGGTAAAGAAATTTTGGCAACTTTAAAATTGTTAAAGAAAACTGATAACAAAACTGTATATTTCAGTCCAAACTATATGTTCAGGACCCAATTTATATAATGATATAGCCAATGAGCCTGTTCCTGAAGTCTTTGCTAAGACTCAGTTGCCTAAATCTCTTGATCTTTTTTTGTCAATTAAATGTCATAATCTTAATAGCAATTCACATTAAAAAAATTTTTTTTGCTTTAGTCATCTTTTTTTTAATGTTTATTTTTGAGAGAGAGAGAGAGAAGAATTAGTAGAGGGGAGGCAAAGAGAGAGGGAGATAGAGAATTTGAATCAGGCTCTGCCCTGAAAGTGGAGAGAGCCTCATGCTGGGCTCCAACTCACACAACCACACAACCATGAGGTCATGACCTGAGCTGAAACCGAACTGACCTAACTGACAGTAGGACACCTAACTGACCGAGCCACCCAGGAGCCCAGCTTTAGTCATCTTTGATGTTTTTCCATTTTCTTTGGAAAATATTCTAGATATTCTAAAAAATTAAAAATAGGATGGTAATTTTTCTTAAAAGAGTTTATTCTACTGAAATCAGCCACATAGGGGAAATAAGTTGATTTATGTTTTGTATAATTCTCAAATTCTTTAGTTTATTTTCAGATCTGTATTTTACATTGTGTTATATGTGTTTTGTTTTATTTATTTATTTGTTTTACTTCAATAGCCTTTTATGTCACCTCGGTACCCTGGAGGTCCAAGGCCCCCACTGAGGATACCTAACCAGGTAAGATTCGTGTGGTACTTAAGTTTATGGGTTTTGTTATTGTTATTGTTGTTATTGTTATTCTTTGTAAGAATCAATAAAGATCGTGAAAAGTTCATGAATATTTCTTACCTATAAAAATATTAAAAATCCTTTCTCTATCCCATTTAGTGCTACTTCTGTTACTATATAATCTATTTCAAGAATTGGCAAACTCTTGTCTGTATGTTGGCTGACTGGTTTTGTAAATAAAGTTTTATTGGAAAACAGCCAAACTCATTCATTAATGTATTGTCTATGACTTCTTTTACACTGCAGTAGCAGATTTGAGTGGTCAGATATTTACTGTCTGGATCTTTGCAGAAAAAAATGTTTGTGGAATCTTGGAGTCTACCATATACTTTGAACTTAATTGTTAATGTGTGTGTGTGTGTGTGTGTGTGTGTGTGTGTGTGTGTGTGTATGTAATTTTGATAAATGCTAAATACTTTCATTTAAAAGATGGCAATAAAATTTTCTATAGAATGGACATACTTTGGTTTATTTTTATATAATATGCTTTCAATATCATGGCCGTAATACATCAGTTTTGCCCAAATTTAGTGATATATTGGGTATATAAATAGCTGCTTCTGGAAGGGTTAGATCTATTAATAAATAAATTGTTAGCAA
This sequence comes from Proteles cristata cristata, assembly GCA_017311185.1. NCBI lineage: Eukaryota > Metazoa > Chordata > Mammalia > Carnivora > Hyaenidae > Proteles > Proteles cristata. The sequence continues at coordinate 6,450 of JAESUZ010000956.1, forward strand.
TAGATCTTCCAACTTGTTTACCTACTAGAACTCTAAGATTTCATAAGCTTTTATTGCACAGTGTTTTTATCAATACCGTAAATATTTATTTGCTAAAGAGAATAATGCACAATTTTTACTTGCAAGGAGTTTATAGTTTAGTTTCAGGATATAGTAAATGTGTATTTACATAACACCAGAAGAAATTAAATGCTTCATTTTATGGAATATTTATGTCGAGATAATTGTTTTGTTACTTTCTTTAAGTCTGTTATTATATACCTCAGCATTTTCCACAGTCTAAAGTAAACCCTGTTATTCCAAACATTTCTTCATTCTTAACTCTTTTTCTGTCTCCGCTTTCTTTCTGACCAAAAAAAGGGAACAAAATTGTGCTTACTAACATATTTGATAGCAACAGAGTTCTGCTTCTCTTCTAACTCTTAGTGAAATTATGCAGTGTCCTTTAAGTGTCCCGTTTGCCAGTTTTTTTCTGCTTTTAGTGCACAGCAAGGAGTGCCAGCACCCACATCCACCCCCAGGGGAGAACTTGAAGTAGGCAGCGGTGCTGGATGATCTCAAGGTTATAGTGCTGGGAAGTCTCAATTAGCAGCTGGAGGAGCCTTTCCCTTCAGACTGAATCTGCATTCAGTACATAGGGCCAGGGAAACATGGCATGAAATAGGAAAAGCGAGTGCACAGATGCCAAGTGTTCCAACATACGGGAATTTTATTTTCTCTGTGGGTGAACCTGTGTATATTGACAGTCAGATCTACTTCTGTAGGTGCCAAATCTTTTAAATTTCCTTCTAAGGGATAGAAAGTTGTATGTTTCATTGGGATCTTCATAATGTTTCACACATCCCATCCATAGCTTTGTATGTTATAGAGATATAAGAGGTTCCTGAAAAGCTGAATTAGGGAAATGTGAATTTCTTATACCAGGTATGTTATTAAAAAATGTTTGACTCCATATATTCTGTATCAATGATGAAAATCTGATGGGATTATTGGGATGCATCCATTTGACATTGTTGAAATGCCTGCCGTGTATAACATACAGTACAAGGTTCCATATGAACAGAGAGTCATAAAATAAAAAACATACTTTGTGAAAGAGGAGTGAATTGTGGAATTGTAAATCAAGATTGTTTGAATTTGTTTTTAAGAACTAATACAGAAATGCTTTTGGATTTTTTAAAAAGGTAGCTTAAAATTTTAAAGATAATAATTATGATACAATCTCTTTTTCCTCAAGAATTTTAAACAGTCTTTACCTAAGTGTATTTTAAAATAATTGTACTCATGTCTGAGTGGCTCTTTTTTGTCCACTCATCCCCCCCCACATTTATATAGTTAAACTTTATTAATTCAAATATCTTTCAAATTTATAATTTTATATTTATACTATTTTTAAAAAGAATTTTCTGAGCAAATTAATTGTGTTAATAGTGTAAACATAATGTTTTACCAAATGTGGAACCTAGTTAGGAACATGACCTTTTCAAGCAGCAGAATGTTTCTTCAGTTTCATTACAAAGTCATTAAAGTAGAATTGGAAAAAACTATATTTTGTGATTAACTGGAATGTTGCCTATAAAAACAATATAGATATGTTTTTTTAAATTTCATCTTCATTTAAAATGATCATAAACTAATTAAACTTTGTTTTACTGATAGATTGGATCTAAGAAAATAAAAAAATGAAATATTCTTCAATGGTGTTAGCTCGTCATTTTGAATATGTAAAAGATACTCCTTTAATAAACAGATTTTCCAGAATTTATAATTACTGATGATTAGACTATAGATTTTTTTTAAGATTTTATTTTTAAACAATCTCTACCCTTGATACAGGCCTCAAACCCACAACCCCAAGTTCAAGAGTCACACATCTCTACCAAATGAGCCAGCCATGTGCCTCTAAGACTGTAGATTTTCACTTGAAATCTCCAAAGATAGTTTTTATGGTTCTAGAGTAAATTCACAATGGTTTATATTACATGTATATTTATAGTACAGGGTATTTGGGACTTGATATAATATCACTCTGCCAAAAGAAAAAATACAGGAAGAGGTAATGGGCTCTAAAATGTTAAAAGAAAAGTGGGGCGCCAGGTGGCTCAGTTGGTTAAGTGTCCAACTCTTGGTTTCAGTTCAGGTAATAATCTTGCAGTTCATGAGTTCAAGCCCCGCTTTGGGCTCTGCGCTGGCAGTGTGGACCCTGTTTGGTATTCTCTCTTTTTCCTCTTTCTTTGCCTCTCCCCTCCTCTCTTTTTCTCTGTCTCTCTTTCTCTCTCTCTCTCTCTCAAATAAACTTAAAATGATTTTTTAAATAATAATAAAGTGATGGAAGAAAAGTAAAATTATAAACATATATAATGTTGCAAAGAATAAATATATATTAAAACATAGGAAACATAGAAGTTAAGTCCAAAAGTATATTTCACTATACAGTTTTATACCAGAATTGGTTCAACTGTCAGAAGAGATCATTGGTGTTGAAGCATCCATAACCTGGAATAGAATAAGCCTTTTTTTTTTTATTTTTTTTTTTTACAAATAGTTTATTGTCAAATTAGTTTCCACATAACACCCAGTGCTCATCCCCACAAGTGACCTCCTCCATGCCCACCCCTCCTCACCCCCACATCCACCAGTCCTCAGTTTTTGTCAGCATTCAAGAGTCTCTCATGGTTTGCCTCTCTCCCTTTGCCCCACCATTTCCCCCCTTCTTCTCCTCCATGGTCCTCCGTTAAGTTCCTCCTAATCCTCCTATACGTGCAAGCATATGATATTTGAATAAGTCTTTATCCTTCTCTTAGATAAAAATGTTTAATCAGAAAAATTCACAATGTTTATTCAACACTGTGCTGAGGAAACTAAGGCAGCCAGAATACAGAGACTGTTAATGAATGATACCAAGCATAAGCTACTGATTTATTGATCCTATAGAATTTTTGGTTTATACTCTATTTTTGATGATTCCTGAAACTCTGTAAACAGGTATGTGACAGAATTAATGCTGTTGACCATTTTATATTCCAAAGCTGATTTTGGTATCCTAAAAACATAGCGCATCTGACCATTCTACTCAAAGTCTCAAAGATCTTTCTCCAATAGTAGATGATTCGTTAAAATAAACTATAGTATATCCAAATGGTAAAATAATATGCAGCTATTAAAAGGCATGTTATAGAATTACATTTATTGATATGATAAAATGTTAATGATCTATTACCAACTGTAAAGAAGTCATAAAGCACATGTCTATATCACCTTTTCTATATCGCTGTACCAACTCAGATAGTTTCCCCCACTCATCACACACACACACACACACACATACATGCACATATTTGTCAAAGATTTAAAGGACATATAAGGATATGTCCTTTATTTCTGGATATTAGAATTATGAGTGGTTTCTTTGTTTATTTCTTCATTTTTAAAGTTTGCATTGAACAAGTATTTCATTAGTGATTAGAAGAAAATATTACTAGTTAATTGTATACATAGATAAATATAAGTAAGATGGTTTATTCTTCTAGTAACTCAATATGTAAGATTATCCTCCATTAATATTGAATATATACTTCTTACATGATGAAAAGAAAAACATAATGTATGCTAAGGATAGGCAAATCTTGAAAAAACCCAGACTTTTCTTCATCACTTTTCATAGAGAAAATATCAACAGGCATTTGAGCAGAAAAAAATTGTTGGGATGTTTACTCATATACTGAAAATAAATTTTACATTTCCCTGTATAACAAGGTATCTATATTTTAAAATGCACTTTATTTTCTCTTTTCAGGATAAATCCCATTTATCATGGCCTTTCCCAAATTTTATCTTAATAAAATTTTCCATATGCAAAATTCTACTTTTACTTAATCAGTGTGAGAACATAAGAAAGACCTCAGCTGCATAAAGCAAAGTATGTTCTATATTGAGTTAATAATAGGAGTCTATTGTAAGGAGGGCCATAATAAATCTTTAGCTTTAAAAATTAAATGTTACAGCTGTCTAATATAAATTAGTGATTAATAAAGAAACTGTGGGTTTTTCTGGCAAGTTCAAAATATCCTTTTCTGTCATTGAGGTTGAATTTCTTTGTTATGATAATTACACTATTAATGTATTTAAGTTGTTATTTTAAATCCACTGAGACACATTTAAAAACATATTTTCCTTATAACTTTGAATTATGAGTATATCCTGAGATATATACCCTTTCCAGTTCCTACCTTTGTATGGCACAGGAAATTAACAGATTCAAAATGTCTGGCACAAAAAAATTGCATTCTCCTTCCCAAACCAAGAATACCTTACATAGTAAATGCTGTGCCAGCTTACTCAATTTAAGTTACAGGTAATAGAATTTTTGGTACAGTAATCACTTCCCAAAACATCTTATTATCTTATAACATTTTTATCACATAAAAAATATATATATATTTATATATACATTCATATCCCTTTTTGGGTATAAGCCAATACAAAAAGTGCATTGCCATATATTTAATTAGAAACCTTCATTGGGCTATAAAGATCTCTCAGAAATTTTGGGGGGTACTGGGTGTTTCAATCATTTAAGCACCCAACTCTTAATTTTGGCTTAGGTCCCAGTCTCACAATTGGTGAGATCAAGCCCAACATCAGGCTCTGTCTGCACTGACAGCTCAGAGTCTACTTGGGTTTCTCTCTCTCTCTCTCTCTCTCTCTCTCTCTCTCTCTCTCTCTCCTCCTCTCTCTGGTCCTCCTCTGTTCTCTCTCTCTCTCAAAAGAAATAAACATTGAAAAAAGATTCAGTCATTCAATAGGTATTTGTTGAGGTTTGGTATGTGCCAGACACCATTCTACTTATGAGCAAACATCAATAAACAAATAAGAATCCCTCTCCTTGTGGAGTTGGTATCCCAATGCAGTGCTACTCAATGGAACTGTTTAAAATTTTATTAATTTTAATTTAAGTTTGCTGCATATGGCAGAGGGCCTTATATTGGATAGTGTAGTCGCAGTGGTTAATACATAGAAAAAGAGGGCTACCTACCTGTCTCTGACTGATTTTGGCTTAGATTGTGGGATCGAGCCCCACACTGAGCATGGAACCTACTCAATATTCTCTCTCTTTCTCCCTCTGCCCCTCTCCCCTGCTTTCACACACTCTATTTTTGTTTTTAAGTTTATTTATTTTGAAAGACAGAGTGGCAGTAAAGGGTCAGGGAGAGAGAGGGACAGAGAGACTCTTTAGCAGGCTCCACACTGCCAGGGTGGAGCCTGAGGTGGGGTTCAAAGCCACAAATCATGAGATCATGACCTGAACCAAAGTCAGATGCTTAACCAACCCAGCCACCCAGGTGCCCCATGAATTGTGCTTTGAAGATGAATAGCTTTCTATACTGAATGTAACATTTCTGTATTTTGATACCTTTTCTACTGATGGTGCTTTTTTGCAGGAAAAATGACAGTGATGTTGTTGAAGGACCTCAGCTGTGTCAATAATCTTAGATCCAAATGCCAGCAATGCACAGAAATGCATGACTTTGATGAGTCATTTAACCTTTGTGGGCCTTCATTTCTTGGCAGTAAAATGAGAATAGACTCAAGAATTTCTGAAATCTCTTATACTTTAAACTTTCTTAATTATATGATTTTACTTCATTGCATATAATTGAGAGGCCCTATTAAATATGCTGGTAGGTCAAAATTATTAACTGAATTATATCATAATTCTGACAGCATGTCAGAAAGGGGATCATCTGTTTTTGAGGACAAAGGTAGACCATGTCCCTGAAACTACAGAAAGTGAAACTGCAGATAAGGGAGGACTCCTGTATTAAATCTGTTTCTTCTCATCAGGAAGGATTAATAATAATTTCACAAGATGTTGTAAGCATTGAGTGAAACAGTAAATATAAGGAACCACAACTGTATATAGATCCTATGTTTGTTATTATTAAGCACTCTTATCATTAATGTTACTTTCCCTGTCAGGGTGAAGATCTTTTATACAACAAAGAATGTGTGCCAAATTTTGTGATTAGTTAAACAAGTCCAAATGGAATGTGATTAGCATGGTAAAAAAATATGAAAATAATATCAACCCACATGATGTATAAATTTATTTTTCCTGTTATTAAAATTTTAAGAAATGTAACAATTATGGTCTTGTTGATGCCCAAAACCATCATCTGGTAACCCCAGTACTGATACAAATCTTTTAAAAGTTAGAGATCTGACTTACCAAAAGACAAACACTGAAGACTAAAGAGTTAAGTTTAGGAAAAGGACATTATTTTGAAAGACAACTTGATACTGATCAAGATTCCTGTGGGATTATCTTTAGTTTTAAGTGATGAATAGAAACTAAAAGACAGACTTGTCAACTATTCTGATATTCCAAGATAAACAACAAAAACTAAAATTTTGAAGAAAATGGTTTCCAGGGCTAAAACATGACACTTTAATGAGATTTAGAAAGTCAGAAATCAAAGTCCAGAGTATACGATTTGGAGACCTAAAAAAAGCAAGAATTCCAGACTCAAACAATTGAAGATCATGCTAATTAGTCACATATTTTCAGTGTTCCTAATTTATTTTTTAAATAACTTTTGACAGTGTTGACTACTTCTGCATTTATAAAACTCTCCTTGTGCATTCTGGAGAGTTGGTCTTGGTCCACTTTCTAATTTCATACCTATTCAGTTTGTTTTTTTCCTTACCTCTCGTTGGTATACTTTTTAATTTTTTAAATGTTTATTTTTGAGAGAAAGAGACAGAGTGTGAACAGGGGAGGGGCAGAGAGAGGAGACACAGAATCCAAAACAAGCTCCAGGGTCTGAGCTGTCAGCATAAAGCCCAATGAGGGGCTTGAACTCACCAACCATGAGATCATGACCTGAGTCCATGTCGGACACTTAACCAATTGAGCCATCCAGGCATCCCTGTCCTTGATGTTTTTAAAGAATTATATTGTTGATCTTTTTTCTTCTCTTTGAAATCAATTGAATTCATATGACTTTATCACTGAAGATTTCTAAAATTGCCCAATCTAAACTTTATTTCTTTCATTCATCCAATAAATACTTCTCTGAACCAATAGGCATAGATAGGTTACACTTGCTCAGAGTTTACGGTCTTTTGGAAATACAGAAAGGAAAACAAGCTGTGATTGTGTTTAAGTTCTGTGAAAGTGAAGTATAAAATCTTATAAAGGCCCATAAGGGGTGCCTAGGTGGCTCAGTCAGTTAAATGTCCTTGATTTCAGCTCAGGTCATGATTTTATGGTTTGTGGGTTCGAACCCCACATCAGGCTTTGAACTGCCAGAGCAGAGCCCACTTGGAATTCTCTCTCTCCCTCTCTGTCTGTGTCTCTCCCTCCCTCTCTCTCAAAAATAAATAAACACTAAAAAAAAGTTTAAAGCACATAACAAGCCCTTATCTCCCTTGTATGCTAAGAAATACAGGGAGGAAGGAAGAAGTGACCCAGAGGTTACAAAAAAAAGAAATGTTTGTTGTAGTTGAGAGATCTGTTATATTGAGCAAATAAATACATTGCTTGAGGAAAAAAAAAAGATATTGAAGACAATGAAAGCCGGGTTTCCTGCTGTTGGAGAAAGCATTTTAAACCTAAAAAAGAAGAGGATTAAATATAGTCCTGAGGTTTTACATTGGAATTAAAGCTATTGACTTGGTGTTGGAGACTATGGATTTATGGTATGTGTGTGTACCACATACACATACACACAGATATAGAGTTAGTTACAGATGTATATGTGTGTGCATATAAATGTGTGTACATACACACATAGTTTTTTAAATTTTAATTTATTTTTTTAAACTTACGTCCAAGTTAGTTAGCATATAGTGCAACCGTGATTTCAGGAGTAAACTCCTTAATGCCCCTTACGTAATTAGCCCATTCCTCCTCCCACAACCCCTCCAGTAACCTGTTTGTTCTCCATATTTGAGAGTCTCTTATGTTTTGTTCCCTTCCCTGTTTTTATATTATTTTTGCTTCCCTTCCCTATGTTCATCTGTTTTTCATCTTAAAGTCCTCACATCAGTGAAATAATATGATATTTGTCTTTCTCTGACTGATTAATTTCACTTAGCATAATACCCCCTAGTTCCATCCACCTAGTTGGAAATGACAAGATTCCATTCTTTTTTATTGCTGGGTAATACTCCATTGTATGTATGTATGTGTGTATAAATATATATATATATATATATACACCACATCTTCCTTATCTATTCATCCATTGATGGACATTTAGGCTCTTCCCATACTTTGGCTATTCTTGATAGTGCTACTGTAAATATTAGGGTGCATATGCCCCTTCAAAACAGCACACTTGTATCCCTTGGGTAAATACCTAGTAGTGCAATTACTGGGTTGTAGTGTAGTTCTATTTTAAAATTTTTGAGGAACCTCCATAGTGTTTTCCATAGTGGCTGCACCAATTTGCATTCCCGCTAGCAGTGCAAAAGAGATCCTCTTTCTCTGCACCCTCGCCAACATCTGTTGTTGCCTGAGTTGTTAATCATAGACATTCTGTCAGGTGTGAGGTGGTATCTAAGTGTAGTTTTAATTTGTATTCCCCTGATGATGAATGATAGTGAGCATTTTTTCATGTGTCTGTTGGCCAACTGGATGTCTTCTTTGGAGAAGTGTCTATTCATGTCTTTTGCCCATTTCTTCACTGGATTATTTGTTTTTTGGGTGTTGAGTATGTCTACAAATATCTTCTCCCATTCCACTGGTTGCCTTTTAGTTTTGCTGATTGTTTCCTTCTCTGTGCAGAAACTTTTTGTTTTGATAAGGTCCCAATAGTTCATTTTTGCTTTGGTTTCCCTTGCCTCTGGAGATGTGTTCAGTAAGAGGTTGCTGCAGCCAAGGTTAAAGAGGTTTTTGCCTGCTTTCTTCTCAAGGATTTGATGGCTTCCTGTCTTACATTTAGGTCTTTCATCCATTTTGAGTTTATTTTTGTATACACATAGAGTTTTGAGTACAATATCTACTGAGAGAGCCAAAAGGCAATGTACCCAAGTTACCGTGAGTACTCTGAGATTTCATATCTTGATGTTTCCATGTTGTCCTCCACTAGAAGGAATCAGGGCTCTGGGCTCTTGGGAGTAAGGTCTGATTTCAGAGTTAGGCTAGAAAAAATATGAGATGAACTTGGACCATCTTGTGCCAGGAAGAGAATGCTCAAAGTATGATGAGGATATGTTAAAAGACCACAAGAGCTATCTTGAATATTGGAGCACTAGCCAAATCTTGAATATTTGAATATTTAAATAAATGATGATAGTAATAAATTACAACCCATTGATTAAAATAGGAAGAAAGAATGAAAGAAAGAGAAATAGAAAGAAATATTCCTTACAGTAGATGCCAATTAAATAGCATAGAAAGAATGATAGACATGGAATATCTCCATTTGGCAACTTTCTTAGTACTTAGGAGTTGTCATTGGATACTGGTGGATTGATAAACTATTGATGATAATTGAGATGCTGACAATCTTGGAATAGCTCTAATGCTAAAAATAATCAGTTACTAAGGGGAAAAGTAATGACCTTATTGTGTAGACACTGGTATTGTGTCTACACTGGTAGAAACTGACATGATCAGATGAGAAAAGTTAACATCCCAGTAATAGGATGAGTCAGCATCAGGTGCCTCTGATGGGATTCACTGAGAAGAGCACAGCATCATTGCTGCAGTATTCCTTCTAAGAAAATAGGGCCTGAGTCTGAGACATGAAGAGGCATCAGAAAATCATCCCTTAGAATTTAAGACCCCTTCTCTAAAAGTGTTGACATGACAGAGACTAAGAAATAATTCTTGCTTGGAAGAGGGTGAAGAAATACAACGTATGTTCTATGAGGTCCTGGTCACAGAAAGTAAAAAGAAACATTGCTGAGACAAATGGCAAAATTTGATTGAGGTCTGTGGCTTGTATGGTAGTGTTGTATCAGTGTGGATTTCCTGTCTTGGAAAGTTGTGTTATGGTTATGTATGGGAATATCCTTGTTTAGAGAACTATACTCTGAAGTACTTAGAGGTGATGAGGCATAATTTCTGTAGCTTGCTCTCACATGTTTCTGAAAAAAAGTGAGGATAATAAATATATAGAGAAAGAAGGAGAAAGGGTGATGGGGTGGATATGAGGAAATGTCAACAGCTGGGCAATTGGTGTCACACTATATGGGAATCCTTTGTACTGTTTGCATAAGTTTTCTATAAGTTTGAAAATTAAAAACATACATATACACATTTTTAAAGCAAATGGAGAACTTATACCAGAATGGGGTTAAATGGAAAAATTATGTTAGGAAATGATCCCTAAACTGAGATCTAATATGTCAGCAAAGGGCACCCTTTCTTGAGCTCCTTTAGAAGAGAGATTGTTTAGTTTTAGTTAACTTTTGTTTTGTTTTTAGTGGTTGGCATTTAGATATTATTGATTAAATGCATGAATTGAAAAAAGCTGAAGGAGGTTTTCTATGGCTGGAAGTTAGAATGTGAGTGTGGCAATGGCAAGAAATTAGGCTGGAAAAGTAAGCAGAGAACAGACCATATAGTAGCATATGTATTTGGTGTGCTTGTAAGGAAATAAAATTTAAAGAATTACAAAAATGGCTTAAGAAAGGCAACTCTCTACTGTGTCCCAAGTGACAACAATTAAGAAAACAGTTTTGATCTGATATATAAAAATTTTTAATATTGAATTTCTTTCAAAATGTTTGAAATTTTTAACTAATTAGATAATCTGCTTTAAATTGGAAGAGCGAGCCTTTATAGATATTCTTGCCAGTCATCAGGATTACATATACCTGTGAATGAATACATGTATACTTCAAAGGATCAGCAAATTTAAATCATGTATAGTTTGGTCCAGCTCTAAATGCTGCTCAGACTTAGAAACTCATGATTCAGTATATGTTTAGTCACACACCCTTCATAAAATAAACACTGTTAATCTTACTCCCTTTTTCAGTTCTAGTTCTCTTTTTTCCATTCAGTCAAATTGTTTGAACTTAACTAGAGTATTATTTTTCTAAATAGTTTCTTAGGGAAAATGTACCCCCCAAAAAGTTCATACCAAGTCCTGCTGCTATTATAATGCCACATGAGTAAAATAATCTATAGAATGTAGAGAGATTACATTAAAGAAACAAAATTAGTTATACTTCTCAGGAAGAAATAGGCAATTTTTGCTTGGGTATTTGTTCCCAAGAAGTACTTACTTTATTTACCACAAAATTGGCCAAAGTAGAATCTTTTAGAACTAAGAACTTCTATAAGGATATAGAGCTATAAAATTTATAAATTAATGTGAAATATAAGAAATTTCATGAAATACTCAAATGTACTCTGTAATTATAGGAATTTTTAAAAAGAATTGTTAAAGCACATATTTTGTAATTATTTACAATATTTCTTTTTGTTTGGTTTTACATAATATGCTAGGCACTTGGTGGTGTCCCAGGAAGTCAGCCATTACTTCCAAGTGGAATGGACCCAACTCGACAACAAGGTGATTACTTTAAAGTAAAAGTAAAATTGATGTGCAGAATCCCAAAGGAAATCCTTTATTTTTTAAGGACAATTTTATGTGTATATATGTTCCATAATTATACCAGTTGCATTTCTGCAGGTAACAATGGCCAAGTGACTTACAGTTTCAGCTTACTCTCACAATCATGCATGATAGTAAGGGAGGTAATAATATAAGAAACAGAGTAATTAAATATCCAAAATCCATATTATAACTAATAATTTCTAAACCTTTTATGTAACTTCTAACAAATGTAAATTTAAATGATTATATCACATATGATTTCTTCTGCCTTTTTCAGATAGGTTAGTCCATCTGACAGATGAGCAGGAGGAAAGAAGATGCTCAGCAACTAGTTGCTTGATTAGTTTAACAAATCAATAATCAGGTCCAACATAATAAGTACCACAGATATGTATGGCTCTAGTATACTGTTCCAAGGTAAAAGGAGCAAATCGTATGAGAGATGTATTCAGAACAGACTAGGAAGAAAAATTCAATCTCAGTGAATGGAGAGTGTGGGCAAAGAGTGAGTAGAGGCCAAAAAGTAGCCATGGAAGCCAAGAAGCAATGATGTCAATAACCCAGTCCCTTACTAAGTAATACTTGTCAGGCAGAGAGGCTGCTGGCTCCTGGTTTAGCACTCATGCTCATTACTTTGCTAATATCTTTATACCTTTTTTTTTCTTTTTTAAAGGACATCCAAATATGGGTGGGCCAATGCAGAGAATGACTCCTCCAAGAGGAATGGTGCCCTTAGGACCACAGGTAAATAATCAGCACAAAAGTTAGACACTGAGTTTTCTGCCTTCATCTTATGTAAACAAACTATATCACTTGCTGGCTTTTATTATGCATTAAAGGCTTGATATAAGATAATTGTTAGGCTCTTAAGGAGCAGAGTTATCTGTGACATGTCCAAAATGATGTAACAAGAATCCATATTTTAACAGGTGCTATTGCTTATTACTTTAGTACATTTGAAAAAGTATGCAGAAATACATTACAATAATTATTATAAAAACTATTAATTACCTTTTTGTTAGCTATGCTGAGGAAATCTAGAAAAATCATAATAATTATAAAAGATAAGCATATAAGTTTAGTAAACCAACTGAGCTATTAAATAGAATAAGCAGCATAAAATATATTTCTAGAAGTCTTTTAAAGAATACCGTTGACTATTTATTATATTCATATTCATAGAATGTGAAAACAATAGCTATTTAGAAATAAACATTAAAATGGGCATTAGTGAACAAGCTTAATCCTGTCAGTGTATATCAGATGTTAGACTTCTTCTCTCTCAAAATTTCCCAGAAGTACCCAATATGAGTTTGAATCTGTCCTACCTATGGTGTTACAGGATATCATTTACTTTTGGTAAAACATCCTTTTGTCTCTCTTGGGAAAACTGCATGAGGTAGAAATTAATGTTATAATATTATATTTCAAGGAAGCTAGCCCTAAATTCAGAATTTTAAATTTCTATCTTACGGGTCAGAGGTCAGTATGTCATAATGCTGGCTAAAAGTGAATTAATTTATTTTCTTCTTTCCAAGAATAGCTTTATAAGTGACAGTTTTAGGAACTTGTTTCATGTATCTACTGTAAAAAATTAATATGTTGTTGTGTGCCCAAAGGAGTCAGAAAATTAAGATTCTAACCCTGAGATAACATGAGTTAGACCTAGGAGTTTCTGACTAACATACAATTACATAGATAGATAGAGATAGAGATAGAGGAGATAGAAGTGTATTGAAACACAAAGGGCATATAACCAAAATTTTCAGAGATACTGTATTTCATTAAAAAAAATAAAACCTAATATGTAAATATCTGACATTCTCAGTCTGAAAAAAAGCAATTTATTTAGACTCAGTTATTTCCTATGTATTTTCTTAAGATCTTATAAAACTGATTTAGACATATAAATGATTTTCCCCTATGTCTACTCATGTTAGGGTTAATAACGTATGTGATCAACCATCAGAAGCCATTAATATCAATTAGAACTTATAAGATCTATAGGATATTTCATTGACTCAGTATATATTTTAGTTATTAATGAACTAAGCCAATTTGACTATACAGAATTTGAAGGATTTTCCCCCAAAATTTTCATAATAGATATATTTTATTTTTTTAATCTCTATTTTTGAGAGAGACAGACAGAGAGCAAGTAGGGGAAGGGCAGAGAGAGAGGGAGACACAGAATCTGAAGCAGGCTCCAGGCTCTGAGCTGTTAGCACAGGCCTACCAAGGGTCTCGAACTCATGAACCGTGAGATCATGCCTGAGCTGATGTTAGATACTAAACCAACTGAACCGCCAGGCACCCCTAGAAATTACATTTTAAATATAAATAAAAATGTGGTGCCTATAATTTGGTTACCATTCTTCATTCAGTTCATTGATTTTTAAACTCTTTAAGGTTTTATCATCCCAAACCAATATTTTCAATACTTTTAAAAGCTAGATTCTGATTTAAGAGTCAGTTTTGCAGTGTTTGAAAGATATGCCAGTGGTTACTTAAGCTATATGAACACTTAGATCTCATTTGAAAATGCAGAAATAGAAAGCATACCGGTCTTTATGATTTATAAATACCTCGCTGTATCTAGCTGTTTATGTGTACTTTGTTTTAAGTAAATTATAATAAAATGTAAAACAAATTTCTGGTATATAATCTCTTACTGATGAGTTTTAATTCCAAGTTTATAATGTAAGCGTGAATTCTTTGTGTTTCAAACTCAAAAAGAGTTGTTTATTTCTGCCATTTGGATTAGTATCCTTGCTATTTATTTCTTCATAATTTGAGGTAGATAAATTGTTTTGCTCTGAATATTTCAGAAACAAGAACTACCTACAATAATGTCTTTAAATCACAGTATACAGAGTGTAAATGGTTAAAGAAAATTATTTATACATGCCATTACTTGAAAGAAAAAGAAATTCTATTAATATGAGTGGCAGAATAGATAAAATGTGAGGTAAAATAATTTGGAATGAGGGATTCTTTTGAGATATTTATCTATAACACCTGATATATGAAACATATGCATTATAAACTGTGAGGTCTGTAATAAAGGTTATCTGTGTTTTTTGAAGGATAATGAAAAAAACAATTCTCATAGCAGGTATCTAACCATACAGATGCTACCCAAAAACATAATGCATCTGCTTTTTTTCTAGTTGAATTATAGAAATAGTCTTTGTAATGTTTTTATCCTTTTACGCAAATAAAATACAACTCTTTTTTTATCGTAGATATTATTTCCATAATATTTTGAGCTTAAGACCAGTATAATGGAGACAGTAGTTATATGTTGGAACAATTGAATTGCTAGAACAGAGAAATATATATCATCTAATGATTCTTAGATAACGCCAATTTAGGCAAATACACACCTAGAACATAGTAAACATGCTTAATGTTTATCACATAAATGAAGAAATAAAAGTTTGCCCTTAATCCTGACATATTTTTCCTACCCCTTTGCCTATTTTAAATTTAAGTTCAGTGATAATACATACAATTATCTTTTAATTTAAAAAATCTTAATACCATATTTGAAGACATTTTTCTACTTGCTTTTATAATAAGATATACTTAGCTTGTCTGTATTCTTATGCTCACCAGGTTCCATGTGATTAACAGAAAAATTCACCAAGACTGTATAGTTAGTTCTTGGTCTTCGAGAAATCTGAAGGATAAATGAGTTGTATACAAGTAGGAACATATTATGATTCCCAAATCAAATACCTGCCTGGGGTGGAGAAATGGTGAAATAGAAATGCATGATAAGTTTTGTCATGTAAAGAGAGTTAACTTTTTATTTTCAAATTTAAGATAGGAGGTAGAATTAAGCTCAGTAAAGGGAAGAGCTTTCTAGAAAGTAAACTGCCCAATCACGGAGAAACTCTGTATAAACTTTCCAAGCAGAATCTGAACAGCCATTTTGTCAGGAACATTGCATTGGAAAAGAGATTAAACCAGATGGAATTGTAGAGCTGCCATCCGCTTTAAAATTCAGTGATTCTAAATTAGCTCTTACCATTCTGCCTTTGTTGATACCACTTGGAAAGCCAGTTGTTATTCTTTCTTATCTTCCTGTTTTCTTTTGCCTCACATTATTCACAAAATGAAAATATTTTGTAAATCCATCAAATTACGTATTGGATAATTTCTTACTCATTTTCTGTGATACTTGAGCACTGGATATACCAAGATGAATAAAGATTCTACCTTCAAGGTACTTACTGTTTAGCAAGAGACACAAATACATAAAGAAAAACCGTTATGCAGTAGAAAAAAGGTCTAGAAAAGAAATATGCATACTCTGTCAGGGAATCATTACACAAACAAGCATATAACACTGTTATGGTTGAGGGGTCAAAAAAAGATGATGAGAAGAGGGCTGATTTAAGTTGGTCCCTTATTAATGGCGACAAGAAGGAGCAGCTACAGTTTTTGAGCACATGGTGTCATGCTTTTAAATGCACTGACAACTATGATAGTTGTTTTAGATGATTTTGTTTTGTCCTCCAACAAGCATGTAAGACACGATAAGGAAATTAAAGTTGAGTTGACATTTGGAACAACTGGCCCAATGTGTGGCCCATGATCACACATATAGAAAGAGGAGGGGCAGGGGCACCTGGGTGGCTTAGTTGGTTAAGCGTCTGACTTTCGCTTAGTTCATGATCTCGCAGTTCGCGGGTTCGAGCCCCGCGTCGGGCTCTGTGCTGACTGCCAGCTCAGAGCCTGGAGCCTGCTTCAGTATGTGACTCCCTCTCTCTCTGACCCTCCCCTGCTCACGCTGTCTCTCTCTCTCTCCTAGAAATAAATAAAACATTTAAAAAAAAAAAAGAAAGAAAGAGGAGGGGCAGAGGAGATGGGGGCAGTGGCAACAGAAGTTCAAATCATTATCTTTCTATATCCAGACCTATAAAGAAAACTAATGTTTCCCTTATTACAATGAAACAGATCTTTTCAGATGAAAAATGAAGGGAGACTTTTCTTTTGAAGCATTTGTATTATAATCTACCATCCAGATTTTATTTCTAATGGCTAACTTTCTTCTCAGACTTCTTGCTAATATTGCTGGTGCCACTGCCATGCGTGGTCCAGAGGTTAAGGGAAATAACCATCATTTTAACTAATGACTCAAGTGTGGATAGAAACAATTCTGTCCCATAGCACATACAGTTGGGATGTTTAAATAAGATTTCTTGAAAGTAAAAGTTAATAAACAACAAGAAGAACACATAACTAGGTAATTTATACACTGTGGCTTACTCTCTGGAGTTAACAGTCTCGTGAATAGTTCCTTGTCATCTTAGCACCTACTACACAAAAGGCCATGCTATGAGTTACCATGAGTGTAAAAGTGCATTGCATGTTTCTGAACCACAAAAAATCCAGTAGGCTGGATGGTATAGTCGGGAGTAGGGGAAGAAGGTGAAGATAATAGGAAATGAATACAGGAAATGTAGGCTAGGGCTGGTCTGTGAATACATCATAGAGCTATGCTGTGGAGTAAACATTTAATAGGCAGTGTGAGTCAAATGGCTCATAAGTGACATAAATAGGACTGGGTTTTAAGGGTTTTTTTAATGTTTATTTATTTTTGAGAGAAAGAGAGAGTGCATGAGCCTGAGCGGGGGATGGCAGAGAGCCAGGGAGACACAGAATCTGAAGCAAGCTCCAGGCTCTGAGCTGTCACCCCAGAGCCCTATGCAGGGCTCAAACCCACAAGCCCTGAGATCATGACCTGAGCCAAAGTTGGATGCTTAACTGACTAAACCACCCAGGTGCCCTTTCTAATCATAGTTCTAGAGGCAGCATGAAGATAAATTGGGAGGGAAAGGCTAAGTCAGAGAGACCAATGAAGACAGTATATTAGTCTCAGTAAATGACAAAGATTAGTCTCAGTAAATGACAAACGCCATTTCACAGGTGGAAGCAATAGACTTCGGTAACTGACTGGATTTAGGAATTCAAATAAAAGGAAGAGACATCATTGTGATCTCAGAGGTTTTTAGCCCAGACTGTTATACAGCAGGTGATGCCTCAGCACTGACTGAGGAAAACAATAGGAAGAATGCAGTTGTGAGAAGAGAACATTGAGTTTACTTTTAGATATGTTGAACATGAAGTGGTATCCAGATAGAAGCAATCCAAGTGAAGTTCAGTGTAGGAGTTATCCAGGAACTTAGGAGAGACATCATGACAAAATTTAAAACATTTGGAATTCCTAAATCGTTGTTGAACTAATGGTAGCAGATAAGATTACCCATAAGTGTGTATTTAAAGGAATGGTATGGCTAGAACTTGGAGAAAAGCAACATTTAAAGAGTTGGCAAAATAAAAGGAGCCAGCAAAGGAAATTGAAAAGGATTAGTCAGAAAGGTTGGAGGTATAGTGCTATGAGAGAGCCAAGCACGGAATCAGTTGATAGTGTCAAAATATATTAACATAAGAATGTTAAAATAAATCTTTTTGGCCCTAATGGAAACTAAAGTAACCTAATACGATATGCATGTTAAAACATTAAAAATGTTTTCTCCTTTGTGAATGTATACAAGAGAAATTAACAGAAGCCTACTGAGTTGTATAATTCACCTATACATACTTTAGTTTTCATATATTGTTGTGTATCTGTGTATTAGTACATTTCTCTATAGGATGTATTATTTTGTAAGCAGAAATAGTTTGCATTCAACTTTCTTATGTTGGGTTCACAGTCTGGTTTTTTTCCTTCAGACTTTATGTAATTGTTCTGGGCCTGATAATTTCAAACATGTTGACTATGTCTTTTCTTTAAAAGCAGAGTTTTGGATTTATAAAATGTTTCATTTGAAAAAGTTCACTGTTGTACAGATGTTAGGACCTTAATAAAGATATGTTGAATATTATAATTGCAGTTGTACCTTTATCATTTAACATGCTCCAGTGATCTTACATAGTCATGTAGTTTTTAAATGACACAGACCAAAGTAATTGTTGAAATAGAAGCAATAGTTCAAGAGTGGATCCTTCAGAGAAAGAATTGCACAGGCCTTATCCAATCAGGAGTTATGTAGGGAAATCATTAACCTGCTCTCCTTTCTTTCCCCCCTCCTCTTTGGTTTTGTTTTTTTGTTTTGTGGTAGTCTGACCCTTGGTTATCATTACAGAACTATGGAGGTGCAATGAGACCCCCACTGAATGCTTTAGGTGGCCCTGGAATGCCCGGAATGAACATGTAAGCAAAATGCCATATTATCATGTTTAGTATTCTATTTTCTGTCTTCTGAAGTCACACTAATTTGCAACACACTTTCAGCTCCTCAATTTCTGTGTAGTATAAAATGAAACTAGTGTAAATGTACGAAACATGAGCCATGGTGTCTGCCTCATTTTCACAACATACTCTGTTTTTCTTCCTTCCCTTGCAACCTTTAATTTTTTCCATTTTCAAATACCAAATGCCAACTTTTAGCCTGGTTTTCATGTTTCATTTATTTAATTAAAAATGAGGGTTTTTTTACACATAAGTACACAGTCTCCATATAGTCTATACAAAACTATAAAGAGATGTGGACATGAGGACCAGGACTTCACTCCATAGAAGCAGACAATTGATACTGACTTCATTTTAACAGATACTTAATGATTCCTAAAAGTTGTTAATTCTTATATATGAATCTTTACTTTTGCTTTGTTGGGACTACTCTTAACCCAGCAAGAATTCTTTTCTGGTATTATCTTCTATATTTAAAAAAAAAAAAAACTTTCCATACTATAAGGTGAAATTTTTTTCATTTTCTTTTTAAGTGTATTTAGTTTGAGAGAGATACAGAGAGAGTGAGCAGGCAAGGGGCAGAGAGAGAGAGGAAAGAAAATCCCAAGTAGGCTTCACACCATCTGCACAGAGCCCAACAAGGAGCTTGATATGAGATCGTGACCTGAGCCAAAATCAAGAGTCAGATGCTTAACCAACTGAGCCATCCTGCAGCCCTGATGCGGTGAATTTTTGTTTGAAAGATAAGATGTGCTTGCATAAGGAGTAAACTGATAGTATTTTGGTTTGTTTATTACTGAAAAGGGCTTTCAAGCCCAAAGAGAATAGTTGTTTCTATTACCCAAAATAATGCCATCTATTAAGGAATTTTAATTTATTTTTCATTATCTAACTTGCCCTCAAAGTTCCATATATACCAGGTGCTTGTTTGTGACGTTCATTAATTCACTAAAGGATCAATTCCATCATGTGGCCTAAAGAAAACTTACCAGAAATCATGAAACCTTCCATAGAGGGTTATAGGTAGTTTCCTCTAATATATGTTCCCATTAGTCTATGTTTTGGTTACTGACATATCAAATTAGACAACTCTGCCATCACTTAATGGCATTGAAGATATAATGAGACAAGCTTCTTTGATATAGATAGGGATTTTTGTAAGTTTCTGAAACCATTTTCATGGACAGCAATTTTGCCTAAAATAGAAAATAGGTTAATAAGTGGGTACCAGCCAGACTCAAAACTAACAGAACAAGGGGAAAAAAGTAGGTCAAATTTTCCTATCACGTCTTTTTAAAGTAAAAATGGGTAGACATGAAGTCTGACTTTTCTTAAATCCCTCAAAGGCTTGGCCTTTATTAATGGTTGTTACAAAAAGGAGTGATATTTTATGCTTAAATCAAAAGCTGCAACTCTTACCAGTAGGATTTAGATGTATATTAAATTTACCTAACTGAGATTCTGACTTTAAAATGCAATAGTATTTAGGGAATATAATTTTGAATACTATGTATAGATGTAAGGAGTTTACATTTTGAGTATTATGATCAATTAAGAATTATCATTAAATGGTAAGCTTGTACCTAATGTCATTTTGTGTAACACACTTCATTGTAATTAGCCATGTGGTCAACTTTAGATCAACCTGTTTTGTGTTAATATTTTAAAAAAGGTATTTTTATGTCACTATTAAGAGACTCAAGATACTGCTTAAATTGTCTGGTTCTTTTCTCATATACATATAAACAAATACATATGGGTACTTTAAATTCCCTAGACTATGGAGATTAAAAATATGGTTGGAATTTTTAATATGATTACTTTTGCTGATATTTGCATTTGGGTTTCTCACTTAAATACACTCAGATGCTTTAACATATTTTTATTACATAATATTGTACTGTTCATATAATTTCTGTTTTTAAAGTAACTAAGCCTTACAGACTCAGATTTCCATTATTTCTTACTATTGATTTATTTGTAGTCTATATAATTTTCAGTTTTCTATATAAAGTAGGATATTCTTCAAGAACGATGAAAATGTAAATATTTCCTTTTAACAGGGAAGTTCTAAAGTATGGAAGATCCAACCAAAGAGAATAATTCATGTATTGATATTGGCCCCAGAAAAGCAAAAGTGAATTTAAAGAGACATAAAAAAAAATAAATAAAACGTATTATCTCCATTGTACTCAATAGAGTAAACATTACTGAAATTCACTTCATAACTTAGTATCTTTAAAACAGATACTAAATTTGTGTTATGGCAAATAAGTATTTCTAACTAGTATTTGTGACTTTTTTCACGTCACTTTTTTTTTTTAAATGTCGGGTAATTTAAAAATAAAGGTAAAGGCATTAGAATAGTGTTGCTCTAAGCTCTATTTTTAACAGCCTAAGATATTTGTGTATTGGAGTCAGGTGGGACCTGCCAGCAAATCATATCTGGATGAGTTTTCTTTAGCTTGTCACTTTTTCTTGTTTGCCATGAAAATATAATGATGGCTCACTAAAGTAATTAAGTGCTGTATTCTAACTGGCAAACTATTTGCAACAAAATTTTGATAGTTTTATCTTGAAAAATATTGGTTGTCTACACAGAAAATAATTATTCTGATAGAATTTTTATATTTCCATGCTCTAAACTCAGGGTATTAATAGTATCATCTAAAATTAAAGTCAGATCATTCTTTTACTATTTCTCTAACTACTGTTGTATTTGTATAAATAAAAGCATAATATCAATTTTAGTAATTTAAAGTAGAATTTACAGACTACAGCCACAATGTAAATGTTTTCATCTGCATTATGGATAAGCTTTTTAAAAGAAACTGTATTTCTGAATTACTCACATTTTTACAAATTTCCAAAGAGTTTAGGATTCAACATTACAGCATTTCTAATTCAACTTTGTATACACTGGTATTTTATAAAACTAAGAGGACAAAGAATTTTAAAGGATTTAGACCTTGTTATCTTATAGAATGATAAAGTTTTTGTAGTTATTATCTTGAAATAAAATGACTGCATAGCAAAAAAGGGGATTTTTCTCCACAGTAATCATAGTTACTTTTATTTTATCATGTCTGTATACCCCTACCAAAAAATACATGCTTCTTTTAAATTACATTTTTCTTTTTGTCTTTTAAATAAGGCTACCTTGATTCTACTTCAAACCATACCTATATAGAAATTTCCATTCAAAATAACTCCTGTATTATAGTTTGTAAATTACCTTCTTGATAATACTGATGGTTCTCAAAAGGAGTAGGAATTACTGAGCTTATGTAGTTTTTCTAATAGAACTACTCACTAATAAAGACCCCATTTTATTTAGCACTATTTGTGAAACTAAATGTTTTCAAACACAATAGTAGTGTTAGGGGAAACTTAGCTTATCCTTGTGAGTTATGTTTTTAAGTTTTTTTTTTAATGTTTATTTTTGAGAGTGAGAAAAAATGAGCAAGGTAGGGATAGACGCGAGGAGGAGGGGACAGAAGATCTGAAGAGGACTCTGTTAATAGCCAAGAGCCCGATGTGGGACTCAAACTCACATACTGTGAGATCATGACCAGGGCTGAAGTCAGACACTCAACCAACAGAACCACCCAGGTGCCCCCTCCGTGTAAATTATTAATACTTAACCTATCATATTAAAATGAAAGGAGGGCACTGGACGGCTCAGTCAGTTAAGCACCTGACTCTTGATTTCAGCTCAGGTTATGATCTCATGGTTCTTGAGATAGAGCCTTGTGTCAGGCTCTGCACTGACAGCATGGAGCCTGGTTGGGATTCTCTCTCTCCCTCCTTCTCTGCCCCACCCCTGCTCACGCTCTTTCACATGGTCTCTTGTCCTCTCAAAATAAATAAATAAACATTTTAAAAAATTAAAAATAAAACAATATGATATGAAATACATAGTGTGCTGAGACTAGATTAGTATTTGTCAAATAACTGAAATGTGTAAAAGGTACTGTTACTGATAATGTAACATTTAACATTTAATTTAATGCTATTATTTAAGTAAAATGTTTAGTTATATAACATTTAATTTAGCATGTTAATTTAACATTAATTTTTAAAATTATAAATAACATATTATATTTAATCTTATACAGTCCTATTTTAAAAATTATGAGATAATTATCATCTTAACATTGTTGTATACAAATTTTTGCCATGATTTGGATATAGCATTTTTTTTAAGATAGAGAGCCTGCAAGTAGGGGAGAGGGAGAAAAAGGTCAGAGAGAGAGGGAGAGAGAGAGAGAATCCAAGCAGACTCCATGCTCAGCACAGAGCCCAATGCGGGGCTCAGTTCCATGACCCTGGGTTGATGACACATGCCGAAATCAAGAGTATGACCCTCAACTAACTGAGCCACCCAGGCACCCTTGGATATAGCATGTTTTTTATGCTATTTTAAGATAAGTATTTCCCAATTTCTTTACTATGTTTTATTTAGCATCAAACAAATTATGTGGACTAACATCAAACAAATCAAATATTTCACTTGGTCAAAACATATTGTATGTTTTACCTCACTTTCTGTCCATTAGGACATTGGATCCTATATGTAAGATCATCTTTCTAAAGTGTTCCAGTAATTAATTGTAAAATCATCATCATCATCCCCATCTTAAAGGGGCAGTAGTTTCCAGAGACAGTACAAGTACGTACCTCACATCTTCTCCTGTGCACAGTATTTTGACCATCTCCTCTCTGGGATCTTATTTTCACCTTTATTCCTCAAGCAGAATTGGGGGAAATTGTATTTGGGTACCCTAATAGAGCCCAGGGAAAGTATTTTCATGTACTTCCCTGGTGTTTACATCCCTGGGGAATTAATTCCAAAACAAAATGAAAAACAGTTCTAAGTAATCCAACCAAACATGGGTAATACAGCTAATTTGGACAACTTCTATCAAACATATGAGAATTTCAGGTTTAAGGTCCCTACAATAAGAATCAGGGGACATATTTTTTTATTAAAAATTTTCTTTCTACCACAGTTAGAGAGAAAAGGGAATTTTGAGTGACCCTAATTACAGAGAACCTGCTAACAGTAGTCTACTTTTTATCAAGCAGTATTTATTCAGGTATACTTAATATTAAAACATGAGTACAGGAGACCTTTTCACTTAATTTTGGTTTTAAAAATTCATGTCCTTTTAAGCTATAGAATACAAAACATTATCCACCACCCTAAAATGAAATAATATACTGACATACATTGGCTTAGATTATTTCCTATTTTTCCCAAGATTTATTCTGGCCACTGTCTTGAGCAACAATTATGAAAACAAAAAGAGTGATCCCTTTTTTAAAAAGTAAATTGTCTAGGCACCTGACTGGTTCCGTCGGTTAAGTGTCTGACTGTTGATCTCAGCTCAGGTCTTGATCTCAAGGTCATGAGTTCAAGTCTTGCAGTGGGCTCAGCACTAGGTGTGAAGCCTACCGAAAATAAATAAATAAGTACATAATTATAAACTGTCAGTAGCACTGAAAGAGAGATTAATACAGGGGCGCCTGGGTGGCTTAGTCGGTTAAGCGTCCGACTTTCGCTTAGGTCATGATCTCGCGGTTCGTGGGTTCGAGCCCCGCGTCGGGCTCTGTGCTGACTGCCAGCTCAGAGCCTGGAGCCTGTTTCAGTCTGTGACTCCCTCTCTCTCTGACCCTCCCCTGTTCACGCTGTCTCTCTCTCTCTCTCCTAGAAATAAATAAAAATATTAAAAAAAAAAAAAGAGATTAATACATAGATGTATAAGGTAATCTGTGAGTCTATGAATTTTTTTAAAAGAAGTCAAATTTAGTTATTTTTTATGTACATTTATATATTTGTAGTTTAATAAAGCAATCATTTTATAGATACTGATATTTTTAAAATAATTTTAATTTTGAATGATATACAGGTGGCAGTTATATTTATGTCATAGGAATATGGTTTATATTTATTAAAAAATTAGTGGTTTTACCCATGTTTTTTACTGTTATAAGTGGTTATCACTTTTAGTAGTTGTTAAAATAACTGAACTTAGGGGCGCCTGGGTAGCTTAGTCGGTTAAGCGTCCGGCTTTCGCTTAGGTCATGATCTCGCAGTTCGTGGGTTCGAGCCCCGCGTCGGGCTCTGTGCTGACAGCCAGCTCAGAGCCTGGAGCCTATTTCAGAGTCTGTATCTCCCTCTCTCCCTGACCCTCCCCTGCTCAGGCTGTCTCTCTCTCTCTCTCTCTCTCTCTCCCTCCCTCTCTCCCCCCCCCAGAAATAAAAAATAAAAAAATATTTAAAAAATAAATAAATAAAATAAAATAACTGAACTTAAAATAAAGTTGTACTTAACCAAAGTAGTTTGATTTGGGAAGAAAACTGTATTATGGAATGATTAGAACTTTGATTTAAGAAATAAAAAGGCTGTGAAAATAAAGAGTAATTTCAGTGCTGAAATAGAACTTAATGGTAACTAAATTGTAAATGTTATGCTTTATGATTTGTTATTGCATATTATGAAACATTCAAAGCCTAAGTTAAAATTTCACTGATCATATTGTCTTATAGGGGTCCAGGTGGTGGTAGACCTTGGCCAAACCCAACAAATGCCAATTCAGTGAGTATATATATATATTTAATTTTCTTTGCACTTTCTAGCATTGAACAACAAAAATCTGTTGCTTTTGAAAGCAACTTTTCAAAAAGTAATCATTCAAAAATATATTTTGCATATATATTTTTAATATGTGTAATTTTTGAAATGATGTAATTTTTTTTACTTCACATTAAAACATGCATTCTATGTGGATAAATAGAGTTCCAAAATTAAAATGAAACGTGATTTAGGTATACCACAGTAGCCTATATTTATTATAATATATATTTATCATAAAATGATTTGATCTTCTAAAATAACTATGATAATCACTAAGTGGCCAGATAACCTCAATCTATACCAGAGTTATTATGATTATACGTATTGTACTAGTTGCCCCTAGGTTTGCTCTCTCCCTATTCCAGGAAGCAAGGACATGTTTGCCCTATGCCTGTTGGCTGAATTGGTGTTCCTACACGTCTATCTGTGTATCTGACATGCTGTGAATTTTCCTTACATGTTTTGTGATAGTGGTTTAACTGCACGAATATTTTTCTCTCTTAATAATATCACATGAATATAGGCACAATATGAAAATTAAGCTTTTACTCTTAAAATTGATATGATTTTAATTTAATGATCCTGGTAATGTTTTCCCTTCTTGACTTTGAACCTTTGAATAACTTCAGTATAGAGAGAGGTCTGCTGTGTACTTTTGTGTAGTGTGGGCACAGTACAAAGGTTCCTGACTCAAGGGAGTCAGTAGGGTACTAAAATACAGCTTGTGCTCCACTTGTAAAGTCTATGAGTATCTGGCCCAGCAGGGATGCCTTTCACTAATATGCACAGAGGTACCCTCATTGACTAGCAATGACCTTACTGCTAAAAAAAACATGAAACTGATCCAGTGTTTAAGGTTAATTCAAATTTCAAGAAAATTTGAAGTGATGTATGTGTGGTATAGAAAGAAACATCCTAAATTTATAGCTATTCTAAGGCCGAATCACTTTCTTCTCAATTAAGTAAGCAATTATCGTATTTTTAGAGAAAAAAGTAACATATTATCTTCCTGTCTCTTAGTTTCAGTAGCTAATTGAAATACAATTTTGAGTGGAGAGAGTGATGATCTTGATTCCATTTGGGTCTTCACTAGTATTTAATCTTAACAAATTTTTCTTTTTGGTAATTAAAAAAATTTAATAGTTTATTTTGAGAGAGTGAGTGTGAGCAGGGAAGGGGCAGAGAGGAGAGAGAGAAAGAAAGAGAGTGAGACAGAGAGAAAGAGAGAGAGAGAGAGAGAGAGAGAGGGAGAAAGAGAGAATCCCAAGCAGCCTACACGCTAAACACAGAGCCTGGAGCAGGGCTCCATCTCACGACAGTAGTTGACATCATGACCCAAGCCAAAATCAAGAGTCGATCACCCAGCTGACTGAGTCACCCAGGAGCCCCTCAGCAAATCTTTCTAAAGTACTGTTTAGCCAGATTACGTTATAATGTGAATATCTTTCCTCTCCAAAATTCTTTTAGTTTGCTTATATGCTTTTGAAGAGTTCACATTCCTTTTGCTTCTTGCTATCTGCCTTTCAAATTCTTTCAAGATTTTACTTTAAAATGGCATCTGGCTAGTAGCTCAAGATAGAATTCTTTCAACTCCCTATTAAAATACCCATAAAGGTACAGGCAAAAACATTTTTTTCTGACACTGAAAACTGACAGTCTTCCTATTGCTAGAATCTGAAAAGACTTTTTATTCAGAATCTGCATGTCTGTCGAAACTGGATTAAAAAGCACAATTAATGGAGTACCTTAACTATGTGAGCCTTCTCACCTAGAAGCAAGAAGACTTCTCTCCTTCTTCACTGTCAACTCTGTCAGCTGTCCCTCTCCTGCCCATTGCAGGCGGCCAAGTGCAATTCACACCTGCCACTGCCTGCCTCCAGCAGTACCTCCTTTTATACACTCACCTGGAGACTCTGTCCTCCAAAAACTACTTAGGAAGGTGGGCAGTCAGATTTGATATTGAGGATGGTGCATTGTACCAAGCAGGTATATTATCCTAGTACGAGTATTAGATAGAGGCAGAGATGGGGAGAGAGTTCTGCATTCTGCTGTTAGTTTTGATGCATTCCACCTCTTCATAACTTCATAGAGTGAAGCACTGTGGATAGGAGAAGGTACTATATTGGGTCAGCAGGTCTGCATTACTTTAGATCCTGAGAAACACTAGAGTAGGAGGTATGCATATCAAACTGCCATCCAGTAGGCAGTATGAAATGGGTGTTTGACTAGCATACATACGTGTGAGAAGTAGAGTTGAAAATAATCCCTTGTGTTAATATGTATCATTTGTGGATACATCTCCCCTCACTCAAAGAAATGTGAATAGGGAGGGACGCTTAGGTGGCTCAGTTAGTTAAGTGTCCAAATTCCCATCAGGTCATGATCTCATGGTTTGTGAGTTTGAGCCCCACATCAGACTCTGTGCTAACAGCTCGTAACCTGAGCCTGCTTCAGATTCTGTGTGTGTCTCTCTCTCTGTGCCTCCCCCACTCATGCTCTGTCTCTGTCTCTCTCTCAAAAGTAAACTAACATTAAAAAAAAATTTAAAAATTAAAGGAAATGTGAATAGGGAAAAAAAATAGGAAGGGCCCAAAGCTTTCTCCTCAGAAAGAGAAAGGGGGTCATCATCCTGAGTACAGAGAGACAAAGTATTCCTCTGAGAAATGATTTATTATGAGAGCAAGAAAAAGAATCATTAAAAATGATGACTTTCTGACAAAAACATAAGCCTTAAATAAGGCTTATTTAAGCCTTATGTTTAAGAGGGATTTTTTCCCCCTAAATACTATTGGTTATATTCTAGCAACAACTCACCTATACTGTTTTGATTTCCAAGTTCCTTAGACTTCTTGTCCTTATTTGTAACTACAAACCCTTTTTATTTTGTATCAGTATAGTAAGTCTCTGACTCTTCAGGGTCATATGTTAAAGTGGTTGATTATTTTGTTTTTTCCTATTTTCAAGTATGTCTTATATTTGTTTTGTCTTATCTCCTTTTTCCTTTTAAATGTTTATATCAAAATAACTTTAGATTATAGAAAAATTGCAAGAATAGTACAAAGAACTCCCATTCATCCTTAACCCAGATTCCCAAGTTATACAACACTTGCTTTATTATTTCCTTTCTCTGCTTGTACATATTTTTTTTCTGAACCATTTGAGCTGTATTTAAGTTGCTGACATGATGACCCTTTATCCCCAAATACATCCATGTATGTTTACTAAAAACAAATACATTATCTTTCATAACTGCAGTTAAGATCAAAATTAGAAAGCAAACATTAATGTAATGCTGTTCTCTAATCTGCAGACCTCACACATTTCACCAGTTGTCCCAATAATCTGCTTCATAACAAAAGAAAATCCTAGTTCATTTATTACATTTAACTGTCATGACTCTTTGTCTTTAATCTAGGACAGTTTCTCAGCTTACCTTTTTTCTTAACCTTGCAGTTTTGTTTAATGCAAATCAGTTATATTATAGAATATGCCATAATTTTGTTTTATCTGATGTTTCCTCATGATTAGATTCAGGTTAACATATTTGGTAGGAATACCACAGAAGGAATGTTGTGATTTTCTCAGTGTATCATTTTAGGAAGCATGTGATGGTGATTTGTCCCATTGCTCGTAGTGTTAACTTTGATCCTTAGTGAAGGGTAGTGCTTGTCAAGTTTCTCTCCTGTAAAATTACTGTTTTTCCTTTTGTAATTATTAATTTGTGGAGACATACCTTGAAACTACAGTAAATATCCTTTTCTTCCTCATACTTTCATCTGCTACTTTTGCCATCCATTGATGATTGATGCTTTTTTGCTATGTTGGTTGCCAAGTGGTTGTTTTCTGTCTTTTCTTCTCCATTTATTAGTTGCCTCTACTACAGAGCTTTTCTTTCTTCATTCATTCATTCATTCATTCATTCATTCATTCATACCAAATGTGCTTGTTGACTCATTTTATTCAGTAGGTTTTTGATGCTAAAGTCACTCCATATTTAGCCAGTAGGAACCCCTTCAAGCTAGATCATGTTTCCTTTTGACATGCTTCCATTATTCTTTGAGCATTTTGAAACTCATCTTGTGTTTTCCCAGTGTTGGCCCTGAAACAGCCATTTCTTTAAGGAGTCTTGGTTCCTTTTTAATGGAGAGTGGTAGTTGGAACTCAAGAGAGTGATACAAATTCTAGAAGCTCCCCACAGAAATAACTAAGATACAGATAGATGTTCATACATTCCTATACACATCTCTGTATCTTTCTGCATCTATGTACATGTACTAAAACCATGAGTACACACTATTGCTTCAATTTCAGTCCAACACAACAGGATATATTCTAGATTTTCTGTGTTTTACTTCTTTGAAAGTAAGAAATCTGCCTACCATTATGTACAATATATTTATTTATTTATTTACTTAATCTTTATAAATCCACAGTTTTCTGTTATAAAAGTATTTTAATCAAAAATGGTTTGGTACCCTTTTATATGACAGTAGAAAAAAACATTTTTTAAATGTTTTTTTTTATTTATTTCTAGGAGAGAGAGAGAGAGACAGCGTGAGCAGGGGAGGGTCAGAGAGAGAGGGAGTCACAGACTGAAACAGGCTCCAGGCTCTGAGCTGGCAGTCAGCACAGAGCCCGATGCAGGGCTCGAACCCACGAACCGCGAGATCATGACCCAAGCGAAAGTCGGACGCTTAACCGACTAAGCCACCCAGGCGCCCCAGAAAAAAAACATTTTTAAGGAAAAATTAATGTTTTTAATTTGGAATAAAAGTATGACTTTCACTTTTAACTTCCTTTGACCTGAGCATTACAATATTAGCCTCAGATTCTTATTTGGAAGTTTATTTACAAATCCACCAGTGAATTTTCCTTTTTATACTTTTCAAAGGAACTGCACACCTGAGTTTAGCACATTCTAATCATTAAGTAGCAAGCATTTTTATTGAAAATATCTTAATTATCTTTGGAGACACTTTTAGTTATAAGGTACAGAGAAACAACCAAAGTAGGCTTATATTGAGAGCGTATCACTGGATTATGTATCTAAAAAGTCCAGATATAAATTTGGGGGCACAAACGGGGCGCCTGGGTGGCTTAGTCGGTTAAGCGTCCGACTTTCGCTTGGGTCATGATCTCATGGTTCATGGGTTCGAGCCCCGCGTCGGGCTCTGTGCTGACTGCCAGCTCGGAGCCTGGAGCCTGTTTCAGTCTGTGACTCCCTCTCTCTCTGACCCTCCCCTGCTCACACTGTGTCTCTCTCTCTCTCCTAGAAATAAATAAAAATTAAAAAAAAAAAATTGGGGGGCACATTTGATTCCAAAGATCCAGATAATGTCATTAGCACCTGGTCTCTATCACTTGCCTTTTTTTCCTTGCCATGACAAGAAGACAGTGTGAAGCTCCAGACTTATATCCTCAGAACTCTCAGTTAAGTACAAAAAAAGCTCAACTCTTTATCAAGTACATAGAGGTATTGGGAATAACCAATTGAATTAGATTTGTTTAGCTTGGGTCATATGCTCATTAGATTGTTTAGCTTGGGTCATATGCTCATTATGACATGAGGGTACAGTGCTCTTTCAGCTAAGCCAAGGTCACACATGTCCAACTTTACACACGTCAACTTTACACTGGCACAGATAATGTCTTGATGTTGCTCTCTCTGATTTCTGGTAAACCAGTGCTTCTAAGGTAGTTTTAAACTTCATGGTTGAAGAAAGCTACTTAATAAAAATGTTGATAATCTTTTTTTTTTTAAACAACCCAGGAATACCTGGGTGGCTCAGTCCATTGAGCATCAAACTCTTGATTTCAGCACAAGTCATGATCTCATCGTTCATGAGATTGAGCCAGCATAGGGCTCCACACAGCTTTGGAGCCTGCTTAAGTTTCTCTCTCTCCCACTGTCCCTCTCCCCTGCTTGTGCTCGCTTGCTCTCTCTCTCTCTCTCTCTCTCTCTCTCTCAAATTAAAAGCAAACAACTTTTAAAAGCAAATAACTCCAAATCTCTAGCTACTCTGCTCTTCCCTTGCTACCACACCACTGTCATGTATATTAGGAGTCAGGATATTTCAGAATATCTAAATTATCAGTCATCACAGCTCTTGAATTACCAGTCTCTTGAATTACCTGTCTAAAGGATTCTTCTAATTCTGTGATTTTGATCTTTAGCTCTCTGTTCTTATCGTCTACATATGCATTTCATCTTTCAATTCATGTTAATGAATACTTTGTATGGAGTCTAGAGAAGAGAAGGAGGAGATTAATTAGATTGGGAAAATTGGGACACTACATGTAGAGAAAAGCTTGTACAAAAATAAAAGAAGAAATTCAGGAAATGTTTGAGGAAAAATTATTAGACTGTTAGTGTATAGGGGGACAGATTGTTTTGGAAGGCATGGAAGGTGACAAAGCTGAAAAGAGCAAAAGGGGGCCCCGGTGTGTTCAGGACTTTTGAATGGAGAAATATGAAATTTATCACCTGTGTAGGAGGGAGCTGTTTTAGGAAGATAGAATATGAAATGGATGAAAAATAGTAAAATGAAGTTAGGAGATAATAGTAATGGGCTTTATAAAATGTTATCAGAGCCTGAGGTAGAGTGGTGATCCAAGGAATAATGGGGGTGCATTTCACACATAGAATCAAAAACACCTGATGACCTTCAATTTGGGAATAAAAAGGAAAAAAAAGTTGAAGGTGATTTCAAGTCTTTGAATTCAGATAATCAGGAAGAGTGGGAAAACGCAAACTCAGCTGGAAATATAGGAAAAGGAGGTTTAGAGGGTAAACAGTGAGTTTTGTTTTTAGAATATTAAATCTATCACTAAATCTAATAGAATCCTAGATCAACTGTTGTGTCTAGCACAGAACGGAAATGTATTCCATTGAAGCTTTATCTCTAGTTCTAATCCTGGTAAATTCTTGACCCATGTTTCAAAAAAAAATCTGTTGATCAGATCTACTTCACTGTGCACTAGTGCCTTAAAACTCAACATGTCAGAAGTTTCCCCAAACTTGACCCCTTCCTAAATTTCCTACATGTAAATTAGTAGCACCATCATTCACCCACTCACCAAGTTGGAAACCTAGGAATTACCTTAACTTTTGCCTTCCCCTGTCCACCACACCTAGTTTGTCACCATGCCCTGCCAAATACATTTGTGAAAAGTCTTTCACACTTTCTCACTCCTACGTATCTTAATCAGTGCTGCCTAGAACACTCTATCATTTCTTACCTAGACCTTTTGCAATAGACTTGTAACTTGTATTTGTATTCTGTGATACCTCTAGGGTTATCTTACTAAAATATAAATTTGAATATGTCTCTCTAAAACCTGTGACTTCCTATTTCCTACAGCATAAATTCACCAGTCTGACCATACATGCTTATCATTTATTTTAGTTTCCTATAGTACCACACTGTAGCAGCTGGGTAAAATTATATGCAATTTCCCTAATAACCTATGTGCTTTTATATTTCATTTTTCTGTCTGTCTGTCTTTCTTTCTCTCTCCTTCTCTCTCTCTCTTTCCTTCCTTCCTTCCTTCCTTCCTTGGTGATCCTTCCCTTTGTCTTTCTGGTGATCATCTACTCTCTGTAAGTTAGCTACCCAGATCAAATATGTCTTCTGTACCCACACATCGTTCTTTTACCTATATTTTTACATTTTATGTCTCTCACACTAGGCTGTCAGATGCTACTAGTAAGTTTCAAGATTGTGTGTTAAGTGCTACTAGGGGTAGGGCCCCAAATGATCTTTCTCTTTTAAAGAGGGCATCAAAGAATATGAAGTAGAAACAGCAACTATAAGCCAAAATTAAAGACCTTGACAGGACAAACATGGAAAAAAAGCTGAACTACATGAAGTAACAATTTTTTAAGTATTTTTAAATGTTTACTGTATTTAATTGTGTTTGAAGGAATCATTAAGAAGAAGAAATTAAAAACTATAAAATGAGCAAGGTCTTAGGAGAATGAGACGGGGCTAGCTTTGGAAGCAAACAGAAAGATTATCTTTTTTCGACCTGGATGAATAGATGAAAATTTTAATCTATAAATATGGAGTGTTGCATTGAAGATGAAGGTATAGCAAGAATTTGATAGATTTAATATATGACACAAGGGCAATCTATCAACTCAGGATGTTATAATCACCTTGAGAGCCAGCTCATGAAAGTCAATTGTTAAGTATTCAGGAATTTTTTGAGCTGATTCCTAAATCATTGGTAGCTTACAAATAATCCTGTGAAGAAATAGGCAAAAGACATGAATAGACACTTCTCCAAAGAAGACATTCAGATGGTGAACAGACACATGGAAAAATGCTCAACATCACTCATCAGCAGAGAAATACAAGTCAAAACCATAATGAGATACCACCTCACGCTTGTCAGAATGGTTAACATTAACAACTCAGGCAACAACAGATGTTGGTGAGGATGCAGAGAGAGGATCTCTCTTGCACTGTTGGTGGGAATGCAAACTGGTGCAGCCATTCTGGAAAACATAATGGAGGTTCCTCAAAAAATTAAAAATAGAACTACCCTATGACCCAGCTATTGCACTACAAAGTATTTATCCAAGGGATATAGGTGTGCTGTTTCAAAGGGGCACATGCACCCCAATGTTTATAGCAGTGCTATCAACAATAGCCAAAGTATGGAAAGAGCCCAAATGTCCATTGACAGATGAATGGATAAAGATGTGGTATATATATATAATGAAGTATTACTCTATGATCAAAAAGAATGAAATCTTGCCTTTTGTAACTATGTGGATGGAACTAGAGCGAAATTAGCCAGAGAAAGACAAATATATACCTTCACTCATATGAGGAATTTAAGACCCAAAACAGAACTTAAGGGAAAGGAAGCAAATAATATAAAAACAGGGAGGGGAATAAAACATAAAAGACTCTTAAATATGGAGAAAAAACAGAGGGTTGCTGGAGGGTGTGCGGAAGGAGTGGAGATGGGCTAAATGGGTAAGGAGCATTAAGGAATCTACTCCTGAAATCATTGTTGTACTATATGCTAACTAACTTGGATGTAAATTAAACAATAGATAAATTTTAAAGTAGATAAATAAAAAGAAAAAATCATTGGTAGCTTGAAATATTTCGTGTCAGAATATTTACACCACATAAATTGACAAATGCTACAAATTGGGACCTTTTTCTCCCTGAGTTTATTGGGTTTATTGGTTTACCACTAGACTCTTTCAGGGCTTCCATAAAGGCTGAGCCAAAATGCTTCCAGATATTAGTGAACTCTAAGTTGAATTTGGAGAACATGATTATATTTTGGACCTTGTTCCTTATTTTGTGTTCCTCTCTGGTAAGTCTCTACTGTGAGATAGAAAAGGTGGTTAGGGGATGATCAAAAAGATGGAAATTAACTAAGTAGGCTTTGGAATAATGAATTTAAAATATTGGAAAGAGAAACAAAATGCTGACAGTGGCATGGGGGAAGGTCAGGGGCAATTTAGCAGGAAACTAATAAGGAAATAATGGACTAATAGGAAATTAATACAGAAATAATAAGGAAAACATGGAGGAATTGTAATGGAAGAAGATTCTGGTTGGAATATGGAATAATATATTTGTGAATGTCATGAGGAATAAGAAAGATGTCAGGCAAGGGAGTTGTTTAGATCTCTATGTAAAGAGTTCTAGGATGTGGTTATACTCACAGATGGAGGGGAACGAAGTATATGGTAAAGTGAAGGAAAGCAGTAAAGTATAAATTCCAAAGATTTAAAGGGTGGTTAGCATATATGTTAACATTGTTAAAGAATGATGGTAGGCAAGGGTATGTGGGTGGTTCAGTCGGTTAAGCGTCCAACTTCGGCTCAGGTAATGATCTCAGGGTTCATGAGTTCAAGTCCCGCGTTGAGCTCTGTGCTAACAGCTAGCTCAGAGCCTGGAGCCTGCTTCATATTCTGTGTCTCCCTCTCTCCCTGACCCTCCCCTGCTCTCTCTTTCTCTCTCTCTCTCTCTCTCTCTCTCTCTCTCCCTCCCTCTCTCTCTCAAATAAATTTTTAAAAAACCATTAAAAATTTTTAAAAAAACTGATGGTAGGCAATAGAGAGAGGCAGAAGAACAAGAGCATGATGGTAAAGTTGTAAGGAGATGAAAATTGGAGCCAAAAGATAAGGTGGTAATTTGGAGAGAGCAAATGCACATGTTAAAAATAATAAAAATCAGAAGATGGATGGTAGATCATGAGCTAAAAGGACTCTAGGAGAGCAAAGTTGATTTCAACCCCCGAGTTTTGTAAGGGTGGACTGGCCATCAAGATCTCACTACTCATAGTGGAAGTAATCCCCATCATTTGTGTTGCTGAGCAACCTGGTAATGACACTCAGAGATGAATTACCCATAGGCAGATCAAGCAGGGGCCTCAGAGGCATGTGGTCTGTTATTAAGGCAAAGTGTGAACACCAAACAACAAGTTAATTTGTAAATAACTTAGAGTAAAATCACAACTTTGTTACACTTCCGTCTTCTTACTTTATAGTTTCATATTATTTTTAGGTTTAATTATATCGAAGGTGTTGGGCTAGAAGCTGGGTTTAGGGTAAAAGTACTATCATCTTTTTACTACTCTAATGGTCCTATTTTGGATATGTACCTCCAAGAAGATAGTAGTTCGTTGGATTTTTTCCAAAATAAGACAAAAATATCTCCTCTGGATGTACATAATCTTCATGCAAGTGAGCTTGTGAGGTTCTATGAACAAAAGAAAATATTTGGATTTAGCTTTCTTTATTAATATCAACACTCAAGGGTTTAGTTTTAAAAATTTGTTTTTTAGTTCTTGTTTCTTAAATTATGTTAGCAATGTTGTGTTAATATTAGGTAATCTCTAGAAAAGAGTTTGGTTAAAAGCTTGAATTGAAGGGAAAGAGAGAATTTGTCACCCATATCTGATCCCCAGAAGTTAGTAGTCTTCGGAGACTTACATTAATGAAAATCTTTTGCATTTGTTATATTAGTTTCTAGTAGCTAATTAGAAAGGAAAGGGGGTAAACATGAGATCTATAGACCAAGTATTGACCCACACCACACGAATGGAGTAGCTAAAAACCGATCTTAAAAATAATAATAACACATCCCAGAATGCACATAAATTAGAAGTTGCATCTGTAAAAGCTATTAATTTTGAAAAACTCTGGTTTCCGGTTTTTCACTGCACAAATATATATCTTTCTAATTACAGCATAAGTGTCATTAGTATCGAGCAGTTGAGTGTAACTGCTCTGAAACCAGTATAACTTAAAGCTAGAATTCTAAATTCCTCTTGACCTAAATCCATTCTTTTTTATAAATTCAAGATAATGTTGCATTTATTCATTTTCGAGCACCCAGACAGATATAAACGGCTTTATTCTTTACCATCCTTTGTGATACATTTGAAAACTTGATAAAAGTCAGAATATAGAGTCATTGTAGGTAAGTCTCTGTACTGTCACATGAATCAAAATATATATTTCTTTGTCCTGTTCACGTTCCAGATACCATACTCCTCAGCATCTCCAGGGAATTATGTAGTAAGTACATTTGGGATTGTTTGCTCATAAGAATTGATGTTATGTGTTATTTGGGCAATGAAATAGTAGTCCAGATGTTAAGAAGAGCCCCTGTGTATTGGCCAAGAACTGAACATCTGATATGTATTGAGTTTTTCATCTGCCAACCTCAGTACATATGTTGATGTTCATTAGTGAAACAGTTATCAATCTGGCCAAAATTGCCCTGAGTACTGTGTTTTACTTTAGCATATGTTTCTGTAAACCAATACAATACACTTTGTCCAATCATGAAGAAAGCCATCCCCAGTTACACAATGATAAGCTTGGATTTGCAGTTCTCCAGGAGAATGAAGTATACCCCCTCCCTCACCCCCCACTCATCACACACAAAGTTTAGGAAGACAGTAAACTTTTTCCTGATCACAAAGAGAATCACATAGCAGAATAATGACTAGTAATTTGGCGAGGGGCGGGGGCGGGGGGAGCTTTTTTATGCTCAGAAATTGAAAGCACTTGTTTTTCTTATTTTTAGTACATGTTAAAATTTTCCAATAATTCATATACACCTTAAGTCAAATTAGCAGGTTTTACATGAGCTCTTGCACTTATAAATGACCTTTTAACCCTCATCACAGTGTAATCCTTGCTACATCTCAAGGCCACCATAGAAGATAAATTGTTATAATATTTAGGAGTAAATGCCTAACAGAAGAGCAAAGATAAAATGGTAAAAAGAAAATCTTTCCTAAAGAAATTTTCAGAGGTGGTGACTAACTGGGGTAGGAAAAAAGGAGTGCTTAAGAAGATCAATGAGCATTTTACTCTCCGTAGAAATAGTGTTTTATGAACATAGTAAAAAGCACATGCTGTTTTGGACCTGTGAACTTACTGCTCAGTGTTCTCTTAAGCTATACAAACTAAGAGGCCTACCTTTTTTCACATTCTGTATGAAACAAAAATGAAAGTAAGAAGATGTGGGTAAAACCTATTTTTTTCTCAAGTCAATTAAGAATAAGCCTAATACATAGTTTTATGAAATTATAGACTTTTATCTGAAAGGAAATTTAAACTACTTATTAAATAGCAAATATGTATGTCATCTGAAATAATTAGTGGACTACCTTCAGAATGAAATACAAATTTATCCACTTAGTAATTTATCCAGATTATTGTATACCTGAAAAATTCTAAAACCCTTTACCTGAATTGGTTATCTGAAATAACTGAATCAACCTTAGAATCACCTAGTTTCCATTTCCAATTGATTAGTAACCCACAGCATTAGCCATTGTTGCCCTGATTTCTAACTGATGTAATAGCAGAAGGTTCAATGCTCTAGATGTGTTATAGTTGATACCAACAGAAAAAGAAATAACATCAATGTATTTTTTAAACATATGAATATCTTTGAGTTTTTAGTTTCCTATAAAAAACCATGATACAAAATATAAGAAAATAATAGTAAACTAAGTCAGAGATACACATGAATGATACTGTTTTATGGATTTATAAAGGCCCCAATAAATGATGTCTCCTTAACCTCATTATACCTGATGTGAATAAGTCATGAATAATATATCAGTGTTATAGGTTCATTGTTTTTGGAAACATGTCAAAAAAAACTTAAGATATTTAAGCTAAATCATATTTTGTATAATAGTGAAATGACTGTGCACTCAAAGAAAATAAATTATGAAAAAATATATTTCTTCTGTTATTTTCAAATTAGATTACTATAGATAAGTCTAACTTTTCTCCTGTTTTTCCTTAAATTGTTTAATGAAATGTCTTATTTTTACTAAAATTTTGTATAATTATTTAGGGTCCTCCAGGAGGTGGAGGGCCACCAGGAACACCCATCATGCCTAGTCCAGCAGGTATTGTAATCACACCAGCTACATGAGCATTTGATTATTAGAATAAAACAACAAATGATAGAAATTGTTATGACAGAAAGTATTATTCATTATTTCATTGATGGTAACAGGAAGTAGACTAGAGGTAGCAAGTAGGAAGAAGTAGTCTTAAAAATAACTATAGTCCATTTCCTTAAGCACGTAAAAAATCCCTGTTGTGTGAATAACAGATATAATCAGATTGAAAATGGTGTTGGTCTATATGAATTGCCCAATAATTTATCTGACACAGGATTCCTTGATACTATGAAAAAAAAATCCAAATCTTACAACTTAGAAAAATTCTGCATAACACTTGAAATGCAGGGATGGATCCATGTAAAGCTAATGGATTAGCTTTTCAGATCCACCATATCTCTTATCTTACTAAGATAGATGTCAATAGATATCAATATTCTTTCATGTCCATATGTATTTACTGGCTAATAAACTCAATGCGTAGTGGAGGAAGATTGTTTTCTTTGAATCTTTTTAAACTAGAATTAGAATACCTCAATTCTGTGATCATTTAATACATAATATTAAATAGCTTTATCCTTTCTTTTCAAGACTTTAATATAGACTATTAAATGTGTTGCTTCTTGTGGACTATAGTGGTGGAGCTTACACTGGGACAGCCCTCCTAGAAACTGCCCTGGCAGCATGTATCAAGAGCCATGAAAAAGTTCATATTCACTTGCTTCTACCATCATACTATGAGAATAATTAGAGATACAACCCAAGATGTATGTAGAGGGGTGCTCATTTGTCATAGTTAATAGTGAAATAGTAGGCACAAACCTAATCCAATTAATAAATTCATTTTTATGGGATATAATGTAGCCATTAAAATTATTATCAAAGAATTTTTAATGAAATGGAGAATAAATGTTCATGATTCAATATAATACAATCACAATTTTACTTTAAAATATGTAGAACATAGAAATGTAGAAAGTAGAAGACAAAGAAATAGGATGAGGCTTTATCAGTGTTAACCTCTGGGTAGAGAAAGAGATGGGAGATTTTTATGATAAAAATTTTTTTGAATTATGTTACACTATTAAATTCATATGTTCTTAGCTTGTTTGTTGAAATCTAAGATGTATAGAAGCTTGAAATTAAATATCATTGATCATATCAATAAATAATAATTTTTAATTTTTAAATCTTAATTATGAGAAAGCATCTGATAATGAACACAAAATTTTGCTTTACTTCACTACCAATTTGGAATATATCATAAATATTTCATGGATCCGTTTCCTCAGAGCTTCTTCCTGAAGTGAAACAGAAATTCATTCAAGATAGACTTAGGCAAACTGAACATCTTGCCCATATTTGCATTCTTATATGGTAAAGCTAATGTTTAATTTATGAAGGTAACGTGATTAATAAACACTTCACTATGATCTCAGTGAAATTTTTTGGAGAAACTACTAAACTTTGCAGGTGATAAGTAATCTGATTACACTTCATCCTTCCAAACCAACAAATTGCCACCAGTATGTCTTCCTAGCCTTGTGCGTACTCCTGTGAGCTCATCCTTTCCACAGTCATTCCTAATATGAAGCCAGTGCTCTCCCCCCAAAAACAGGTTCCATAAGGTCTATTTTATTATAAAGTTTTTTCTGTATATAAAAAGAAGTCAGACATTGTCTAGAAAATACCAATCTTACTTCTCTTAGTGTTTTTATAGATGAAATTATGTTTTTGATTGGTATTAAAAACAACAAATTTATTTTTCTTTCTACATATTTAAAATACACAGCCCATTTTCCTTCCAAATTAAGTATTAAAATTAGTTAAGTAAAATTAGGCTAAATAAAGATGAAAAACTATTTTAAGATCTCACGTGTTTAGTCATTAGTACATTTTTAAGGGATGAAGTGTATTCCATTAGTTAAATCTCAGCAGATATTTATTCTCTGTGGCACACATGGCCTCTTTCCTTCTCTCAGTGAACTTATTATAACAAGGACAAAAAAAAAGACAAAATGTTTACTAGAATGCTTAGCAGAATTCAATGATGAGGAGACATGCATGAATTCAGAAGTATCAGAAAACAAAATCTCATGAAGAGGTAACATTTGCAGTGGGCCTGGCATAATGAGCAGAATTTAGTAGGTGGACACTGGGGAGAAGATAACTTGGAGGAATTAAGAACAAAAACATGGAGATTTAAAAGGTTGATCATATGCAGGAAAGAACAAGCAGCCCGAGTTGACAGCAATATAATGTACATAAAGATGTAAGAATAGTTAAGGCCACAAAAGTAGATCGGGACCTTACTTAGTATAAACAGAGAGATCAATCTGAAGTGGGCATTTCAGGTTTTTCAGCAGTAGGATATGTTAGTCTAGATGTAAAAAATAATGTTTTGATTTACGGATCACTGTTTACAAGCAGCCAATAAATGACATCTACTCTCTAAGTGGTATACACTAAAATAATAAACTTTTTTAATGTCTACTAAGCAATCACAAGATTAAAAGAAAAGTAGTTGCCTATTTCTTATATGGTTATTGTCATGAGAAAACAAATTTGCCTTCTGCCTTGAATCAGTATAAAAAATTTGAAACACACTTTTTTCAGAATAGAGGCCTGATATATTTAAGAAAATAGAAAATAGAAAAACATATTTCCTAAATGTAAAATATATGGTCTTCTACTCTAGATAATACATAAACCGCATGTACTCAGAGACTTAACTGGAATTAGCTAATAGATATGAAATTTAAAATTTTTAATATTACAAAATGTTACTTATTTCATATGGATACACACTACAGTTATTTTTACTATAATGAATCAAGAATAAAATGAATGAAAAAATTTCTTCAAAAGTTGTACTAGAAGAAGCCTTTACTTCAAGCAAGAGAATTTTTCGTTATAATCATATAGTCTTGTCCTACTCTTTCTGTTGGAATTAAGCCAGGATATTCCACCTGCTATTAATAATTATTAGACAAATAGACTGTTTTAAATTAGTATATAAGAAGCCTAACAAAATAGTGAAAACTAAAAAGCCACTGATTCTGAGTGTTAGGAGATTTTCGTTGTATTTTTTAAATTGCTTACTGAAGTCAAAAAGTATCCATATTTTTTAGAAAAGAAAAACTTAACTGT
Organism: Proteles cristata cristata; assembly: GCA_017311185.1. Classification (NCBI taxonomy): domain Eukaryota; kingdom Metazoa; phylum Chordata; class Mammalia; order Carnivora; family Hyaenidae; genus Proteles; species Proteles cristata. Next base: position 48,493 of record JAESUZ010000956.1, read on the forward strand.
AATATTTAAGATTTTTAAAGTAATGTTCCTTTTGACCTGAATTATTCAAGTGATTACTCATCTATTAGGTAAATATTCCCATTTACAACCTTAGAATGGTAATTTCTGAGTTGGAAAATGACTCACAAGCACTTGTTTCTGAACATTAGTAATGACTATTTTAAGTGCTGCAGCTATTAATATGTATGAGTGTGAAGATCATCTCTGATTATTACTTTGTGATGTCTTGAGTGTAAGTTATAAAGAAAGATGTTAATTAAGTAATTTTTTGTTTCAGATTCAACCAACTCTGGAGACAACATGTATACTTTAATGAATGCAGTACCTCCTGGACCTAACAGGCCCAATGTAAATATGAACTTTTTAAAAAAATTTTTGAATGTATTTGAAGGCTCAAAAACTCTAAGTGCATTCCATTCACTAGATACTATTTAAGCTTTTTCTTTTATTATCTAGAGACGTATTAGATATCCAAAAAGAATCAAATCCCTTCTATGTTCTGGGTTGACAAAAAAAATAAAATACAAAAATGTATAACAAAAGATTGCATATAAAAACAACTTAAATGTAAAACTGAACCTAACCAATTTTAAAATCTTGGTTTGTGGTTTCATCTAAAATTTCAAATACGTAATAATCAATACTATTTGAAATGACAGGTAATGTGTACTCATTGACATTCCCCTCATTATCAGCATCACTAAATTTTTCATTATGATTGTTTATTTCTTTGATCCGATAAACTTGAAATAAATTAGAAAGTTGGATGTGCTTGTTTTTCCTTAGATTTTTGAAATCTGGAGTTTAAATATGGAAATGAGGCAGTTCTACATAAAGAATTTGGGTGTTCTTTTTTTTTTTTTAATGTTTTGTTTATTTCTAGGAGAGAGAGAGAGACAGCGTGAGCAGGGGAGGGTCAGAGAGAAAGGGAGTCACAGACTGTGAAACAGGCTCCAGGCTCTGAGCTGGCAGTCAGCACAGAGCCCGATGCGAGGCTCGAACCCATGAACCGCAAGATCATGACCCAAGCGAAAGTCGGACGCTTAACCGACTAAGCCACCCAGGCACCCCAGAATTTGGGTGTTCTTAATAAAGTATATACTTGTTATTTTTCCATGAAAGCTTATAGAAAATTATTTATCCATAAGACCAACATATTAACAAAAAATATTTATAACAAGGTATAGTTAATACACGGACATATATGAATATAAGGCTGCTCAGATTAAATAAAAATCAGAAGACAAAGAAATTCCCATAAGTATACCAAAAAACAGGAATGAAATAATTATTATAATTGAGTTTCTTAACAGTAAGACAATAAAAGGAAACTTGAAATCCATCCAGTATAGTATACTTGAAATATTGCCAGTCATAATTGAAATGTGCTGTATAAAAATACATGCTAGACTTTGAAGTTAATATGAAAAAAATTATGTAAAGATTTCATTAAAATTTTTATACTGAATATATGCTGAAATAATTTTGATAAGTAGGATAAATGAAATATTAAAATTAACCTGACTCATTTCTTTTTACTATTTAAACATGGCTGCTAGTAAATATAAATTTACGTATGTAAGTTTACATTGTAGCTTGCATATTACTTCTCAAGTAGTACTGCCTTCAGTTATCACTGTCTTCTTTATATAATCAAATAAATTGGTTTTCAGGAAAAAAGAAACAATTTTCTATCAGTAATGTCTTAAAGGTGTTTCCACAGTGATCTTAATGAACACTGAATATGATAATGAACAATGTTCATTTTAGAAATTCAGCAAAAATATAGAAAGGCTCTTCATGGTGCAGTTTCATATCTTAGAACTTGATATTTAAAATGGAGGGAGTGACAGAGGAAACCCAGAGCATATGGCACTTAAGACATTTCTGTGGGCAGCTAAACTGATACCATCCAAGTATGTTCCATTCTGGTTCTCTAATTCGATACAAAGATAAGAGATCCAAGAAAAGTAGATGTTGAACGTGCCACTTTTTCAAATGTCATTCATCTCAGCCAGAGGTAGTAAAAGCAAATGCCTGCTAAGGGTTAGGACTGCCGTTTTATTTAGTGCTTCAAGCATACATACCAATAGTCTTTGTGTCTTTTAAAACACTGTGGGGGCCAGACAAAGGGACCGAACCAAGTAAGTTCAGAGGGTCTTGGCCTTACCAGAACTAGTTTCTCAGCCCCAGATCTAAACTATCCTTTTGACAAAGGCTGAATAAAAGTTCAAGGTTAATTTCTTTAAGCTGTCATTCTTAAGCTACCTCAAATGATAGTTTTAAAAGTTAATATTTCTTTAATTAATTTATAAATTAAATTTCTAAAACTAATTCTAAGTAAACAACTTAGAAGATATAGAATCTATAGAGAGAGAATCTATATAATAGTATATATAAACCAAATAGAACATATATAAATCAATCTGTGTGCTTTACGGCAACAAAATTTTAGGCAACAGAAGTGACATTATCCTGGGAAAACGTAAAAGCATGTGGCTGTATGATCTCAGTGACAGAAAGCCATCTTATTTCCAAACAATCATATATATATAATATTAATATATATATATTATATACAGTTACAGGTTGTCTGCTGAGGGCAATTGTTTTTCTCCCAAAAGCCTGTACCTTTAGTAAACATCACCACCCCATCTACACACATAAATACACACATACCACATTCAGTATTCTGTACCATACAACACTGAAGAAATGCTTTTGACATCAGAAATTTTAAGAAGTGGTTTTCAATAGGCTATTTTAACTGTAAACATAAGATAATTATAGATAACTTGTCTTCTAACTGGGCTCTAGATTTCCTCAGAAATATTCCAGGGAGTAAAGGAAAAGATTGAGTGGGCAGGCTATGGCTTTTCCACCACTTGCTCCACCATAGTATATCAGTTCACATCTATTTTGTACTGGGCTTCCAACAGAAAATAAAATAATCCCACTACTTTAAAAAATGTTAAATATAACTACTATGCAATGCCCAATTGTCATTGAACTGACATAGTTGAGACTGCCTGGAATTAACTATATTGAGCTGTCCCCAAGGAGCTAAATGTATTTAAACTGCAAGATGGAATTATTTATTATGTCCATTTGAACAAAGATAGATTGTCTGCTAAGAAAAATGTTAATGTTGGCATAATAATGTTGAATTATTCTTATTAATAAGTCAATATTTTTAGCAGCTTCTTAGGAATCATCTCTGGTTTATATAGCAAGCTCTGTCAATAGCATAGAAGAGAATGCTTATCCTCTCATTTGCACTGGAATATATGTGCTTTTAGTTAAGAATATCTGGAAGAAAATATGGATATGAATGAGGATTAACCTGAAGATCCAGAATATAAAGAAGATGGTATGAGGGAAGTAAGGCAGTCCAGTCTCAGAATCTGTAAGGCTAAAAGAAGCCTAGGAAAATAACTTCCAATACTTGGAAATGAAAATAACTTGTGGAAGTGTCTTATAATGTTAAAGTTAGATATTGTAACATTGAAATAAATAATTGTTTTCAGTGTCATCATAGAAATTCTCTTCATTTTTTAAAGTTTCCAATGGGCCCTGGGTCAGATGGTCCCATGGGTGGATTAGGAGGAATGGAGTCACATCACATGAATGGCTCTTTAGGTAAGGATATGAAATTTGATGTTTAGTAATCAAAACAAAACTTTTATTCTACAGAGTGGATATTCCAGTTTGCACAGTTCTTTTGTATACCTTTATTTACTTTGAATTTATTTTAAAATGCTTCAACTTTCACCTCAGACTGATACTACAGAATACTGGTTATGATAACTGGAGATCATTTGAAAATCAGAAATGTGAGAATTGTTCTAACCTAGCTCCTATTCACACATGTTTACTTTAACTTGTCAAAATCTGAGTGTTTTATGATAAAAGGAGATATTGCTGCCTCTAGGCACGTATCATGTATCCCTCACCTGAAGAACTACAGTATCTAGTATCTTCTAAGCTGGTTTGTCTCCAAAGGCCTATAGATGCAGTCTCAGAGGAACTTATGTTCTCTACAAGAATTTCTTTTTTTTTTTTTTTTTTTAATGTTTTATTTATTTCTAGGAGAGAGAGAGAGAGACAGGTGAGCAGGGGAGGGTCAGAGAGAGAGGGAGTCACAGACTGAAACAGGCTCCAGGCTCTGAGCTGGCAGTCAGCACAGAGCCCGACGCGGGGCTCGAACCCACGAACCGCGAGATCATGACCTAAGCGAAAGTCGGATGCTTAACCGACTAAGCCACCCAGGCGCCCCACTACAAGAATTTCTTAACTTTGTTTTTGTATTTCGATGTTTGTCTCTTTTAAAAATAAAATTTAATTATATTCTGGATTATCTGAATGATTCTCTTAAAGGAGAGCAGTGTCACATACTTGCGGCAAAGTTGATTTCAAGTACTGTGACTAATAGTTGAAAACATACTTCATAAATGATGCCTTCTTACCACATGAAGCCCAGTATCTTCAAGGTGAACAAAGAGCTTCACAACTGGGAGAAATAGAGATGAGTGGCACACAGATGACGAGGTCACACAGTGCACTCTGCATATAGGCAGGGAAAATGCAAAACCAAAAAAACTCCATAAAACAACAACTACATTTATTTTTGATTTATATATGTTTAAGTAACAGTATCATAATCTAAAAGTTGACAGTGGGGATAGAAGTTTATGATAACTTTTTTCTTTTGAAAAAGAACCATTTTTTACTTAAGTTGGAGTAACTATGCCCGTGAGTAACTTAGGTTGTACACAGATGTCACGACTCCACCCAAATGCCAGCCTCTAATACTTTGAAAAGCTGTGCAACTTCAGTAATCAAGAAATTATCTGCAGCCTGTTGCTAGACGTTTGAGCTTTTAGGGTCCATACTTATTTTACAAACATACATGTGTTGCCTAGATATCCAAGCCTTAATTTGCACTGTTCAATTACGGTAGCCACCAGCCATGTGTGACTATTTGATTTTAAGTCAAAATTAAATAAAATGTAAAGTTCACTTCCTCAGCTGCACTACCTTATATCAAATGTACATAGCCACATGTAGCTAATGGCCACCATAATGAAACATAGCATTGGGAAACATCTTCATCATCACACTTGTCACCACTATTCTAGAATTTTATTTTTTAACGTATTGCAATATCATTCACTTTCTAATCTTTTAATTTGTAAAATTATTTTAAAAATATGACATTGGGTCATAGAAAATTTTCAGTTATTCACTAGAAAGGAATTTGAAGAAGAGTTTCACATATGCTTGGCATATGACTTATTACTTTTTATAATAAACATTCTTATACATATTTATGTCTACATAATTATATATGTATATTCAATATTTAATAATTTGTCTTTTTATAAGCACTAACTTTATTTGTGACTATAACTGAATGTTTTACTATTAAAATAATGGAATAATTCTATGCCAAAAAATTAATTGTTAAAATGGTTAAAAATAAAGCTAACATTATGGCAAAGATCTGATAATTATTCCTTGTTACCTAATGTATGATTCCATTTCTTAAGTAAGAAATTAGTATTGATTTTTCATTTCTCCCAAGATTCAACTTAAAATTACAGTATTATACAGACATTCTTACTTTTGATGGATGTTGTTAATACTGATTGCCATCAAATTTTTATGTTATTAAAATTTATTTGGTTATTATAGTAAAATATGGCTCATAATATTTTTAGATATTGTTACATATGTCCATCTTATATTTTGTCAGATTTAGAAGCATCATTTCAGAAAATATATTTATCTCTCTCTTTTTGTTTATATATACATATATACATACATTTTAAAATTTTGAATTGAATAGAATTTATAAGTGATCTCTCTGACATTTCATTTTCAGGAATTTACTATAACAATAGTTTTCTTAATTCTTCCATTACAAAAATAAACAAAAAAATGATGGTTGGGAGCTAGAGGTACAACTCATCCTTTTATTTGCCATCAGATGATACTTATACACCAGACAGTATAAGAGACAAGGAATTTTTTTAACCTATTTATTTATTTTGAGATAGAGAGCATGAGCAGAGGAGGGGCAGAGAGAGAGGGAGAGAGAGAGAATCACAAGCAAGTTCCACACTGTCAGCACAGAGCCTGATGCGGGGCTTGAACTCACAAACCATAATATGACCTGAGCTGAAACCAAGAATAGAATGCTTAATCAACTGAGCTACCCAGGCACCCTGAGTAAAGGAATTTTTTAAAATTAAGAAATTCAGGAGATATATGCTGGAAAATACAAAGAGTGTACTGAGTATACTGCATATTAAAGGAATACATAATTTGTGTATGAAATTATTATCTAATAAACATTTTCTTTTCATATTTTGTTTCAGGCTCAGGAGATATGGACAGTATTTCCAAGGTGAGTTTTGTATATTCTCTGTGTTTTTTGTATTTGGTTTTTTTGGGTTTGTTTTTGCTTTTTGAGAGAAAGACACAGAGAGAGAAAGCAAGCATGCATGAGCAGGGAAGGGGCAGAGAGGAGAGAGAATCTTAAAAAAGGCTCCATGCCTGGCACAGAGTCCAGACACAGGGCTTGATCTCACAACCATGAGATCATTACCTGAACCAAAATCAAGAGTAGGACACTTAACTGAGCCACCCAGGCACCCCTCTGTGTTGTTTTTTATTTGTGTTTCATTCCACGTAGAACTCTTACTAAGATTATTAGAATAGCCTTATAAATTTTGTTTTTGAACCAGTGTTTGAAAAGAGGTCCAGATATCATTAAGTGAAAGTTAAAAGTAATCAATGCATATAATGGGAAAGGGTAAAATGAGTTTTTAACATGGTAAGATTCATTTATAGGAAATACTGTATACATGATTAATTGATACCCAAGTAATAACCAACTTAGCCACCTTTATTGTGTCACTCATTTATCAAGCAAATTGACATAGTGTAGATAATCTTTTGAAAATGTAAAGAAGTCTGGAGCAACTTGGGTAGACGGGGACTTGAAAAAGTTTTTGTTACATGTTGTATGTTATAATGGCATTGTATTTTTACATTTCATTTGTCTTTTAAACCTTTATTAGGCAATGCTGACATCCTCAATTATTATTTTAGTTCCCCAAAATAAAATGGGAAAGTAATTTGAAGAAAATTACATTAATACAAGTAGGAAAGAGAGCCTTCTAATAGCATATGTCTGTGTTTTTCCCCCTTCAGTAGTTTAAGTATTTAAAATTAATCCTTTGCTAACATGCCTTATTTTTTTTTATGAGAAATACCTAAATACTTTTAGGTCATGATGAATTTAGAATAGTTCTCTGTGATCAAAATATATTTAGAATGGCTGATAAGAACTAATTATTACCATTAGAATGATTCTATTAGAAGTCTGCTTTATATCAATAAATACCAAAATTCATTAAAGGGCAACTTCATTTTTAATCCTACTTCTAATTTATATTCATGTGTAATAATTGGTGCCAGGGAAAATAAAGTAAGATTGATTGAACTACAAAACCTTTTAAATTAAGACTTCAAGCTTAAAAAAAAGAAAGAGAGAGAGTTTAACTGGCATGCCGACATTATATCTACATTGTCTGGCAGCCTGGCCTTACAAGTTGTACATGCACTTTGGATATCTATGTTTAGGGATGATCAGGAAAGTCTTTTTCTTTTCTTAAAATAGATAAATATTTGTCATCATAAACATTATAAATAAGCACTAGCTTACTTATGTGAGAAATAGGTAAAACTCTCAAAAGGCCTGTTTTCAAAATAAGATTCATTGTATAATTCCAGTAGAACCATCTCTCTGGGAAACAAGTTTACAGGTCACATGACTATGATTGTATTAGCTGTCTTAGGTATTTAACAGTTGATATTAGCTGAATTATGCTTTGTGGTCACCTATAAAATTTCTAATTTGTATTTAAGAAGTGCTTTCTAGTATCTAAAGATGATTTTTTTATACATGAAGGTGGGATCATCCAGAGTGCTTAATATCATCTTTCTAAAATTTTCACTAACAACTGATAAGCTTGTACATTAGACAGATGTAAGCAAAATTCTACATTAGTGATTCATCACTTATGTAGAACATCCAAGGCTCATCACAACATGTGCCCTTCTTAATACCCTTCACCTATTTAGCCCATTCCCCTGCCCACCCTGAGAAAGTACTTTGTAATTTATAAAGTATTTTGAAATTTTAAATGGATTCATAATGACAAATTAAATACCGTCTTCTAATCTGCCCTCGTATCCTTATATCAGATCTCTTACTATTCCTTCCATGCTAATTTTTCCCATTCCTATTTCTGGACAAGTTTTTCCACTATGTTGTGCCTACTGCTAGTCACATTCTCTTGCCTGGTGATGTATTGCTTATTCTTTAAGCATTAATTGACTACCAAGTGTGTACTTTTGTAGCCTTGTGCACTATGGGGATATATAAAAGACTTCTTTAAATACAGACATAATTTCTGTCCTCAAGTGGTTAGGCAGGAGTTCCTTCACTCAGTAAACATTAATGTATGAAGGCATTATGCATGCCAGGCTCTGAAAATCCAACGACGTACAAGGCATGATCTCTGCCCTCAAGGAGCTCAATATAACTGAGCAGACCAAAGACAATAAGGAAAAACTTATACAAAGCAAAGTTCAAATACATTTCAATTAACGTAAGAATTTTCCCTAAGTAGTAAACATGTTAACATGTCATTTAATGGTGTACTAGAAATGACTAGTGTATCTGCCTTCAGATGAGCTCCTCTGTACCTCATTTCTGTACCACCTCTGCTCCAGGTTCATGGGGTTCAGGGCTCTAACTGCATAATGGGACCACTGGTGTCTCCTGTATATCCATTACCCTGTGTTCCTTTTTTCTTAGCACCACCCTGTATATCCCTTTTCTCTCCCTACCTCTTTCCACTCACAGCCTAATTATTTCAGATTTTTATTCCATGCTGCACACATTATCATTAACTTCATTTCCTCACCTTCTTCCTCTTCCAACAGAAGACCAGTTATCTCAAGAAACTCTCCTCCCTTTTCTCTTGTTTCCTGGGTTCATTCCTTTCCATCCTATTCTTTTTCTAGCCATTCTTATTTGTGAATCATAAGACACTTTTGGCCATTACTGGTTAACAGTTTTGTTCAAAATCCCTCTTAGGTGTCCAGCTACACCCTCCTTGTTCTCCAATTAAACCTGTATTTTGTTAAGTGCCAGTATTACGTTTTTTAAAAATATCTAACTCCATTTTTAATATTGTTTACTAGCACTACCTCTGTACTTTTTTCCACCTTTTTATTGTAAAGCACTCTATTTTATCCTCTTATATATAAGGTAGTAAAGAATACTGATCTGAGAATCAGAAAACCTAATTCTTCTGGGGCACCTGGGTGGCTCGGTCATTTGAGCTTCCAACTTTAGCTCAGGTCATGATCTCACAGTTCGTGAGTTCAAGCCCCATGTCAGGCTCTGTGCTGACAGCTCATAGCCTAGAGTCTGCTTCAGATCCTCTCTCTCTTCCCCACCCCTGCTCATGGTCTGTCTCTCTCTCTTTCTAATTAAATAAATAAACAAACAAACATTAAAAAAAGAAAGAAAGAAAACCTAATTCTCCTACATACAAATTAGGGCAACATGTTACTTCATTTCTCTCAGGCTTAGTTTCCTTAGCTGTAAAATAGAGCTTGTAGTTCATTCATTCCCTGTCTTCTTCATAATACTGTTGAGTCAAGTGTGAACATATGCTAGGGGCTCTAAAGCACTATTCACATACTAAATATCTTCCTCCTCATTAGTTATTCTCTCTTTTGTCAGCAAGGCTAGACACACTGTCACCTGCATTTTGATAGCACTGTTTCAGTGGCAAAATGAGCTCAGAATTCCAAATGGAGAGTTTTAAAATTATTTCTTGCTTAGTTAAGGATTACCTAGTAAAACTCACATGTATCTCTCTCAAAATGCAGAATTCATCTAATTTAGAAGCTCAAATGTGAAATTCTTTTCATCCCTTTTGCAACTGAGAAGTCACCCAGTTGATCAATAGGACAAAAATATTTTCCCTTGAAGTTGTTTTAGGAGTTGGGGATTGAGAAGATCATTTGGTTTATTTTTTTTAGAAAGAAATCATCTAAATAAATTCTGTAGTTCACATTAACATACTTAACACTTACATATTTGAGTTTGAAAAAAAAGACTTATCAGAGAAGGCCAGATCTGATCATATCACTCTTAATGAATTATCAAAGAAGTCTTTTTAACCTGAAGCTTTCTGAGTCAAGAACCTTAGTTCCAGTTAAAGATCCCACACCCTTCACAGAGAAGCTCTTTGGCTGCCATATATCTCTGCCATCTTCTCAGTTTGGCCTGGGTTCTAGCTTACTTTTATCCCCTGGGAGAACCATGACTGACATTTTGTTCTTGTGGGGGGCTGGCAGAGTCTAAACATCACTCCAGAAAACTTGTCATTGGCAGGCTCTGAGGAATTGATTCAAAATCCACCTCTAGAGGGCTTCAAATAATATCAATATTATTTTATTCCATTTATGGGCAGAGTCAAGATTTCCACACATGTGTACTTTTTTAATGGTAGTTTGAAAAGGCTGGAACAATATCTGAGGGTGGGTAAAAGAAAGGACAATAACTACCTAATTAAGAGATGACATGACAAGTACTTGCAAGATAAAATCAGAGAATAGAGGGTCTGAGAGTATTAAATGTGTTAGCCAGAGGAAATGTGTGTGTGTGTGTCCTCCTGTAACATTCATATATGAGGTTATAGCTTAAGGGAAAACATTCCAGTTTGAAGAAAGGGTGAATGAGAAAGTAATAAAACCCCCTGAAGACTGAATCAGTATAATACTAACTATACTTTTATAAGCTGAATCCTTAGAGTGTAGGTAGGAACTACAGTACATGGTAACTGAAGTAAGAAATGTAACCAAGGTGCCTAATGTAACTAAAAGTGATATTTACTTGGATTCTCTTGTACTCCTTTCTCCCTTTGTGCTCAAGCTATCAGAGTGCCTTTCTGACTGATCTAAGCCCTTTTTATATGTATTATACTCTTGCCTTGATGATGAAATCTACTAGAAACACTGCACACAGACATAGCTGTGGTTAAATGTAACATACACATGGTTCATGGCCACCTACACTCATAACCAATTTTGAGCTGGTGTTTGGAACCACTGTCTTAACTGTTCCTTACCACCAGTAATAAGTGTGTCTTTTAGCCTGTATCTTCATCAGGTTGCTCCCTGATCATGGATAGCACAATTTCCATAAGACTCTGCAATGAGAAATCTCAGTTGTTTTCACATTTTGCAGAGATTAGGTTAAAAAAATAAAAACAAACAAAAGTTTGTCCTATCATTAGAATATTTTCAAGTATGCTCACTGAGCTGAATAAGTTTCAGAGATCTGATATTAGCTGTTTTTGTATGTTGAATGTGTCCTTTTAATCTTCCTCTCAGTGTTCATATATATCTTCCTCCCATCCCCCCAAAAGTACCATGCTACCATGCCATGAATAGACTGCATGGAAAACAGAAATAATAAGAGAGGTGTTATATAAGTATTTAAATAATGATGCAGTGTTACTTTCAAATTTTAAATATTTTGAAATCAGCATTTTGGGTCAGGAATTCGATTTGAAGCTAGCTAACTTTCAAAATTGTAAATCAAGAAATGACGCATGGGACAATGCAACAGAGACAGGGAGCACCCCAACTGCATCAAAGTTGTGCTGCTCATTTCAGGGTACCTCGGGTACCACAGGGAGCACATTTGTTAAACAGGAATGAAGAAGTTTCCAAGTGCATCTTCAAATATCCTTACATACAAGATTATTTTTTTATTCTAGGGTTACTAGTTTCTTATATATACATTGACAGCTCTCTGCTTTCACCAAAAAGATTTTGGGTAAATCTTACAAAAGTTGTATAAACTTATTTTTCTTTTTGAACTAAATCAGCATTGGGACACCTGGGTGGCTCAGTTGGCTAAGTGTCCAACTTGGGCTCAGGTCATGAGCTCATGGTTTGTGGGTTCAAGCCCCACATCGGGCTCTGTGCCGACAGCCAGCTCAGAGCCTGGAGCCTGCTTCAGATTCTGTCTCCCTCTCTCTCTAACCTTCCCCTGCTCACGCAGCCCTTCTCTCTCTCTCTCTCAGAAATAAATATTAAATAAATAAATAAATCAGCATTAGCATTCCTGTTTTCAAGACACAGTTGATGGTTTAGTTAATCAGTTTAATAATTAATGAGCTATAAAATAATACACTTAAATTTTACTTAAATTTTTTCTGCAATGAAGTTATCTATGTTCATTTCAAAGTACAGTTACTTTTCTGTGTACTTGGGAAACTAACATTTTCAGAGAAAATTTTATCCAAAAGAAAAGGAGAAAAGAATCCTCTTTATACTATTAGCTGTGGTTCCCTAGCCCTTGGGGATCATTGGCAAATCGAGCTCCTGTGAACTTCAGAGGATCCTTGTTCTCAGATCTTCCCTATAGGGTGCACAGCGGGACAAGATATAAGCTGTATTTCCACCAGTTCATCTACCTGTCTCTGCTTTACAATTTAACTCTATTCCAAAACAGCACACATTCTTCTGGGAATAACTCATTCATGAAATTTTTATTTTTATGACATAACTTTGTTTTAGTTAAGTCAAAAATCTTCAGAGCAATTTTCTTTTAAAAATCTAGAACTTACTCAAAAACAGAATATAGAAATGGCTTAGAAAAACCCTATAATTGCCCTTCCATTTGAAATAACAAATAAAAAATTTTAACCTTGAAGTTGATTTTTACAGGTCAGTAAATTACACTTGGAAAGAGTCCCTCAGTCACAGTTGCAATATTGTGTGAACATGCCTTATATGGCAAGGCCTTTCTGTATTTCCTGTTGGTGTGGAGTAGCAAATGACCTCCCACAGCTAAACTGGCACAGTAATAACAAGACTAGCAAATTCAAATGGAATATGAAGCAATATGCAGGTTTGTGTTTGATTAGATTGCTCCTGTCAGCCATTTTATCTTAAAAGAAAGTTTCAAAGTAAATCTACTCTTAAACTAATGCTGAGGAAAGATTCTAAAGCAGTTTATTTTGGACCTTCTTTTCCTCTACAAGTGCTCATTGGATTTGAAAGTCCTAAGGTAGTTCTCTTGTTCTTAACTACACAGGTCAACCATCTTCCTTTTTTCCCACAGTTCATGTAAACACAAATAGTTGCAATAGTGTTACTGTGTGAACCACATGTAGAATTAAGGGGAAATGTTCTCAAACAGTGACCTTTTGAAGTTTGATTAGTGAAATTACCAAGGCAAGTTATTGTTCCATCGTGCCTCATCAGTGGGTAGGCTCTCTCCTCATCATGGCCCTGCTGGGAATGTTTTTTAAATTCCGTGGAGTTCCAGGAACTGTAGAAGCTGAGGGTAGGATATAGAATAAATATTGATTTTGAGACTAAGAAGAAAGTTGTGGTGGGTTATTTGGGGGGGGGGGGTTGTTTTTTAATTTCCATTTGGGAAAGTATTAGTACTTGTCAAGGTGTAAAGAGTGAACTAGAATGCACAGTAGAAGAATTATAGATTCGTAGATTAGAATTATAAGTCTGCTTTTTCCTTAGAGATGCTGCTGTAGGTTTCATTTTTAAAACACTACAATACAAGAGGGAAATTAAAATCTTCAACAATGCCTTGTTTTCTAAATCTTGTTTACAGAATTCTCCCAATAATATGAGCCTGAGTAATCAACCGGGCACTCCAAGGGATGATGGCGAAATGGGGGGAAATTTCTTAAATCCTTTTCAGAGCGAAAGTGTAAGTATTCCCTTCCCTGCATTATTATGTCCAAAATTGATTTCTGAAGCTTTCCTATTAGAATGTATTCATAAAGCCATTATGATTGTTTATCTAGAGCTCAATAGATTGATCTTTAAAAGTTAGAAAATTAAGTGGAATTTCTTTGGAAAAATTAAAAAATAAACTTTTTTCTTTTTTTTTACTCCTATTATGTACATAGTTATAAAAACGAAAACTATAAAACTAACTTTCTCATAGAGAACATCTATTATAAAGCAACATGCTGGAGACAAGTTGCATGTTTACAAGTTTTCATGTTACTAAAATGGCTTGAGTCACTGCAAAACCAGGTCTGGTAAGATTTCTACTCCATGCACTAGACCTCATTGGACTGAAGGCCAATACTGGTGGTCAGTTAGCCTGTTATTTCCTTGTAACCTGAGCTGGACACCAGAGTCATTTTTTGAGTATGATTACTGCGTTAAGCAAAGGCAGTGTCATTCCATATCTGCAAAGAAGTAGACAGGAGCAAAAAGAGAAGGAATAAAATCCATTCGTTCATTTACCAATTACTGAGCACTTACCACAGGTCAAAGCAATATGCTACACACTGGAGAGGCCAAAAAAACAATATGGTGTCTTATCTCAAGGAGTTATTACATAATACAGTGATTTTTTTAACTTAATATTTCACATTAAAAACACCTATGGAATTTTTAAAAATACAGGTTCCCAGAATTCTCCCTAGGCCTAGTGAATCAGAATTTCTAGGAGTGGGACTGGGCATACTTGAAAATGAAAAAGCTTTGTCAGTGATGTTAATCTACATTCTCTGCTATTAACTACTGAACTGGAATATAGGATAAAGGATTTCAGAATCCCAAACTAATTTCATCTTCATAGGATTAGTGCCCCCACATATGGATTTCTATCATTAAAATCAGAGGAGAAAACTTCACCCATTTTGCCCTAACTCAACCTTTACTAGAATGATACTATTGGAATTTGAAACAGTGGCTAGCTAGTAACATATGTACTTTTGCATGGAATGTCTATTTCCAACCTAAGATTGAATGTTCTGTGGATTCTTTTACTTCTTCTTATCAACCTAACACCTCTGTGTGGGATAAGACTTCCCCTGCATTTAGACTTTACTTCTGTTAAAACTATAAGTAAAATTATACTGATCTTTATCTGTATAAATCTTATACTGGTCTTTATGTGTATTAATTTGCAGTATATACATAATTAGTGAGGACAAAGAATGTACACATAAAAATTCATATAAAAAATCAGAAGACTAGCTTGTCATAATGCTCAGGATTATAGGGATTATTTTTTATATTTAGATTAGATTTTTAGATTTTAGTGAAACTGGTTTTCACTAGTTTGCTTTCAGCAATAAAATGGTATAATTCAGGGAGGTATGGATACTTACTTAATTCAATTCAGTTCAACATTTCTTTTTTTTTTATTATTATTTCTAGGAGAGAGAGAGAGAGAGCGTGAGCAGGGGAGGGTCAGAGAGAGAGGGAAACACAGACTCTGAAACAGGCTCCAGGGTCTGAGCTGGCAGTCAGCACAGAGCCCGACGCGGGGCTTGAACCCACGAACCACGAGATCATGACCTAAGCGAAAGTCGGACGCTTAACCGACTAAGCCACCCAGGCGCCCCCAGTTCAACATTTCTTAAGCCTCTTATTGCAACATGCTTGGTTAAGGACAAAGTATACTGAGATACATATAACACATCACTAACCTCAAAGAATCCAATCTGATGGGAATAACGTTAAAACTAATTAAACCATATGTCAGATTAATAGGTACTATGATAGACAGAAGTCAGTTTTTTAAGTATAAAGGAAAATATTAATTTGGGATTGGAGAAGAAAACTTTTTAAATGGTCCCACATGACTTTTGTTTTAGGGACAGGGACAACAGACCTCTCCCCTCTAGATTTGTCCTCAGTGACTGCTGCCTTGTTATACAGTCAGCAGAGAGGTGCCACTTTAGGGCTGGCATCAGAGAGCTCTCCAAGGGGATCAAGGAATCAGATATAATAGGACCTGAAAAACTTCTTTGCAAGGAATAAATAAGAGCATCACCCTTTAACCTTAACTGGACTATGCACATGAGAAACAGTAGATCCTTTTCTAAATACGTGCATAGGAAAGAGAGCAGATGGAGCCGAGCTTCTCCCTTCTCTGACTCCTGGCCCAGTCTCACCATTCCAGAAGCCAAGAAGAAGGTAAAATGCCAGACTGCTGTACAGAGTTATAGCAGAAAACAAAACTTCCCTCCTATCTCTTTCTTCCCTCCTCCTCCTGTCCCCACTTGAAAAGTCCCCAAAAGAAAAGCAATTGGATGATGATTGAGGAACTGTACCACCACCTAGAGACAGTGCAGCCTTGGAAGCATGTCTACACTGGCTATTCCACTCTTTTGTCTGCCTGTGGAGGGCTCTGCTATATTATGAATGATGTAATTGTTATCCCCGGCTTTCTGCATCATATCACCACACATTTTTGTTTAGACCTTTTTAAAAGATCAAGAAATGAAGAGCAGAGAGAAAGAAAGACAAACGACTTCACTGCTGACAAATCTAAGGCATTAAAGTAAATAGGCTAGGTATCCAATAAGTTAGCTTTCCCGTAATCAAGGAAAAATAGAACTATATAATGAATTTAAAAAGAAAACATTTTTTAATGAATGAACATGTAAGTTCTAGTGTTTTTTTAATGCACGTAACTCTGAAAAGCGCATAATTTGGAGTAGTCTGCCTTTTGAGGATTTGTCAGTCCCATCTTGAAGTTAAACCACGTAAGGAGGCCTGGAGAGAGTGAACATCTACCAAGTGCTTTTTATGTACCAGAGACTATCCTAGTCACTTCACACATGCTACTTTATTTAATTAATATTTATAGGAACAAAATACCCAACCCGGAGTCAGAAACCTTGCAGTGCCAACATGCAACACACAGAAAAATCTGAATCAAATGTTTCACTACTCAGCTTTTTTTGAAATCATAAACAAGACCTTTAATTCAAGAAACAAACATGCCCCCTAGTGTTCAAATTTTGCAAAATATTTTTGAAAATCTAGACTACAAAAAGGCTTATTTCAGAAAGTAGTTTTTCATGCTTCTCCTGTAACAAAAGCAGTTAGTCCCATTCCTTGAATTAATTTAGCAGAGTACTTTACTCCATGGCAATGAACAATAATCAATTGAGTAAAAGTGATATTAAAAATCATGGTCTCTACTAGCAATTATAAACAAGATAATAGGTCATCTCCTATTACCCTTACTCCCCTTTTTCATTTTCTATTATAAAGACGCCATATACATTCAAATGTTCTTTTATACAGTCATATAAACACTAAATTTATTTCACTTTAGTTCAGTTCAGACTAGCTGCCCTATTCTTTATTTACCTCTCATTAAGAAAATAAATCTAGATGCTTAGAAATAGAAATGATATAAGATCTGAAGTGTTCTTAAAGTGTGTAAACAGGAATTTATACACACTGTGCAAAGGCTGAATGGATGTTTGGTGGGTTCTATGCTTTGTGAACTGTGTATAATAAGGGGAAAGTCACAGATTCACTAGTTTATACCAAGCCATGCCACTTCAAAATATATTTTACATAAAAAGGTAAAATCAATTAGTACACATTTGAAATTATACCATTAGGGTTTTGTTTGTTTGTTTGCTTTTGCTAAGCCAAACAGTTAATGACTTTGTAAGAGCCATTATATCATTTGATTAAGGAGAACGAGACTCAGAATAGTTTGGAAGCAGGGCAACCTCATATCACAGCATTTTGGCAGACATCACAATACATCATCCCATATTGATGCAGCAATACAAGAGAAACATGTAGTGTCATCTCAGGACAGTACACCATGAATATTTTATGTCTCTAGATAGGAGACGCCATTTAACACCTATTCTTACTTTACTTTAGGAAAACCGTAAGCCATTTCTCTTACACGTTGAAGAATAGTAATCAATAACGGAATTCCTTTTTGCTTGCACATTCTGTGAGTCCTCCTAGAAATGTTGTGATTTCCCTTATTTTACTTGGATGAAGCAGTTTCAATAAAGGCAGTAGCAGATGAGCAGTTTACAACCTCAGCAGTGCAAACAGCACATTGCCCATATGGACGCTCACACATCTATACATATCTACCAAACCAAATACACTGAGAGCATCACTTTACAGTTACCGGTACTATTCAAAAATTATATTAAATGTTTGAGACTTTTTCTGAGTTGTAGTACATGGAGCAGATGCTTCTATCCTTTCTGACTGAATCTGGCCCTTACTGGTTTTTTAATCCTGATTATTCAGAATGTGTATTAAATGAGATAATTTCTAGAGTTAATTATGACTTATCTAGAAATTTTTTTCAGAAACTTCTTTTGAAGTGCTTTCTGAAATGCTTCAGTATCTTCTACTGTTTTTAGATGATTGCCATCATATACCCATAAAATCTTTTTCTTAAAACAGTGATTGATGATCTTGCGATGGTATTTAAATTTAAATTAATTAAAATAAAATACAGCTAAATTTTCAGTTCCTAAATTGCACTAGCTACATTTTAAGAGTTCAGTAGCCGTGTGTGGCTAATCACTCTTATACTGAACAGCACAGAATAGAATGTATCCAGCATCACAGAAGGTTCTGTTGAACAGCACTGATGGGATCACCATTCTTATTGTAAGCAATAGTAGCCATTGAAAGCATAGATTAAACTTTTCCATGCCCACTTTTCTATATTCTCTCATTTTTTCTATTGAGTAAAACCTTGGTATCCATGTATTTTCTTTTTAATTCTTGCCCCTAGAGGTCATATATACAAATGTAATTCTGTTTCTGAAAGGCTGTGGCTAGTTCACTGAAGCTTTCTGTCATTATTTATAATGGGAGATTTGCATGGTATCTTCTGATGAAATGAAGGCATATCCCCCTTCTGGTACAGCGGCAAGGTGGGCTCCATTTCATCAGGTTTTGTCTTACTGCTTTGGGCTTTAGGTTTTGGTTTGTTCTGCTGTGCTTTTTTGCTACCAATATCAAGGGTAAAGGCAAAGAGGTCCTTCTGTCAAACTGCATCCCCTTCTCTTCTCTGGAAGTCTCCCCTTTTTATCACCATACTTACTGTAATCCAACATTAGAGTCAGTAACATATATAATTTAGCTCTGCAATACTGAAAGGAAATTTGAGGCTATTAAGTGATTAACAAGTAGATTTTCCATGATTTGACCTGCATTTAAAGGATTAACAATCATCCCCCTATGATCCAGTGACTCATTTTCAAGCCCACTCATCCACCTTTTCTCAGGCCTACATTTACCCCTAATGATTTTCCGTCCAGACTCTGTCAGCAGAGCCATTCCCCAGGGCATCCTGCTTTCCCTGTAAAATCCATCCTTCTCTCAGGATACACCTGACAGCTCATTTCTGGTTCCTACAGTACCTCAGCTCATTTAGAACGTACTTCATTCTGTTCGGCCTGCTTTCTTTTTTAAAAGTTCACACTCCTCCTTGGGGCGCCTGGGTGGCTTAGTCGGTTAAGCGTCCGACTTTCGCTTAGGTCATGATCTCGCAGTTCATGGGTTCGAGCCCCGCGTCGGGCTCTGTGCTGACTGCCAGCTCAGAGCCTGGAGCCTGTTTCAAGTCTCTGACTCCCTCTCTCTCTGACCCTCCCCTGCTCACACTGTCTCTCTCTCTCTAGAAATAAAATAAAACATAAAAAAAAAAAAATTAAAAAAAAAAAAGTTCACACTCCTCTTTCCAAGATCATCACTTTTCCTGTGGAAGGCCCTACTGCCAGGGACCAATGCCCTTGACTTCACCTGCCTCTTTCCATGAGGCACAATCATTATTAACATGTTTAAAGGAATTCTCCTTTGGCCTTGTCCTCACCAAATATTTTTTAACAAAATATTTAAACGTTTACATTTACATTTTCATCTAGAGACCTTGTTCATCTGGAGACCATTGCTATTTGGGAGTGGATGCCTTCCCCACACCTCAAACAGTCTGGAACTATGCTGTCCAAAATAGTAGCCACCAGCTACATGGGAATATTTAAGTTTAAATAAATTATGACATTAAAATTACAGTTCCTCAGTTACACTAGCCCATTTCATGGGCTCAGTGGCCACCTGTGGCTCATATATATATTCTGCGTTGAAAGGCACAGACGTGGCCATCGTTGATGAAAGTTCTGTCAGACGGTATTGCTCTGGAGCTTTCCTGTCAAAGTCCATTCCTCAAGAATACAAGTGTAGATTGGCATAATTATCACAATAATTGCTCTTTGTTCCTCTCTCAGTAATTTCTGAAACCCTTGTCTTTTACCAGTTGTCAGCCTCATCAAACTGAAAAGTCGTATGTAACAACCCCACCCTAAAAATATTGTGGACTGAAATTGGAACCACAGATTAGGGAAGACACTTAACATCCTTAAGTGTAAATCATACTCTTAAGTATTCTAAACACTTTACAAGAACTCCTTGGGCCAGCTGCGAGTTGTTTTTTGTTTTTCTTTTATTCTGTTTACCTTACACTATTAATTAGACATTTAATAATCCTCCCCAAGTTCCTTTAAAATAAATGCTATTGTTATATCCATTTCACCCATGAAGAAACTGAAGCACAGAAAGGTCAGGTAACCTCCCAAGTTTATATAGTTAGTAGGTCGTGAAACTGTCCCTCATATTTATTTCATTATGGATTGGATTTACCCAGGTTGTTACAAATGCCCAGAAAACATGAATCTGGCTAGAAGGAAAAGACTGAGGGCCTGGGTAATTATCAACCATCCAAGCGCAGGAAGACAAGGAGACTGGTCGCTTTCCAGAGGAAATATTATAAATTTCAGGACTTAGTGAATTCTATATAAATTAACTCTTTTATAGCTACTTATTTTTATGTTATATGAAGTTAAAAACTTGAGCATAAAAGATTTCAAGACACTAAAATCCATGGTTACTACTGTTTACCAAGAAGAACATTAGTGGTCTGTAAAAGAATTGTTGTTAAAATATGGATTCTCTTTTCTTTCTAGTACTCCCCTAGCATGACAATGAGTGTGTGATCCATTACCAAGTCTCCTCATGAAAACCACAGTGAGTCAGCCCTTCACAGAACTACTACGGAAGAAAATTATTCATCACAGTGTACAGTTAAACAAAGGAATCTCAGTCACACCAAACCAACCTTTTTATTTCCTGCTCTCTCCCCTATTTTTTGAAGAAAGCGGGTCCAAACGTGATTCAAACAACTGTACAGAGTGGCATATTAGAATTGCCCTAAACTGAACTGCAAATAATTATCTGTGTATGTATATGTGTGGGAAAGAGAATGTATTGTATATGTGTATGTTATATGGACATATGCACATACATACATTGACCCACAGGACATTGTAAAATATTATTACATGACATCTTAAGTAGAAATAAGTAGGGACTTTTATTCCATCCTTTTTTTCACGTTTACATTTTAATTATTAAAAGTTGCTCCTGCCCCTCCCTGAACTATTTTGTGCTGTGTATATCACTGCTTTATATAAGTTATTTTTTAAGGTGAACTCAGATGTTATGGTTTTGTAAATGTCTGCAATCATGGATAGGAATAAAATTGCTTATTTGAGAGCTTTCATTAAATTGCGTCTGATGCAAGTTATCCTGTGAATCACAAAGTGTACTGTCTCAAAAAAAAAAAAAAAAAGGAAGAAGGTGTGTCCTCATCCTCTGTCAAATGAAACAATTTGTCAGTTACTTTAGCGAAAAGTATTTTTGTACTTTTTATTTAGGAAAATACTTCAACTGGGGCCAAACACCATATATTTCTGCAAGAACTGCTTTAGATGGAATTCTTGATTTGTCTTTGATGATACAGAAAATCATTAATTAGCCCCACCTGCTTAGACCATAGCAATAAAATGACAGGGGTCATCATAATTTTAGAAACATATTTTCTCTCTAACATGATGAAGCCCAGAAGTGATGACAAAACCATTTGCTTGAATTTGTCACTTTTCACCAGGAATAGTAGAGCTAAATTTTTAATAACATGGTAATGGAAAATGGTATCTGACTTTTACTCAGACTTATCATGAACGTTTCCACATAGACACTGCAAAGAATATACATTCAAATGACTGAGACTTTCAGCAGAAGGGGAAAAGAGTTTTACTGCACCCGATCGGCTCTGAAGTGCTGCTTTTCTATCCAGGTAGCTTGCTGACTAGTAGCAGAACTGACTGGTAACAGTCTCATCTGTGAATATCTCACTGGCAGCGAGGTCCCTGGTCTATTCCCAGGATGTAAAACTTTTGTTTCAAGGGAAATCATTTGTAGTAACTGTATTCATCTGGCCGTTGACTTCACCAGGCTAAATCTACATTGTGTAACTGTTCAGAAAAGAATGCAGAAATGTTAAAAATTAAAGAAAAAACCGAAACACTTCCCTTACGCTAAAACACATTGTTCTGTGGCACTTTGCAGATCTTTTGGGGGGTTTGTGTATAATCTTACATACAAACACCAAAATAATAATAGAAAAATGTGAAGATTTTAATTTTAGACTCCAAAAGATATTTTGGTGATCGTTTCTGTTAAAACTGTGATACAAATAACCATCAGTAAGCATCAACTTTATAGCCAAACTCCAGAGAATTTGAAAAGTGTTATTTAATCACAGGTAAGAAGAATCCTTTCTTTAGGCTTATGGTCTCCAAAGTGAAAATTTAGCAATATATTTGCTAGTTCCTGGTCCCAGATGACTTATTTCTCTCAAATCCATAATTTATTCCCTCTGAAAATATGATTTTACCTGTGCATGACAGGGATGCTGGGTAGAACTGTTGAAGGAGGGAAAAGAAGCTGATTTAAATTTATGTTCCAGATTTAAACTCTAATCAAATGAGTCACCATTAATCCAACAGTATGCGGGAGCCTAAGACTGCGCACTGGAGAACACCTTCAAGCTTTCTTTCAAGCTACAGAGAACTTTCATGAAAAAGTCAAATTAGAAAGTCTTTAACTCAAGCCAAGGTAGTCTGAAGATGACACTTTGTATAGACACGTGAATTTACCAAGATTAATTTTAACTTTCACTCTATAATTGTGTGAACATTTTCAACCCTGTGATTATTAAGCTTAATCTTTTAATGCTAGACATTTCAAACGTTTTCTGACTCTTCACTCCGTTGTTACTGATCTTGAATTTCTTTATTTGCCTTCTAAGAAGGTATTGTTTCTTGTTATCACAAAGAATCATGAACCCAATTATACCTGCCCTTGTTTTAGGGGTAATAATAGAATATAAATGGCAATACGGATTTCATTATCTTAGCCCACTTGGTCAAAAAAAAAGTAAAATTCGATTTTTCAGGGTATAGCAATTTATCATAAGTATTTATTGCTTTTTCTCTCTTGGAATCCAGATTACAAAGAGCTATTTCAAATTTTTTTTAATTCCTGAAATAGTTGAAAATTTATTTTTGAAGAGAAAATTCTA
This sequence comes from Proteles cristata cristata, assembly GCA_017311185.1. Classification (NCBI taxonomy): domain Eukaryota; kingdom Metazoa; phylum Chordata; class Mammalia; order Carnivora; family Hyaenidae; genus Proteles; species Proteles cristata. The sequence goes on from JAESUZ010000956.1 coordinate 71,849, forward strand.
TTTAAGAGAAACATAAAAAAAGAATAATTAATTTTAATATCAAATAACTTTCTCATGCACCAAATGGAGGATAGTAAATCTGTACAGTAAATTTTGCTTAGGTTTTGAATTGCTTAAACTTAATCTTTTCTCCTGCAATAAGACTGTTTAACCCTGTTCTCTTATGTTTTCCATTTCCATCGATGCATTTGTGTTGGTCTTGATATATACTTCCTATTCCTGAGTTATTGTTACACATTTCACCTCACAGGAATAGCATCAGCAATACTTGCCTACATTGAATACATAAAATACACATGTGAAATGTGAAAATAAATAATAAGTGAAAACATTAATTTTCATTACTCTGCTTTGCATTCTGACAAACTCACTACATTGAAAATACATGCCATGTTATATCTAGAGTCTAGCTGTCTTACAGCAAAGTTGCCCATGGGAACAAAGGCTATGGAATGGCCTTGATCTGGTAATACCCTACACATTTGATGGGTGAATCCTAGTGCTCTGTTACAAGTGTTGTAGTTTGGACTTGGTTACTGATGTACAGGAATTGCACAACTGGGAATCTGAGGTTATAACAAATCAATTCTGCTCCCTGAGCCATGAAAAGTGCCCAGAACACCCTTTTCCTTCTAAGAATGTAATAGAGACAAGTTCTATTTCTGTTTTTATGATTCTCTAGGACAGCTGAACTCTGGTGCATTTTATAGGATCATTCAGTTAACATTCCTCCAATAGCTTAAAAGGTGATAAATAAAAATAAATGAGTTCATTTTGGGACATGAGGAAGCTCTACATCTGCCCACACCTTTTCTTTATATAATTGATTGGCTTCTTCCATGTCTTCCTACATGCCTCCTTCCCAACTCCTGCATCCTCCAGTAAAAAATAAGATACAGACTGCACATGTTTATCTTCTCGGCCCCTACAATTTTCTTTTTCATTCATTATATAGTTTTCCCAGGGGAATTAAGTGCAATTTCCACTTCTTGATTATCACCATTAATTAGAAGCAGTGCCACAAATCATAGCTACTTGATTTTGGAATGCATTAGAGTATTTTAACACTGGTTTGGCTTCAGTTTTATTTTATGTACTATAATACTCTTTTCTTGAAAATATTAATCAATGCATGTAGTGTAGGAGTATATAGTGTGGTAGGGAGAATATGGGAGTGGGGGAGAGTTGCCACATATTTTCCAAAAGGTAAATTAGTCTTTTTTTTTTTAGCCCCCCCTCCCCCCCGCATCATGGTGGTATAAGTTTCTTGTTGGCAGTGAAGAGTAGGAGTCTGTGTTTGCTAAAAACAGTGGTACCCAATCATAAGCATGTAAGAGGTTCCCTGGGTCTGTGAACATAAATTGAGAAATACTGGAAAAGTCAAAGAAAAAATGGTGAACCACTATTAATACCCTTCTAGTTTGCATATGAAACAGTGTGTGTGTGCACATGTGTATATTCAGCTGGTGTGAGGTTTGCTCACAAAACACTCCCACTATGATTTACATTGTTATACCATAACCAGGAACTATTAAACATAATTCTTTCCTTTGATTGCTTTTTGTTTCATTGGTAAAGTAGCTGATAAAATGATTTGGGATGAAAAGAGAGTAATACAAGACGTAAGCAGATGGAATCTCCCGTGCCCAGCTTAACATACCCATGTTAGCTTGTTCACCTCAGACCTTCTTAGGAAGGCACTGCATCAACAGGTAAGAGCATAAACAATCTTTTATTCCTTGGTTACTTCAATACAAGGAAATATATAATAATTATTGTTTTTCTATATTGATAATTTTTACAAGAAATTGAATGGACATTATTAATTTATTTCAACAAAAGCATGAACTTTATCCTTGAACTCTAAGTCAGATTGAAAGAGACGACCTACAGATGAAAAACACCTTAGACCCTTTAATTACTTTTCTAAACTATATTCTAAAGAGAAATTCTCAATTGACAAAGTCTCCTAAGGAGACTTTCCTCTGTTAAGTTTCCTGTTAACTTAATGTAATTGGTCTTCCTGAAAGAAGAAAAATAATTTCTGTAAGTAGTTATATGTGAATATTCTTGCTGACTATATCCATAAAGATGAAATACAGTGCTATCCATAGATACTGCAAATTTGGAAGTAGGACTAAGTGTTTTCATGTATAGAATTACAGTTGGTCTCTTCCCCCTTTATGAATTACTCTCCTTTGGATAAATCTTGTTTTGATTATCCTAGTCATTGAAATATTATGAACTGTTCCTAGAAATATTTGGCACTTCGTTTTTTAAATGAAATGTACAATTAACATGAGAAAAGTGAGTATTAGTATTCCTAGAAAAAATATCAAGGATTTATTCCTATTTAACATTAAAACTTTATCCCACATTGTCTTTTGTCAATGTACTTATGACCTCAGTACGTTGCCAAGGAAGTGAAATTTGGATTCCTCATAATGTTCTCAGAACACAATACAATAAATTGTCAGCTAAATTTCCATCATGTCCTGGTAAAATTGCTCAGTAACATGTAATTAACCATCTACTTATTAGGAAACAATTCAAATAATCTGTCCAGTTTACATAATTTGAAAACAAACCAATGTTACATTTAGCAATACCTTAGAAATTTTCTTCATATAAACTACTGATAAAAATGTGTATATTACTTCCTATCAGATTATATTTCAAGATGTTTTACTTCCCTTGCATTGAGACCACTAAAAACTTCACAGAAGCTGTGTATTAGAATGAATAAAGGACATGCCGTTATCAACATGGAAAATGGAAAAGACTTTATTCATAGAATTCTTTATTTATGACAACTATCAGCTTATTGAGTTATTTAATTTATCTAACTGATTTTAAGAGTGTAATATGTTTGGTTTTTTTTTTTTTTACCACATGTATTAAATTGTTACCTATAATGTCATCCTGGAAAAGTAGAATTATTTGTAAGGTTTTTTACAAATGCACAATTTATATATAAATATAATTGGAATCTGGGATGATTCTTAGTAATCTACTATCCCTTAATTCAATGATGGTCATTAGCTACCTCACCCATTCTGTAAATTTAGCATACACTCATGTGCATGTGCATGCATACACACGTGTCCATTATTGCTTTTATTCTCAAATGGATTTCTCACCTAATGTTTTTGTACAAATACTTGATCTATTCATGTAATGGGAAAAGTTGCCATAAAAATGTGCACAAATGGCTCTTGATTTGGTACCTGTTTTCACATTTAATTTTAAAAATACAACTTTTCATTTACAGTTTCTACCCTTTCATTTCTAGACTCTGCTTTATTACCTATAGAAAAAGTAAGGAAAATTGTTTCATATGAAGCTAGCATAAGGGTTTCTGAATGATAAATCAAAATATAGCTAATGTGGATCTGTGTATATGACTGAAGTAGACATTCTGCCTAATGTAAAGACCAGGAGTCTAGAATATCAAAGAATTTATATGCATTAAGAAATGGCTATGTGTGCCTGGTTCTATGTGGTCAGATAACTAAACCAAATACCAAAAATAACTAATATTGTTAGCAATTATGCAGATAATTCATGCAAAACTATGCTTCTCCTCAAGTGCATTTATCTTCCTGATGAATTGTACACATGGGTGTCTCAGTTCACTATTGCCAAGATAAAGATTCTGAAGTAGGTTCTGTACACTACTCTAGATTAATAAAAACTGAGGAGGAGGAACTATAATTGAGATCAAAAATTCACCATAGATATAAATTAAATATATAAATCTTTTTGCAATAGTTATTTAATACTGGTTACACAGTATTTAACAGTATTTAAACATTAAGTGTTTTGAGTATTATCCGAATGAGATTTTCTAGTTCAGCGATGCTGCACATTTGTACTTAGTGATTAGAAAGAAAAATGCTATAAATTCCAGTGGCCAGACACTTTACTGAGCCAAGGTTCCTTAAAGTAACTTGTCAGGCAGTTTTAGCAAGGTGTCTGGATTTCTGGGAAATGGAGGGTAGGTAGCAAGGCAACTGAATAGTTCCTGAATTTAAAACAGGTAAAAGTCCTGTAAGAACTTTCCTATTATTCTAATTGCGCAAAAATGGTTATTAGTGATTGCTGCATTATATAGATTCAAGGCAAGTTTGGCACAGATAAGTAAAAGCCAGCAGAATTGTTCAATTCCTACTCAAGAACTCTTGGTAAATGAAGTAACAGTGTAAGAGTCCAAAATGAAGGAAAAGCGGTTAGAGCATCTGCATATCCAGCCCCCAAAATAGGAGTAATCAAGTATTTGTTCTCATAACTCAGTGTGTCCTTTATGTATTTTAATAAAACTTTATTTACAAAAGTAGGCACGTGGTTCACAAGCTATAGGTTGCTGACTTCAGCTGTATAACAACACTGTTTTCAGAACTAAAGTTAACAAAAATTCCCTAATATCATCTAACAACCAGTTTAAACTTTTACAGTAGCCCCCAAATGTCTGTGTTGTAGCTATTGAGTTTTTTCTACTTTTATTGAGAAATATTTAAAATACATTACTGTGTAAGCTTAGGGCATATAGCATGATGGTTTGATGTACATATATTGTGAAATGATTACCACAATAGGTTCAGCTAACATATAGATATAGTAAAAATAAAACAAAGAAAAAAAATGTTTTCCTTTTGATGAGAGCACTTAGGATTTATTCTGTTAATAACTTTTCTATTTATTTTAATCTTTAACCACTGTACTTTAAAACTCGTTTATTTCAATCCTTATTACTTCTGACCAGCGCCATGAAGATTAATAAGGAAAATCCAGAAGTTTTACTCCCTACACAAATTGTCTGATAAGAAATATGACACCCCTTTTTGGAAAGGTCTAGACCCAATAGACATTGTGCATATAAATATTTAGCTGTCTCATTTAGTTTGCAAAGCTTCCATCGCAGTATGTGTTGGCTGTGCTTCACTAAGCTTCATTTCTCAGTGTATGTTGATCTCAAATTAGGGAGGGAACTCTTGATGTATAGTCATATCATGTGAAAAAAATTGCATTTAAATGTGCTCACAATATAATCTCAGTTATCACATATAATATGTAAATTAGCATAGGTTGTATAAAAGAATTCAACATTGCTTACTTATGTAAATATTGTCTCAGAGAAAGAAATGGCTGAAGAATTGTAAAGTCATATGTATTCTCTATATAGTCTTTTGTGATGCTCGCTGTTTTGTCATCAAGTTGGTTATTATTCACTTGTGACTAAAAGGATATTACACATACTTAATGGTCTCAAAATTGGTTTAACAGAACATATTGTTAATCAGTAAGAGGGATTTTAATTTTAATTTTGAAATTAAAACTCAGCATGCTATTATGACAGGCAGTTACTATTCAAAATTTTATATATTTACTTCATCTTTATTTGAGAAGTATTTACCTAAGCAAACTTTTGATTCAGTGAAAAACCCCCAGAAAGCTAAATTGATATCTCTTGAAAAAAGAGAATCCAGTTAACACTTTAAAAAATATAAGGCACATATGAAAGTGTTAAATGAAAACAGAAGCATTAGCAATTGCAGGAGATCCATCTCACCATAAAAGTTCTCAAACTAATATCCAGATTCAACCCTGAAATGCTCAGTATAACAGTTACTAATAAAAAAATTTATTGGATCAAATAAATAACCAAATCAAAACCAACATAGAAGCCAAATCTAATTTGCACCAAAGATAGATTTGTACATCCACTGCCAGTATTTCTAACGTAATTACTCCACAAAATCAGACCATAACCAAATTCTCAATATTGACTTATCAGAGTTTAAAATTCAATCCAGTTAGCAAAAATACCATGTGAAATAGAGCCAGTGCAGTAATCTCAGGCTCTTCTCAAAAATAGTAATCTTGCTGAAAGATTTCTGGGTGCAAAATTACATGGTCCAGTAAAGCTCACGTTAGAATGTAAAACGTGCAAAGCCCAAGTGTCTACAGAAATTGTATGCCATGAGTATCTCTAAAATGAGCTTCTTAAATCATCTCAGAGGGGAAATGGTCCAGGGTGAACAGAGGTCTGGCAAGCTGTCTGATTGCCTCACTTCCCAGATGATTTAAAACCTTGTTTGGAAAGGTATTTGCTACCATATTTTCAAATGCTAGAAAGATTTACATAATGTTTCTGTGTAGGAGAGAGTTACTGAACTGTGTATTTTCAAAAATGAATAACTAATAGCGACAGTTTTTCCTTCAAGTAACCAGAAATACTGTGTTGTTTTGCTCTGGCAATAGGCACTTCAGAAAACATGAAATACAGATTGGAAAAGTATATGTTCCAGAAAACATAGATTTTCATTTGAAATCTGTTTAAAATAAAATATCTTTCTGGTTTACTTGGCAGGACTGCTGCTCATCAGGTTTACACTGGGCCTCAAAAAGGAGGTTCTGTTCATCCTACTTGTGCATTAGAGTGGTACTGGAAATGTATGAGTTTATCCAACTAAAGAGGGGTTTTGGAGCAGACAATGATTAAGTCAGATAATCTTCCCCGTTGTTGCACAGATAGATGTTCTTACTCCTGTGAAAATTAATGAAAGGAAACATTTAAGAAGGGGGAGCGGGGATGCCACCGGGGGAGCTCTCATGTTCTACTACTAGTAGTCAATTGTAGACCCTTCATAGGTCTAGAATACCTTGCATTCCTGACAGGAAGAATCCTACACTTTACTACCCCAGCAGAAGGAAGAAAGGTTTTCTTCTTTCCTTAGTAACAGCCCAGCCAATGAAAGACTATCACAATGCAGCCAGTGAAAAGCCACTACCCTTCAAACTTCAAACTTCAAACCCAGTCTATTCCAACAGATTTTTTTGTTTATAAAGGCCCCTCCCAACTACCGCCTTTCCTCTAAAAAAGAGCTTTCCTCTTCTCTGTTCTCCAGTCTTGTCTGTGGTCTTGCCATGGCTCGTAGGTCCCAAATTGCAATTCTCTCCTCTTCCCAAATAAATCCATTTTTACTGGTAAAATAACTGATAGCTTTATTTTTATGGTTAACACTCTTAATGAGTAGAAAATTGGCATTTACTAAGACGGGTAATTAATCATAAACTGCCACATAAACTTCAGGAGTTAAAGGCATAGTGTCAATTCCTAACCTATAGTGCAGGGTTTCTTCTAGCTGTAGATGAAAATGTAAACTATAGGCTTTATATTATAGACCCCTTTGTGGTGATCTTGATTCCACTTGCCAAATATAAGCTATATGGTTTTTAGATGTATGGGTTTTAGATGTATAAGCTATACTGTTTTTAGATGTAAATGTCAATAAGACACTTCAAATTTATTTCTGGCATAAAAACCTATACACAAAAAATATACAGAATTCAGAAACTAGGAACTTCACCAAAAGAGATTTTTCAAAAACACCTAAGTAATTTTGGCTTTGGAGAGAATATATATGTGCAGTGATTTATTAACATATTTCAGCTTTCAAACTCTTGAGAGAAAGTGCTCCCTTACTTCCTAAGTTGAATTTATATCTTACCATTTGTTTAAAAGATGAAAAAGAACTTAAATATTCAAAATGTGCTTAGAGCTCAAGACATTCCTTACATAGCTACTTGGCTACTAATTTTTATTCAGTGATTATGTTAAAAGAGGATATAGAGGTACGCCTGGCTGGCTCAGTCGGTTGAGCATCTGAATCCTCTCTCTGTATCTACTCTCTATCTAGTCATCACTAGCACCTACAGTTAGTCCTTGTAGTTAAGGTATTATTTAGAATTATTGAAAAGTTGATGTATCTTCATAAGTAACTATTAGTTTAAAGGATTAATGTGGCTCTTGTAAACACCTACTTTATTCCTCAAGGAGTAACTTAGGCACTGGGAAAAACAAAGTCCAGTCTTTTTTGAAATACTGTAAGACAAAATAGATTCCAGGAAAACAGAGTTAACTGAAAGCCACGTCAGTACAGATCTTAAACTACCAGAGCAAGTAGTAATGGCCTGTCACAATTACTGTATTTTTTTTCCTATGGTGAATGATTACATTTTGATAAACGAATTCATTTCTCAATTAGGCAATTTTTCAAGAGGTTTTGCTTTGGGGTTAAGCAAAGTCCTCATCTCTACCACAAGACCCACTGTTTACATTCAAGCAAGTTGACAGTAATGTTTCTCAGTCTGTCACTACTTGTATCTCTCCCCATTGATCCCTGGAGTCCTATTGTAGAAATAATGTTAGTAAACACTTATCAGGTTTTTCCTTCAGTCAATACAGCACAAGTTAGCCGCTACTTAGAAGCAGCCACCACTGCCTTCCTGGCACCAATCCCCATCTGTTAGTTTCCACAGAAACCTACAAAACCTACTCTAAATCTTACATTTAACTTCTAATCCCTTATTAAGATATTTCTAGGAATTTATCGTTTATATTGTGTAAGCTTGGTTTTGTTTCTTGGACTTTTGTTTTTACTTTTCCTTGCCTATCAGGGTTTGAGCAGTTTTTAGGGAAAGAAACAAGGAAAGTGTTCTGTGATGGGTAGGAAATGAGGGCTCAACAATGAGCTGGTTACATTTTGTTTTTCTTAAACATGATTACTGGTTTCTACAATAAATGTTAGGCATGTAATATTAGGTAGGCATATGAGTTTTGAAGGTCCTGAGTTCACTCTGCTTTTCAATAGCACAGTACAACAAGCGAAACAAATGCCTGTTAATATTTTATATATTGCATCTAATGGAATATTATGAAAGTGTAGTGACACTTCTCGATGTTTTGAAACAATAGGAGAGACCAGAAGGGAGAGAGAGCATGCCCACTCATCTGTAATTATTGGTCTTTTACATGAATGAAGCATGACCTGATTGCTTTATAACAAGCCACACTCGCCTCTTCCATCAACAGCTCCTAAATATGATTTACAGTAAATGTATCTAGGCCTCTAAGACTAACAAAAATCGGTAAATACAAATAATCTAAATCTATTTTAGATGCATGCTTATTTCACCTATGAACTTTTTTTCTGTGAATCTATCTCATCAAAACATGCCATTACAGTATTTTTCATGCAAACACATTCATTCAGTTACTTCAACACCTGTTATGAGGGGAAGGGGCAGCTGTTGTTGGCAGTGAGACAATCATACCTAGTTACAACTGATTAATTGTATGGTTTTCAAAAATGAAAATAGTAGGTATGTTCTTAAGGAAATAATTAAATCATATTCCTGAAACCTGAGTATTTAATGATTGTTTACAATAGTTAACTGCTATGTCCATGAGATAAGACTTCCTCCTTTGCAAGGAGGCAAGTAAAATTAACCAGGGAGTATGCGGATTAAAATGGGGTGAATTTACTGCATCCCAAATGACTCACATGTACACTCAAAGGCTAAGGTTAAAGCATGGTGGGTAGGCAAGGCGGAGAGTGCATGCAGACAGCACCTCTGGCTAGTATTGCAGACACAGCTGCCGGGCAGCAAATGAGTATGCACACACTCATTGCCAAAGTTCAGTGTCCTGAACTCCCTGAACAAAAAAAGGTATGTGAGAGCATAGAGGTCTTGAGACATAGCAACATTTGTATATTCCCAATGGATGACTGCCATTAAGAGCAGCAAAATTCTTAAAATTTTTTAAGCTTATATGTTTTTGTTTTTGCTTGTTTTAAACCATTATATTAAAGTATGCTTGACAGGTAAAAAGCTGTACATATCTAATATATATAACTCAGTGAATTGGGAGATAAGTATCCACTTCTCCCACCCCGTTATTATTACCGTTGTGTGTGTGTTGGGGTGGGGGAAACACTTAACAGAAGATAGTACCCTCTTAGAAATGTTTAAGTCTTTAATACAGTATTGTTATCTGTAGGCACTATACTGTGTATCAGATCTTCCGAACTTATCCTGTACAACCAAAAGTTTCTATCCTTTGTACATCATCTCCCCATTTTCCCCTTACCCCAACTCCTGGTAATCACCACTCTATCCTGTTTCTATTAGTTTCACTATTTTAGTTTCCACACATAAGTAAGATCATGCAGTATTCGTTTTTCTCTTTATTTCACTTAACATAAAATCCTCCAGATCCATCCATGCAGTTGCAAATAGCAATATTTCCTTCTTTGTTTAAGGCTGAAAAATTTTCCATTGTATATATAGGTAATATTTTTTAAATACAGTCATCCATGGATGGGTATTTAGGTAGTTTTCATATCTTGGCTGTTGTGCATAATGCTGCAATGAACATGGGAAGACAGGTATGTCTCTGGGAGCCTGGTGTCAATTCCTTCAGATAAACACTCAGAAGCAGGATAACTGGATCATATGGTGGTTTTCTTTTAAATTTTCTGAAAAACCTAAATTTTGTTTTCCACAGTGGCTGCACCAGTTTACATTATCACCAACAGTATACAAAGTTTCCCTTCTCATCATACAAAAACAAAAACAAAACAGTTTCTCTTTTCTCCACCTGGTAGTCAACACTTTCTATCTTTTGTTGTTTTTTTCAATAAGCTACATCCTAACAGGTGTGAGGTGATATTCCATTGTAGTTTTGACTTGCATTTCCCTGATAATGAGTGATTTGGGCCACCTCTTGGACATTTGTCTGTCGTCTTCAAGCCTATTGTTTTTTAATCAGATTATCAAATTATTCACTATTGAATTATAGGAGTCCTTTAATATTTTGAATAATAATCCCTTATCAGATACAGTAGAATATTGGTTTGCAAGCATAATTCATTCTGGAAATATGCTTATAATCCAAAGCATTTGTATATCAAAGCAAACTTCAAGAACCATTGGCTCAGTTGTGACAATGTGATGTTCAACATCATATACTACTCATATTGCAAGATGTCACTCGTTTATCAAGTCAAAAGTGTATTAGAAATGTTTGTTTATCCTGCAGAATATTGCAGAAGTTACTCACAATCCAAAGTTTTACTGTAAACGACTTAAAAATATTTTCTCCCATTCTGTAGATTCCTTTTCCATGTTGTTGATTGTATCCTTTGCTGTGCAGAAGCTTTTCAGTTTGATATAATCCCACTTAATTATTTTGCTTTTATTGCCTGTTCTTTTGGTGTCACAACCAAAATCATTGCCAAGACCACTGTCAAAGAGCTTTTACTCTGTTTCCTTCTAGGAGTGTTATGATTTCAGGTTTTATGTTTACATTAAGCAAAACATAAAACTTTGACTCCCCCCAAACAGGAAGATGGAATATGTGTAACCTCTAGAAAGAAAAACTTGAGATATTGACTTTCTATATTACTTTTGCTTATTGAGAATATTTTGATTATATAAAAATTTAAAAAAATAAAAGATCTCCTATTCCAGCAGTGTAGGCAGTGTCAGAGAGAGACAAACCACAGTCTCAGCTGACAGAAAATGTGGGTTATACTCTCAACAGGTTATTTATGTTCCCTCCAAGCCTCAGTTTGTTCAGTTCTAAAATAAGAACATTGGTTTGAAAAATCTCTAAGCACCATCTCAAGGAAGTAACAGTGATAAAAATACTTCTTCTTAGTGCTATTAACATTTTGATAACACTAATAATAATGCTATATCTAATATACTTAATGTGAAGATAAGATCTTATAAATAGCTAGAAAGTCATAATGATATAGCGAAATAATCAGAAAAAAAGTTTTAATCTTTTTTTATCCATGGATAAGAGCAAATTTGGGGGTCTCATTTTTCTGAAATTTACCACTAATTTTTAAAGTAATTTTCCTGTGTATAACAGTCAATTCTCATTGAAAGTGCCAGGGAAATAGTCTAGTAATATCAGTTTTTTCAGATAACTGGGTTTCTAAATAAAGAATCACTTAAGAGGTGATAAAAGCCTGAAGTGACATGATTAAGTATGTACCCTTCTCATTGCATTAAACCTATTCATATATTTAACAAGAATTTTTAAAATGCCTATGTCTGTACAAGACTTGTCCCATTGACTACATTCTGAACTTTTATTGTGTCTAAGCTCTGAAACTCTAACCCGGTGAAGTTGCTAATAGTATTTCAAGAACTGACGTTAAAGCATAAAAATACATTTTTATGACGTCATCTTGTTCTTTTGGAGATTTTCTATCCTTTTTCATTCATCTGAAGAGAACTTTAAATGTCCACTTCAGGGAAGAAAACTACCTTAAGAATACACTGATGTAGTAATGAGATTTCAATACCTGAAATGTTTGTTTAGAATATGAAGAAGACATACTGATGAGAAAAAGATGTCACAGGAAGCTAATTTTAATGAAAAAGTCCTAAAATGCCCAAGATCTAAAAGCCACGCAAGTGGTTAACATCAGACTTGACAGAACCTGAGTTTGTAGATAAGGAAAGAAGAGGAGGCAGTCACCAGATCATTTAATTGTTGACAGTCATTTTATAAAATCTTCGTTCTTTTGTCTATGATTTGTTACAGACATTTTTCCTTACTTGGTTGTGCAATTTGTTCTGAATTAGACTACAGTTAATTTGATGCACTCTGTATCTGCACAGATTCATTATATGTAGATATATATGGGATTTTTTTTTTTTGTATTTGAACTCAGAGTTTTTGTATAGCTCTGTATTTTACTTTGACTGTTTTTGGAATTCCACAAGAATTATTGTATATAATTTAAATTGTTTTAAAACAAAAATTTTAATTGGTTTTTATTGATGAAGACTTCCTAAAATGCTAGTTATATTTTTTATGTTTAACCATCCTCTATTATACATTTACCTGTCTCAGTGATACATGTGTCTTGGGATTTTGGATACGTTTTAGAATAAAATTTCATTTTACAAAAAATAGTTTGATAAATTATGCTGAATTTCTTAAGTTATAATAACATTAAAAAGCCAAACACTTAGGGGTAAAATAAGTTTCAAAAAATTATTAAAATAAGAATACAATCATGGCAGTATTATAAAGAATAATAAAAAGTACAAAATGTCCAGAAAACTATTGTCATAATCTCAGGTATTAAGTTGACTCTGAATTCAGTTCAATTGCTGGCTCCACCATTTCTCATTATGTAACAAGGTATTAACTTGTGCTTATTTTCAAAATATAAAATAGAAATTGGTAACAGTACCTACAAAAATCCATGCAGGGTCTCATGACAATTATATGGAATCATGCATATAAATCATGTATTTGTATACTGTCTGGTGCACTCAAATATAAATATTGCTGAGATTACTAATAATAAAGTCTAATGATTCTTTATAATTAGAAAACATTGAAAATGCTTAGGTTGATTCAATTATATGAATGAATATTTACCGCTTATCCAAAAAACATCTCGATTTATACATGAATATTTCTCTTAAAGCCAACTGGTAAATTTCCTTTTCTTAAATTGAAAAAAAAATAAAATGTTGCTTTAGTTCAGCCTATAAGATACCCTGACCAAGAATTTACAATTTCAAGTATCATTAATTAAAAATATCATGACCTGTGTATAGAACTAAAGAATCACATTCTAAGTAGGTTTAGCTTTTTAAAAAACTTACCTAGCGAAATTGTCTTTGATATTAAAATCAGTGGTAGACAATCAGAAGTCTCAAAGACATAATTTGCCATTAATTTACTGTTTGAGAAAGAGAAGCATTAAAGTAAGCTAATATAAAAAATCTATTAAACTATGTATTTTGTAGGGTATGTCCTGGATTTGGGTTAGATTTGGTCTCATCACAACATATTCTACATCTACATTCTATGCATTAATCAAGGTGGCAAAACATCTGTAAGAATAAAAGATTTTATATTTGCTGTACTATAGACTATACCAAGAAAGTAGACCAAGTACTTAAGTTCAGCAAGTACTGAAGTTTAAAAAGTGTTTTTTCTTAGCCCTCTATTGTCAAGAAATCCAGTTAGCTTATCTGCCCAAAGTTTGTATTATTGCTTCCTATTCTTATTCTGGGTCTCAGCCCAACTGTCACCTCCCCCAGAGGGCTCCTCTCTGACCACACAGCCAAAGTTGTCTGCCCCACCCCCATTTCATGCTTTGTTTTCTTCATAGCATTTATTTTGATGTTAAATTATCTTATTAGTTAATCTGTGTGTTTATCTTTGGTCTTTTCTCACTAGCATGTGAGCTTTTGAAAGCAGCAAGTTTGACTGCCTTGCTCGTTACTGTGCCTACAAAAGTATCTGGAGCATAGTAAGGGCTCAATGAATGAAAACAGTGGCTGAATATGAATCACTAAACAGTAGGTTTGAATCCTCATCATTGTTCTCTATTGGGGCTTGGGGGTTGGAGGTGGATAAAACCCTACATAGTTACCCACTGTTATTTCCCAGACACCTGTCCCTATGTCTTAGAACAATGGAGTGATCATGCCCTTACAGCAAATGGGGTCTCTGCCTTGAGCCTGCACTTAAAAAAAATAGTGTTTAGTTTTGAAAGAGAGAGAGAGAGCAGAGGAGGGGCAGAGAGAGAGAGGGAGACAGAGGATCTGAAGCAGGCTCCATGCTGAGAATGGAGAGCTCAGTGCAGGGCTTGAACCCATGAACTATGAGATCATGACCTGAGCCACGTCAGACACTTAACCTGCTGAAGCACAGGTTAAGCATATATGAAATACTCTGACTCTTGGGATCTGGCCTTCGGCACTGACGTGGCATTATCCTTAAGCCTAAATATCCACTCTGATGGGTAATACTCTTCAGACCCTATTGATATTTATAACAGGAACATCACTTTTATTGACAAGTTAGGGCCACAGTGGACAGCTTCCAGAACAGAAATAAGATAGTCCCAAGACAACAGAGTGTAAAGTTGTAGCAGACAGGTTAATACTCCTCACCCTCATCCTCTCCCTCAGCGCTATCCGCTCCAACCTCCTTGGAGGTTGTCAGGCCCCTCCACCTTGCTGGCCTTATGTTCTCAATCAAAAGGGCACTGTGTTTGAATTTAATAAAGGTTTATTTTTTTTCAGCATCAGTGATAAACACTGCTTTAGAGAGTATGAGAATCTGAATGAGAGTTTCTCAGGTAAGTGAAAAGAGAAATTAACTTACTTGCCAAAACTTTACCATGGGATGGTTATGTATACAATAGATTCTATTCCATACCAAGATATTTCCCAAGAATGCTATCTCCACCCCTCATTGCCTCCCCCTGCCCCCTACCCCATCCCTGCTCATGTTCTAATTCCTTACTCAGGAGATCCTTGGGAATTAAGGCAGTACTTCTAACAGTGGCACATAATGGCCATGTAACTTTCTACAATATGGAACAGTTACTCATCCAAACATCACCAGCTCATCAACAGAACAGACATGCATATCATTAATTAAATTCTGTTGTATTTTACATTTTGCCAACTTTCTATTTTATGATCATGAATGTATATTTTTTAAGATGAGATGATAGCACATATTTTATTTAACAATTTGCTCACTTGATTTATAGTCTTAAGTATTTAGACATATGGTGTATGGGCCTCCCTTGGACTCTTGCTCTAAAACCCACAATTTTTAGACATAGGACTACAAATAAAGAGAATGTGTTCTGCCCTGGATCCCTGTTCTGGTTACTATTACTGCCTAACAAATTGCCCCCAAACTCAGCAATTACAACAACCATTTTATTATGAAGATAATTGTGTATATACAAGTTATACAAGTATCTCACCTATCTGAGAAAACTGACCTAAAGTAAAAGTATGATATTATAAACTAGATTATTCACTCACCTCATATGAGCTAAAAATGAACAGCTCTGATGACACTCAGGGACTGAAAAATATAAATGAATATTTTAATAGGAAATAAAATAACAGCAATTGTAAGAGCACTGTAGTGGTGTATCAGTTAGAAATCTTTTGATAATACATGACAGATAATCAGTCAAATGGTCTTAAAGGAATAAGAGGCGGGAAGAGAGTAGAAGGGAACATAGGAAAGATTTATTTGTTCATGTAATTGGAAAACTCCAAAATGAATTAAGGTGAGGCTGGATGTAGCAGTTCAACAAAATTATCAAGAACTTGTCTCATCTCTACTGAAACTGAGAGAAACAGACTTCACCTCTTGCTATACTTTTTTCTTCCTGAACCCTAGGGTCATAAATAGACATATGACCTAATAATGTTGGTCAGGTAAATGTCCTCTCAGGTCTTTAGATCTTGACAAAGGTCTACCAGGAAGGAGAACAGGCAAGACCATACTAGAGTCTCCTGGTCTAATAAGCAACTTTGCTTTGCTTCCCAGTCCTGAAGCATGGCCTTTGCTCCTGCCTACTGGTGAACCTGGTTCTCCATATCTCGTCAATTCTGAGAGCCCCAAAAGCATCCCCCTTGCTTAGGATGCTTAGGTCCTGCTTCTTTATTAACAAAGCAGTGAAGACTTTTTAGACATAGCCATCCAGAGGAGAGCTTCCCATCTCTGTGTCCCCGTGGCATTGTATATCCTATCTTTTGATATGCCCTTACCACATTACACTACTGATTTATCCATTTGTGTTCCGTACTAGACTGAGAGCCCCCTGAGAATGGGGGCCTTGGCTTATGCCAAGCCCAGTGTGTGGTCAATATTAGGCATACAAAATTAATGTATTTAAATAATTTATCTGTTTGGAGAGAAAAGACATGCTGGTATTAAACGATTCTAAAATTTAAGGCAGTATATTATTAAGCAGAAAGCAGAAAGGCTCTTTACAAAGTGTGGAAGTGCCAGAAAGAACATTTTTAGGCTGTTGGGTGAGAATTCATTGCACACTGTTTCCCACTAAAAGGAACCAGGCTTCCTTAAAGAAATGCCTAGTTCCAGTGCTGGGGAAGCAAAAAATACAAGATGAGCCTGAAATATGTGTTTGTATTAGAAAATGAAGAATTATAAAAGAAGAAAAGAGATATTTGAACAACAACAACAACACAGAAGCCAGCTTGTGGGGAGTGGGGTTCCTCTGACCCAACTGAGGATAAATTGAGCATCAAAATGAGTAATAAGAGAATATAGCCCGTTGAATAAAATAGGAAACCATTAATCCACAGAGGTACAAATAAATTAATGTATAAATTGAAAATTTAATGAAGAATGAGATATTTATATAGTTTCAAAGTGCCTCCACACAAAGTTCTTATAAATTACAAAGCCTGGAGATACCACCATAAGCAAGTGACAGAAATGAACATCATTGGGGCACCTGGCTGGCTCAGTCAGTTGAGCATCCAACTCTCAATTTTGGCCCAGGTCATGATCTCACAGTTTGTGAGATCAAGCCCCATGTCAGGCTCTGCCCTGACAGTGCAGAACCTGCTTGGAATTCTCTCTCTCTCCCTCTCTATGCCCCTCATTTTCTCTCTCTCTTTCTCAAAATAAATAAACTTAAAAAAAATATTTTTAGAAGTGAACACCATAAAAAATGGGACAGATTGAAACTGTGCATTACCTGATAAGATGCAGAAAGAATGCAGCATTGTTTTGTGACATTCCTGCTGAAGATGCATAAACTTGATCTACAAGGTGACATCAGAAAAACCCAAATTGAGGATCAGTCTACAAAAATTCTGGCCTAGAACCTTCAAAAGTGGCAAGGTTATGAAAGTCACAAAAAGACTGAAGACTCCTGCTAGGCTGAGGGAAGAGACAGAATGACAACTCACTGTAACACAAAACACTGTCTTCCTCAGGATCATTGGTGAAACAGAAATGAGCCCAAGGATCAGTGGTAATAAGGTGTAAGTGTTAACTTCCTCACTTTGACAGTGTGTTCTGTTTAAACAGGAGAATGCCCCGCTTATAGGAAATTCAAACTAAATTATTTAGGAGTAATAGATCTTCAAGTTGGCAACTTACTCTCAAATGTTTCAGGGAAAACATTTGTATGGGTACTTAACTTTTCTGTAAGTTTGTGACTATTTAAAACACACAGACACAAATCAGAATTGACCTTTAGTCTAGTAAGTGGTCAGCAGAAGGATATAATTGGAAGAGCTGCCCACAGCTGGTTTCCATCCATATTTATCATTCTGCCTCATCCTTATTAGAATTATTTGTGTTTCTGTCACACTTTCACATGTTGTCTAGTAAACTATGAAGTCTATAAAGTCAGAGACTCCATCTGTTTCACATACCATTTCATTTATCCAATGCCTAGACCTATCCCTGGGTCACATCAGGTACTCATGAATGTGCACCAATTGAATGATGAATGAATGAATAAATGAATGAATGAATGAGGTAGCATAGACTAGAAAAAGCACACCCTTTGGAGTAGCTGAGAAAACAGCTAGACTAATGGGTTTGAACTCGGGCTCTACTCTACCTTGTATGGTCTTGGGCAAGTTGCTTCAGTTTCCTCATCTATGAAAATGGCAACTGTAACAGTCCCCACACTTCACATGGCTGTGTAGCATGTTATGAGTGTTGATGAAATTATCTGGGCTTGAGTTCTCAACTCATATCAGCTGAGTGACATATTCAAGGTCAACACCAGTAAGAGGAGAGTCCAACTCAGACACAAACACATCTCTCTGGACCAAGACTGTGACTCTTTCTCCTGCATCACTGTGTCCTTTAGTGATTGTAAAGGGCCCCTGGTAAGCTGAATGCATGCTTGGGAAAAGACTGCGATGAAAGCTCTATCCCTTTAACAAAAGACACTACAGCAAACATTAGTGTACAACAGAATCACATGCGATTTTTGTTCCAACACAGACCATTGCCCCTACTCCACAGTTTCTGTGGAGTTCAGTATGTATTCAGTATGCCTGGGAAGGGCCAGAGGATGTTGCCAGAGAGCAGCTCCCAGGGAGGGCATTAGTTAAGAGTCAGCTTAGAAAGCAAGGAAATGCTGAGGGTAGGAGACTGAGGGATCTGAGTGAACCTAGAGGCAAAGAAGGTCAGCTTCGGGGGCTAAGAAGAGATAGGAGGGCTCTGCCATCAGATGTTAGCTCAATCTCTACCTTTGTCTCTGAGATAAAATGGACCAGTTCCTCTAAAGCCAGAAACTACCACAACTCACCCCATACCAAACAACTAAGTCAAGTAGCTCTAAAACTATTTTTAAAATTTGAATTTATAATTTAGAAACCTATCAAAAAAAATCTCCAGCATTCAGATGGGTTCACTGGAGAATTTTAGAAAACATTTAAAGAACACCAAATCTACTCAATGTCTTCCCAAATAAAGAGGGAATGCTTCCTGTTTCACTTTATGAATGGAACATCAAAACCAGACAAAGACAGTAGCAAGCAGGCAAGAAAGTAAACAAATAGAGACCAGGAGCTTTCAAAAATATAGATATAAAAACCCTTAACAAAATACTAGGAAATAGAATTCAGCAATATATATAAAGGATTATACATCATGACCAAGAGGGGTTTATTTTAGGATGCAAGCCTGGTTCAGTATTTGGAAACAATCACTGTAGTCCCTCATAGTGCCTAGGATGTAGGTGGGGCCCAGCAATTTGGGGGAAGTGAAACAACTGGACTCTATATACACGGCTTTTGTTCAAACGAAATGAAGTGCTACACTCCACATGCACTAGATGACTCCCAGGTTTCACACCGCTTATCTCTCTGAGAGCTGGGACCACTGGAAGCACAGGGACAAACAGGAGAAAGGTTGGCTTGAGGCCCCAGGTGCTAAATGGGACAATCCAATGTCCCCAAGGGAGACTGATCCCAAGAGTAGGGTCCAGGAGCAAAGAAGAGGAAGAGACCCTGGAAAAAGTTGGCAACTGAACTATAAGAAAGCCCATTCCAGAATTTTTGCTTAGGAACTCTGTATTTAAACTTTGAACTGCATCCTTATAACTGGAATTTGAACTTGAAAACACTGACGTGACACCTTTCGTAACATACCAAAGGTAAAGATAGAGTCTGATAACTAATAAAGTTCATCTCCACATGAAATTCTTTGAGCCACCAAACTCTCTGCCTGGGATTCATCTCCTAAAATGAAAAGACTCCCAGCTGCCTCTGATATTCAGCACAGTGTAAGTGTCATGGCTTCCTGTGCCTTGCCTGAACTCCCTGAACACTCACTATGCCAGTGTCCAGTACAAACTGTCAGTGTCTTAATGACTACTGAGGCAAAGCTCCGTCTGAGCACTCTTGCCCTGCAGTCAGCATAAATGCTAGGAAGTTAATGCTCCCCAGAGCAGCCCTTAGTCAATGAAGTCTTTATCCTCCAGCTCCTCTGTCTCCAGGAGGGGTAACTTAGACTGTTCCTCACAAACTTGAATGTGCTTATGACTCACATGAGAGTCTTAATAAAATGCAGATTCTAATTCAGGAGGTCTGCGATGGGGCCTGAGATTCTGCATTTCTAACAAGCTCCTAGGAATGGCCATGCTGCTGGTCTGGGGACCACGCTTTGATTTCCCTGTCAATGCTCTCTGCAGTTTCCTCCCAGATAAACTGCTTTCAAATTCTGTTTGGAGGATATGCTTTGGGGAAGCACTTTTTTTCCATCTCTCTTCTTATATTTTATGTCCCTTGTTCTCAGTTTTCTAGAAGCCTGACCACTACCCTGCAATGTGACCCAGGGCAAACACTTCATTTCCTCATCTCCAGAATGAGGGGGTTAGACTGTCAAGTTTCCTCCCTACTTCAACATTCTAAAGAAGTTCTCATTATTCTAGTGATTATCATACTTTCCACACTCCTCCTGATCTGCTTCCCTGCTCTTGTGTGTGACCTTTTAAAATCAAGCTGGCTTCACATTCTGCTTGTCTTCAAAAGATGGCTCTAAACAGAAATGGGAAATGGAAGCCTTTTCTTAAAACATAATAGCAAAAATCCTTGACAGATAAAGGATATAGCAAATGTTCACACATGCAGATGACATTTTCATTGTGTGGGAGAAAGAGAGACCATTCAGAAAAACATAAGAATAGTAGTTTCAGCCAGAGGCTGAAAACAAAAATCGGTGAGAAACCAACAAAAGATATGAAACCATAATCAAAGGACATCTAAATAGGAGATAATACACAACAGAAAACACAATAGTGAGTGTGTGAACTCATCTGTTTTTGGATCAAACATCCCTACACATACATATGCGGATACAAGCTGCCCCCTTCCAGATAGTCCCTTTGGAAAGCTACCTTCTCACACCTATGCTTAAAATTCCTCTAGTTTACAGGAAACCAAAGAAATGAACACATATATAATATTACTACGTTAGTCGCCATTTTTGAACCCAAAATAAATCAATAGGACACAAACCTTATTTTTGGTCACTTCATACATTTCCTAAAACATTAATAAATGAAATCCATACATGTTACCATCAGTTATGGCTGTGCAACAAATAATCCCCACATCACAGGACATAACTACAATAAGTAGTTATATCTCATTCATGAGTCTGCCTGCCTGCTGGGCAGTTCAGCTTCACGCTGCAAGTCTATAGGTTGGGTGCATGGTTCTGCAATAGGTGAATTCAGTACAGCACCCAGATGCTGATATGGAAAGCTACTGAGGCATAAAATCTCCCCATGGCAGAAGTCAGACATTCCCAAGAACAGGAACATGTGGTGCTTGGAAGGGCTAGGCTTGGAGCTGGCATACCCTTAACTCCCCGTGTTCCATTCCAGAGGAAGTCATGTGGCCCAAGCTCAACATTAATAAGTGCCTCCCATGAAGTTATCAGCGAACAATGAATATGTACTAAATACTATGATCTGCCAAAAATGGTTTTAAGAACTCAAGAGGCATTTTCCAAAGAGGGGTGATATGAGTCATAACATTGTTACTGAAGTAAGTATATGACTGCATATGAGAACCATCTTGGAGGCATGGGTTTTACTTTGTTTTAAAAAGTCATTTGTATACATCCAACTTTGGCTCAGGTCATGATCTCCCAGTTCATGAGTTCCAGCCCCGCACTGGGCTCTGGGCTGATAGCTCAGAGCCTGGAGCCTGCTTCAGATTCTGTGTCTGCCTCTTTCTCTGCCCCTGTTTTGCTCATGCTGTCTCTCCATCTCTCAAAAATAAATAAAAACATTAAAAACATTAAAACAAAAAGTCATTTTTCTGCTTTTTATGAAAGCCAGACTTAATCCTTGCCTAACAAAGCATCCAATTTGTATGTATACTTAGGTGGGATGGAAACCTCTTTCAAAACATCTTTAAAAAAAGAAGCAGAATTACCAGAATCTCCAATTCCAATGTCTCTAGGCTGAGGCTTAGTAAGCTGCACAGGGATGAGAAAGCATCACCAATTTGTTGGAAGGGTTTAGGTTTTGTGGTAAGCTACTTTGGATAATCGGGAGTTCTTAGTTCAAGCCACCTGCTCCAACGTTCTTAGCTATTCCTATTATGTCAGTCGCATGCCTGGCACGTTGCTTCATCTCTCCAGGCTTCCATATCTTCACCTGCAAATGGTCTCCTGGGTGCAGCCAGCCCTAACAATACAGTACCCACGAATCTGTTATATGCTAGAGGTTTTCTGGTGTCACTATTTTCCTGAATGAGCACTACTTTGTAAAGTCACTGATTTCAGCTCTAGAAAGTGTAACCGCTTTTATGTGTTAACAGATGAGAATGAAAATTCTCATTTAATGTTCTAGATTTTGTCTCCTGAAAAGATAAGAGTCTCTTGGGATTTGCTGGGATCATGAATAGTGAGGTGACAGTTTCTAATCTTAAATTCTCTAGATTAAAACCAAAAGATTGCCTTTCTTTGTTAAGTGACTCTGATGTGCTTGCAAACATCAGCACTTTGTGTTTGCTTGGCAGTGGGGGTAATTTCAAAACAGACTGATCAATAACAAAGGGTTTGGAGGAGCTATTGTAACATCCTAAGGATCAGAAGGTGTATTTTGAACCAGGGCTTGAGGAGTGTCCACTCTACGTGGCAGTACAGCCAGGGGGCAAGAAAAGGTAGTCACTCTCCTAAAGCAAAATGTCTGCATTCTCTGGACAGCATTTAACAGATCAGTCCTTAACCTCCCAGTTCTTCAGATGGATGTTAATTAACCTCACTGCTTGTTTACTTAGCAAACACCTGCATCACCTCAGCCAGGCACGCGCTACGAGTAACGTACACTACCTCGTTTAATTCTCTCCACAGTCCTCTGACCTAAGTACTGCTGTCCTCCCTCTACAGGTACGAGACTCGGGTTGCGTCCAGCTTTGCCAACCTCGGTGGCCCCGCATTTGGCTTCTGAGACCGAAGAGAGTTCTCTTTCGCGCTCCTCGCGATATTCGCGGCACCTCCAACCCCACGTCCCAGTGCAGCGGGCGAGCCCGGGCGGCCAGCGCTGCGCGGGGGTGGGGGCCGGGGCTGCGGCGCCGGCGCCCTGCAGAGCGAGCGCGGGCTCCGCACTGACCGGCGCGGCCCGACGCCCTCGGCTCCCCGCTATGGCGCGCCCGGCGCCCGGCGAGGTGCGCATGAGCCAGGCCGTCCAGCCCGCGCACGCCAACCAGCGCGGCGAGCTGAGCGCCGGCCAGCTGCTCAAGTGGATCGACGCCACCGCCTGCCTGGCAGGTAGGAGGCCCACGGGGCTGGCGCTGTGGGGGGCCGGAAGGGGAGCGCGGGAGGCCGGGGTGGCGGGCGTGGGTTTGGTAGTGGGGGAGGGGGGCCTCGACGTGTGTGGGAACTGGCGGACGGGTTTGGATACCGGGATGTCGGGTGGTGGCGGTCGGGACACGAGTGCATCCCGAGACCACCCCGGTGGGGAAGCAGACGCTTGGCGCCGCAGCCCGCACCTTTCCTGGACCCGGGATCCTTGAGAAGACCGAAGAAGGGCGGGGAGGGGAGGTATTTACAGCTGTGAGCAGCTGGGGACCCCAAGGATGGAGGTGGTTCATGCAACACCGGAAATGACCTAGACCAGTGATTCTCAAACCTTTTAGCCTTAGGACCCCTTTTAAATAAGGGAGGACCCCGAGCTTTTGTTTATGCGGCTTATTTTGTTGATACTGACCATATTCAAAATCTTCTATTATTTTTAAAAATATTTCTTTATTTTTGAGTGAGTACAAACTGAGTAGGGGCACGGAGAGGGGTGGGGGTTGGGGTGGGGAGAGGATCCCAAGTGGTCTCTGCGCTAACAGCAGTGAGCCTGATGACAGGCCCAAACTCAGCAACCCTGAGATCATGACCTGGGCCGACTTTGATGCTCAACTGACTGAGCCACCCAGGCGCCCCTCGAAATCTTTTAAAATGGATTCATTGAGGGGCGCCTGGGTGGCTTAGTCGGTTAAGTGTCCGACTTTCACTTAGGTCATGATCTCGCGGTTCGTGGGTTCGAGCCCCGCGTCGGGCTCTGTGCTGACTGCCAGCTCAGAGCCTGGAGCCTGTTTCAGAGTCTGTGACTCCCTCTCTCTCTGACCCTCCACTGCTCACGCTGTCTCTCTCTCTCTCTCCTAGAAATAAAATTAAAAACATTAAAAAAAAAATAAAAATAAGTAAAATGGATTCATTGAAAAAGAACAACAATAAACCCATGACATAAATTTATTGAAAAATAACTAATTTTCAACACTAATAAATATATGCTTAAAGGCATGCTATTTTCCGTTTTTGCAAATCTCTTTACTATCTAGTTTGATAGATTACTCCCTTCTTATATCTGCTCCTGCATTCAGTTTGTTGCTACTACACCCTTATTTTGTCTCCTCTCAGGACCTTGCACCTGCTTATG
The DNA here is from genome assembly GCA_017311185.1 of Proteles cristata cristata. Taxonomy (NCBI): domain Eukaryota; kingdom Metazoa; phylum Chordata; class Mammalia; order Carnivora; family Hyaenidae; genus Proteles; species Proteles cristata. Next base: position 96,433 of record JAESUZ010000956.1, read on the forward strand.
ATTTTGCCATTATGTTCTTCTCTTGCCCTTTCCATGCATTACATCTCAGCTTAAATAGCCTTTCCTCAGAGAAGTCTTTCTTGACCACCTGTTTACATCTGTAGCCTTCCTGCAGTTTTAGCAGAATGCCCTTTTTTTTAATTTCCTTCATACTCCCTAGCAAAGTCTGTAACTATTTTGTGTGTTGATCTCTTCACCTCTTTATTTTCTGCCTGGCCAATTCACATGTAAGTAAATCTAGTTCTCTAGTGCTTAGTAAGCGCTAAATAAAAACCTTCTGCTTTTATGGATAGGTAGGTTGATGATGAATGGGTCCAAAACTTGGAATCTCATTTCTGAAATGAAGTCAGGCTTTGCATAAGGCACTTACCGGACTCGGCAAAGGTATATTGTGAAGGAAAATATGTTAGGATTAAAACCTAGAGCTGGAAGGAGCTTAAGATCATGTATCTTAGGATTCTTATTTTACAGAGGACAAAAGTAAAATTCAGATGATGACAGAACCCGCTTTCCTCACTAAGTAGCAATAGAGTTTCTAATCCCCTGTGTGTTAGCTGTCCAAAAGATTTAGTCATATATTTATGCCAATCTGTTCGTTTCTGTTTTCTGTTTGTTGATAGGTCTGTTTGGTTTCTCTCTTAACAGTTTTTATCAGTATTTGAAGTTGACTATAATAACATAAATGATGGAAGCATAACTGTAAAATTAATTCACATCTAAGGGAAACAAGTATAAAAAATCATTGAGGTTGCTAATAAAAATGACACCTATTACCAAGGCAACTGAATACATTATCTGAATAATGAAATGATCATTTAGCGCTTTTGTCCTGTAATGAGTAAACAATTGCTGTGCTGCAATTGTCATAAAAGTGTCTGCCTTTTTACATCTTTGGAAACTCAGACCATAAACTGATTCAATTGATTACCAAGTGCTTTAGATTAATAGCTATGTTACTAATAATACAGCCTTAAAGAAACATTTATTATAAAGTTAGTTTGGAAACATGGAAATACCTGTGTTAAACACTCTGTGGTGAGAAGCATCACATAAGCAAAGGACGTTATTTAACTAAGGTCCAACAGAATCTGTGGCAGAGAAATGCTCCACCATAGTGCTTTCCTTTCTATGGTAATAATAGTGCAGAAACTGGTTTTCCTGACATTTTCTCAGCCAGAGTTCCTTGTTGACCAGTGCTTTTCTACAGGCACATTAGTATGATAAATATTGATCACAGTCATAGACCTAAGGCTCTGCTGTAACCCCCTGGCACTGCTAGGTTCTGAAATATCTTCTCAGTATTTAAATAAAAATTAAATATGTTCACCATCATTTTGGCATTAAACCTCATTTCTGTCAGTAGCCCTATTTTTCTGGTAGTTCCTTAAGCTTAGAGGATTCAAACCATATCTGAGTCATTTTCCAGCCTTCATATTCATTTCTTATGTTGAAATATCACAGACTCACCTTTTTCTCTATTTCATTTCTGAATCTCCTCCAGGGTTTACTCTCTTAGGAATGGCATGCAGTCCATCCAGTAACACAAGTCAAAAATCTAGGAGTCATCCATTCCTGATACCTCTCTCTACCTTGCTTCCTCCTCTATGTGCTCATACTGTTTCCAGCTTATCTGTTTCCCTAGGAAATCAGTAATAGCTTTAGAGATTTTCCACTTTTATTAGCATACTGTATGAAGGACCATCAAAATCAAGAACCAGAGCAAGCTGGTCCTATCAAATTAATATCTGACACACTTGTTTAAAAAAAAAGCAATTGTATATAATCACAAATAAAAATTGTGTTCCTGAGGTGCCTGGGTGGCTTAGTCGGTTAAGCGTCCGACTTTCGCTTAGGTCATGATCTCGCGGTTCGTGGGTTCGAGCCCCGCGTCGGGCTCTGTGCTGACTGCCAGCTCAGCCTGTAGCCTGTTTCAGGGTCTGTGACTCCCTCTCTCTCTGATCCTCCCCTGCTCATGCTGTCTCTCTCTCTCTCTCTCTCTCCTAGAAATAAATAAAAACATTAAAAAAAATTGTGTTCCTGTGTTGGTTCCCCATATTTCTATTTTTTAGTTTTAATTTAATGACCCTTTAAAGTCTATAGTGTAAACCATGGCTATTGAGCATCTGAAGCCCATCTTTAACTAAGCACTTCTCTGGACAGTGTTCCTTGGTTGGTCTTTTCTGAGAGTTTCTATTGCTTCCATAGTCAAAATCACTGTTGAGGACATTGCATTCAATCTTTCTAAGCCTGGATCTCCTCATTTGTAAAATGAAACTAGTAACAGTACCAACCTCATGTAATTGACATACATAAATACTTAGTTCAGTGCCTGGTCAATAATAAATGTTTAATAAATGGCATCTATTATTATCATAATATTTGTTCATGATCCCTAATGCAATCTAACATAGTGCTACATATACATAATAGGTAGATACTCGATATATACAATCAAAATACATAAAAATAAAAAATTTAGACTTATTGATTATTGCGCTTTGGTTATCATTTAAGTGATTCAAAATTGGTCACTCATATTGGCATACAGGGTAACTTTTTTTTTTTTAACAAGAATAGTTTTATAAACTCAACATCCTGTTTTTCCATGTGAAGTAACTAGAATGAATGTGTATTAGGTACACATTTCTGTGGAAATCTTAAGCTCTAAAACAGCACCTTCTATAGCTGGCTCTCTAATTGCCACTGAGCAGACTTGTTAAGAGATAAGACTGACTCAGCTCAGTGTTTGGAAATCAGTAGGAATTTAACAATTGTTTGATACACTGAATTCAGTTGAGCCCACTTTGAGTATTTCTAAAGTCTGATATTTTTACATTCCCTTCCTCTCACTAAACTTTATAGCTGGGAAGACAATCATCCCGTCTCCATCAATCACACACTGACTATGGTTAGTTTTCTGGTCATTCAGTTTGTATTATATGCATGTTTGAAAGAACAACTAGTTATTTCCAACTAGTAAAACCAGAATGTCCAATTTTCTACAAATTAGGTTATAGAGAAGAGTATTCTAAATAGCTGCTCTGGAGTATTTTCTATGTCTCTTTACCTGGCACTATCAATTAATACTGTAGTTAAAGTAATCCACACAAAGAATACAACTTCAGTAGAATGCACTGTCTCTTTCTTTTTCATGATGTGACAGCAAGAGTGAGGTCTCCCAATTTAAAATGAGGTTAAAAGCTCTTAAGAAGTCAGTGTGCAGTCTGTTTTGTTTTAACTGACTTTTCGTCAAAATCAAATTCTGACAGAAGCACATGTCAGCATTTTTCCTAAAGAGAAAAAGTTCTGATATTTGTATATAAAGCAAAATCAACAATCAAAAAATACCTCAACAAATTAAATGCAGGCATGGAATATAGAAATAGGTAAGGTTCTTCCCTAATTGTTTTCCACCCTATTTAATACTCTTCTCTCCAACATAACTACTGCATACCAAACTTGCTAATAATGAACAATAAATATTGACTAAATACCTAATAGATGCTGAATATTTCTCTGATATTCAAGAGATGTTGCTTTCTGATTTGGGGTCTGATGTCAGTGTCTCCCATACTATTCAGTGCTTATACTTGTTAAGTGGTCTAAATATAATCAACTTGATGCATTGTTTTTAAAACAAAAGAAGGGTAGTATCTGACAAAATATTTAAGTTGGCACTAACTTACTAAAATTGCTATTTCAATAGCTAGATATACTAGGTATAGGTATTGAATTTCAAATCAAAGACCATATAAGTTAAAACTTGGAAGAAAATACAATAATTTCCATTCAGTAATAGTACAACTTACAGAGCAAAAGAACTGTCACTGATCCAGATCATCTATAAGTGTGGGCATGGTGGTACTTCACTAAACCAGAGGCTGATTACTAGAATAAATCCATCTAACTCTTATTCTTTTTCCCTTATGCTGAAATACTTAAACTATTAATATAACACATTTTTACCAATTTTTGAAGCTGAAAAACATGCTGGGGTTTCCTGCGTTACAGCCTCTGTGGATGATATACGATTTGAGGAGACAGCTAGGTAAGTGGCATTGCTCTATCACACCTTTCTCCTGGGCTTACTCACTCATTTGCAACGTATATTTGCATTACCTGTGCTTATTTATTTGGAGTCAGTGATCCAATTTGTAAATTAAATAAATAGCATTTGACCAAATGTAAATCAGTAAAATAGTAATTGTGAAGCTTACTTTTAGTAAACACTTTGAAGTGGAAATTCATACTTTATTGAGAAATAGTTCAACAAATAGATGCATTCTGGTATGAAGCTGAACTGGATTTCTAAAAGCTGATTCTTAATGGCTCCTTCCTCTACAAGAAGAATAATTAATGATAATAAGTGTGTCTGTTATGGTGAATTTCATCATTAGGTGGTTGGGTGAACGTTAATTCATCTGAGTACAGATGTTAAGTTATAAAAAACATTTAATGTGTGGGAGTGTGTATGTGTTTTACTATCTCCTATTATAGAAAATTTCAAGATTAACAAATGTTTCAAACATACACAAAAGTAGAGAGAAGGGTACAGTATATCCCCAAGGACCATCACTTAACTTCAATAACTATCAACTATGGACATTCTTGTTTTATCACTACCTCTCCATACTCCCATACACACCTAGATTTATGTGAAAGGAAATCCCAGGCATCATTTGTGAATATTTCATTATATATTTCTATATGATAAGGGCTCTTTTGGAAAACGCAGTAATGTAATAACATACCATTTACAGAAATCATTATTCCCAATGATCTCCAAAGATAATTTTTTTAAAAATTAAACAACTGGTTTATTGAATCAGGATTGAATATGGTTGATAGGTCTTTTAACATAAAATTTTCCCTTCCTTGTTTTCTCTAAGTTTTTTTTTTTTTTTTTTTTTGGTTAAGAAACCTGGTCATTTGTTCTACTACATTTTGTATTTGCTCATTGTGTCCCTGTTTAACCTCTTCACCTACCTTTTGTATATCTTGTAAAATGATGATTACATCTAAAAATTGGTCTGAGAAAGGTTTGGTATTTTGGTAAAATCAGTTCTTGTCAAGAGCACATAATGTCTAATGATCATTACTTAGACCCATTATTTCATTAGATATTGGAAAAATGGTATTATGCTAATCCTATCATTTGTTCTTCATTTATTTTCTGAAATATTTGTGTAGAGACTCTTTATCTCATTAATTACTAGGTTACCCTTAGGTAAAGTTTGTCCAGGAAAAACAAGCTTAATTTTTTTCCCTTTATTTAATATCATTATAAGCTCATGGACTTTCACATATTTGATGCATTTCAGTTATGACAAGATGGGCTCATCTTTTACATTTCCTTACAAAACTTTAGTCATAAATTTCTTCAAAAGAAATAGTGGGTAGAGATCACAATTTGGGCAGAAAATGTGCTTATTTATATAGGACTGGTCATTATTTCTAGTTTTTTTCCAGTGGAAAGAATTAAGAACTATTTATTGTTCAAAGAGTTTCTACTAGGGGTTCCTGGGTGACTCAGTTGGTTGAATATCTGACTCTAGATTTCAGTTCAGGTCATGATCTTGTGGTCTGTGGGATCGAGCCTCACATCAGGCTCTGTGCTGACAGCGGGGAGCCTGCTTGGGATTCTTTCTCTCTCCCTGTGCCCATCTCTCCTTCTCATGCTCTCTCTCTCAAAATAAATAAGTATAAACATTTAAAAAATAAATGGTTTATACTAATAACCTTAATAAATTAGGGTTATATAGGTTTTTAAAGGAGGATTATATGGTTTTATGTTTGTATCCTTGTTTTTTGTTTTTGTTTTTCTCCAAATATCTTGATCCTTGAAGACATGAACATAACCTATAAGGAAAAGGAAGACCATAATCGTCTGGTCTTCGATGGCTCTTAAAGATTTTGGGTGTGTTTCGCATGGTTTTCAAGCCCCGAGTAGTCTTATCCAATGAGATGCTCAGTTTATCTCTCCAACCGTATTGTTTACATTTATCTGTTCGGTATTCATTTATTTAGATACAAACAAAATTAAGTTAAATAAAGCCACATGCTTAAAGAAATTACTTCTTTAAAGCTGACAAAGAAGAAATTTCTGGTAGAAATTAGAATCCTAGACATGGAGAGACCTTTATAGTTCAGCCCAACCTTCTCTTTGTATCAATGAAAAGCTGAGGCCTAATGCCCCAAGCAAGCTAGGGGACAGAGGGTGCTTAGAGTCTGGATCTCTTTATGCTTAATCCAGTGCTTTTCCCAACCCACTGCTACTGTTTTTGTGATCAGCAACTTTTACCGGACATTTCCCAATACTTGTTCTCATGGGGCAGCTGCAGTGTCACTGAAAGAGCTCTTAACATTCTAGAGCCTCACAGATTCAGATAAAGGACCCTTGACTAAGCTCACATTCTATCTATATGATTTTCCCTGAAGTAGAAAAAATTGATAGGTGTTTGTATATCAGCAAAATTACAAATTACTATAAATCCAAACTTATGTAGGATTAGGTGAAGCACCATTATTAATTTTGAAATTCCAAAAGTGTATTGTAATAAAGTATTTATTATGTATTTTCCAAACTTAAATTCTGTAACTTGCACTTAACTAGTAACCTCATCACTGAAATGTGGGTCTGCTATTTTATGCCATTTTGTGTTTGTGTTATCAAAAAGAATTTGTGGCCACTAACATCATAGAAAGGGACCTTCTTGAATTTTTTACATGGGACCTGAACTGTAAAAGGAGAAAGTTGAAAGCTACCTACAAAAAACCATACATTTGGTTATAAACCATATCAGATATTTTTAAAATTCTTAAATATTTATTGCCTATACAACAAATACTGCTCTGAACTCAACAGGATATATGAATATTTGATTATGGCACAATTTTGAAGTTGGAGTGGTCACTCAGTCTGGTGAGAGTCAAACACATAATCATCAGAACAGAAAGCAGCCCTTGGGTGAGATACAAACTCCATTCTGTGGGGTAGTCTGAAAGGTGCACAGTATGACTACGGAATCAACGAGAATTTTACCATAGAGGGGTAGCATTTGATGTGTGCCTTAACCAAGGTATAGATTTTTATCCGGTGAATAGGAAAAGGATTTCGCACAATGAGGCACTTGTAAGAACCTAAGCGCCAAGGTTGAAAGGAGCAGAGATTGCTCAGGAAGAGCCCGGACTGCAGAGAGGTGATCCCAGCAGTGGACTGGGGCTGCGTAACAGAAGACCTTGAATGCCATGCAGTGAAATTGGTTTTATTTAGTTGGGATTTCCATTATTCCATTGATCTTACATTCAGTATCGGGAGACTGGTGTGGTGGAGAACCAGGTTCTATGGAATTCTCCTACTTTTAAAGGCAGGGCAGGTACATGAAACAAGGAAAAGTAGCTTCTGCTTTCCCCCCTCAAATCTGCCAGACAGAGAAGCCTAACATTTTAGTAGTTGATGAGTACAAAATATCATAGTAGCTTTGGAGAGGGACTCTAACTCTGCCTGGCACTATTACTGCAAATCGCTTCTAGAAACTTTACCAAACAGAGCAAGGAACTTTAAAAGGAATAAATATAAGGGAAAAAAAGAAAATTGGTTTGGGTTTGCATGTGCTAGATTAAGTTAAATTGGGAATGTGTGTGGAGGTAGCTAACACTGAGTCTAGTAGAGCCTCCGTAACTATTAGTTCAATCTGTTGAGAGAATTTTGAATTATGGCTCTGAGTTTCAAGAATGACGTCCAGGCTAAAGATGGAGATATGAAAATCATTTTTATAGAGATTACAGAATCATGGAGAAGAATAAGGTCTTCTAGGAAGAGGGTGAAGTGAGAAGAGAATAAGATAAAGGACAGGAATTTAGATGATGTCTACAATGAAGGGATGGATTAAGGAAGAGAAATCAGTGAAAAAAGCTGAGACAGAAGAGAGAACACTGGTCTGGAATCCGAGGGAAGAGAAAGCCTCCTGAAGAAAGACACTAAAGAGGTAAGATGGTAGATTTAGCTTTTAGAAAATGACAGGGATTGAAAGTGAGATGTGGAGGCAAAAGCCAGCTTCCAGCAGCTGAGAAGTAAATGGGAAATGAACCCTTACAAATCTGCACCTGGCAAAATCCTCATCTTTGAAGACTGTTGGGAGCCATTCCTGAACTCACTAGTTGAGAAAACTCCTTGTGAGATTAAGGCAAGCTTGCAAAGCTCTTGCTGTCAGATGGCGGGAGATATCTACCCCCGTTCAATTGTTTCTGCTTGAGCACCAACCTCCAGTGCACCTTGTTGATTTATTGGGAGTGACTTACTCTGGCCCTGATGTGATGATTGCACCTTGTGAAGGAAATCGTTGTAGCTTGGAAAAACGTTGATGCTTAGTATCTGGAAATAGTGATCAGGACTAAGTAATCTATGACACAAAAAGGTCAGCTATTGCCTTCAGGTTTACATTAATAAAATAATAACTTTGGCGCAGACTGATGTACTATTCCTAGGCATGGATGACGTTATAGGAACTATAAACCCTGTGGCTAATGTTTAGATGCTTTCCTTTATGGTTATGGGAACAAACATTGAGTTTCCTGAAAAACCTGTTTTTAATACTTCCAATTAAGCAATAAACAGGCTATTGACCCCTGGCCACAAAGAACTAACTTTTGCTTTTACTACACTAAAACCATTTGTTTATATTTGATTGCCACTTCTGGTCTGTTCCCCATACACCTATGCATATCAATTGTTCTGGAAAGTTTTTACTGATCAAAGAATTTATCATCAGAATGCTACTTTTGTGCCATCCCCCAAACACTTAATCATAAAATAAAGTTGAGTCTCAGACAGTGCAGAGAGGCCTGGCTGGTGAACAGAAAGAATCTCGTGCCTCTGTCATCACTCACTGACACCGTCCATCCTTCAGGGACCCCTGGACCAGCTAGAGCAAGACTCCGGCAGAAGACCCATCTCAAATGCCACCTCTTCTGTGACCCCTTTACCAGTTTTCTGAATCAGCCTCTTTTTATGGTTGCCGTTGTAATACTAGATCCTTTCTTTTGAAAAATTTCATGGCATTGCACTTCATCTGTTTACATCCTGGTGTCCTAAGTGAAGATTGGTCTCCTTAAAGTCAGGAGCCTCATCTTATTCATCACTGTATCCTGAGGTTTTAGCTTAATGGCGATACTAGTTGTAACTCAGTATACATTTCTTAAATCTGTGAGTTAGGAAAAGAAATGAGTATTTTAGGAAGTGTGAATATGGAGAAGAAGAGAAAAATTTAACATAGAATAGACCTGAGAGAAACGTTTTTACAAAGAATAAGGCTTCGACATTTTCATAGACTGGCAAAGAGAATCCGGGAGGGGGCAGACGATGAGGGTACAAATGAGGAAAGAGCTGACTAAGCTGGCCATAGTGGCCTGTTACCTGAGAAGAGGTAACAAGGGGATGGGTCAAGGACACAGGTATAGAAAGAAGTCTGAAAGAGATCTAATGTTCCTCTGAAACAGAAGAATAAGGAGAAGAAACATGAGAATATAGTTCAAGTTTGAAAGTAAGGGAGAAAAATTGAGGAGGATTACCTTAGGAAGACCCTTACCTTCTGCTGGGGTTAAAAGATCAAAATTAACTGGGGGACTGAACACAGAAAGTTGGAACAACTTCAGACTATATGACCAGAATCCCTGTAATCATTAAGACTGAATGGATCATCCAGCAGCACTGAGGGTCCATGTAAACCTTGTGAAGTTGATCAGTTTGCTCGCTTGCTTGTTTGTGTGTTTCTCCATTTATTTGTTAACAAACATTTAAAAAAGAAATGTCATTTGTATAGGTTTGCTTGTCTATTTCAACTTCTCTTAAGGAAATAGCTGTGATATAATCAAAGTATCTGCTGCAGACTGTGGAAGTCATTTTGCACACCACCTATGCGAGGGCTCCTTTCTGTTTGAATAGAAGTAGTCAGCCAACATACATGTGGTTTACAATGACTGGCATCTGTTTGTAGAGCTGTCTCTTTCTGTTATCATTAACCTCAAGTTTCATGCATAATCATTATCAGCATGATAAGGAGGGGCTGCATATGCATTTAAGTGAATCTTTAGGTCTGAAATGAGATGTGCTAGGATTACTAAAGTCTCTCCCTCTTTTTTTAACTAGAGTTGGACAAGTGATAACCATCAAAGCAAAAGTTACCAGAGCGTTCAGCACAAGCATGGAGGTAAGAGACTTCTTTTCTGATTTCTGCTTATCAGTGTTCTCTTTTCTACAGAGGGCAGAGCAGGAGGCCTGGTATAATTTGGAGTTCATGAGATTCCAAATTTCGGAAGGCACTTGAACCTGTAGTCAGTATCACAGATAAATGATAAGGCCCTTGAGTTTCCTAGTCAACTCTTTTACTAAAATTAAATGTGATGCAATGCATTATTTTTATATAAAAGGATACATAGGAAGTAAACATATAAGGGAGAAGGGCACTCTCTTGGTTCTTTACAAGCCATGGGTTTTATTTCTTAATTATTCTGACTTTACTTGGTCTCCATCTCTTCACCCTCTACTGGAAACTAGCCCCATAATTAACTAGTTTTTGAAAGAATAACTGAAGTGAGAAGGGAAGTTTAGAAGATTTTTCTTTTTCATCCACTCGGTTTTATTTTCTTTACCATAAATGTGAATGCAACATTCTCAGGAGCTTTTGAGATCTCTGTTCTAGTTAAACTAGCAAGAAAGGAGTTACTGGATCCCATTTTGCAACTTCTGAGTTGGTTAGCGGCAGTCCCTTTGATCTTTGGGGACAAAAGACATGTAGGGACTTGTATTTGTTTGTTAGGGCCACCATAGCAGAATACCACAGACCAGAAGGCCTAAACAGCAGATATTTATTGTCTCATGGCTCTAAAGGCTAGAAGTCCTGAATCAAGGAGTCCATAGGGTCAGCTCTTTCTGAGGGCTATGTGAGAGATTGTGCCCCAGTGCTCTCTTCTGGTGATTTGCCTTAGCTTCTGCTGCATCGCCCTGATCTCTGCCTTCATGTTCACATGGTGTTCTCAAGGTGTGTATGTATGTGTCCAAATTCCCCCTTTTTATAAGGACATCAGTCACATTGGACTAGGAGGCCACCCCCCTCTGATATGACCCCAACTTAACCAATTACATCTGAACCAAGCTGTTTCCAAAATAAGGCCAAATTATAAGGCCACATTCCTATTCAACAGAACTATTTGGCAATAACCATGCCTAATGGTGACAGCTTTACCCTGAGTTAGTCACTTCTCCCCGGTATCCATATGAACAGAATATAAAACACTTGAAATCAGAAAGGAAATGTTTGTGACAAAAGCCAGCTCTGTCAGCAACAGTTGTGATGGTTCTTTCTCAGGTGTGGGCTCCAGACCTTTGCCACACAGTAGCCTCTGGGGTTGGCCTCCCTAATACAGGCTAGCACTCTACTTTATATTCAGCCCAAACATGGATAAGTGCTTCTTTTCCTCCTATTCGTGAGACAAGCTAGAATTTCCAAAGGAAATTTGACTAAAAGCTAAGAAAAGAAAAGAAAAACCCAGTGAGTTTAAAAGCATAGATTTATTATTTAAATCTTTATATTTTTCTTGAGTGAGTGAGAGAGAGAGAGAGATGTCAGCACAGAGCCTGATACAGGGCTCAATCTCATGAATCATGAGATTATGCCCCGAGCTGACGTGAGGAATCAGACACTTAACTGACTAAGCCATACAGGCACCTCTAAAAGCACAGATTTCTGATCTGTAATCCTAGCCTTGACTAGTCCTAATTTAGCCCCTCTTCCAAGTTGAAGTCTTCTGTGGTCTTTCCATATGTTCTGTATTCAGTGTGGTCTGGTTGGCGGGAACACCAGACTCTCAGTTCTGCATGAGTTTTTGGGATTGCTCATGTTACACTCCCCAGGAATCGTTTCTGCCTCACACGGTGCTCTTGTTTGGCCTTGTAAACTTCCACCCTGTGCATGCTCAGACTGGCCTCAATCCAAACACTTAACAGGACTATGCACGTATTTTTGGAATTCTTTCCTTTTGTAGTTCCATTTTTTTCTGGAATTGCCTACAAATCTCAGCTGCCTTAGTCTCCTTGATTTCTGGCTCCTCAATTCAGGCAGGTTCAGTTTCCCCTCCTAGGCCATACTCTGGGACTTACTTCTGGATGAGAGCCACAGAAATTCAAGTGCTCCTCTTATCCGTTTCCCTCTTCTCAGGAATGACAGTTCTACATGGGGCGCCTGGGTGGCTTAGTCGGTTAAGCGTCCGACTTTCGCTTAGGTCATGATCTCGCGGTTCGTGGGTTCGAGCCCCGCGTCGGGCTCTGTGCTGACTGCCAGCTCAGAGCCTGGAGCCTGTTTCAGTCTGTGACTCCCTCTCTCTCTGACCCTCCCCTGCTCACGCTGTCTCTCTCTGTCTCTCCTAGAAATAAATAAAACATTAAAAAAAAAAAAAAAGGAATGACAGTTCTACATTGTCTGTGATCCTCTGTGTGAAAGTGGTTGCTTCCTATACTTGGGTCAGTTTTCTAGTTGTTTTTGCAGGATGTAATTCCAGTTTGACCTGCTCTTCCGTGACACAAAGTGAAAATCCCCCTTGTATATGTTTCTGAGACATTTGGTCATCATACGTAACTAAGTTAACTGTTCTAACAGAAGATAGTGTTCGGAACTCATTTAAACTCTCCAGGATTGTGGGGTTGAGAATGGATGGTTTAAATTCGGTTAATCACTATCAAGTTAACTTGGGTGTTACCATGCAGATATCTGTTTTCATTCATAAGGTAAGTAATGTAAAATGAATTATGGATTATTGATTATTTTTGTACATGAGGTAGTTGGTGAAGATGTAGAAACAGCTGTTGTCTGTCATTGATAACACAGTGTTAAACTAAGAGGCCTGAGGTTGCCCATGAGTCCAGGAAAATAGTGTTACATATCAGGGATATGTGAGGCGAGTGTGTCATAGCCAAAATCTAATGACAGATTCCTGAGTTTACCAATACTTCTACAAAGTGGAATCCTCAGGACCTAAGCTTCAGACCGTTTCCCACAGGGATACCTTAGTGTCACCAAAAAGTGTCCTAGCCACATTCTTTCTCTTCCTGAAATATAAAATTTCTGAAAAAGGCGACAAAGCTACAAATAACATGATGCAGTTTGTCTGTTTTAACTCGTTTATAAAAGTTGGAGACTGAAGACTAAAAAAAGTTATGGTGCATCTCTTTAGTGCTCTCTAATGGTCTACAAGGCATTCACTAATATATTGTTTTCAAAAGCATGTATAGTAATAACGGGATTGAAAATGCTTGTCAGATAATGCCAGTTTTTAAAATTATGACATAAAACTGTAAATACAGTATGATGATTTTATATAAATATGTACACACACATAAAACTAGAAGGAAATTCACCTAAACATTAGTGATTATTAATCTGGGTAGTGAGATTTCTAATAAATTTCACTCTGAGTAATCAGATTCCATTTTCATCATTTATCTGTTTTTATGTTTACCAAATTTGCCATGGCAAATATGTATTTTTTATAAGAAAAAAGGAGTCCTTTTAGTTTATTTATTTTGAGAGAGAGATGAAAAGCATGAATAGGGGACAGGCAGAGAAAGAAGGAGAGAGAGAATCACAAGCAGGCTTCACGCTGTCAGCTCATTAACCATGAAATCATGACCTGAGCCAAAATCAAGAGTTGGACTCTCAACCAACTGAGCCACCCAGGTGCCCCAGGAAAAAAGTTATGTTTTAACTTTATGAAACATCACTGAGAGAAAAATAATGCTTAAAAACAAATTAAAATGCTGATTTCATTAAAAAACAAAAGAACAGTGAAATGCATAACTGAATTTTTATTGCTGTGATCACATCTGTTATCTGGATGGCTGAACTTTCTTTTCATTTTAGATCAGCATCAAGGTGATAGTACAGGACATGCTCACTGGTATTGAGAAACTTGTTAGTGTGGCTTTCTCTACATTTGTAGCCAAACCAGTTGGAAAAAAGAAGGTAAGTTTTCTGTGTGAAGAAGTATCTAGCCTATAATTCAGGTAACAATTGCATCAGAATTATTATGAGAAAAAAGACATCTTCTTACTGTGCAATATGCTCTCCCAAAATTTGTTATCTACTAATATTTTTGTAAAAGTTGTCCTTCTGTGGTAACACAGTGTTAAGTACCTTAGAGAAAGGGAGTTGTAGCCAGTTGGTTAAAGAGGGAAAAAATACTATGTTTAAAATGATGACGCGCCTGTTTCTCAAAAATAGTGTTTACTGAGTAAGCTCTTTTGTGGTAATATAACTCAAAATTGAGTTCATTTTTTTTTTTTTTTAAAGCAAGAGCAGTTTAGTAAGCAGTTGCATATTATGGTCCAAACATTTGTTTGTACCTGAAGGAAGAATGTCAAAGAGGCTTAACTATTGAAGTTTAGAAATAAGCTTCAGGGCATATGGAGTAAAAACAACCTTAAAATAAATACATTATTCTGATATGTGTGTGTGTGTGCCAGCCGGCCTGCCTGGCTAGGGGCCCAGAGCTGCTTGTTATTTACTCATTATTTACTGGCTTTACTGGGATTTACTCATTATTTGTTGACTTTCGTTTTCAGGATCAGGGAGAGAGTCCCCATTTAGTCTAAATGTAATAACCCAATTTAGAATTAAATCTTTCACTGCAAGGATCACTCCAGACTTCGGCATAGTAGCTTCTCCTAGTTCTACATTGAAACAAGGGGTATTTCTTACTCTGCAAAAGCGTTCTTCCTCAGCCTGGTTTTAACTTTAGAACTGGGACAAAGCTGTTTTTTCTCTGTACCCAATAGAGGTGACAGTAAAGCAGTACTCACCAGCTTCTCCTTATGTGGGCCAGGAGGCAAAGCGATAGATGGACCTGGCTTAGTCACCCCTGATGCCTGGGTGGCAAGTGTCCCTGCAGAGTTTTGTGCACCAAGACACTTCTCCCAGTCTCCATCCAATATTAGACATTCAACAAGACATACTCACATCGCCCAAGGGCATTCTATTCCAAACTGAAGTCCTATCAGCTGTTATTGAAAATGCAGCTTTCTGGGCTGTGTCTCACACCTACTGATTTAGAATCACCAGTATAGGAACTTGAATCTGTACTTTGCCAAAGCATGCCAGGGATCTGATGTTCATTAAAATTAAGACATTGAGATATGGTTTGAGGTCTTGCAAACCATTGTTGTTTCCCAGAGTGCCCCCACATCTCCAGACCCAGAGAATGAGAGACTATGGAGGTGACTGCAGATTTTCCATATCTGATAGAAAGTGACAGAAAGGAATTCATATCCCCATCCTGTCCCTCCCATGAAGAAGAACCTGAGGACTACCAAGCTTGAGACTTTTCATTTTGACTTCAGGGACTCATGAAATAAGAATATTATAGTAATACTTCAGTTAAGCCTCTGCTGAGCCTGAAGAACCTTTTTCTGAAAGCATTTCTGGGAAGTCAGATGCCTTATGGTGCTGCCATAATAGGCGTCTCAGATAACCTTTATTGTAAAATAGCTTTCCCAAATGAGTTATTTTACAGTTAGTAATGTTCTTGTTGAGGGGCCCATCACAGAGAGAGCCACAAAAAGTCACTGGTTTGGTGTGAACCAACAGGCCTACCTGCATCTCTGTCCAAAGTGAGTTTGTTCCAGGATAAGACAGGCAGTGGTTAACTAGGCTTATTAGTTAATTCCTCAGTTGTATAGGCTGGATCATTGAAAGACTCACAGAACACCATAGGGTATGCTTGTGCAGGGCCTTGCTAAACTAGAAGAGGTTGCATAGCAAGAGAAAGAAAGCACAGGCAAACAGCAGAGAAGTTCAAGACTTCCAGGCATAGCTCTCTGTGTTCTTTTCCTTTATTATTATTATTATTATTATTATTATTATTATTATTATTGTTAGTTTTCATCATAATTGTACTCTTTAATCCCTATCCCTTATTTCACCCATCTACCCACCCAGATCCCCTGGGTAGAGTTCTCTATAATTAAGAGTGTTTCTTGGTTTGTCTTTCTCTCTCTCTTTAACCTTTGCTCATTTGTTTTGTTTCTTAAATTCCACATATGAGTGAGATCATATGGTATCTGCCTTTTCTCTGACTGTCTTATTTTGCTTAGCATAATACACTAGATCCATCCATGTAGTTGCAGGTGGCAAGATTTCATTATTTTTGATGGTGGAATAATAGTCTACTGCGTATGTATATACCGCATCTTCTTCATCCATTCATCTATCAGTGAGCACTTGGGATGCTTCCATAGTTTGGATGTTGTAAATAATACTGCTGTAAACATAGGGATGCAAGTATCCCTCTGAATGAATGTTTTTGTATTTTGGGAGTAAATACCCAGCAATGCTATTACTGGATCCTAGAATAGGTTTATTTTTACTTTCTTGAGAAACCCCCTCTACTGTTTTCCACAATGGCTCTACCAGTTTGCATACCTACCAACAGTGCACAAGGGTTCCTTTTTCTCTACATCCTCACCAACACCTCTTGTTTTTTTGTGTTGTTGATTTTAGCCATTCTGACAGGTGTGAAGTGGTATGTCATTATAGTTTTGATTTGTATTTCCCTAATGATGAGTGATGTTGAGTATCTTTTCATGTGTCTGTTGGCCATTTGGATATCTTTTTTGGAGAAATGTCTGTTCATGTTTTCTGTCCATTTTTAATTGGATTGTTTGTTTTTTGGGTGCTGAGTTATATGAGTTCTTTATATGTTTTGGATACTAATCCTTTATCAGATATGTCATTTGCAAATATCTTCTCCCAATTAGTAGGTAACCTTTTAGGTTTTTTTTTTCCTTTGTTGTGTGGAAACCTTTTATTTTGATGTAGTCCCAGTAGCTTATTTTTGTTTTTATTTCCCTTGTCTCAGGAGACATATCTAGAAAACTGTTGCTGTAGCCAGTGTCAGAGAAATTACTTCCTGTGCTCTCTTTAAGGATTTTTATGATTTCAGGTCTTACATTTGAGCCTTTAATCCATTTAGAGTTTATTTTTGTGTATGATGAAAGAAAGGTGCCCAGTTTCATTGTTTTGCATGTATCTGTCCAGTTTTCCCAACACTATTTGTTGAATGTACTGTCTTTTTACACTGTATATTCATTCGTTCTTTGTTGAGGCTTAATTGACCATGTATTTGTGGGTTTATTTCTGAGTTTTCTGTTCTATTCTTTGCGTGGTCTTGAATTTCTTTCATCGGTGTTTTACAGTTTTCAGAGTACAGGTGTTTCACCTTTGGTTAAGTTTATTCATAGCTATTTTATTGTTTTGGGTGCATTTATAAATAGGATTGTTTTCTTAATTCCATTCTCTTCTGCTTTAGTATTAGTGTATAGGAATGCAACAGATTTCTGTACATTGGTTTTGTACAGTGGAACTTTACTGAATTCATTTTTCAGTTCTAGTAATTTTTTTGGTGGAGTTAGGGTTTTATACATATAGTATCATGCCATCTGCAATAGTAAGAGTTTTGCTTCTTCCTTACCATTTCAGATACCTTTTATTTCTTTTTGTTGTCTGATTGTTGTGGCTAGGACTGCCAGTACCATGTTGGATAGAAGTGGTGAAAGTGGACATCCTAGACCTCAGGGGGAAAGCTCTTTGTTTTTCATTCTAAGGGTCCTTTCAGTTATACAAAATATGCTTCATCTGTAGAGTGGAAAGCCAAGGCACAAGTTTACCAGGTGGCCTTTTATGCCCTGCTGGTCACACACCTAAAACAGGGCTGTGTAGAGTTAAACCAGTGTAAGTTACCAAGTCTATATATTCCTAAACAAATTAGACAAGGGGCTCCAGAGGAATTTTAGACTTGGAAGAGCATGTTGTGAATCACTTAGCTATTTCATATTCTTGGCTGAAGGTCAGTACCAGCCTTTAAGGGTCCTGGAAAGATGACTTCCTCATGCACACAGGTCAGCAGACAAGCTTTTATGGCAGAGCTTGAACCCTTTGTTCTGTCACACCTTATTTCCAGGTTTCTGGAGGTCAGTTAAAGCTGTTTTCTGACCTATCGATTCTTTCAGTTTGCTTATTAGACAGTGTTTTCACTGCGTGATGAAATACCCAAATTAGAAATCTCTCCTAGTACATAATACCTTTTTCTAGAACATCTTTTTTTTTGTTTCATTTTTTTTTTTTACAAATAGTTTACTGTCGAATTAGTTTCCACATAAAACCCAGTGCTCATCCCCACAAGTGTCCTCCTCCATGCCCATCCCCCCTCCCCCCCAGATCCATCAGTCCTCAGTTTTTGTCAGCATTCAAGAGTCTCTCATGGTTTGCCTCTCTCCCTTTCCCCCACCATTTCCGCCCTTCTTCTCCCCCTTGGTCCTCCGTCAAGTTCCTCCTAATCCTCCTATACGTGCACACATATGATATTTGTCCTTCTCTGCCTGACTTATTTCGCTCAGCATAACACCCTCAAGGTCCATCCATGTTGCTACACATGGCCAGATTTCATTGTTTCTCATTGCCATGTAGTATTCCATGGTATAGATAAACCACATCTTCTTGATCCATTCATCTGTTGATGGACACTTAGGCTCTTTCCAGGTTTTAGCTATTGTGGAGAGTGCTGCTATGAACATTGGGGTCCATGTGCTCCTATGCATCAGCATTTCTGTATCCCTTGGGTAAATTCCTAGCAGTGCTATTGCTGGGTCATAGGGGAGTTCTGTTGTTAGTTTCCTGAGGAATCTCCACACTGTTTTCCAGAGGGGCTGTACCAGTTTACATTCCCGCCAACAGTGCAGGAGGGTGCCCGTTTCTCCACATCCTCACCAGCATCTAGAGTTCTCTGATTTGCTCATTTTAGCCACTCTGACTGGCGTGAGGTGGTATCTCAGTGTGGTTTTGATTTGTATTTCCCTGATGAGGAGATGCTGAGCATCGTTTCATGTGTCTGTTGGCCATCTGGATGTCCTCTTTGGAGAAGTGTCTGTTAATATCTTCTGCCCATTTCTTCACTGGGTTGTTTGTTTTTCGGGTGTGGACTTTGGTGAGTTCCTTATAGATTTTGGATATTAACCCTTTATCTGATATGTCATTTGCAACTATCTTTTCCCATTCCATTGGTTGCCTATTAGTTTTCTGGGTTGTTTCCTTGGCTGTGCAGAAGCTTTTAATCTTGATGAGGTCCCAATCGTTTATTTTTGCTCTTGATTCCCTTGCTTTTGGGGATGTGTCAAGTAAGAAGTTGCTGCGGTGGAGGTCAAGGAGGTTGTTTCCTGCTTTCTCCTCTAGGGTGTTGATAGTTTCCTGTCTCACGTTCAGGTCCTTTATCCATGTTGAGTTTATTTTTGTGCATGGTGTGAGAAAATGATCTAGTTTCATTCTTCTGCATGTTGCTGTCCAGTTCTCCCAACACCATTTGTTTAAAAGGCTGTCTTTTTACCATTGGATATTCTTTCCTGCTTTGTCAAAGATTAGTTGGCTGTATACTTTTGGGTCCACTTCTGAGTTCTCAATTTTGTTCCATTGGTCTATGTGATTGTTTTTGTGCCAATACCATACTGTCTTGATGATGACAGCTTTGTAGTAGAGGCTAAAGTCTAGGATGGTGATACCTCCCGTTTTGGTTTTATTTTTCAGGATTACTTTGGCTATTCGAGGTCTTTTGTGGTTCCATACATATTTTAGGATAGTTTGTTCTAGTTTTGAGAAGTATGCTGGTGCAATTTTGATTGGAACTGCATTGAATGTGTAGATAGCTATGGGTAGTAATGACATCTCAACTATATTTATTCTTCCTATCCATGAGCATGGAATGTTTTTCCATTTCTTTGTGTCTTCTTCCATTTCCTTCATAAGTTTCTATAGTTTTCATCATACAGATCTCTTGTATCCTTGGTTAGGTTTATTCCTAGGTATTTGATGGTTTTTTGTGCAATTGTGAATGGGATCAGTTTCTTGATGTCTCTTTCTGTTGCTTCATTGTTGGTGTATAAAAATGCAACCGATTTCTGTACGTTGATTTTGTACCCTGCCACTTGGCTGAATTCTTGGATCAGTTCTAGTAGGCTTCTGGTGGAGTCTGTCGGGTTTTCCATGTAGAGTATCATGTCATCTGCGAAGAGTGAAAGTTTGACTTCCTCTTTGCCAATTCTGATGCCTTTGATTTCCTTTTGGTGTCTGATGGCTGATGCTAGGACTTCCAGCACTATGTTAAACAGCAGTGGTGAGAGTGGGCATCCCTGTCGTGTTCCTGATCTCAGGGGGAAAGCTCTAAGTTTTTCCCCGTTGAGGATGATGTTAGCTGAAGGCTTCTCATAGATGGCTTTGATGATGTTTAAGTAGGTTCCTTCTATCCCAACTTTCTCGAGAGTCTTTATTAAGAAGGGATGCTGTATTTTGTCAAATGCTTTTTCTGCATCTATTGACAGGATCATATGGTTTTTATCTTTTCTTTTATTGATATGATGTACATTGATTGATTTGCGAATGTTGAACCAGCCCTGTAACCCAGGAATGAATCCCACTTGATCTTGTTGGATGATTCTTTTTATGTGCTGCTGGATTCGATTTGCAAGGATCTTGTTGAGGATTTTTGCATCCGTATTCATCAAGGATATTGGCCTGTAGTTCTCTTTTTTTGCTGGATCTCTGTCTGGCTTGGGAATCAGAGTGATGCTGGCTTCATAAAATGAGTCCAGGAGTTTTCCTTCGATTTCTATTTTTTGGAATAGCTTGAGAAGAATTGGGATTAATTCTGTTTTATATGTCTGGTAGAATTCCCTGGGGAAGCATCAGGTCCAGGGCTCTTATTTGTTGGGAGATTTTTGATCACTGATTCAATTTCTTCACTCATTATGGGTCTATTCAGGTTTTCTATTTCTTCCCGTGTGAATTTTGGTAGTGAGTGTGTGTTTAGGAATTTGTCCATTTCTTCTAAGTTGTCCAATTTGTTGGCATATAATTTTTCATAGTATTCCCTGATGATTGCTTGTATTTCTGAGGGGTTGGTTGTAATAAGTCCATTTTCATTCATAATTTTGTCTATTTGGGTGCTCTCTCTTTTCTTTTTGATAAGTCTGGCAAGAAGTTTGTCAATTTTATTTATTTTTTAAAAAACCAACTCTTGATTTCATTGATCTGTTCAATTGTTTCTTTGGTATCTATGTTGTTTATTTCTGCTCTAGTTTTTACTATTTCTCTTCTTCTACTGGGTTTAGGGCATTCTTGTTGCTCTGCCTCTAGTTCCTTTAGGTGAGCTGTTAGGTTTTGGACTGGCACTTTTTCTAATCTCTTGAAATAGGCCTGGAGAGCAATGTACTTTCCTCTTAAGACTGCCTTTGCCGCATCCCATAGATATTGAATTGTTGTGTTTTCATTTTCATTTGTTTCCATATATATTTTTAATTTCATCTCTAATTGCCTGATTGGCCCATTCATTCTTTAGAAGGGTGTTCTTTAACCTCCATGTTTTTGGAGGTTTTCCAGACTTCTCCCTGTAATTGATTTCAGGTTTCAAAGCATTATGACCTGACAGCATGCATGGTATGGTCTCTATTCTTTTATATTTATTGAGGGCTGCTTTATGTCCCAGTATGTGATCTATCTTGGAGAGTGTGCCATGCGCACTTGAGAAGAAACTAAATTCCCTGGCCTCAGGATGTAAAGTTCTAAATATATCCGTCAGATCCATCTGGTCCTATGTGTCTTTCACGTCCATCATTTCTGTATTGATTTTCTGTCTGGTTGACCTATCCATTACTGTAAGCAGAGTATTAAAGTCCCCTGCTGTTAGCACATCCTTATCTATAAGCTTGTTTCTGTTTGTGATTAATTGTTTTAGGTGTTTAGGTGCTCCCATATTCGGTGCATAGACATTTATGATTGTTAGTTCTTCCTGATGGATGGACCCTGTAATTATTATGTAGTGCCCTTCTTCATCTCCTGTTATTGTCTTTAATTTAAAGTCCAGTTTATCTGATATAAGTATAGCTACTCTGGCTTTCTTTTGATTTCCTGTAGCATGATATATATTTCTCCATCCCCTTACTTTTAATCTGAAGGTATCTTCCAGTCTAAAATGAGATTCTTGTAGACAGCATATAGATGGATTTTGTTTTTTTATCCATCTGCTACCCTATGTCTTTTGATTGGAGCATTCAGCCCATTTACATTCAGTGTTATTATTGAAATATGTGGGTTTAGAGTCTTTGTATCTTTTGTAGGGTTCATGTTTGTGGTGGTGTGTCTGGTATCTTTGTTCCTTGCAACCTTTCCTTCAGAGCATCCCCCTCAGGATTTCTTGTAGGGCTGGGTTCGTGGTGACAAATTCTTTCAATTTCTGTTTATTTGGAAAGGTTTTTATCTCTCCTTCTATTTTGAATGACAGGCTTGCTGGATAGAGGATTCTTGGCCGCATATTTTTACTGTTCATCACATTGAAGATCTCCTGCCATTCCTTTCTGGCCTGCCAAGTTTCAGTAGATAGGTCTGTCACCACTGTGATATGTTTCCCTTTGTATGTTAGGGCCCTTTTCTCCCTAGCTGCTTTCAAAATTCTCTCTTTGTCCTTGTATTTTGCCATTTTTACTATGATATGCCGTGCAGAAGATCGATTCAAGTTACGTCTGAGGGGAGTCCTCTGAGCCTCTTGTATTTCCACATTTACTTCCTTCCCCAGGTCAGGGAAGTTCTCTGCTATAATTTGTTCCAGGACTCCTTCAGCACCTTTCCCTCTCTCTTCCTCTTCTGGGATTCCTATGATACGGATATTGTTGCGCTTGACCGTATCGCTGAGCTCTCAAACTCTTCTTTCCTGTTCCTGGATCAGTTTGTGTCTTTTTTTGTCAGCTTCTTGTTTTTCTATAATGGTGTCTTCTAAATCACTTATTCTCCTTTCTGCCTCTTCAATCCGTGCATTGGAGGCCTCTAATTTATTATGTATCTCATTTATCACATTTTTAAATTCTTCATGCCTATTTTTATTTTCCATTCTGTCTGTAGCCATAGTTTCTTTGATGTCCCCTGTGTTTTCTTGAAGCCTAGCTATTAATTTTACCATTATTATTCTAGAATCTTGTTCACTTATGCTGCTGATATCTGATTTGAGCAGTTCATTAGCTGTTATTTCTTCTTGGAGTTTCTTTGGAGGAGAGCTCTTTCGTTTCATCATTTTAGTTAGCTCTCCTGCTCTTGTTGGTTTTAAAGACCTGTTATGCTCTCTGCACCTATGAGCACTGCTGTATCTAAGAAGACTCTGACTGTCCAGGGCCTATCCTTTTAGAGAGTGTTTTTTGAATGGTATCCCTTGGTCTCTCTTGTTGGAACCTTGGTTATTTTATTTCCTATTTTTAGTGATATTTGGGACTCTCCACCTTGTGTACTCTGGCTTGTTTCTTGAGGTAGCTGTTAGAAGGCTTTCCCAGTGGATTCTGTGTCCTTTTTCTCCCAATCTCTCAGGTTTCGTAAGGTTTCCAATGGCTTCAGATCTTTTCCTTTCTAGAACATCTTTATTCCTCCCTCCTTTGAGCTCTTAATTTTGCAAAAAGTAGAAAACATTTCATAGTAAGAATTCAGTGGATTCAAAGTTCATCTCCTCATTCATTAATTTGAAGAATTTTTTATTTTGTGGGCCTCTTGAAAATTTTAAAAATCAAGGAAAATTGATATTTGGGAAACTCTTTAAAGCACATATTATATGAAGAGATAATTAAGCCTATATTGACTTTTTCAGTTTAAAGATATTTTAAGAAAAAAATTTAGTCAAATAACATGTGTAAAACATCCAGAAATGGTCTATTTAAACATTTTTTTAAAAAAATTTTAGTGTTTTATTTATTTTTTAAGAGACAAAGACAGAGTGCAAGTAGGGGAGGGGCTGAGAGAGATGGAGACACAGAATCCAAAGCAGGTAAATTTTTTTTTAGTTTTTATTTTTGAGAGAGACAGCACAAAACTGGGGGAGGGGCAGAGAGAAAGGTGGAAACACAGAATCCGAAGCAGGCTATAGGCTCTGAGCTGTCAGCACAGAGCCTCACACAGGGCTCAAATCCACGAATCGCTAGATCATGACCTGAGCCCAATCGGATGCTTCACGGACTGAGCCACCCAGGTGCCCTGATGCAGCATTGTTTTAGTGGCAAAATACTGAAAACAATCTAAATATGCACACAGATGTTTTTATAACATAATAATAAATGTTCATGATATTTAACTTTATAAATGCAATTTTCTAAAAACCTGGTTCTACCACCTGCCCCTGGGAAAATCAGAGTCTTCTTGGGATAACTTCAGTCCCTCACATACTGTAGGAAAACTGGGATGGCAGGGTCATGGTGAGAAGAGCCACCCTAACTATTTTGCTCTGGATCAGGAGATAAGTGATAGCACTCCTGTATCTAGAGACCGGGAAGGGGCTGCCACTGGAACAAGAGTTGGACTGTGGCAGAGGAAGTGCCATTCCTGTGAACTCAGAGAAAAACTAAAATGTATGTTAAAAAGTGTACTGTAAGAGTACATCACAATGACAGCTATAACTTAACAGGACTAGGCCTTTCTACTGAAAAAAGAGATGTACATATCATGTATTTAAAGAAGATTGTTTCCTGGGCACCTGAGTGGCGCAATGGGTTAAGCATCTGGCTTCAGCTCAGGTCATGATCTCACAGTTCATGAGTCTGAGCCTTTCGTTGGGCTCTGTGCTGACAGCTTAGAGCCTGGAGCCTGCATCATATTCTTTGTCTTCTCCTCTCTCTGTCATTCCCTGCTCATGCATTGTCTCTCTCTCAAAAATAAACATTTAAAAAAATTTTAAGTTTAGTTATTTATTTATTCTTGAGAGAAAGAGTGAGCTCAAGCTGGGGAGGAGCAGAGAGAGGGAGAAAAAAAATCCCAAGCAGGCTCACTGTCAGCTCAGAGCTCAATGCAGGTCTCAGTCCCAAAACCATGAGACATGACCTGAGCTGAAATTAAGAGTTGGAAGCTTAATGGACTGAGCCATCCAGGTGTCCCCAGAAATACTCTATTTACTTTGAGTTGGAAAACAATATAACATGTCATTTGTTTTGCAAAATCCATGCTGTGCTTTTTTAATTTAACTAGGCAATGAAGATAAATGTGTTTCTTTCTCTAGATTCATTTAAAACCAGTCACACTTCTGACTGAGCAAGATCATATGGAACATAATCTGGCTTCAGAGAGAAGGAAAGTTCGATTACATCATGAAGATACCTTTACAAATTTGATGAAAGAAAATAGCGAATTTGATGGTCTGTAAATCTACTTATGGAAACTTTAATTACATGACTATGACAAACAGAGAGGTCCTTTCTTAGAGCACGCTTATTTTCACCTTGTTATTACAATTCACTGCTGGCAATGGTAGATGTCTTCCCCAACAAACTCGATGGCTAGAGAAGGAAGGGTCTGGCCAATTCAAAATATAAGTGCAGAAATCTAAGACCTCTTTAAATTGGAGGATCTCCAGGGGAGGAGAGAAGAAAGAAGGGTGACAGGGGCCAGGCAGTCCTATTAGTAAGTACGTGCTCAGTAGTGATCAAAGAATGAAGGAACAACAGCGCAGGGATATATCCATCTGGTGCTTCACAGTTTACTAAGCAATCTCTCATTCAGTTACGTGATATGAGCTGCTTATGATACCGACAGAGGAGAAAACTGAAAGTGAGCCATGAAGAGCCTTGCTAAAGATCACAGGGGCTATGAATGGAAGTGATAAGGTTCTATTTCTATTTCCTGACTCTTTTCCCAATAACACTGTGTTTGATGAGCCAGAATGTCTTAGTTCTCTGTCTGTGAACCCCCAGGCTCTTGGAGGCCTTATGGGACCAGAATGACAAGGAAAAAAGGGCCACTTTGCCCCTCCCCTGCCCTTCCTTTACTTCTGACCCCATCTCCTGCAGCCCCAGGGGAGATGACCTTTCAGGGAGAGCTAAGTGGTGAGGGGAAGTGGAGTGGTCTAGCTTGAGCCACTCTGCTCCCAGCAGTGGGACAGGAAGTTCATAGAAGGTTCAACTCTCCTGGGCTCCAAAGGCAGACACTGGTAGAAGAGGAAGGAAAGGAGAGGAGAAAGGATCAGAATGAGAACATTAAAAGACAGGAAGGAAGAAGAGGAGACATAGAGGCATGAGGAGAGAGAAAAGGCAGAAGCAGGGATGACCTGTGTGTGGGGGCTTTTATTCTTTTTATTCTTCCCAGCATGACATCATCATGGCCCGGGGACAACCTCACAGATGACCTTTGGTTTGGCAAAAAAGATTTTCAAAAGCTGCTATTCTTGCAGACCTTTTAAAAGACAATGCCCATTACCAAGCTACTTATTTTTTTTTAAGTTTATTTATTTATTTTGAGGGAGATCCTGTGGGCTTATGTGAGGGAATGGGGGAAGGGGAGAAAGGAAGAGAGGGAATCCGAAGCAGGCTCTGCACTAATGTGGGGCTCAAACTCATGAAGCGTGAGATCATGACCTGAGGCATATTCAGGAGTCCTGACGCTTAACTGACTGAGCCACCTAGGCATCCCACAAAGCTACTTTTGAAGAAATGAAGACTTCATCATTAAATTACTGTGCTGAGAAGAGTCTGTCCTTTTGTAAAGATGGTCTCTTTACCAAAATGTATTTTAAATGCATTAAAAGTAATCAAGTGGTTGAACCATGAGAGCAAGGGCAAACTACAAGGAAAATTCCAGGTGGAAGGAGGCAGGACATGAAAATATAAGACTGTATCATGGAGGCTCTCTTAGGTGAGGCTAAGAGCCTTAACCTTTCTTCTCTCCTTGAAGAGAGCTGATAAAGATTTGGGCAGAGTTGTTACATGATGAAGCTGGCACTTAATATGGTCACTCTGTGTAGAGAAGAGACTAGACGGAAGGAGACCAGACAAAGGGTGAGGAGTGACTACTCCAGGCCATGGTAGTAGAGAGAGGACGGGAAAGCCCAAAAATATTCAAGTAGTCAGATCAGCAGAATAGGGTCACTGATGGAGAGATGGGTGAGGAAGTTCAGGGTAACTCTCAGATTTCTGGTCTGAGCAACTGACTAGTTAATGGTAGTATCATTAACTGGCTAATGCATATGAGGGGCAGGAGAGGAGCAGATTTGATGAGGGGGATGATGAGTTCAGTTTAGTCTGATGTGCTTGTGGAACAACCAAAATGACAAAACCAAACAGAGGAGATTAATTTGAAACATAGCAGCTTACAAATGGTAATTCAAATGACGCCAGTACCTACAGTCACCCAGGAAGGGCTCATAGGGGTACAGGGGTGGTGAGCCAAGAGTGGAACCTGCAGAACATGGCCATTTAAGAGATGATCAGATGCATAGGAGCACATGTACCCCAATGTTCATAGCAGCACTCTCCACAATAGCTAAAACATGGAAAGAGCCTAAGTGTCCATCAACAGATGAATGGATCAAGAAGATGTGGTTTATCTATACCATGGAATACTACATGGCAATGAGAAACAATGAAATCTGGCCATGTGTAGCCACATGGATGGACCTTGAGGGTGTGATGCTGAGCGAAATAAGTCAGGCAGAGAAAGACAAATATCATATGTGTGCACGTATAGGAGGATTAGGAGGAGCTTAACAGAGGACCAAGGGGGAGAAGAAGGGCAGAAATGGTGGGGGAAAGGGGGAGAGGCAAACCATGAGAGACTCTTGAATGCTGACAAAAACTGAGGACTGGTGGATGTGGGGGGGAGGAGGGGTGGGCATGGAGGAGGGCACTTGTGGGGATGAGCACTGGGTGTTATGTGGAAACTAATTTGACAATAAACTATTTGTAAAAAAAAAAATAAATAAATAAGAGATGATCAGAGGAGGAGGATGAATCTATAAAGAAGACCTAGAGGGACTAAGTGGGAGGGATGCAGTCAGAACCAGAGAGACTAGCATCATAACGCAAGGGAGTAGACTTACATGAAGAAATGAGTGATCATCTGTGTTCCAGGAAGTGAGGAAAAAAAATGTCCACTGAATTGGGAATAGAAAAGTCATTCTCACATGCTATAGCCATTCACACATAGAAGTAAAATGATCGTGATTGACTTCAGTTTCAGTTTGTTAGGAAGTTGGGCAGATCACCTCTACAGGCCTGGTTCAGTTTAGAATTATAGATTTTTGGGGACGGCTCGGTGGCTCAGTCAGTTGAGTGTCTGACTCTTGATTTTGCCTCAGGTCATGATCCCAGGATTGTGGAATCAAGTGCCACATCAGGCTATGTGCTGAGCATGGAGCCTGCTTAGGATTCTCTCTCTTTCTCTCTCTCTGTCTCTCTCTCTCTCTCTGTCTCTCTCTTTTTCCCTCCCTACCTCCCACTCCCTCAGCCTTTCCCCCAACTTACACTGTCACTTGAGTTTGTCTTGAACTGGACAACACATTCTAAAGGAAGATAGCTAGATCATCTCTGTTACTGAACCATGTTTTTAGAAAACTCAGGGTTCTAACATTGACAGTAATATCAGAATTAGCTGAAATCTCTTTTAAGATTTTGTGTGATTGAAATGCATATCATTGAAACAGTGAAAAATTTAAGTCAAAATCATATGCTTTCAGAACAAAAGGGAAACAGATGAGATTAGATTATGTAAAAGCAGAACTTCTTTCAAATGTGTTCTTGTACCACTGAGTCACTGTTTGGAAGCTTGGTTGTATATATATAGGAAAAGACTTCAGATTTGGAGCATTTTAATTATTTTTTTAGTAAAAAATCAAATCTTTATGAGCACTATTCTGTGTTGATCCTCTCTGGTTCTGAGAAGGAAAACTAAGGCTAAAATGACCTTAATTCAGGTCAAAGTTCCTGACCTGAAATTGTAGAATGAATGCAAAATTGTCCAAACAGAATGATGACACAATGCTTAAAGAACATCCAAAGTACAAGTATTGAAATTGACCTCTGGACAGGTATACTCTTATTTGGAAGCCTGTAGAAAGGGTGAAGTTTGTTTACCATACTTGAGTATACACCTAGAAAAGCTATACTTCACTGATTGGCAGTTATCTATAAATAAGCATGCTTCTGCACTGAGGTCACCAGTACTCAGTATATTTCTGCATACATGCTTATGCATACATGGCCTGCCCTAGTACCCACCTCTTTGTATCCCAGTGTATGCCATGTATGTCTTTATAAGAATCAAGTAGCCTTTTCTTTAAAGTTATCCCTCAGAAAAGAAGGAATTCCCTTATATTTATGTCTTTACAGTGTCTTCCATAATATATGGTCTATTCAATTTTTTATTATTATTTTAAATTATTTAGAAATAGGTAGTACATATGCACAGGGTGAAAGTTCAAAAGGTGTAAGAGGGCATTCAGTTAAAATATAAGACTTCCAGAGCACCTTAGTGGCTCAGTTGGTTGAGTGTCCCGATTTTGATTTTGACTCAGGTCATGATCTCATGGTCATGGGATTGAGCCCTGCGTAAGACTCTGCACTGATGATGTGGAGCCCGCTTGGGATTCTCTGTCTCCCTCTCTCTCTCCCCTCCCCAATACATACACATGTGCTCTGTCTCTCTTTCCTTCTCTCTCTCTCTCTCAAAATAAATAAATAAACATTAAAGAAAAGGTAAGACTTCTATCATCAGTATCTCCCAGTTACCCATTTCCTATCTTGAAAGACAACCAATATTACACACACACACACACACACACACACACACACACACACTTAGAGTACAATATTCATACATCAGTGCACTTTTCTTATTTTCATTTAACAGTGTATTTTAGAGATAGTTACATTTATTTTGAACAAAAAAAGCAAGAGATAATAACCTAAAACACTCAATCAGTACAGTTTTAAATATTAAGAGGACATCATGTAACAAAGTCAGTAATAGCAAAAAAAAAGAAAAAAAAGTTGAAAGGTTGAAAATTTCATGTGCCTTTTAAAGATCACTTTAGGAAGCAGTCCAATTCTGATTACAGCAATGTGGTGGACTTGGTGTCTAGAACAAACTAAAATTTCTGGATAAAATATTTACAAACATCTTTGCAAACACATCTCAACAGGCAGAAAAAATAAGAGAAAATCTTGAAGTCCAGACATAATTAGAAAATACAAATGCAGCAGTGTAAGGAGATAAAAAAGCTGGCATTTGCTCAGGACTCTGTAGTTACTAGAAAACCTAGAACTTGTGTTTTAATGGGCCTGCATAGGCTTAGGAAACAAAGCCAGTGGCCCATGTTAGGTGGAGGTTAGATCAGAGACCGTTATACAGAGCTGCAAACCTAAAAAAAACAATACTCTCAGTGAATCATCTGGAAAAATCCCAATCCTCAAAGAGCTTTGGTAGGGATGTTTTCTTATTTCAGCTTTAACCCTAGGGAAAATAGTCTCAATTTCTCTTTGAGAATTCAATCACAAGTGCGTTCTTATGTAGATTTGGTATCAGAATTCACATCACTTGTTTGGACTGAAACAGACCAAATGAAATTTACTGTGAAGTGGCACTGTGTTATAGTACCCCCAGGTGGTTGGCAGCCACAATGCAAACCTCTGGAGAAATGACTTTAAGCCCAGCTCTCAAGAATTCCCACAGATACAGATCCAAGGAATATGAACTCCTAGTCAAAAATCCTGAAAGATAAAAATAAATAAGTCACAAAAATCCAGAGGAAGCACCCTCTGAAGGTGCTTTGAGGAAGTGGCCCCTTTGAGGAGGCCCACAGGGACTACAATTACTACATTTATCGTATAAAGAATATTAAGTAAGAACGTTAATATATTTTAAGAAATAAAAGAGAATCGGGGTGCCTGGGTGGCTCAGTTGGTTAAGCCTCCAACTTTGGCTCAGGTCATGATCTCACAGTTTGTGGGCTCAAGCCCTGCATCGGGCTCTGTGCTGACAGCTCAGAGCCTGGAGCCTGCTTTGGATTCTACATCTCCCTCTCTCTCTACCCCTCCCCCACTTGCACTCTGTCTGTCTCTCTCAAAAATAAATAAACATTAAAATATTTTAAAAAAGAAATAAAAGAATCAAAAGTATTATTCAGGAATAAAAAAATTACCTAGAAAGTTTGACAAAGAAACAAAGAGGATTTCTATACAAAAATATATATCATAATTTAAATTTAAAGCTCAGCAAATGAATTAAAGAACAGATAAGACAGGAACTAGAAGATAGATCTGAAGGAGTTACCTAGAATGAAGATGGATAGGCAAAGAAATGGGAAATATATGAAAGATGTGGATACATAGAGAAAGGAGTCAGAAGTCTAAAATGCATCTAATCAAAGTACCAGAAAGAAAGGATAAAATAATGGGAGAGAAGTAGCATTTGAAACAAATGACATAGACATTTCATTCAGAGGTAATGAGAAAGTTCGATACCCATATGAAAAGATGATGAACCTCATTAATCATGGAAATCCAAATTATAACCAATGTAAGATATTTCACACGCACAAAACTGGAAAAGCTTGAAGAGTCTATAATATTGTTTAAGTGAAAAATGCAAAGCAGTAGGAATTCTAGCAAACAACATACAAAATTGTACATAAGTATATTTTGTTATCTAGAAAATTCTGTTGAAAGCAAGGACTATGAATTTGGAATAAATCAGGAAAATTAAATTTATTCATTTATTCATTCAATAAATATTTACTAAGCACCCATATTCAGGAATCATATTATAATTTAAAAAGAAAACCAATTCTTGTCCAAAGGAGCTTCGGGTCTAGTGGGTCAGAGAAAGATCACACAAAGAAACAAAAGTATCATTGTAAAAAAGGTGCATGTGTGAGCTCATACATGAGAATTAGCTGTTAGAATTGGGAAGACTTTCCTGAGGAAGTGATGACTGAGATGAGCCAACATGACTGTTGGGGTGGAAAAGTTTTACTCTATTCTGTAAGCTTCTTCTAGTTGGTCTGAGAATGAAATTGACATGAGACATTAACAGGAGAAAATCAAACAAAAGTTTAATTACAGTATACTGCCTGTATACATGGGAGAGATCCAGAAAAAATGAGTAACTAATTGAAATGGCAAAAGCCATCACCTTAAATACCATCTTCAGCCAAAGACAAAAGATGATATTGGGGGTGGTGAGTCTGTTTTGGGAGGTTACCGAAAAAAGCACAGTAAACAAGGATAAGGTTGTTAGGTATATTTAACTCATTGTCTTCTCTGGTAAATTTCTAGATTCAGAGTCATCCTCCTCTTTCTGGTACAGCAAGTGAAACATCCTTAAAAATAGAGATTTTTCTTATACACATAAATGTTTCTTACTAGAGGATACCTCCTACTGGGTTTTCAGAGCTTTTTTTCTATCTATAGTTTCTTAAAAATAATGAGCCCAAAAGAAGCAACATGCCAAAGAGGCATATCTTGGAGTGGTAAAATTTGCTTTCCTATAAAAATAGGGGATAAGAGGTAAGTAGAAGAAAGTGGTAGTGCTGCTGGTAGAGAGAACAACATGTGCAAATGCCCTGATGTTGAAGACAGTACTTAGGTATAGAACTGAAAAAAAGACCCTCCTAGCTAGAACAGAGAGAGACTGAGAAAGAATATGATGGGAGGAGATTGGTAATAGTGGCAATCAGACTAGCTGAGATTGGAGAAGTAGACACAGACCAGACAAGGAAGGAAGGACTTCCCTAGCCAAGAGAAGGATTTGGGCTTTTATTTATTTATTTTTATTTTTTAAAATGTTTTAATTATTTTTGAGAGAGAGAGAGAGAGAATGTGAGCAGGGGAGGGGCAGAGAGAGGAGACACAGAATATAAAGCAGTCTCCAAGCTCTGAGCTGTCACCACACAGCCCAGCGCGGGGCCTAAACTCAGACTTTGAAATCATGATCTGAGCCGAAATCGGCCACTTAATCAACTGAGCTACCCAGGCGCTCCTGGGCTTTTATACTAGGATGTTTCTGGAAGTTTCTGACACGTTTTCAAGTAGAAGACTGAAATGATCAGCAGAATGAAGGGGAAAAGAATTAAAAGGCCGTCAATTAATTATATATCTAAAAATCTCATGAACAAATGCAGTTCAGGTCTTTGTAGCCACACTTCTCTCTCTCTTATATGTGACTGCCAAGAATGGCCCCATTCCCATTTCCCAACAGCTGCCCAATCTGTACTCTTACACTTCAGACTCAGCTCTGCCTCTGACAGGACAACCGATATGGTCCCCCTGATTTGTCAATCCTCCCTCTACCTCCTCAACAAAGGCACACAAGATTAGGCCTAGCTGAGGAGTCACTAGATGATGCAAGAGCACATAATTGAATACATTTTACTGCTTTGCATCCAGAGTAATGATTTCTCCATTGTTGAAAGTAAAAACCAATTTGTCGGTAAATGAGGCAGATATGATTCAAAGGAAGCAGGACACTGAGAAGTACAACTCATTGTGCCATTTCTGTTCCTGACTGCATTCACTGCAAAACAGTAACCACGGAGGACACATTCCCATTCTGAAGTTTATACTAGAGCAAACTATTCCAGATACTCTGTATCCATGGTCCTTTATATCTCAAATTCCTTTCATTTTAACAACTTTATTCAGGTATAATTGATGTACCGTAAATAATATTATGCATACATAATACAATTATTATAAATAACATAATAAATAATTATAAATATAAATAATAACTGATATGCCCTTAATTCATGTGCTCATATTCGAAGTACACAGTTTGATAAGTTTTGAGATGTGTACACCCATAGAACCATCACCACTGTCAAGTTAGTAACATCTCCATTAACTCCCAAATTTCTTTCTGACTCTCCCTACCCTGATCTGTCCCTTCTCCACTCCAAACAACTCAAGTTTAAATGTAATCATTTTAATCAAAATTCCAAAGGATTTGTAAGATAGATTGGAATACAATCTCTAAAAGGGCCTTTCTAATCAGCTATCCGGTTCACTGTAAATATCCACCATTATGAAGGTCACTCTTGAGAATCAAACCTGTTTATTTCCTCAGGAGATTTAAGTCTTTGGGAATAATGTAATTTTTCTGAAAATCCCATGAGTTAAGTGTGCAGGTAGGAATAAAAAGCCATAGTCCAAGGTTGTGCAGTTAACTCCACCAGTATTAATATCTACATCCCCCTTTCAGATCCCATTTGTGATGAAGAGGAAGGAATGGTTTCTACAAGCAGCACCTCCGTTCAGAGCATTGAACTTGTCCTCCCACCCCATGCAAACCATCATGGAAATACATTTGGTGGCCAAATTATGGCTTGGATGGAGACGGTGGCCACTATTTCTGCAAGGTTCTTGGCTTTGACTTTTGGTGTCTGATGTTGTGTCCAGTGGGGAGAAATTAGAAAGGGTCTGAGTCCTGATTATTGAGCTAACTAAGGAGAGAAGGAGAGGAGAGTGTTGCCTTTTATTAAAATGAGAAGATAAGCCATTTATTTGTTTAATTTAGGATTAATCTGTCCTCCTTTTTTTCATATTTTATCTATTTTGAGAGAGATTGAGCATAAGTAGGGGATGGGCAGAGAGAGGAAGAGAGACAGAGAGAGGGAGAGAGAGAAAATGAGAGAGAGGGAATCCCAAGCAGGCTCCACATGTGGAGCTGGATGTAGGGCTCAAACTCACAAACCACGAGATTATGACCTGAGCTGAAACCAAGAGTTGGACATTTAACCTGCTGAGCCATCGAGGCACCCCTAATTTGCCCTTTTGTTTGAAGGTGAATGTTTATGTTCTTGGCTCAAAAATAAAAATGAAATGATAGTTCTAGTGCCTTATTCTGAATTGTAAATGGTGATCTTTTAATACTGCAGCTTCTGTAATGATAGTTATGACATGCTGGATGCAGAATAGAAATGGAAGACAACCTTTACACTTAAAGATAGTCAAGTTGCAAACTTTTTAAAAGACATTTTACAATTTGGTTGGACCTTTGAAGGTGCTGGTTAGAATCATTATGGCCAAACGATTGACTGAAAAATAAGATGAGAAAGAGAGGAACTTGGAAGAATACTTAAGTACTCCTCAGTTTCACAAGAAAGCTATTTTATTATTAATGGAACCATGTAGGCAGTTGAGCAATTTTAAGGAACCCTGTGTATTCTAAAATGCATTTGGACAGGAATTGCCCTAGTGACATTTTTGTAACCATAGAAAGTTGTTAAGATTTCATTTTTCCCAAAATTTAAAGAATGCTATTATGAGTATGTATATAATTGTTACTGTAGTTAGAAACCTGTAGTAATCCTTTGTGTAATTATGCACAAATAACAGAGCTTGTTTTTAAAATGATAGTGTCTTTCTCAACGGCAATGAAGAATTTGAACCTGTTCTATCATAAAGGCTTACGATATAATTAACTAGGGCAGAATCTGTTCACTTAGTGTTGCCACAGTTCCTTTAAGTAATTGAATGACTACAGTGGGGATCTAAAATTACAAAAGTAACTTTCTAAGGTTAAATATACTTTACAAATATTTCAAAATTTCACACACACACACAGTTGTAAAATGTATACTTTGTAGCTTTTCAGGCTTTGTGTAGCAATCCAAGTAATTTTCCTGTAGGGAAAAATAATCTTTTGATATGTGAGTGAATTCAGTTAACTATAAAGCTAAGAAACTAGTGTGAATAGCACCAGCTGGTGGTTCCTTCACTGTGCCCCCCTCCAATCTGGGAGTCACAACTTCCTGTAATTATGGTCATGAGCTGTCAGAATGAACAGAACCCTCACATGAGGACAGAAGACTTCAGTTTGTTTTTCAGAGGTACTTAAGTAGGGAACAAAACAAGAGCAGACTGTCCCCACAAGAGCAGAAGCACCAAAAACCTCAGTAAAGACCCCCCGGCTTGGGGACATGGTATTTCCCAAAATATTTGCAGGGAGTGTACAGACCCACTCTCAACATACATAATCAAGTTATTCATTTCATTCTTAAAAGAGTTAAAAGATACTTATTTAGAAAGCACACTGAGGAGCTCCTGGGTGGCTCATTCAGTTAAGCATCCAACCTTGGCTCAGGTCATGATCTCACAGCTTATGTGTTCAACCCCTAAGTCGGGCAGTGTGCTGACAGCTCAGAGCCTGGAGCCTGCTTCAGATTCTCTCTCTCCACCCCTTTCCCACTTGTACTCTCTCTCTCTCTCTTTCAAAATATAAATAAGCATTTAATAAAATAAAAAAATGAATATTTGTAGCATTCGTTAAGCAAATCAGCAGTTCATGAAAATACTGTGGAGAGTGACCTCTTCCTCCTCTCTTCCCTTTGTTTCACCAGCCGCCTCTGTCGGGCACACCCACTTCTGAAGTCTGTGGATATGTTTAAGTTCCGGGGACCATCCGCTGTTGGAGATCGGCTTGTTTTCAATGCTATTGTCAACAATACATTTCAGACCTGGTAAAGCATTTCTAGTGCTCTTAGGCTGCTGTGAACAAATTCAAACGTTCACGTGAATAATTTGTTTTTTCAGTTTAGAGGTGAGTGTAGGGAGAACTTTTAAGTAACCAAGTTCCTTCTAATGTTTTTTTAATGTCACTCAATCTTCAACATCTACAAACAACTCATTTTAACTCTGTTTTCTGCTTGGAGTTTCTTTGCACTTAGTAAATTGTGATGGGTTTGTTTTTGTCTCATAATAAGGGTGACACCCAGTTGGCCCAGTTCAGTCTTGGTGTGTAACTGTCATAATTATTAACTCTTTTTTTCACTCTCAAAAGAGTCCTGGTGACTTTATGGTCAACTGACTCCTAATGAACCTGTTATTTATCACCATGAAGTCCAAACCACTTCCCAGTTATTTTTATTATTCTTGGTACACAATGAAAAGATTTAATTTCAGGGTTTTTTTTTCTTTTAAAATGTGAAAAACAGCATCTGTGTTTCCTATCCAATTTTAGTGTTCAATGCTTTTTAATATGGAACTGTTGTTTTTAGGGGAGAAAACTTGACTTTGGCACTATTAACTCCCCCATTCCCCATTACCAAAACATGTTCATGCAGGTATATAAAGTACTTCCTAACTGGCCTTTTTTCCACTTGGGAGGAAAGTGAAGTGGGAGTACTCCCAGGAGCTTGTACTCCCAGGAGCTTGTACGTCAGATCCATCAATCTGATGAAATGAGTTTTAACAGCTGCATAGATTTGCGATGACAAAGAGAAAAGCCCAGAGCCCTCGTTCTTTTCCTCCCTCAGAAGAGCTGATGGCTGCATGGGCAGAGGAGGCCTGACATGCTCTGGTTCTCTGCCCACAGTTCTGTGTCTCCCTCTGCAGTGTCGAAGTGGGAGTGCGCGTGGAAGCCTTTGACTGTCAGGAGTGGTCTAAGGGCCAAGGCCGTCACATCAACAGTGCTTTTCTCATTTATAATGCTGTCGATGATAAGGAAGAACTGGTCATATTTCCCAGAATCAAGCCCATATCAAAGGTCAGTTATTAGCACATGAGTTCAGTAATCAGACCACTTATTCTGGGAGAAGTGGTGGGTATAGAGCTCCATGCAGAATCTCCTCACGCCAGCAACAACTTCCAAGGCTATTCCTCTGATTTTTTTAACATCACAAAGTAAAATGGACTTTTTCGTTTCTTTTTTTTTTACACCCAGCTCACTCTAAGCATTTGGTAGAATGATAGAGGCCCTGGAGACCTTACCTCTGCTCAGCTACGTGCCTCTGTGGATAGCACATCATCTTCCATGTCCTGTTTCTGACTCTCTTCTCCCGCTTCTTTACATCTAGTGAGATGTATGTATAATTCTGATAAGAGAAATGGTAACAGTCACCACTTTAAAAAAGGAAAGAAAAGGGCTGTAAAGGTTTTGTTTTTATCCATGCACTTGCCCTTCGTGGGTGATGAGTGCAGTCCACACAGCACACCGTGTGTGTCCCAGCTAATCCCTTCAACTGATTTTGGCGAGAGGGACTCAAGGATTGTAGCATTAAAATATTAGAAATTTATTGATTTTACTTTGTCTTTTATTTAAGGACGATTTTAGACGGTATCGTGGAGCTATTGCACGCAAGAGAATTCGCTTAGGCAGGTAAGGGATGTGGGTGAAAGGATTTGAGGCTACATTCTCTTCTCTAACAAATTATACAACAAAGCCCCTCTCAGGGTGTCTGTTCCCACAAATGTAAAGTGAAATGGTCTGATATTTTCTGACTGGAGTCTAACTGTGACAGAAATTTTTTTCTTGATTGTTCCACTAGTAAAGCAGTTTTTAAAATTGCTGATTTCAGTTCAGGAAAGTGTCATGGTGACTTGTGTGCCAAATGCAGGGAAGAAAACTTTATTTACTATTTATAACGTTATTATTATAACGTGTTAGTTAACATTTTAATTTTTTCCCAGAAAATATGTTACTTCCCACAAAGAAGAAGTGCCAGTTTGTGTACAATGGGACATAAACAACCAGGTAATAGTTTTATGATTTGGAGCTCTCCGTGTAAAGATGGAAAAGGACATCATCATGAACATGAAAGTTCCCATGTTTAACTGATTCAGTTTGTGCCAACACAGGTTAGATGAAAAGCTAAATTATATCAACCAGTCATCTCAAAATGAAACAAAACCGAACTATTAGTAAGTGGTTACCAACTAGTAGTTTCCGTGCACTGTCGGAATTACATGCACAGTTTCCAAACTACAGACTCAGAATGGTCTGCCCTTAAATGCAT
Organism: Proteles cristata cristata; assembly: GCA_017311185.1. Classification (NCBI taxonomy): domain Eukaryota; kingdom Metazoa; phylum Chordata; class Mammalia; order Carnivora; family Hyaenidae; genus Proteles; species Proteles cristata. The sequence continues at coordinate 135,049 of JAESUZ010000956.1, forward strand.
TCAAGCAGTGTAACACTTAAATCTGGTGTCTCACTGTGATTGATGCTGAAAAGACATGCCTTCCAGCTTGCATTTTTATAACACAACCACACAGTATTAGTCATTTTAAAGTTTTTGACCATAAATTATAAAAAGAAATCTAAGTGTGCTGATTACACTTTGATTACAAGTCATACAGAAAGGTTATGTCGTCTTTGCTCGGGCAGCAATTAAAACAATACTAATTTGCTAAGCATGCAGGCCTTATCTTCTTTTCTCTGAATCCCGAAGTAAGTGTTCGAGACAAATTATGTCATATGTCACCACAGCTTAGTTGTAAGATTAGCATTGTCACTTTGGCTTTAACAGTTCCCATTTTCTAAGCAGAAACTATCTGATCACATCTCTGTGGATTGAACTCTCGGCTTTTACGATGTTTGTGTTTAGGTATCCCTGAGTAACGCCAATGTGGAGGCTCTCAAAAATCTGGCAGCCAAGAGTGGTTGGGAGGTCACCAGTGCTGTGGAAAAGGTAGGAGGCATCCAGGTCTGTGCACAGCCTGCTGTCCGTCGCAAATAAAAGTTGCCATATGCTGCTGGTGGTGGTTCTCCTCCTACTGCTGCTTTTAAGAAGGTAAAAAATCTCTCTGGGAAACTATTTCTAAGAGGCAAGTATCTTTCCAGCACTGAATCTACTGCTCCATTCCAGTTGATTTGTGGTCTTCCAGGGCACCCCACAAGTTCCTGCCTCTGAACTCAGTTCTCATATTCCACTTCTCTCTGTCTCTCCTCTCCATCTACCTCACTCCTACCTGGGCTTCAAGACTGGGACAGATGCTTCTGCATAAAGCCATTCCTATCATCCTGACTGAAGGGACTTCCCTGGAGGAACCCCCTTTGGGATTCCTTTTTCAAAATTAATTTGTCATGAATTATGCTCCGTCCTGTGACATTGCTTCCACTGCTTCGTTGAACTGATGTTGACGTCTTATGTAGTAATTTAACTTTTTACACATAGTCTTTTCCCCTAACTAGATTATGAACTTTTGAAGAAAGAAACCCTGTCTTGACTTTTTTGTATCTTTCTTAGCACCTTTTACACTATTTTGCAGGTCATCAAATCTAAATAAACAGATATCATTTGGATTCTAATTTTGTCTAATTTCAGAAGTAGTTAGGAGACCCTTTGAAGCTGATGCCCACAACTAGACTGTACTGTAAGGCATTTATCTCACCTCTGTAGATGATCCCAGGACATAGCAGTGCTGGGCACTTAGAAAGTGCTCAGTAATGCCAGCAGTGTGTGCTCACGCTTCAGTGTGTACTGTTTTTCATCATCAGTGAAGCAGCAGCACCTACAGTAGGGTGACCATATGTCCTGGATGTCCATCATAATTAGTGATCATTCCATCTGACGTTTTATCATGTTCCATCTGACGTTTTATCATAAATATTGATAATGCCTCAGTGTCCCAGTTTGGACAATAAATTATATGGTCACTTACTCTAAAAATTGAAGGAAATTGAGATGCTGCTTTACTGATTTTCAACCTTGACCTTTTGTCAGTGTTTTGTTATGGTTTGTTGGCTTTTAGTATGTCTTTGTCTGTACTTGTGAATCCTTTCCAGGTCTCTCTTACCCTCTTTGGATCCAGTTAGGTTTCCATGCATGCTTAATTCAGTGATGCAGAAACACAGGTTAAGCATAATAAAATGATCTTCTTCTCTTTAGCCTTCATAAGAGATGCTTCAAGGCTTTTCTTTTACTAACATGAAGTCTGTTTCTTGCATCATTGCTGGCATCTAAGCAGCGTTGGAAAGGGCAAACTTGCATCTGGAATGAAGGAAGAGAGTACATTTTGTGAAATCATATATAAAAATTCAGTTCTTTGGGAGTTTAGGGGTAGAAATAAATCTATACTAATAAATGGTGTATTGGCTTATATCTAAGGAGAACTATCAATAATTAATTCTTAATTTTTGTACAGAAAGTTATTAGAAGATGTTATATAATTAAAGCAACATTCTTATGTCATTTCTCTTGAATTTGAAGCCCTCTGATTCTTTAGATTGTATTTATGATAAAAATTTGTTTTGTTTCCTTTCTGAGTTACCCTGCTCTCCTACTTTTTAAAGCTTTTGTATCCTTTTTAATTTTAAAATACAGTTCTCTTACTTTTTTCTGTCACGTTTTAGTTGAGTAATTCTTACAACTATGTGTTAGGAATCATATTTATTTCAGGGTTTAAAGCCTATACTTATTTTTGATACAGATTAGTTAAATGGCAAAAGTAATATTTTTGATGTTTGTAATCAAATTGGGCAATACTTGGGGCGCCTGGGTGGCTTAGGCGGTTAAGCGTCCAACTTTTGCTTAGGTCATGATCTCACGGTTCGTGGGTTCGAGCCCCACGTCGGGTTCTGTGCTGACTGCCAGCTCAGAGCCTGGAGCCTGTTTCAGTCTGTGACTCCCTCTCTCTCTGACCCTCCCCTGCTCACGCTGTCTCTCTCTCTCTCTCCTAGAAATAAGTAAAAAACATTAAAAAATTTAAAAAATTGGGCAATACTTATTCTTTTAACTTATTTCATTTTTATGTATGATGCTGGAATTAATAATAGTAATACAAGGGGCAAAATGTGAACCCTCACCTTAAAGGAGCTTATAGTTGTGGTCTCTTTGGATAACATCACACGTACACATGGAACAGCTGAAGAAAAACTTTAAGGAATTTATAAACAAGTGAGAGATTGTAATATTTAAATCATAAAGGTCAGCTCTTAGGCAGTTCAACAAAGTAAAGCAAGACAGTTATTTACAGAGGACTTTGGAGACGGGGTGATTCTTTTCTCCTTGAAGATAGTATAACTAGATTGCTGGAGCATGAAAGGGCCTCTCTAGGCAGTGAGGAGTTGGGAGTCCAATCCTTACAGTAGAAATCAGCCTGTGTAGGAGACTAACCTGATGGGAGTAGCTTTTAATTTAGGGAGCAGCTGAGAGTGTACTGGAAAGGCTGTGATGAAAGCCAGAATGGCAAGGACCACTTGAAAACCTTTATACAGAACAAAACAGAGAACAGGAGACAGACCAGAGGAGCTATTCTCACTGAAACTGGGAAGAGCTCCACCAGACCAGCTCTCCTCCCCTTCGCCCCTGGGGGTTCCTGGGGAAGGAAGGTCGCTTCCTCTTACCACTGAGGCCTCTATAAAAAACAGTTTTGTTCTCCTTCCCACAATGTTTTCTCAGTAGCGTATTTGTCAACAGACAGTATAAAATTCTAAAATTATACTCTTTCCTCTTGTGCTCTTTGTATAAGATATCTAAATCCATGAAAAGGAATCTCATTAGAATGAAAAAGCAATATCATTATGAAATGTTAGCAATTTTGAGCTTACTTTCAGCTTCCTTTAAAAGAATTAAAAAATTGCCAGATATCAAATGATACAATGTTTGAGTTGGTTACAGTTGGAATTTAACCTGTACTCTTCTGAGCATGAAGGAGAACATGTTTTCTTGAAGAGCTGGTCTTGGAGAATTTTTTCACTAAGCAGAAGTTGGCTTTTCTAAAATACTAGAGTTTAAGATCAACACCAGCAGCTGCCTTTCCTTGTCTGTTCTGTCTGGATCAATGTCATTGGTTCCCACAGCAGAGCAATTAGAAGGACTTTCTGCTACCTTCAACTTCTGGGAGAAGGATCAAAGTATCATTCACTCATCTGATAACATACTCCGCACTGTATAAGTGTAGCAAGCTATGTGAGGGCAGAGTTTCATGGTGGGTACTCAGCTTGGTGTTTGCCTTGGCTTCAGGATAGAAAGTAGCCATGTGTTTCTGCGACCTGGGGAGCAGCTTTCTGGAAAAGTACCATGATCCTTTCCTTCGGCTCCTCTAACACTACCACAGACTGGGTGCCTTAAACAACAGAAATGAATTTCTTACAGTTATGGAAGCTGGAAGTTTGAGATCAAGGTGCTGGCAGGGTTCATTCCTTCTGAAGAAGTGAGAAAGAATCTGTTCCAGGCCTCTCTTCTAGCTTCTGGTGGTTTGCTGGCAATCTTTGGTGTTCCTTGGCTTGTAAATGTGTCACCTGGTTTCTGCCTTCATCTTCATATGGCATTCTCCCAGTGTGCATGTCTGCATCCAAATTTCCCCTTTTTATAATAATATCAGTCATTGGATTAGGGGCCCATCCTACTGCAATATAACCTCATCTTAACCAATTACATCTGCAGTGACCCTGTTCCCAAATAAGATCACATTCTGAGGTACTGGCAGAACTTTAACATATGAATTTGAGGAGACACAATTCAACCCTTGACAAGTGCTTAGCCCATTATCACATCCTTCTTCATCTTGGTTCCATCAGTGTAGACTATGCCCCAAGACCTGATCCTGCCACAAGGTGAGGAATTCACCCTGGCCACCTGCCCTTGTTCCCTCTGAGACTACAGAGCCCTAGAAGCCTGGCTTAGAGCCACGTGGCCACCAAGTTTTGATAAGATGACTTCCTTCTAGATTTATACCAGGAACCTCCTTTGACTTCTTCTGTACAGGGAGCAAAGTTAGGCATGGCCATGTTGGGGTGAGTCTCAACCCCCAACTGGAGCCCCATCCATGGCTTTCTGTTTCACATGTCCACAGCCCAGGCCATGTCCTATGTGGGGTTGATTTAAAGATGGTCTTGGCACAAAGTCAACTAACTGGAGAGTTAACATGGTGTAAACAAACTGATACTCCCTCTTTCTAGTCTGCTTTTAGTCGATTTCTTATTTTTTCATTTTCTTCTTGAAGATATTTATGTTTAAATAAAGGTTTTCTCCCTCACAGCCTGACTTGTCCATCTGCTTGATTCTTGCAATGAAGTCTTAACCCTCTGTTTGTTTGTCATCTCACAGCTTGTTGCCATGGGGATGATTATAGGATGGCACATTTCAACACCAACTTCAGAGCATCCTGAAAGAGATGGAGAAAATGAGCAGGATAGAAATGTGTTCTTAGCTGAGCACGTTATCTCTGATTATTATTAAAAGTGCAATGGCAGGAGAGTTTGGAGTAACAGGGAATACATTATTGTTTATGTATATGTCAAAGGGCTCCCCAAGACAGGCTTCTTCTTATCTAAGGCATAACAACATTAGAAAACCAGGAATTGGCCCTCAGGAGTATGGGCCCTTGTGATTCACAATTGAAAGAATGCTTTGTGCTGAAGAAACATGGTGCTTCCTACCCTTTTGCAAGCTTGAATTGGTTCTAGAAGTGGTGGCTTGGGTCCCGTTGACATGTTGACAACCTGGGAAAGTGTCCAAGGTGTCTGGAGGGAGATGAAGCACTGACTTGCCTATCAGCCCATTTGTATTTTCTGTTGTTCTAAGTGGAGTCAGGGAGATATCATAAAGACATAAAAAGAGGAAGGTTTACATTCTTTATTTTTCAAGAGAAGACCGTTGCACAGTAGTTAAATAACCTGTGTCACATATTGTTTAGAGGGCACAGAGGACAACACCCTGGTCCAAGCTCTAGACATCCAAGTATTTGAAGGGAAATTGCCATCATTTGGCTTCATCTTTATTCAGGTTCCAAGATTCCCTAGGTAGCACAATCAGCCTGTGACTGTGTGTGGTTTTTAAAGTCAAAACATCTGTTTTTATTTTGTAATTTATTTTTTCTTGTTATTATATTTTAGATAAAAATATATACCCTGGAAGAGCATGACCTTTTATCTATTTGGGTTGAAAAGCAGGTGGAAAGACCAGCACACCTGACTTATCATCTCTTGTCTGACTTTACCAAGAGACCTTTGTGGGACCCCCATTTTGTGTAAGAATACATTTAAAATATTTTTTAAGCAGCCCTGACATCATGTAAAAGATGGCCTCCATGTTGCAATCCATCTCCATTGCCTAGTATATGACCCATTGTTTTTAATTAAAAGTATGTTTTAAAACTTGCCCTGCACAGAAAACTGCATCAAGTGCTACTGAAAGACATAAAAACAAAAATTTTCTTAATACTTCATTTAGCATTTCTATTGAGTTGACATGGTTTACCCACATCTGTTGTAATCCTCCCAACAACTCTTCAAGTTTGATATTATTCCCACTCAAAGGGAGAGGTTCTGAGACTTGCCAAGATTGCACAGGCAGGAAAACAACAGAACCCAAATTGGAACCCAGATCCGTCAGGCTTTGAATTCCACACTCTTGTACTTGAACTCACAGCTTCGCTGTACTTGAGGAAGTGATTATCTAATTGGCCTTCCCACTTTCCACTCTGGATATTTAATTAGCGGTTCCTTCTCTTTCTGTGAAGCAGCACTCCCTGGTGAGAAGCTGAGAGGAAGCTGCGTGAGTAACTGAAGTCAAAGGCATCCCTGCCAGCTTTTCCTGTCTGATCAGGGCCAACTGTCAGCTGCAATCTCTCCCTTCTGTTACTCCCTGTCCCCTGCACCCCAATCCAGCCTCCTCCATTCTCGCTCCTTTCCTGGAATGCAAGGCACCTGCACTCGCTGGGTCTGATTACACTCAGATCACGCCCCCTCCTCCAAGAAGTTCCAGCTCCTGGGGCTGCATACAGCACTCCAGGCCTCACTAGGCATCTTGCTAAAAGGGAAGGATTGGTGAGATGGGCTTCCTATTATATCAAATGTTACCATTTACTTCCTAATCTTAATGAGGTAGAAGCTCATTTTTCTTTTTAAATTTTAGTATTTCTTTTTGAGAGAGAGAGAGAGTGTGATCGAGCAAGGGGCAGAGAGAGAGGGAGACACAGAATCCAAAGCAGGCTCCAGGCTCTGAGGTGTCAGCACAGAGCCCAGCTCAGGGCTTGAACTTATGAATCGTGAAATCATGACCTGAGCCAAAGTCAGATGCATAACCTACTGAGCCACCCAGGTGCCCCTCATTTTTAAAATGACTAATAAGTCTTGGGAGCACCTGGGTGGCTCAGTCAGTTAAATATATGACTTTGGCTCAGGTCATGATTTCAGGGTTCATGAGTTCGAGCCTCACATCAAGCTCTCTGCGCTTAGCACACAGCCTGCTTTGGATCCTCTGTCCCCTTCTCTTTCTGCACCCCCCCCACACTTATTCTCTCTTTCTCTTCTCTCTTAAAACCAAAACATTGAAAAATAAAATAAAATGGCTAGGGGCACGTGGGTGGCTCAGTCATTTAAGCATCCGACTTCGGCTTAGGTCATGATCTCACGGTTCGTGGGTTTGAGCCCCGCATCACGCTCTGTGCTGACAGCTCAGAGCCTGGAGTCTGCTTTGGATTCTGTCTCTCTCTCTCTCTCTAACCTTCCTCTGCTCACTCTCTGTCTCTGTCTCTGTCTCTCTCACTCTCTCTGTCTCTCTCTCTCTCTCTCAGAAATAAATAAAAGATTTTTTTAAAAATGGCTAAACCGGGAATGCCTGGATGGCTGATTCAGTTAAACATCTCACTCTTGATCTTGGCTCAGGTCATGATCTCATGGTTCTTGGGTTCAAGCCCGTCATTGGGCTCTGGACTGACATCATGGAACCTGCTTGGGATTCTCTCTCTCCCTCCCTCCCTCTCTCTCTCTCTCTCTCTCTCTCTCTCTCTCTCTCTCTCTCTCTCTCTCTCTCTCTCCCTCCCCCCCCTCTCAAAAATAAACTTAAAATAAAATAAAATGCCTAAACCTAATTATGATTAATACCATGTAAGAGACAATGTAATACCACTAAAGTAAAACACCTTTGGGGTCATGTGTTACATTTGCATTGATGCCAATAATACATGATGGTTAATGCTACCATGATAAATTCTGAGAGACGAGGAAATATTTCATGATTTTCTTCCGTCAATATTTGTAGATACTCTGTAGGTACAAAGCTTTTATCAAGAACAATGCCTAAATTTTGGTGTTACTGTTACCTATGTCTCCTTACATCCCAGCCAAACTGAACTTGAATGAGTGAAGGAATGAATGAATTCTTACTTCTCTTGTGTACCTATTGTGATTCAGGCCAGGTGTTTTCACTTAATCCTCACAATAACTGCATAGGTATGGGGTTTTCATTTTACAAATGAAAAAATAAAGTGACTTGTCTAACATAACACTGATATGAAGTATACACATGGGATTCAAAAATAAAGTTGCCTGGCTCTGAACTTAGTACTCTTTCCAGTGTACCATATTCCTTTACCTGAGTCCTTCCTTGATGTCTAAACAATTGACTAGTCTTCAAGTATTATTACCTGATTCTAGAGAAAAATAATTTTGTGCCAAACAGCTATAAATGCTATTTTTGCTATTCTCTGAAGTGCTGAGGGCAGTGACTTCAGAATCACATGGCCGCCATTTTCTCCATCACACACATAATTTTTCCTGCTGACCAAACAGCTTTCTAAAGACAGACTTTGAGAAATAATGCTGGCTTTGGCAGGATGGTTATGTGAATAGAAGACTGAATGTGGACCTCAGTAATGAAGTTTTGGAAATAAAAGAAGTGAATGCCTTATTCAAGCATGTAGAAAAAGGTGTGGCCTTTCTTTCGCTGTTGTATTTACATAGGTCCTGTGAAGTCATAAACTGGGTGAGTGAAGATGATCAGATATATTATATCACTTGTCCTATAGTGAATGGTGACAAACCCAAAGACCTGGTAGTACTTGTATCACGAAGAAGACCTCTCAAAAATGGGTGAGTATATGCAATTCAAGTGCCATATTAATGTTTTATAGAAGAGGGTAAAATGAAAAAGTTGATATGAAAATAAGGCCATATAGGCATTTTTGATCTTGAATGATATGCATCTGATTTTTTTCTAGATGGACCTTTAATAATTTAAAAATAGGGGCGCCTGGGTGGCTTAGTTGGTTAAGCGTCCGACTTTCGCTTAGGTCATGATCTCGCGGTTCGTGGGTTCAAGCCCCGCATCGGGCTCTGTGCTGACTGCCAGCTCAGAGCCTGGAGTCTGTTTCATTCTGTGACTCCCTCTCTCTCTGATCCTCCCCTGCTCACGCTGTCTCTCTCTCTCTCTCTCTCTCTTAGAAATAAATAAAAAACATTAAAAAAAATAATTTAAAAATATCATCTATTAAATGCTACTTGTTTGCAAAGCACCATGCAAGATTCCTAAAGCAGTTCCTTTCCTTTTGCTTTATGCACATATCAAACGGACAGTTAGCAAACCTTTGGAACCTTCCAGTATTAGTAAAAATCCAATGTGACTACCAAAGGAAACGTTGGGAATAGGTTTAGAATTTATAAAGGCTCAATTGTGCTAGACATCTAAAATGTCTGGCTGCCACGTAGGGCTGTTAATCAGACTGTGTGTCCATGATATCTCTGTGGGCATTGGACTTCTCAGGGCACAGTGTCTGTGTTCTAAAGGGAAGGGTCCTAAGATTAAGTGTTCAAAGAAATAAGAAGTAGAAGCTTTCAGGATGGCTTAAGTCTACACCTGGAACTGGCCAGCATAATTTCCAACGTCAGTGTTGGCCTATAAGAATAATCAAACATGTGTGAATATTACTAATGCACATGGATGTTCATTATAGTATCATTTATTATGGAAAAGAAATAGAAATTGCGGGTCCATCTTATAAATTATGGTAGAGCCATATTGCAGAGTACTATGCCATCACTTTTTTTTAATGTTTATTTTTGAGAGAGACAGAGCATGAGATGGGGGGAGGGTCAGAGAGGGAGACAGAGAATGTGAGGGGTAGAGGGAGACAGAGTATCCAAAACAGGCTGCAGGCTCTGAGCTGTCAGCACAGAGCACAATGCAGGGCTTGAAGTCTGGAAGGGCAAGTTCATGACCTGAGCCAAAGTCACAAGTTGAACCGACTGAGCCCCCAGGCATCCTGCCATCATTAAAAAAGATGAAGTAGCTATAAAGGCGCTGATACAGAAATACCTCCAAAGATTTAGTTAGGTGAAAAATCAAACTATACACCAATATTTATTAAATGATTATATTTACACAAAAATCTATGTATGCATTTGCTTATATCAATGTTATAATTTATAAAAAGGTCTGGAAGACTACAGAGCAAAATAATAACAGTGGTCATCTTCAGGATGAGAACAGACTGTGGCTAGGGTGGACTGAGAAAGACTGTTTTCTAGTTCATAGGGTTCTCTGTTGTGTGAAGTTTCTTTAAATCAGTGGATTTTGTTTTATTTTATTTTTAATTAAAAAAGGATAAGAGCCTAAAATTATAACCCATTAGGCATAATAAAGTATGCTTGGAAGTTAATTCCACTTTGTGGAGTTATGCAAAGTATAAGCAATTCTTAGGCAGAAAACACCTGTAGCCCTTATTACCTTCCCTGCCCTTGAATGTAGCCATAGAGAATGTTTTCTCATGCAGAGAAAACCACTCATCTCATCTCAAAGATCTGGGTCTCCATACTTTCACTTTTATCTATGTAAATAAGTTGAATTAACTCTAGGAATTTATTTTCTAACAACCGGTTTTCATTTCTCACAATAACTTAGAAAGTGTCCTTTCATTTTTCAGAAGCACTTACACGGTGGCAGTGAAGTCGGTTCTTCTGCCATCAGTTCCCCCTCGTCCACACTACATCAGAAGTGAAATCATATGTGCTGGATTTCTCATCCGTGCTATTGACAGCAGTTCCTGTACCGTAAGTTTGATGAAACATCTGCACATGAATTTGCTACTGCTGATATAGAGAAAGATTTTACCCACATTTCCTGATTAATTGTAATTCTGTCATGTGTGTCCACATCAGGGGAATCCAGAGGTCATGCTTGTAGATCATTCCAGAAAGTCCCCAGAAGATTAGGGTCATAGCCTTCCCTATACCAACAAGACTCAGACCGCTGCTCAAAAAAGCTCCAAGTCAGTAAACAATTAAAATAATGTATTTTCTTCTTGAAACAGGTATCATACTTCAACCAGATTTCTGCTAGTATCTCTCCTTACTTTGCTGGAAATCTTGGTGGCTGGTCAAAATCCATAGAAGAGACAGCAGCGTCTTGTATACAGTTCATAGAGAATGCTACTGATGATGGACTGACAAACAGATTTTAAATGGTAAACTGTCACTTACTTGTAATTTATTTCCCACTTTCAATTCCAAGTGCCCTTAGCCCTGACACTTTGGCAAGCTTTCAGGCCACAAAGTAATTTAATATTTGCCTAAGCAAAATGCAGTTAGGAAGGGGTTAAAAAATAAAATTCAACTCAGATCAAACACCAGTGATTTGGATAGTTAGTATTCTTTAAAGAGCTTTAAAACTGTTTTATATCATCTGTGGCTCTGCTCCTTCCCAGGGGCACAGGCAGTGGAAACTGCCCATATGCAGTTTTGTGTGTTCTGTAATATGGTACAAATATGGTTTAAAATGATCATAAGCATGTTTAGGCTACAGAGATGAAACATGTGTTCTGTTTAAAATGTATAAAATTTTTCTAAATCAAAAATGATAAGTTGGCTACTTGATGAATAGTGCGGGATTGTTCCATATATGGCAGATATCTGTATGTCAGGAGCATCTAACAAGATGTATTACATATTTTAGAGCTTTAAATTAGGAAGACATTAAAACATAATGGAATTCAATCAATTTTAGTAATAGGAACTACTTTACTAGTGTCATTTAACATATATTCAAGGTGGCTGGCCAATTTAGTATCTATTGCTATATATACACATAGAAAAGTACCTGCACAATGTGATATTACAGAGAAAGAGAATATTAACTGAGCTCTTCTTTCATAGCCATTACATTAGCACTTTATTCCCTAGACTTCAGCATTCATTATTCTACTCTGTGATTTGTCTTAACTCGTAAGACAAACCAGCATATGTCAAGTTAGCCTCCTCTACAAGACAGCATTTAAAAGTTGAAGGACTTCTCCATTAGAGTTTAGAGCACTAAAAAGGTTAGGAACATCCTGCTGTCAGTATATCAGATCTCTACCTCTGCTTCCCCAGCCTACCCCCTTCTCCAAACCATCCACTCACCTAGCCTAGGTCTGTTTGTTAATTACTTTTATTCTGTGACAGCAAGTTTTCATTTACATGAACTTTGGACCAGGCTCCAATTATATGTATTAACACATACGGTAAGAGTGAATATGTAGATTTAAATACCTATACATTTCAGAAGCAGAAAGATTTTTTTAGAATATTTTTAGATTTAAAAAAAGTGAAAAAATTAGCTATAAAGGAGTTACCTTACACTAAAATTCTGTATGGTAAAATTTCAGACCTCTCCTACAATTGAGTCACTTCCAACTTCTGTTGTAGGTCTTTGAATTCATATTTTTTTGAAAATTACTGCAGTGATGACTTGAAGTACTGGAGGAACATCCAAGTAGGAAGTGTATTCAAGGATATTGGGGCCAGATGGATTTAGAAGTCAGCCATAGAAAAGTGAATAAGCTTCTAAGAGGTGACCTTTCCAAAGGACTGAAGGATCAATGAAACCAAGAGTTGGTTTTTTGAAAAAGTAAACAAAATTGACAAACCTCTAGCCAGACTTATCAAAAAGAAAAGAGAGAGCACCCAAATAGACAAAATTATGAATGAAAAAGGACTTATTACAACCAACCCCTCAGCAATCCAAAGGACTGAAGGAGGAGTGCTTAATGACCAAGTCTGAGGGGATTCAGCAAAACACTTTTAAAATGTTTTTATATCTAATCTTATTTTTCTGATATACTGGTATTTCTGATATACATCTCCCCCTAAGTTTTCTCTCCATTCTAAAGCCGCATTAGAAAGCATATGGCCTTTTCTTCATCACTGCCACAATCCCAAGTGCCTAAGAGAGTATCAGGAATATTTCAGGAACTTGGGAAATAGTTTGCTTTCCTCATTTGAGACAGGTTTCAACCGGCCAGAGTCCTTCACACCTGATAGAACAGTTGAAATAAATCTGGCTGTGTTTGGACTAAATGACTAAGGCAGCATTGCTTTCCTTCTCCAGCTGCATGACGTGTGTTTCGTTTAAATGACACTCCTTTCCTTACATTCTGGGATGCTGAGCTGTATTCTGTCATGTTTTCCTCTCATACCAAAAGTACAACAGCTCCTATTAAGACTAGAACTGTTGAGCTGTGCAGACATTAAAAGAGAGAAAAGTGTTTCTTTTCTTATTTGGTAAATATTTTGCTTTTGAAGCTTCAGTAACTAATCGCAGCTGTTTCCTTTAGTTACAAATGTATCCAATCAGGTAAAATTCCAAATGAAACACACAATCCACTAGAGTCATTCCATTAACAGTACAATGGGAGTCCTAAGCCTTGTGAAATACATGTATTAAGTATGCATGTATTCATCAAATCCAACAAAGAAGCTAATGGGTCTCTGATTAGCGTTCTAACTCTATTATGGCGATACTTCCGTCTCACCCGGATTCATCTAAAACACGTGAACAAAATGCTATTGAGTGTGATACACAATTGTTAAGTGACATCATTTGGGTTAAATACTCCAAAATAATTTTGGCTAGAATTTCTCTCTTGAAAATCAAGGACAAAGAAAGAGCTGTTGTTAAGGTATTCTTCTATTTTACCTCAAAAACTTGTACTTCATGTCAAAAGTAATAAGTTAACCAAAATAAATCTCATCTAGAATTAACAAAAGATTGTGTTCCCAAAGGAATTACATGGACATAGACAATGGCTAGTTCAATCCAGAATGAGGTATTCAGAAAAATGAGAGCAAATAAATTTATTAAATATCTTAAAAATACAGATTTTGTGGCAACTTATAAATTCCTAATAATAAATTGATCTTTTGAACCAAGAAAACAATATAACCAAACTTCATTTCTAAATGCAAAGCAGTTATACCCTGTTTAAGGGTGGTTCACATTAATGCATAATTTTTAAGAAAAAGACAATTGTTACAATCAAGTATATAACCACTTATTTATACCTAAGTTCTATCTGATAAAAATATTCTTTTAGAGAATCCAATTTAAAAATCTTACACTTCAGTGATTTTCTCCAGTGATCGAGGCACTCTTTAATTGACAGCACTCAGGAAACTATCTGACCATACGCACATCATTCTAGTATCTATAACACAGGTCTCCCAAGGGTGCCCAGCTCCAATTTGTGAGGTAAGCCCAGTTCAGAATGGTTAACAATGAGGTGGTAACTAATGATAGTACTAATCATTATCAAAAATTAACAACTTTAGGTATCTTTGTTTTGGGTTTCTGTGGTTCAGGCACATCCAAAATTTCTTCATAGTCCGCACTCATTCCCTTTGCCCAGCGACCAACTGTGACCACTCGATCTGTCAAGGAATCAAAGTTAGAATGTAAAAAAAAATGGTAATCAAATACATCCACCCAGATTGGTACGAGCTGAGCAAAGGAATTAGTTTTGACATGAATAATCACAAGGAGGGAAGACTCCATCACTAAAGGAGAGTGAGCAATTCTGTAATTGATTATAACCCTTGATTTCGGAGTACCACAAGCAATTTCTCATCCCAATTAGGGAAATGCAGCAACTGCTTTGCAATGCAGAAATTGATGAGAAAGCTCTTTCATTCTTTCCCAGAGTTCATCATTACAGAGTCAATGAATTCCAAGAATCTGTAAACAGTAAGACTTATGAAGCATCAGTTTTAAATGCACGAGATTCCACCTGTGAAATTATACAACATCTGCTTGTCAGTCTTGTCATTTGGGAAGTGGCAATCCTCCCAGGAGGGAGAATTCAAATTCCACTTCCATCATTTCAGTCTCCCTGCATCTAGTGTAGCAAAGTTAGTCTTCTTGTAGGCAAAATCATAAACAAGAACTCTTGGTTTTCAAACTTAAATGTTCGGGTAGTAAGTAAGAATGGGCAGACTTCTTGGGTAGTACTGTGACTATCTGAAATAAAAAGAAATGTGTTTTTCCCTAAGAAGCACTACTGCTATCCTCCTATCTTGCATTCTTTTGGTCAAGATTATTATCATTCTAATCCAGGTAAACTAATAAAATAATGGTCTCCACTTCCCCCCAAATCTGCCATAGGTAGAGCAAACATTTATGAAGTTTTTGGTGACCAAGGATATTTCATTAGGAAGAAAATTTATCTGGTCAGAAATTGTACCTTACCCAATTTTAGTATTTTTGGCAGTTTTTACAACCAACTCTGAATCCTTCAGGTATACACAAAGCAAAACATATATGAGGATGGCAATCATAAAAATATGGAGTTATTTTCATATTTCTGATTTTCTCTTAGTGAATCAGTATTTTTCTTTTAGTAACAGAATTGGCTTTATTATTAAATTCATTAGTTGGCAAATATGAATGTTAATGAATAAGATGTTTTATAAAATCAAGGTCCTCCAGGACTTAATAGTCACTTTTTTTCCACCTAATAATACCAGCTAATGCTCAGTTACTACTGTGTCTACTCCTGACAGAGAAATGATTAAGTCATCACTGTAGTAGAAAACCAGGTTGCCTTAAAACCGTGGTACCTCAGTGAATTCTTCATAACAACATTCAAGAAAAACAGAGAGTACTAATCTAACCCCTTCTAATGGAGGCCCAGAGATCTCACCTGAATTCCGACTCTCAGGGCAATCTTTCTTAAAATGTTCCACAGAGCCACAGAGTCTGCAGCAACCACCTAGTGAAAGAACAAAGTCAATGAAAACCTCTCATACTTGAAGGGATTATAATGTCTCAAAACACTTTTCTTATCTTACTTGGTCCTCACAACTTCATCAGTTACATAGGTAGTTGGAAATAGGCACATAGGCAGGTGCCACCATTCCAGTTAATAAGTCCACTGTCCATTCCTTTTGATCTCACAGAGCACTAAACTGTACCTATCCTACCATTTCTTGTACCTGCCTTCAGGGGAGAAGGGGGAAAAAGAAGAGAGATATAATGGAAGAAGGTACATGTCCTCTGGAGTGATGAAGAGCCACTGCACAGAAGACCAGACCTTAACCATGATTAGATAGGCAAAGATTTGTGAACTGTTGAACCTGTAAGCAAAAGTTGTGTCCAGATGTGTTTTGTGAGCAAGATGTCCATAGTTCTTATCAAATGATCAATCACCTCAAAAAAGGTTAAGACCCACTGCTTCACTGTTCATCTGTACAAGTCAGACAAGGGTGAGCAGTTACAAAAGGAATGAAATTAACTTTTGTTTTAGTCCTTCGATCTGCCAGGCATTTTACCCTAATGAAACTGCCTCTCTGCCTACTCCAAGCAACATTCCAGGACTGTGAATTACAACACATGTGGTTTCTAAAATTAGCTTAATGGTCAAACACTATTACTTAGTGGTCAGCATTAAGCATGACATGCTTAAAATGTTAAGTGACTTATCCAGAAAAATGACCTTATAGGATGTAAACCTGGCTGAATTCTCACTTCTATGTGATCTATTTTCTTTGCTGCACTTTTTAAAAATATCTAGTTAATGTGCATAACCATCCAAAGCCATTTTGCCCATTACTCATGTTGTCTGACCTATATATTTTCCAGGGTTAGGCTTCTTTACTGTACTGTACTGTTCTTTACTGTACTATACTATTGTACATGGCACTCACCAATGGTATGATACATTCTGAGTACAGGGACATGAAAATATGAAATAATGTTCATCTTAGAGTCAATGAAATACAGTTCTTCATCTCCATTTTACAGGTGACAAAATTGAGATGAGAGAAATTACTCTGCCAGAGTCCCACAGCTAGTGAGTGGTGGTACTGGAGCTGTAACTGGTCACCTTGATTCCAAATGCTGTGCCTTTTCACTCAGCCTCTCCCATGGAACCGGGGACATGACACACAAGAGATGTTTAGAATCTGATGGTACCAGCTATCACATGAGCACACTACTCACATTACCAGAAATTTTCCTCCTTAAAGCTTTAGACATCACAGACTTTAGGGACTTTAATGTTAGCTGAGCTAAAGATAAGAAAGTTACAGGATTCCATGCTAGACAATTGACAAAGGAAAACATTCAGAAACAAAAATTACTACAAATGTTGAAGAGTGTGTACCAGCCCATCTATCCAAAGTTGTATGCTAGCCTGTGATTAAATTCGCAGCACTATTTTTTAAATATTACATTAGCTTGAGATATAATCCCTTTACTTATGTTATCTTTAAAAGTAGATATTTATAACCTGCTCTCACAAAGGATGCTGAAAGCACAAAGTTTGAAACATACACTTTAGTTATTCCTGACTTGATTGATACATCCTCACATTACACATAAAGGCCAGTATAAAGAATAGTTTGATAACTCAAATTCTCAAGGTTGTTATTTGTTCAACAATTCAAAAACTGTTTGAGTGTAAATTAAATCACAACTCTGCATGATAATTGACCTTTTCTGACATAAAAAGTTAACAGTACTCACCATCAGCATAAAGTCCTTTGGGATTATCAGGACAAGATCTGGACAGATGTCCCATTTCCCCACAGACAAAACATTTTGCGAAAGGAAATTCACCTGTAAGGATCAACAGTTCCTGTTAAGTTGGCTCAGTATAGAACAAGTCATGTAATTCATATTATAAGTACTCTGAAAACCCCGATTTTTAATACAACTTGCAGTTCAATCTTGATTTCAAAATATCAAGTGGTATACTCATGACAATTTCTGTCCAGAAAAAAACCAGTTGGTTACTTACTGGCCACTTCTGACATTAACCAAATCAAAAACCGATAGAAAACATACCAAGAGCTGGGTCTACTTTGGCTTTGCACTTGGTAATTTCATGCTCTGTGGACCCACACCGGTAACATATTCCAGTGCCCATATCTTGATTCTCAAGGGCAGCTGGGCAATCTGCAATCCCATGGCCAGGTTTTCTACAATGGAAACACACCTAGGAAAACAAAATATGAGTTTCCACGTTACAAAAACGGTATTGGCTTTATCAATTCTTGTTATAAAAAATACCTTTAAAACATTTCTCATTTGTAGGGCATCTGGGTGGCTCAGTAGATGGAGTGTCTGACTCTTTATTTTGGCTCAGGACATGATCTCCCAGTTTGTGAGATTGATCCCTGTGTAGGACTCCACTATAATAGCAGGAGCCTGCCTGGGATTCTCTCTCCTCTTTCTGCCCATCTCCTGCCTCACATACTCTCTCTCTCAAAGTAAATAAAAATGAAGAAAAAAAAGCAAAGGGGCACCTGGGTGGCTCACTCAGTTAAGCATCTGAGTCTTGATTTTTGGCTCAGGTCATCATCTCATGATTCATGGGATAAACCCTGGTCAGGCTCTGTGCAGACAGTGCAAAACCTGCTTTGGATTCTCTCTCCTCTCTCTCTCTCTCTCTCCTCTCTCTGTCCCAGTCCCCTTGAGGACACCCATGTGCAGACAGGCTTCTCTCAAAATAAACTTAAAAATAGATGCTTATAACCATACTCTGCTAAAATATACATGTGTGAATGAGTAATAGTTCTGGCTTATACAAAGTAACATTTCAGTAGAAGCGATGTTCTTACCATTGCATTTTTCTTTGCTGCTTGTCTTTTTAGTCTTCTTCCTTCCCGGCGACTATCTTTCTTTAAAGCAACTGCAATTTCTTCCCTTACCTCCTGATTGTCTGTTGCTATCCTCTCCCCATTACGAACCATCTGTGGGTTTTGCCTTAGGTATTCCAGGAATCCATTTACATCTTCATTTAGGTACTCCTTTTTCTTTTTGTTCTTTTTGTGCTTTGTGTGAGGCGTATCATTTTTAACAGAGAGCCTATTGGCTTCAAGTTGTTTACTCTTTGGTAGGTTTTGGCCTTCTCCCTCAAGGGACCCCTTCTTCATATCTTCCCATGATGTTGCAGCCAAAGGTCTCTTTTTATGTGTGGTAGTAACTCGTGCCCACCTGGTCATGATTTCATCAAAGTTACCTTATCAAACTTTAAGACAAGCATGGCTGGTTAGTAACCATTAAAAAAAAAAAAAAAAAACACCTAAAGATACGGAGTGTATCTCATTATGCCCATATGTTGATGCTTTAATTATTATAACATTTTTTACTTAACGTAGGTATTTGGATATTTAGTTCTATAATAGGCACAGATATGCTTATCAAGTAAATATAGCTCTTACCAGAGAAGCTATCACAAAAGCAAAAGAAACACACGTATATAAATGCTTAAAACTGTAAAACAATTCAAGAAAAAAAATTACTTTGTAAAATACTACGTATCACATAGTAATACAGTGAATGAAGTTACTTTTCCCAATTCTGCAGTTTTCCCGGCTGGTTCGTATCTGTAAGTCCAAGGTCTACATTCTCCCCATCTTCTTGCGTAGTTTGTCAGTTCAAAGTAAACTGTTTGCATAGCAAATTAAGTATACAGAAACCCTGTCCTTAAAGCAAAGTTTGTCATTACAAGTCTTCCCAACAGAATGACAAGTAAAATAAACACGTGTTTGCGGTCAAGTGATAATGCGGGTCTTCTAATCAGAGAATAAACTACTTCCAGCGCAGTGGTTTCCAATCATTTTCAATTAAGCCTCGCCCCTTTTAGGGCGGCATCCCGTGTACCATCCGCGGTTAAAAACCTCAGCTATCGTCTTCGGTAACATCCCGCAACTCAAGCCGAAAGGCGGAGCCAGTAAAAAAGGTGAGACGCTGCACACTACTGTATAAACCACGCGCGCACGCTCATCACTGCAGAGCCTGCGACTAGCACAGTAAGGCTGGAGCTGTTGAGGAGGTGGGGGAGCCTTACCCAGAGGACCCGGGAAGGGGGAAGCTTTGGGTATGAAGGCCGAGTCGGCTGAACACACTCCCACGGCGGGGACCCCAGCAGGACAGTACGCGCCAGCCCAAGAGGCGAGCACCCCACAGCTGAGGCCGGCGCGCTCAGCCGGCTGCACAGCCAGGCATTCCAGCCCCCTCTGGCGCTGACGGCTGTTGGGGGCCTAGCAGTCAGTCTCTGCGCCTTCCCATCACGTCCCTGGGAACGAACGCGAGGATCCCACAGCACCTGGGGCCCCCGGGGTCCTATCTCGCTAAGCCGTGCGCAAACTCTTACCGCGCATGAATCCTCCAGGGCAGCCGAGTTAGCCAACCAGAGAAGCCCGTCCCCTGCAGCCGAGTCGGAAGTGAGGGCCGGAAATACGTTGTCGTTGAGAGCGCGTCACTTCCGGCGAGACAAGCCGGAGGTATGGCTTGTGCTAGGGTCTTTCCGTGGGCGGGTAGATGAGTATGAGTAAATATTGATGGAGCGTCTAGCGTTTTAAGGTGCAGCGCTGCACAGCGAGGACACAGATGAAGAGTGCTTGATCCGTGGTGTCTGGAGCCCACAATTTGGAAGAAATGCACGGCACGATTGGGGGGAGGCGGTGGGAAACACTGGAAAGACTTCCTTGAGAAGGTGACCTTGGCACTGTACTTTGAAAAGCAAAAATATGGTGAAGTTTGGGGCGGGAGTGAGTTAAGGTCTTTCCAGGCAGATGTAAAAGTCTTAGCGCAGTGGAAGTGGGTCACTGTGATAGAAATATAAAAAACTTTTAGGGCCCTAGTTGGTGGAAGTCGGTGACTAATTGTCCTCCAGTTCACTGGTAGTTAAGACTAAAGTTGAAATAATTCTACTTTGTAGTCAGAGAAGTTCTCTTTAAGAGGAAAATCCTTGCCTCTTAATTCATTATCTCAACAACCTCTCCCAAACAGCAACCACCACCAGTTGTACTTAGTCGGAGAAAATGGCATTATCACATCACTCAGTTCACCAGGTCTGCTACTTTCATGCCCAGCATTGTGGTCAATCTCTTTTACCCCTTAAGTATCTGTCCACTTTATCTCCACTGCTACGTCCCTTGTGCCAGGCTTCATCCCATCTGAACTGGGTTACTGACAGCAGGTTTGGGCATCCAATTTTCACCAGTTCTTGGAATCTTTTTCCATGCCTGAGCCGAGGGAACTCTTGAAAATGTAAATCAGATTGTTCAGCTTTAATCCCTTTCATACTTTTCTGTTCTTAAGATGAGCCCCAACCTTAACTTGGTATTAAATCCTTGCGTACTTCTCTATCCTCACCCAGCACAATTTCCCCTTCTTTGACCAGGAGTCTTTCCCCAGTTTCTCATAGGCTGCATGTACCTTGCTATTCCAGGCCTTTACTTACGCTGCTCTCTTCCTACGGTACTCCTTTTCTTTTAATTAGGTAATTCACCTTCAAGGCATTACACATTTTATTCTTAAGTAAGCTTTCCTGTACCCCTTCCTGTCTCCCCCACCCCCAGTAGATCAATCCCTTGTCCTAAACTCATGGCAGTCTTTGTTTACACACTTCAGATTCGTAATTGCATAGTGAATTCTATATAAGTTGTTTTTGTATTCCCACTGCCCCGTATATATAGTTGGTGCTCAGTGTGTTTTTGTTAATTAAATGAAGAGTAAGTACATTGCAATGCTAGTTACAGAAAAGTAGAAAGTGACCTGATTTTCTTTAGGAGAAAAGATTAAAGTCAATGCTGTAGGAATACTAGGGTGGGTATGGTGAATATCAGAGATATCCTAGGTCTTATGGTGGGGGGAGTTTTAAAAAATAAAAATTTCCTCCAGCTCTTGAAGAGAAGAAGCTTCGTAAAAGTTATATGATCATCCTCATACCGTGTTCTCACCCAGCTGGCTTCAGGTTCTAAGCGCCAACCTACTAGTGACATTTCATAACGAGATTTTCTTTTGTAGGAGCCGGGTACTTGGACTTGATGCACACCACTAGAGGGTGCATTCATCTAAAACTTGTCTTTTTAGTATTAGGTTGAATTTTAAACTAGAAAATGACTCCTGGCCGTGAAGGAACATGACCTCAAATTGTTTTTGTGGAAGTACATCAGGTGTAGATTAGTAATTGAGTAAATAAGTCAATTTTAAATAAGAAATTAAATAAATCCTGTGAGATTCAGAATAAAATATTCCTATCAATATTAATAACAGTTGACTTTCATTGAACATTTTATAGATACCTAGTACTGGGTGCTAAATGCTTTATATTCATGGCCTACATCACCCAGTATCCTGAGAGGTAGGTACTATTATTTTCTCCACTTTACAATGAAACCAGCTCAGAAAGGTGAAGTGACTCACCCAGTGTCACACATCTAGTAAGAGGTAGAGTTAGGACTTGAACCAAGATCCCAGGTCAACAATGTGAGCTTAACTACCTTGAAGCTGCAGGGGATTGCCTGCTTGCCTGCCTGCTTAACCCACTTTACAACAGACTTAAGTTATCCTTGCCCATAGGGGACTTTATTTTCTTAGGGTGTATTCACTTGTACAACTGAAGAGATTATCTTTTTCTTAAGCCTTACCTATTCAGATATTATTGAACTACTACAAATGTGCTATTTTCATAACATTATTATCCACAGGGTAAATGTTAAGTGAGGAGCTAAAGTTTGGGTTATGAAGTGCTGAAGTACCTCATTTTTAGAAAACTGAAGTGTGTTATGCATACTGAATGGTATATAAAACATCCAAACTAATTATAAAACACAAGGTCATGTAAACACTACCCAGCTTAAGAAGCTGACCATTGCCAGATACTGATTTATATTAATGTAATTTTTTACATGGGCAATACATTTTTGTGTTTCATACAAACAAGTTACAATGATAGACGATTTCTACAAACCATATCTCATACTGATAACTAGAAGTTCTGGGCAAAATAGAAAACACAACTGTGTGAGGATTCTGAAGAGTAAATAAAAGCAGACCCTTGTGGAGGGCAATCAAAATCTGAAGAAGCTACTTTCACATGGGTTAGTGTGTGTGTGTGTGTGTGTGTGTCTTTGCATTGAAAGTGGGCCACAGTCTCCAAGTGCATGAGCAGTTAAAACTGTAACAGAAAGCCCGCGGAACACTTAGGTGGCTCAGCCAGTTAAGCTCCGACTTTGGCTCAGGTCGTGATCTCCTGGCCTGAGTTCGATCCCCACATTGGTTTCTGTGCAGACAGCTCAGAACCTGGTGCCTATTACAGATTCTGTGTCCCCTCTTTCTGCCCCTCCCCTGCTTGTGCGCTCGCTCTCTCTCTCTCTCTCTCTCTCTCTCTCTCTCTCTCTCTCTCCCTCTCTCAAAAATGAATAAACGTTAAAAAATTATAAAAACTTTTAAGAAAGTCTGCCATCATTTTTCTGGTTGCAGAAACCAGGGGGGAAAAAAAGCATGTAACAAGCATACCTGGATAGTGAAGGGGAGTTGTGAAAGGGAGAGAAAAGGATGTTTCTACTTCTGTAATGTGAAGTCTTGAGCTAGTCTCTGACCCCACATATACAAGACCAACTCGGAGGCTTAAAGAAATGAACTGAGATTTTATTGGCCACCCACAAAAAATGAGACAAAGCCTATAATGCCAGTCTAAACAAGTTAATTGTTAAGTTTTTTTTCCCCCATGAGGAAGAATAATTCATTGTGTATACAAAATAACATCCACAATGTCCAGGATAAAAATCCAGAATGTAAACTTGGCGTTGTTTCAGTGATACTTTGAATTCTGGTCTTCTTTCATAATTTGCCTGCTAGTATTTATTTTAAGTCCTCATATAGCTGATGTATACTTGTTAGATGCATTCAGTAGGACACAGGGTGGACTGTGCTCAATTCATCTTACCTGAAATTGGAACTGCTCCCATTAGAATTTTGGATCTTCACTCTTGACTAGATTGTCTAAGAGGGAGAGGTGCTTGGCTAAGCCAAGGTGATGCAGGACTAGGAGTGTCAAAGGCCCAGCCTCAGGGAGGTGTCCCTCTAGCTGAGTCTCACACGAGTGTAAGCAGCTTCAAAACAAGCTGTCTGGGGTAACTGGGTGGCTCAGTCGTTAAATGTCTGACCCTTGATCTCAGCACAGGTCATAATTCACAGTTCATGGGTTTGGATCCTGCACTGGGCTCCACTGACAGCACCAAGCCAGCTTGGGATTTTCTGTCTCTGTCTCTCTTTGAAAACAAGTAAATAAATGTAAAAAACAAACTGTTTAACTGTAATTTGTAATGGAAGATAGTGAATCTAGAAAGGATGGCTGGGACCAAATTTTGTTAATTGAAGTGTTTTTCAATGATGAATCAAAGTGTTTGCATTTTGGGGCACCTGGGTTGCTCACTCAGTTAAGTGACTTTGGCTCAGGTCGTGATCTCACGGTTCATGGGTTCAAGCCTTTGGGCTCTGTGCTAACATTTTTTAAAAAGAATATACAGTGCATCTGTATAGATGTATAAGATGTAGAGGAAAAGTTACGTACGGTACAAATGTGCACCCAATGCAGTACTCAGAACAGTGATACTCAACTCCTTTAGAGTCTAAAGAAAAATAAAGCAAGAGAGAGAGAGGAAAAGAATTAATGACCCTACTTTCGGAAATAAAAATGATGTCCGGAACAGTGACATTCTAAGAGTTACTTTCTTCAAAATCTGTCAGTCATTTAATCTGCTTTAAAATCCTTACAATAAGGCTAATAGGAAAGAAATGGAGTTTCTTTTTTCTTCTTTCAGTATCACTTTACAAATGCTCTTAAATGAGTATGCATTACATTTAGAATTATTTTTTATTTTGAGAGAGTGAGAGCATGCTCACGAGAGGGGGAGGGGCTGTATACATCATGCCACACCACACGCAGGGCTCTGTCTCATGACTGAGAAAATGACCTGAGCCAAAATTCAGAGTCACATACCCAACCGAATTAGCCACTCAGGCACCCGTAGAATTATTACTAAAGAGTTTTTTAACACATGAGAATTTGGAAACCACATAGGGGAATTTCCGAAATATACAGATTTATAGAAATACATGCCTTTAAAAATATATTCTTGTCTTAGAGGTCAGTAAATGAAATGGCAGAGAAGTTGATTGTCACAGTGCTAGTGACAGTTTTATTACCTCGCATGCACATGGAGATGGCCCTATATTTTTATTTCTTTAATTGCATTGTTGGTTTTCTCAGTAACAAAGTTACAAGGAGTACTGCTTTCAGAAGTGAGGGTGCCTGGGTGGATCAAGTCAGTTGAGCATCCAACTCTTGATTTCAGCTCAGGTTATGATCCCAGGGTCATGGGATTGAGCCCTGATTCGGGCTCCACACTGAGTGTGGAGCCTGCTTAAGATTCTCTCTCTATTACTCTGCCCCTCTCCCTGACTCACACTCTCTCTTAAAAACGGGGGAAGGGGCGGGGGGAAGAGTTACCTGAAAAGTTTAACAGGAGAAACTCATTAATGAAAGCTGCCTGAGGCAGCTACGCCATACGGAATAGGAATAATATGATGTTTGTATTCTCCCCTGAAAAAGCTTGAATCTTTTCCACAGTCTTCGTTTAAACATGAGTAAGAATAGCACTGGGAATATTAATCACAAAAAGGATGTGGCCCTCTGACTCAGCTCTAACCCTTTTCTGCTGTACCTCTTGAGTCTGAGCTCCTCATCATGCTTTTTAGCAGTATGACGTCAAGTGCTTCAGATGAATACTTAAATCTAAATTAGATGCAAGTGGTAAGGTTTCTCCTGTCTGAAATGAGTACTTACTTCTCTTCCTCTTATGTCTGAAGAAATGCTACCTGATTTGGGCACTAGATGGTTCCTTCCAAGGGAGCAGTGGGAGGTCTGTAGTTAAAAATCGAATTCTATAAAATGGGGTAGGGGAGGAAAAAGGCATTTTTTGATCTCTATTGTATGCCAATATTTTCTTAAATGCTAGATACATAAAAACGACAGAGTCCACATCATTCAGCAACAAACAACCTTTAAGAGTAAGGCATGCAGACTTGTAAACCACTGGTAAGGTGGTAAGTGAGGGAATTACACTGATAGCAAAGATTACAGATAAATTCATTCTTCCTGGGAGATTTTAGAAAACTTCACAATATAATGTGTTGGAAAGAGCTGGAGAGGAAGATTAGGGAGGCGATGGAGAGGAGTCAATAAAAAAAAGCCATACTCCTTTTAATCATTCTCTCCAGTAAGCTGAAATGCTTTGTGTAAATGAGGTGTGTGCACAGACGGAGGGGGAAAAACTTAAGCTAATGTTTTATAAAGGATGAAAGTGAACATAACTAAGTGATCAAAATGTGTAGTACAGATTTGATAACTACATAAGATATAATCTACCTTCAAGTCTCTGGGTAAAATATCATAAATGACTTAGGATGAACTTATTTAAGAGTACCACCTGGTAGGAAAAAAGTAGCCGTCCAAAAGGTTTGGCCTAGAAAATAAATGTTAATGGGGAAAAAAGGTCCTGCAAATATTTTAGGAAATACTTATGGACCAGGAATATGTATAAAATCATGTTGTATATATTCTGGAAGATGTGACCATACAGTGGTAAGCTCTATATAGTCAAATTGACCAGTCCATACCTCCAGAAAAGCACTTAAGCCAGTAATACCCTAAGGCATAAATGGAGGGCAAATGTGGAATTGTGTCCCAGTGTGCCCAAAGCAGCTCAATATGGATATCCCTAGCTAGTTTTCAAATAGAATATTAGCTACATTGGGCATATGTTGCTTTTAGATATCTAACCAGTGTGTGTTGGAGCAGGAGAGCAAACCAGATAGTGGAACTTCTTTTATACCAGAGTTTACAGTCTTCAATCTATAGATATTGATGCTTTTCCTGTATTGGGTATTTGTTTTAAGAACCTATCTAGGATGGTGGTGATGGTTACAGAGTACCGTGAGCATGCTTAGTACCACTTAACTGTACACTTAAAAATGGCTAAAATGGTACATTTTATATACCATGTACAAATATATGTATAAATATAAATATGTATATTTAACCACAATTTTAAAAAAGAAAAACTCATATTTAACTTTTAATAGTAGTATTTTCATCTTGAATCTTGTGAAACTCAGATAATTTTACATCTTTTATTTACCGTTTAAGAAGTTCTTAAATTTAAGCATCAAGTAGTTACCTGTGTATAATTTCCCTTTCTTATATATAAAGAAATCAGTTATCAATTTGAATTTAGAAAGTACTATTTGCAGAGAACAAAGCATTTTTTAAGAATCCTATTTATTAATCATTTTATGCTCTAAAGCTTCCCAGATAGTTATGAATGGTACTAGTAATTATGTACTAATTCTTGTGCACAGTAATAGTTATTTACAGTGGGGAAAAACTTCAGGGGAGCGTAACTAACATTAAGTTTGTCAAAACTGGTCCAGGATTTAAAATGTCTGGTCCCTTTCCTGTACTCAGAGATATAGCCATGTCACCATCCTGTGGTTGCCTAATTCATTCTTATTTTTCAGGTACATACATAAACATTCATACCTGAAAAATATTCACCAGTTTAATATTCTTCTGAATCTCATAGTGGAGTCTTGTTTGGAGGTGTTTGGGCTCCCTCCCCCATCCCTCACCCCTCACACACACATACTCATGATGTGTCTACTTCTAGAAAAGACAAAAAACAGGGCCTTATTGGCTTGAAAGATACCAGCACCTTAAAAGAGAAAAAAACAACTCATCAGTGTAATGAGAAAATTTGGGATCTGAGAGAGAACAGTTGTTTAGTTTCTGTTACAAGACACACATGATGGCAAAAGACAAATTGATCTGTTTTAATTAAGCTAAAGCATTAGACCATTAAAATGAATGTTGAACCGTGCCAGCGAGTGTGTTGAATATAATGCGTTACTTAAAACTTTTAGTAACTAGAGCTTTTTACCTGTTTACAAGAGAGATGTGATGGCACTGTCAACTAAATTGTTGTGAAATGAATAAAATGCATAAAAGACTTTAAAACCAACCCTCTTTTACTCATTAAAGTCTTGTAGTGCTTCATTAATTTTAACGGTATAATCTGGTTCTGACTGAAGTGCACCAGAATGTAGTCAGTGCCTCATCAGTACTGATGAGTTCCCAGTAATCACGCCATGATGGCAAATCACATGTCTGTGTTTACATCTACTCCGGACATGTTTGCCCATGTCTTCAGGAGAACAGCTTTTGCATTCCAGGAGCCTGGTGTCTTCTTTTTGAACCTCATATACATTATTTAAAATAGATTTCGGGGGCCTGGCTGGCTTAGTCGGTTGAGCGTCTGACTTTCGCTTAGGTCATGATGTCGCGGTTCATGGGTTCGAGCCCCGCGTCGGGCTCTGTGCTGACTGCCAGCTCAGAGCCTGGAGCCTGTTTCAGAGCCTGTGACTCCCTCTCTCTCTGACCCTCCCCTGCTCACGCTGTCTCTCTCTCTCTCTCTCCTAGAAATAAATAAAACATTAAAAAATTAAATTAAAAAAAAAAGATTTCTATTTTCAGGCTGCTCTTATACAACTCAGTTCTATGCAAAGATTTTGTGGAGTTGCCAAAATAAAACATTTCTTCCCCATATCTTCAGATTCAATATACAGAAAGTCTACTTTTTGAAAAGGAGTCTGATGTATGTATATCTTAAAAAACAAATAATAGTATCAGTTCATTCCATTTACACTGTAGTTCTAAGATTCATAAAACTAAAAAGTTTAATTCAAGTAAAATTAGTCTACAGTGTTATAATAGTTTCAGGTGTGCAGCATAATGATTCAGTCATCTTACACATTTCTCAGTGCTCATCATAAGTATACTCTTAATCCCCTTTACCTGTTTCACCTGTTTGCCTCCCCGCTCTACCTCCTTACGCTCTGGCAGCCACAAGTTCTATATTAAGAAACTGGTTTATGATTTCTTTTTTCTTGAATTCTACATATGAATGAAATCATAGAGCATTTGTCTTTCTCCGACTGATTTCACTTACCATTATACTTTCTAGATCCATCCATGTGGTCAAATGACAAGATTTCATGCTTTTTAATGGCTGAGTAATCCTCCACTGTATATATGTACCACATCTTCTTAAATCCTGCTTTTACAATTCCATAATTAAATCTCTCAAACTGATTTACTCATTATCAAATATAAATTCTTCCTACAGAAAAGATAGATGATTATTGTGCTACTTCTTTAATCTTTGACTTCTGATATAGATATATTTTTTTTAATGTTTTATTTATTTCTGAGGTGGGGGGGCAGTGTGAGCAGGGGAGGGTCAGAGAGAGAGGGAGATACAGAATCCAAAGCAGACTCTGGGCTCTGAGCTAGCTGTCAGTACAGAGCCCAGTGTGGGGCTCGAACCCACAAACTGTGAGATTATGACCTGAGCCAAAGTCAGACGCTTAACCGCTTAACTGACTGAGTCACCCAGGTGCCCCTTTTTATTTTTATTTTTTTAATGTTTTATTTATTTCTAGGAGAGAGAGAGACAGCGCGAGCAGGGGAGGGTCAGAGAGAGAGGGAGTCACAGACTGAAACAGGCTCCAGGCTCTGAGCTGGCAGTCAGCACAGAGCCCGACGCGGGGCTCGAACCCATGAACCGCGAGCTCATGACCTAAGCGAAAGTCGGACGCTTAACCGACTAAGCCACCCAGGCGCCCCCCAGGTGCCCCTTTTTAATGCTTATTTATTTTTGAGACAGAGACAAAGTGTGAGCGGAGGAGGGGCAGAAAGAGAGGGAGACACAGAATCTGAAGCAGGCTCCAGACTCTGTGCCCAACACTGGGCTCCAAACCACGAACTGTGAGATTGTGAGATCATGACCTGAGTCAAAGTTGGACGCTTAACTGACTGAGCCACTCAAGTGGCCCTCTGGTATGGATATTTTTACAGCACTAGAATAAGTGACTCAAAAGATGTAAGGATCCAAAGCAAGTAATCAGATTGTCTAACCACATCCCTCCCATAGGAGGAAACCAGAGTATTGAGACATAAGTAACGACTGGGAAGGGTTTTCTTCAATGATGTAAAAGGTCTGTCCACCAGATGTGACCGTCCTCTTTTCTAGATTCCATGATAACCATTCGCCTTCTTTTCACATAGGTTTTGTAGTTTTTTTTTGTGATTTTTGTTTGTTTTGTTTGTTGCAGAAAGGATAAAATATAATTTGGCTGCTTTTTCTGAATCCCCTGATTGTAGACTTGGAGTTCTTTGGTTTGATCTTCCAGATGACTAATATCCATTATGTGCAGATTTTTCTAGTTTAATCCTCAGATGACTATTTACCTTTTTTTCTTGAGGGTTTTAAGCATCCTTCATAGATGGTCTGTATCTCAATGAAGTTATAAGCCCATGCGTAATTACCTAGATGTATTAAAAATAATAAATTCAGGTGACCTTTGAATAGCATGGGTATGAATTGCATGGATCTACTTATATGTGGATTTTTTTTCAGATATTGTAAATGTATTTTCTCTTTAGGATATTCTTGACCTTTTTTCTAACCATTATAAGAACAGAGTACATAATAGTTATACAAAATCTGTGTTAATTGACTATGCTATTTGTAAGGCTTCTGGTCAACAGTAGACTATTAAGTTTTGGGGAGTCAAAAGTTATATGTGGATTTTTGACTATGCAGGGGATCAGCACCCCTAACCCCCACATTATGTGGGGGTCAACTGTATTTTAAATGTGGAGAGATGGTGATTACTTCATTTCTACCTTGATTATTAAATTAAATACAATAGATACTCCATAATTTATACCAAAGTTTTCTTCTTTTGTAATTAATAGCAGCTACATATCTCCTCACATTAAAAAGTTAGGAGGTACTAGGAGGTACTCGGAGTACCTCCTGGTTTTCCCTTGTATTGTTGTAACAGTGTAAAATAAGACCAATCCCAATAGGCTGCAATTGCCAAGGCTTTAGGATTGAAGGTTTTGCCCACACAGAAGATAAGGCACCAATGTCAGCCAAAGTTGAAAATGAGGAAAATTTAGAATGGATAATGGATGCAGCTGAAGAGAAATACTATTTGCAACAATGGGGAATTTAGTTCATACCACTAACCTGCCTTTTGTAAGATCTCCCATTAGAAAGTGAGATTCAGTGAAGGAAGCTTCTTCCAGAAGTAAGTGTGTGTTATGCAAAGAGTAGATGGTAGTGGCCATGAAAATATATTACTGAGATCCTTTCCTGCAGGGGGTATAATTGACTGATAGCTCCAGGTACAGCCCCTCTGGATCAACTGAGGCCAGGGTTCTTGTGGTCTTCTTGCAGCCCATAAATGAGCAAGGCACATTCTTACCTTAGGAGATGCATGACTCTTCTAACAGGCATGAAGACTTAGCCTGCATGAAACTCTCCTGGACCTTTATGGTAGTCTGGGACTTCGTGTCTTCCTCTGTCTAGTGTCATGATTTGAACACATGTGCTTCTCCCGTTCCCCCCTCCATATAGCACTTTCATGGTGAATCCTGGCATGGCATCTGCTTCCCAGCAGATCCAAGCAGTTGATACTCTTGTCCTTTGAATTCTTCCAGAGACTTTGTCAACTAGTCCTATGGAATACTGAGAAAGGAATGTTAGGTATTTGTTTATTTCCTCTTACTGACCTTACTAAATGGATACATATTTAGAATTTTAAGTGTTCTTAGTGGATTTACATGTACATAATTAGAAAATGTCCTCTCTTTTTCTTTTTAAGACTTAAAACGAGGAACATTTTATTATCTTTTAAGATTATTTGGGTTGCCTGGGCTGAGCTGAGTGGTTTCTTATATTTTGGAGATTTACCGGTTTTATCATGTGCATCCATAGTTTTTTGTTGTTACTTTGAATAGTATTCAGACTGTTATTAAAATCAGCACTTTTAGGGGCACCTGGGTGGCTGTCGATTAAGTGACCAATTTGAGCTCAGGTCATGATCTCATGTTTCTTGGGTTCGAGCCCCATGTTGGACTCTGTGCTGACAGCCTGGAGCCTGCTTCAGATTCTGTCTCCTTTTCTCTGTCTCTTCCCTGCTCTTACTCCGTCTCTGTCAAAAATAAACATTTAAAAAAATCCACATTTTTGCATCTTCCGTTGTCTTCAGGGTATCAATCTCCTGACTTTGTATGTTTCTTAAATTTTAATTCAAGCAGAGTTAACATACAGTGTTATATTCATTTCAGGTGTACAATACAGTGATTGAACAATTCTATACATTACTCAGTGCTCATCAAGATAAGTGTGCTCTTAATCCCCTTGACCTATTTCACCCATTCCCCTCACTCACCTCCCCTCTTGTAACCATCAGTTTATTCTCTGTAGTTAAAAGAGACTGTGTTTTGTTTTGTTTTTTTTCCCTTTGTTTTCTTTCTTAAATTCCACATAGGAGTGAAATCATGTAGGATTTGTCTTTCTCTGACCTATGTCATTTAGTGTTATAGTCTCTATCTAGATCCATCTATTTTGTAGCAAATGGCAAGTTCTCATTCTTTTTTATGTCTGAGTAATATTATGGTTTTTTTAAAAATTTTTAATGTTTTTTATTTATTTCTGAGAGAGAGAGAGAAAGACAGTGTGAGCAGGGGAGGGTCAGAGAGAGAGAGAGATACAGAATCTGAAACAGCCTCCAGGCTCTGAGCTGCCTGTCAGTACAGAGCCCAATGCGGGGCTCGAACCCAAGAACCGTGAGATCATGACCTGAGCTGAAGTCAGACGCCTAACCAACGGAGCCACCCAGGCTCCCCTGAGTAATATTATGTTGTATTTATATACCACATCTTTATCCATTCCTCTGTCAGTGGACACTCGACCTGCTTCCATAATTAGGCTATTGTAAATAATGCTGCAGTAAACATAGGGGAGCATATGTCTTTTCAAATTATTGCTTTTGTGTTCTTCAGGTAAATAGCCAGTCATGAAATTACTGCGTTATATGGTGATTCTGTTTTTAATTTTTTGAAGAATCTCCATTCTGTATTCCACAGTGGGTGCACCAGTTTGCATTCCCACCAGCAGTGCAACAGAATTTCTTTTTCTCCACATCCTTACCGCAGTTGTTTTTGGTTTGTTTGTTTTTTATGTTCGCCATTCTCACAGGTATGAGATGCTACCTCATTGTGGTTTTGATTTGTATTCCCTGATGATGAGCGATGTTGAGCATCTTTTCATGTGTCTCTTAGCCATCTGTATGTCATCTTTGGAGAAATGTCTGTTCAAATGCTTGTTTTTCAGATTGCATTATTTGTATTTTTGGTGTTGAATTCTAGAAGTTCTCCATAGGTTTTGGAAACTAAACCTTTAGCAGATACATTATTGGCAAATATCTTCTCCCATTAGGTTGTCCATCTTTTAGTTTTGCTGATTATTTCCTTTGCTGTGTAGAAACTTATTTTGATATGGTTCCAGTAGTTTATTTTTGCTTTTGTTTCCCTTGCTTTAGGAGTAATGCATAGAAAAATATTGCTACAGCCAATGTCAGAGAAACTTCCTGTACTTTCTTCTGTGACTTTTATGGTTTCCGGTCTCACATTTAGATCCATAATTCATTTTGGGCTTATTTTTGTGTATGGTATAAGAAAGTTGTCCCGTTTCATTCTTCTGCATGTAGCTGTCCGGTTCTCCCAGCACCATTTGTTGAAGAGACTTTTTCCCATTGCATAGTCTTGCCTCCTTAATCAAAGAATAATTGCATAATTGTGGGTGTTTTTTCTGGGCTCTCTATTCTGTGCTATTGATCTATACATCTGTTTTTGTGCCAGTACCATACTGTTTTAATTATTGCAGCTTTATAGTTTATCTTGAAATCTGGGATTTCAGTCTGAGTTCTGTTCTTTTTCAAGATTGCTTTGGCCATTTGGCGGTTTTTGTGGTTCCATACAAATTTTAGGACTATACTAGTTCTGTGAAAAATGCTGTCGGTATTTTGATAAGGACTGAATTAAATCTGTAGATTGCTTTGGGTAGTATAGATATTTTAGCAGTATACTTCCAATCCACGAGCATAGACTATCTTTCCATCTGTTTGTGTCATCTTAAATTTCTTTCATCAGTGTCTTACATTTTTCAGAGTTAAAGGTCTTTGACCTCCTTGGTTAAGTCTTTTCCTAGGTGTTTTATTACTAGGGGAGAGGCAGTTGTAAACAGTACTGTTTTCTTAATTTCTCTTTCTAATGTGTCATTTTTACTGTAGAGAAAGGCAGTGGATTTCTGTATTTTGATTTTGTATCCTGCAACCTTACTGAATTTGTAGTAGTTTTTACATGGAGTAATTAGGATTTTCTTTCTTTCTTTCTTTCTTTCTTTTTTTTTTTTTTTTTTTTTGAGACACTGATTGTGCTTATAGGGGGTTAGAGAAACAGTAGAATGAGAGACAAAAAACTGGGGCGAGAGCCCAAGCATTGCAGGTGACAGGACCCCTAGAACTCCTCACTCTTATCCTCACCATCCATGATCTCCGTTCCCACTTCTTTATAATCTTTCTTCAGGGCAGCCAGGTCTTCTCAGACCCCAGGGAACTCCCCTTCCTCCATGCCTTCACCCATGTACCGGTGCACAAATGCCTGTTTGGCATACGTCAGGTGAAACTTGTGGTCGAGGCAGCCCAGGCCTCAGCAAGTCTCCCCTGGGCACCACTTCTCAATGGAAGAGCATGCAGCAGGCCATGTATTTACCATGGCGAGGGTCACAGTTGACCACCTGATTGGAGGGTTCAAAGCAGGTGTTGGTGATCTCTGCCATGTTGCATTGAATGTGTAGATGGCTTTGGGTAGTATTTTAACAATATTTATTCTTCCAGTCCATGAGCATGGAATGTTTTTACATTTCTTTGTGTTTTCTTCAATTTCCTTCGTAAGTTTTCTATAGTTCTTATCATGCAGATCTTTTACATTTGCTTAGGTTTATTCCTAGGTATTTTATGGGTTTTGGTGCATTTGTGAATGGGATCAGTTTGTTTATTTCTCTTTCTGTGGTTTCATCATTGGTGTATAAAAATGCAACTGATTTCTGTATGTTGATTTTGTACCCTGCAACTTTGCTGAATTCATGGATCAGTTCTAGTAGGCTTCTGGTGGAGTCTGTCAGGTTTTCCATTTAGAGTATCATGTCATCTGCGAAGAGTGAAAGTTTGACTTCCTCTTTGCCAATTCTGATGCCTTTGATTTCCTTTTGGTGTCTGATGGCTGATGCTAGGACTTCCAGCACTATGTTAAACAGCAGTGGGTGAGAGTGGGCATCCCTGTCGTGTTCCTGATCTCAGGGGGAAAGCTCTCAGTTTTTCCCCATTGAGGACGATATTAGCTGTGGGCTGTTCATAAGTGGCTCTTATGATTTTAAGTAAGTTCCTTCTATCCCGACTTTGTCTAGGGTGTATATTAAGAAAGGATGCTGTATTTTGTCAAAAGCTTTTTCTGCATCTATTGACCGGATCATATGGTTCTTTTCTTTTGTTAATGTGATGTATCACATTGATTAATTTGCAAATATTGAACCAGCCCTGTAACCCAGGAATGAATACCACTTGATGATGGTGGATAGTTCTTTTTATATGCTGTTTAATTTGATTTTCTAGTATCTTTTTAAGAATTTTTGCATCCATATTCATCAAGGATATTGGCCTGTTGTTCTCTTTTTTTACTGGGTCTCTGTCTGCTTTGGGAATCAAAGTGATGCTGCCCTCTCTCTCTGCCCCTCGCCAGCTTGCACATGTGCTTGCTCACTCAAATAGCAATCTACACATTTAATAAAATCCCTATCAAAATACTGCCAGCATTTTTCACAGAGCTAGAACAAACAATCCTATAGTTGGTATGGAATCACAAAAGACCCTAAATAGCCAAAGCAACTTGAAAAGCAAAACTGAGTCATCACAATTCCAGACTTCAAGTTATATTACAAAGCTATAGTGATCAAGACAGTATGGTACTAGCACAAAAACAGATGCATAGATCAGTGGAACAGAATAGAAAACCCAGAAATGGACCCACAACTCTGTGGTCAACTAATCTTTGACAGAGCAAGAAAAAATATCAAAAGGGAAAAGGATAATTTCTTCAACAAGTGGTGTTAAGAAAACTGGACCACTTTCTAACACCATACACAAATTCAAAAGGGATGAAAGATCTAAATGTGAGACCTGAAACCATGAGAATACAGGTAATAACCTCTTTGATGATGGCTATAGCAACTTCCTACTTGATATGTCTCTGGAGGCCAAGGAAAAAAGCAAAAATGAACTATTGGGACTTAAGATAAAAAACTTAAAAGGCAACCTTTGGAATGGGAGAAGATATTTGTAAATTACCTATCTGATAAAGAGATAGCATCCAAAATATACAAAAACTTTTAATATTCAACACCCCAAAAACAATCCAGTTTAAAAAGGGACAGACGAGAAAAAGTGCAAGTCCAAAATCTAACAGCTCACCTAAAGGAACTAGAGGCAGAGCAACAAGAACGCCCTAAACCCAGTAGAAGAAGAGAAATAGTAAAAATTAGAGCAGAAATAAACAACATAGAGACCAAAGAAATGATTGAACAGATCCATGAAACCAAGAGTTGGTTTTTTGAAAAAGTAAACAAAATTGACAAACCTCTAGCCAGACTTATCCAAAAGAAAAGAGAGAGCACCCAAATAGACAAAATTATGAATGAAAATGGACTTATTACAACCAACCCCTCAGAAATACAAGCAATCATCAGGGAATACTATGAAAAATTATATGCCAACAAATTGGACAACTTAGAAGAAATGGACAAATTCCTAAACACACACTCACTACCAAAATTCACACGGGAAGAAATAGAAAACCTGAACAGACCTATAACGAGTGAAGAAATTGAATCAGTGATCAAAAATCTCCCAACAAATAAGAGCCCTGGACCTGATGGCTTCCCTGGGGAATTCTACCAGACATTTAAAACAGAATTAATCCCAATTCTTCTCAAGCTATTCCAAAACATAGAAAGCGAAGGAAAACTCTCAGACTCATTTTATGAAGCCAGCATCACACTGATTCCCAAGCCAGACAGAGATCCAGCAAAAAAAGAGAACTACAGGCCAATATCCTTGATGAATACGGATACAAAAATTCTCAACAAGATCCTTGCAAATCGAATCCAGCAGCATATCAAAAGAATCATCCACCAAGATCAAGCGGGATTCATTCCTGGGTTACAGGGCTGGTTCAACATTCGCAAATCAATCAATGTGATACATCATATCAATAAAAGAAAAGATAAAAACCATATGATCCTGTCAATAGACACAGAAAAAGCATTTGACAAAATACAGCATCCCTTCTTAATAAAGACTCTCGAGAAAGTTGGGATAGAAGGAACCTACTTAAACATCATCAAAGCCATCTATGAGAAGCCTTCAGCTAACATCATCCTCAACGGGGAAAAACTGAGAGCTTTCCCCCTGAGATCAGGAACACAACAGGGATGTCCACTCTCACCACTGCTGTTTAACACAGTGCTGGAAGTCCTAGTATCAGACATCAGACACCAAAAGGAAATCAAAGGCATCAGAATTGGCAAAGAGGAAGTCAAACTTTCCCTCTTCGCAGATGACATGATACTCTACATAGAAAACCCGACAGACTCCACCAGAAGCCTACTAGAACTGATCCAAGAATTCAGCCAAGTTGCAGGGGACATCTCTTCAAATAAGACATACAGGTAACTAATGGATAAATGAAAAGATGCTCAATGTCATTCATCATTAGGGAAATGCCAATCAAATGTACAATGAGAAAACCCCTCATACCTATAAGAATGGCTAAAATTAATAACTCAGGAAATAACATTGCTGGTGAGGATGCAGAGAAAGGGGGAACCCTCTTAAACTGTTAGTGGGAATGCAAACTGGTGAAGCCACTGTGGGAAACTATATGGAGATTCCACACAAAGTTAAAAGAACTATCTTATGATCTAGCAATTGCCCTGCTAGGTATTTACCCAAAGGATACAAACATAATGATTTGAAGTGATATATGCAACCCAATGTTTATAGCAGCATTAACAATAATAGCCAAATTATGGAAAGACCCCAAGTATCCATCAACTGATGAATAAAGAAATTGAGGTATATCAGGGCACCTGGGTAGCTCAGTTGGTTAAGCATCTGACCCTTGGTTTTGGCCCGGGTCATGATCTCATGGTTCATGATGTCAGGCTCCATGCTGATGGTGCAGCCTCCTCTCTCTAGCCCTTTCCCCACTTGCTCTCTGTGTCTCTGTCTCTCACACTTAAAAAAAAAGTTGTGATGTGTATATTGTATATATATGTATACATACATATGCAATATATGTGGAATATTACTCAGCCATCAAAAGAATGAAATATTGATGTTTGCAACAATATGGATGGAGCTAAAGAATATCATACTAAGTAAAATAGGTCAAAGACAAAACTTCAGTCACATGTGGAATTTAAGAAACAGGTGAATATGTGGGAGAAAAAGAGAGTCAAACCGTGAAACAGATTCTTAACTGTAGAGAACAAACAGGATTGCTGAGGAGAGGTGGGCAGAGGGGGTGGCTTAAATGGGTGGTAGATATTTAAGGAGGGCACTTGTAATGAGTACTGTATGTTGCAAATGATGAATCACTAAATTTTACACCTGAAACTAATATTACAGTATATGCTAACTAACTGGAATTTAAATAAAAACTGAAAAAGGAAAAAGTATGGAAAAATTTTGCCCTTGGTCATATAGTTGACTAGTGACAGAGCCTGAATTTAAGGGAAACCTTTTGACCTCAAAACAACTTCTTCTTCTTTTTTTTTCTTTTTTTACAAATAGTTTATTGTCAAATTAGTTTCCACATAACACTCAGTGCTCATCCCCACAAGTGCCCTCCTCCATGCCCATCCCTCTCCCCCCCCACATCCATCAGTCCTCATTTTTTGTCAGCATTCAAGAGTCTCTCATGGTTTGCCTCTCTCCCTTTCCCCACCATTTCCGCCCTTCTTCTCCCCCTTGTTCCTCCATCAAGTTCCTCCTAATCCTCCTATACGTGCAAACATATGGTATTTGTCCTTCTCTGCCTGACTTATTTCGCTCAGCATAACACCCTCAAGGTCCATCCATGTTGCTACACATGGCCAGATTTCATTGTTTCTCATTGCTATGTAGTATTCCATGGTATAGATAAACCACATCTTCTTGATCCATTCATCTGTTGATGGACACTTAGGCTCTTTCCATGTTTTAGCTATTGTGGAGAGTGCTGCTATGAACATTGGGGTACATGTGCTCCTATGCATCAGCATTTCTGTATCCCTTGGGTAAATTCCTAGCAGTGCTATTGCTGGGTCATAGGGGAGTTCTATTGTTAGTTTCCTTAGGAACCTCCACACTGTTTTCCAGAGGGGCTGTACCAGTTTACATTCCCACCAACAGTGTAGGAGGGTGCCTGTTTCTCCACATCCTCGCCAGCATCTAGAGTTCTCTGATTTGCTCATTTTAGCCACTCTGACTGGCATGAGGTGATATCTCAGTGTGGTTCAAAACAACTTCTTGTGGCCGCTTCCAAAACATGTTCCTGTATGACTTTTGGCCTGAGAGAGAATAACCAATTACCCATGAGCCAACATATTTATGATGATGCTGTGGCAGCACAGAAGTCAAGGAGAAGGACACGTTTCTCTTCCCCCATGGAAGAGAAGCAGAATGGTTTCCCAGTCGCCAAAGCCAACTCTTTCTGCATTCTGCTTCAAATGCAAAGAATGTTGCAAATTAAAATGGTCCTGTGATTCAGAACAATATTCTGTTCATATCATTGCTTCATGAATGTTGATTGAACTAGACCTTGGGAAATGGGAACTACTTGCATGCTATGACTACTTTGGCTGAATTACGACATTGAACTAAAATTTTAATAGTTATAAGTCTCTTTATCTCTTTCAGTAGACTCACATAAAACATCTTTTATTTGCACTATAACATTGCCAATGTGCTTGTTTTGTGTGCCAGAAGTATAACTTAGCACAACTTCTGCAAACAGGATTATATCTATCAAATATTTGGCAATGCTTGAGGAGAAAGAATGTTCTCTTATCCAATTTAGATGCTGTTACATGTTCTGAAAATTGTCTGAGGAGCAGTCAGGGAAGGATATTTAATGAATATGGAGATTTCAACAAAAATTGAAATGCCAGATTGAGCATTAGGAATTCATTGTAGACATGGTTATTAAATGCGTGTCTTTAGATATAAATA
The DNA here is from genome assembly GCA_017311185.1 of Proteles cristata cristata. NCBI lineage: Eukaryota > Metazoa > Chordata > Mammalia > Carnivora > Hyaenidae > Proteles > Proteles cristata. The sequence goes on from JAESUZ010000956.1 coordinate 174,940, forward strand.
TCTTGTTCTTAAAAAGGAAAGTTACAGATGAATAATTCCTGGTAATACAATAAAGGTCAAATAGCCTTATAAATCAGGAATTTCAAATGTAGGTAAGGTAATTAAAGTCTGTGGGCAAACTAATATTCAATGCAAATATAGTTTTGATATTGATGAGTAGAACTAGTGGCAGAGGTGACAAATGAGTTAAGTAAAAATACAACAAAAAAGAAGAGATATTCGCCATACATTCTGTGCTGTAGATCTGTTAATTCTTCCTGTTAATTATGCTGTTTGGGATGATGTAATACAGATTTCAAAAATTTCTTTTTTCCCCCTGTGACTGTTTTCATTCCTGTACTTTTCATCTTTTTTTTTTTTATTTTATAACTGGAAGTTTGTAAGTCTTAATCCACACGACTTATTTCAGTGATTTTACACTCACACTCAACTTCCCCTTTAACAAACAGTAGTTTGTTTTCTGTATTTATAGATCTGTTCGTTTTTCATTGTTGTGTGTTTGTCATTCCGCATTTAAATGAAATCATATGGTATTTCCTTGTTCTCTAACTTCTTTCACTTGGCAAAATACTCTAGATCCACCCATGCTGTTGCAAAGGGCAAGATCTCATTCTTTTTTACAGTTGAGTAATGTTAGGTTGTGTGCATAGATGACCTCTTCTTAATCTGTTTACCTTGTCCGTTGACATACTGATGCCGCATCATGTCTCTTGTAAATATTGCTGTAGTAACCATGGGGGTTGGATATACCTTTTTAACATTGTGTCTTTGTTTTTTTTGGGTAAATAGCCAGTAGTGGAATTACTAGATTGTATGGTATTTCTATTTTGAATGTTTTGAGGAACCTCCAGTTTTCCATAGTGGATGCACCCATTTACATTGCTACCAACAGTGCACAAGGGCTCCTTTTCTTCCACATCCTCATCAACACTTGTCATTTCTTGTCCTTGTGATTCTGGCCATTCTGACAGGTATGAGGTGATATCTCATTATGATTTTGGTTTGCATTTCCTTGATGATAGTGATGTGGAGCATCTTTTCATGTATCTGGTGGCCATATGTATGTCTTCTTGGGGCAAAATGTCTATTCAGGTCCTCTGCCCATCTTTTTTTTTAAATTTTTAAGTTTATTTTTGATATAGAGAGAGACAGAGCATGAGCAGAGGAGGGGCAGAAAGAGAGAGGGAGACATAGAATCTGAAGTAGGCTCCAGGCTCCAAACTGTCAGCACAGAGCTGGTTGCGGGGCTCGAACTCACAAACTATTATGAGATCATGACCTGAGCTGAAGTCAGACATTTAACCAACTGAGCCACTGAGCTGAAGTCAAGACACGTAACCAACTGAGCCACCCAGGTGCCCCGTTCTGCCCATCTTTTAATCTGATTATTTGTTTTCTTATTTAATTGTGTAAGTACTTTGCTATTTTGAATATGAACCCCTTAATGGAAATATTACTGGTACATATTGGTAGGTTACCTTTATGGTCTATTGATGGCTTCCTTCACTATGTAAAAGCTTGTTATTTTGTGGTGGTCCCAGTGGCTTACTCTTATTTTTGTTTTATTTGCCTGATGCGACCTACCATAGATTTACTACTGAGGCCATTGTCCAAGGATTTACTGGGTCTTTAATCCATCTTGAGTTTATTTTTGCACATGGTGTAAGAAAATGGTCCATTTTCATTCTTTTGCATGTAGCTGTCCAGTTTCCCCAGCACCATTTATTGACTGTCTTTCCCTATTGTATACTCTTGTCTCCTTTGCCTGTAGATTAACTGATCATGGATTTGTTTCTGAGCTTTCTTGTTCCATGGATCTGTGTGTCTCTTTTTGCACTGGCACCATACTGTTATCACTACAGCCTTGCTCTTCATCTTGAAATCTGCAGTTGTGATACCTCCAGCTTTGTTCTCTCTTAAGGCTGCCTTGGCTGTTCACCGTCTTTTTTGGGTTCACAGAAATTTGGAGATTATTTATTCTAGTTTGGTGGAAAATGCTAGTGGTGTTTTGATAGGAATTGCATTGAATCTGTACGTTGTTTGAGCAGCACAGATATTGCAACGATGTTCATTCTTGCAGTTCATGAGAATGTTCTATCTTTCCATTTGTGTAGTCTTGCAATTTCTTTCATGGTATCTTCCAGTTCTAAGAGGATACGTCTTTCACTTCCCTGGTTAAATTTGTTCATAGGTGTGTGTTCTCTTTAGGTGCAATTGTAAAAGGGATGGTTCTTAATTTCTGTTCCTTTGTTATTGGTGTGTAGATGTGCAACAGATTTCTGTATATTGATTTCACATATTCTGATACTTCCTGGTTTGTTTTTTTATGGGAACCTTAGGTTTTGTATGTATAGTATCATGTCATCTGCAAGTAGTGACAGTTTGCCTCTTCATTTCCAATCTGGATGCCTTTCATTTCTTTCTGTTGTCTGACTGCTGTGGCTAGGATGTCCAGTACTATGGTGAATAAAAGTAGTGAGAGTGGACATGTTCATCATCTTCCTGATCTTAGAGGAAAAACTCCATTTTTCACCCTTTAAGTAGCGTAGTTAGCTGTCAGTTGTTCATATAAAGTCTTTATTCTGTTGATGTCTGTTTCTCCTGAACCTACTTTGGGTGAGAACTTCTATTGTGAATGGATGGTGTATTTTGTCAGATGCTTTCTCTACATCTGTTGAGATGATTGTATGGTTTTTATCCTTCCCTTTATTATTATGGTGTCTCACATTGATCTGTGGATATTGAATCACTGTACATCCCAGGAATAAATCCCACTTGACCATGACGAATGATCCTTTTCATGTATTGTTGAATTTAGTTTGCTCATGTTTGTCAGAGAGTTTTGTATGTGTTCATCATGTATATTGGCCTGTAGCTTTTCTTCTTTGTGTCTTTGGTCTTAATATCAGGCTAATACTGATGTTGTGGAATGAATTTCACTTTTCCTTCCTCTTTGGTTTTTGTGAATAGAGAAGAATAGGTATTAACTCTTTGGTAAATGTTGTGGTGTAGGTTTAGGTCATAAGGGTGGCTTCCTTTTTATATCAGTATCCCTATATTTTTATGCTAGTGCTTGCTTTTCAGCTTTTATTCCAATAATAATAATAATAATGTTGACATGTGCCCCTGTTGTTAGGTCTCTTCAACTCCTGTAGGCTGTTTCTTTAGCTGTATGCATTTGCCTTCATTTACCTATTCTCTCCTAAATCCTTTCAGAAGAGGGATGTTGAGGTCTCTTGGTTTGCCCAAAGGATGGCTTCAGGGCTATTCAGAGACTGGTTATCATAATAATACAATATTGGTTCCTTTGTTTTTATGCCTTCTTCCACAAACCCCTTACAGATTGTACATACAATGTGATGAACACATCTATATGCACTTCTCAGTGATCAGTGCTCTGCTCACAGCAGCGCTATGAGGTATTCATACCATTTATTCAATACCATTTTATACAAGGGAAACTGAAGAAGATAGAGATTAAGTAAATCATTTAATGTCACAGGGTGGGAGAGTTGGGACTTGGGCCTAGTCAATGTGACTACAGAGTCAACATGCTTGGCCAAGATAACTGTGTTCTCTACCCTTTATCTTTCTTTCCCTAGAATGCCAGTTAATACATGAAGTTCTGATCTTTCCTCTGTCTACAGACCTTATATGGCAGAAGAGCCCTCCACCACATCCCATTCAGGGTATTTAACATGATATCCTCAATTATATTTGGTCCAGTTTCCAAATTTAGAAATTCTCATTTCTAAATTTTTACCACATATCATTTTGCCATTCATAAAGTAATGTGCCTGTAAGCACTAGCATGAGCATATTGTATTTTTACTGTGGCATCTGCAGTGCTCACATACAGAATGTAGAATTTGATCTCATTCCTGTCATTGAAGCTAACAATTTTTTTTTCTAAAAATTTTTTTAATATTTTATTTATTTCTAGGAGAGAGAGAGACAGCGTGAACAGGGAAGGGTCAGAGAGAGAGGGATCACAGACTCTGAAACAGTCTCCAGGTTCTGAGCTGGCAGTCAGCACAGAGCCTGACGCGGGGCTCGAACCCACGAACTGCGAGATCATGATCTAAGCGAAAGTCGGACGCTTAACCGACTAAGCCACCCAGGCGCCCCGAAGCTAACAATTTTTAATGTACAATTTCATAACTTGCTACCGTGTTCTCCCTAACTAACTCTGTCATGCCACTTCATGTTTCATACATCACTTGATGGATGTAAAAGCATAACAAGATTTGATACGAGGATATCCATGCCTAGGGAATAATTAAGTTTTTGAATTATACCACATATTCAGTATTTCAGACATCAAATTTTGGATTTCTCTTAAGAATATACAAACACAACATTTTCAGACTATATTTGACAATATTACTTAAACCCATAATGTTTGTAGTATCCAGTTTAGGAAGCCAAGCCACAATCTAACTTACCAGCCAAGAGATTTGACTTTGTCAGTGACTGTAGTCTTCTCTAACTTTTTTACCCTTTTTCCACCTCAGGACCAACCAAAGGAAGTCATATATGCTTTTCAAACCAATTCCATAGGATATCCCATTTCTGTTCATTTTGCCTTCAGTTTCTCCAGTGCCTACAACCCCAGTCAGGGTTTCATCTGAAACTTTTATATGCTTGTCTTGACTTTGTCAGAAACTTAAAGGGACGGTGGCTGACTCCTTTTCTGTATCCATCTGTAAGTAACCTTTGTCTGTCTTCATTTGTGTAGTTAAAGTTATTCTTGCTCTAGTTGCCAGAAACAATCGGGAAATGAGGAGCTAATCTACCAATAGTGTCCATAAAGTTTTGTTAGTGGGGATATTGTCACATCTAGATGAATTGAAGGTTTTTATATTGGTATGTAAACAGTTTTAGAAATATGTTTTATCAGTGCGTTAAAACACTTTTGCCTGCCACTGTTTGTAATTTCATGCATTTTCCCTTCTTAGGATTTTAAAAAATCAGGGAAACAAAACATATTAAGGAGAGTTTTATTGTAAAGATAGGACATACAATTTTACATTTTTCCAAGTCTATAAAAACTCTCAGAGTAAAATTTCTTCATGTCTGTCATACCAGCAGACAGATTATTTACAGTTTGGAAAGGAGAAAGTTCACTTCCTGCTAAACTGAGGCAGAGGTGGTGGGATCTTAATATCTTGACCTCTCTCCAACTTCTTTTCACAGTCCACCAGATAGTTGACTCCATCGATGACTATCTGAACAAGCTCAACCTTTGATAGTGAAAAAGACAAATAATTAATCTATGCAGAAGACACATGCAAGGCATTAATGAACAAGAACACTACTAGGACAAATAAAGTGCCATGTTAGAAGGACTTGAGGGAAATAATGAGAAAGAAGAAACTGTTAAGTGTTGTAGAGGAGAGGTATCTGATGGTCATTGCCAGAGATACTAAGAAGCAGATCTATTACAGCATTACTCAGTCTTTTTTGTATTATTTTAGAGACGGAGTTACTACTTTTTAAATATATGAAAACCATTAATGTGTGTCTCAGACTCTTTTGCTATAAGTTTACTTAAAGTAAAATTAAACTGACCTCTTGTTTTGTTCCTTGACCTGGATCTCTTTTAAGACCTGCTGCTAAGTTATCTGAGCACTAAGTAAGCTGTAGTTCAGATATTACTTACCTAGTGGATAGCTTTCTGAAAACTTATCTGAAATCAAGTGTTTGGCAATTAAATCATGTGTTCACTGTATCAGGGAAGTTACATTATGATGAACTTTTTTAAAATGACTGTATTATTATTATTATTTTTTTTTTTAGAGAGAGAGAGAGAGAGATGATTGGAAGCAGGCTCTGCATTGACAGCAGAGATCCCGATGTGGGGCTCAAACTCACCAACTGTGAGATCATGACCCAACCTGAAATCGGACCCTTAACCAACTAAGCAATCCAGGTGCCCCCCTCTTCTTATTTTAATTTGTGGTTTTAAAAAAACTTTGATTCACAAATACTATTTTTTATAAATTCAAGTACATCTAACTATGAATTTCTTTCTCCTGTGATCCTCTTCCTAATCAATTGCACTGCTCCTAAAGAGATGCAAACTCAGAGAGTAATCAATTACTTAATTCCAGATGGCATTAAAATGGTTGATAAAAACTCAAAAACGAACAGCAAGGATGGAAGGGATTATTAATGGTTATATCTGAACATACCTTAGGTATGATAGACACGAGGCCCCCCAAAAAGGATTCGGTCAGAAAGCTAGTCATTGAAACACATATTTTTTACTTCTCTAATTGACCTGTCCTGGTGTTCTTGAGGGTTTGTAATGAGATGATTCTCTCATTCACTTGATATTCATTTAAATCAAGGACTCTATCTTGATATAAATCTTTGGTCCTAAGGTCCCTTCCTCTTGAACCTAGGAATTATTTTCCTAAAAATATATCCTAATTAAATAATTAGAGTTGCAGTTAGAGTTCTGTATAAATATGGTCAAATAAAGCATCAAAAAATCATTGAATAGATAATGGAGTATCTTTACTAAACTGTCATTAAAAGTTTATTTAAAGAATACTTAATATTTTAAGAAAATGTTCATGATAGAGTAGTGTGTTACAGTAAATATATGACTAAATTTCATTTTTAAAAGAGGTATTTGAATCATTGTAAAAAATGGAAAGTACAGCTTTCTGCTTAGAGAGCCCCAGGGCAGCTCCGGCACAGAGTGGGATGGGCTGCCTTAATTTCCAGCAATAAAAATCTAGTTACTATGAGAAGCGGATAGACCTAGGCTCCAAATCTTCCCTATTCACTACACCATACATTATTCAGTAAATTTCAGAAGCTGTATTTTATAGCTCCTTCTTCCTCAAGTACTTTACTAGAGGTGGGAGCAAGTAAGGTGATGTGTTTTGAGTGTTTCCTCCTTCCCTTTTCTCAGTTTATTGGTAGGGATACCAATAGGCAGTGAAATATTTGAAAGCTGGCAAGGAAGAAGAGCATCAATAATGCAAAGACTTAATAACCAGCCACTGAGTTATTAAGATGTGTATGTTGTAAGAGGAAGAGGCTTTTAAATTCATAATGGGCATAATACATTCACTAGGACTATACCCTGAAAAAATTGGTATGACTTACAGGGATCAGTACTTGCTTATGAGTTAGCTGCGTGTTCTCTAAGTGTGCTCTTTATGCTTTGGCTCCTGTATCACTCTCCCAGCCTACCGCTAGTTTATGAATGCTGTTCATCCTACGTATTCGTAGAATCTTAAAGATTGTTCTATGAGCACAATCTTTTTGTACCTAGTGCAGATGTTGCCATCTTTAGCCCCCCAAAATAAAATTTTACAAACTATCAAGGATCTAAAAATGAAGCATGTGGCCTTCACCTAAGGAAGTTGAAAATCAAGAGAAAATTCCACTACTTTACCACCCTCAGAGAGCACATATGTTCTCTGATATGACAGTGATAAAATACCACTATCCTTTTGCATAACTGAGGTCCTGATGCTGAGTGACACCAGTCCCACCATTAACTCCTTTACTCACCTATACATTCTGAGCCTGTGTTGTGCTTACCTTTATGCAGGTACTTCCCATGCAGGAATAAAACTACAGAATGAAATGCTAACAGGACTCCAGTCTCAATGAAGAAAGAGAAGGTCTTGAGTTTTGTGAATAAGGCAAGGCTGTTTAGGCTACTTCTCTATTCCCTTTTTCTCGTGGGCTGATATTGTTAGCTCCTATTTGGAAAGTGAGATGTTGGTTACCTCTGATCGACCAATTCGATCTATGTTGGAAATATCATACACATCTGCCACCGCTGCCGTGTCCACACCACCGGTGCCACGCTTCTGGAGCCTTAGGTTTTCCAGGATCTTGGAAAAGCGTGGATCCTGTGGCAGGGGACACAACTGAGTGTCATAAGAGGCAAAACTGACCATCATTGGCACATTTATTTAGAAAAGATGTATTATGAGACACGGTAGCAGTACTGATTAAACGTGTACTTAGAATGTGCCAGGCCACCGTGCTACAACCTTTAAACTTTATAACAACTCTATGAAGTAGGTATTGCTTCCATTCTCATTTCACACATGAGGAAACCAAGGCTCAAAGGAATTAACTTGATCCAAAGTCAAACAGCTAGAAAAGGTAGGAGGGCTGTTACTAACTTCTCTATCACTTCTGGTATGGGGATGCCAGCTTTGGTGAGTTGATGACTCATCTGTATAACAGTTTTTACTGACACAATTAAAATCATGAAGTTAAATCACATAAATAATTCTTTAACAGTGGATTAATATTCATTCTGTTTTTGGTAGGAAGCTCATTTTCTTAAGTTGTTTTAAAGTACTTGATTTGCTTGTGCTATGATACAAATTAGTTGCCTACCAGAATCCTTTTTCTTACTCATACACAGATGGAGCAGAGAAAGTAACCACGAGCTAAGTTCTTGCTAGTGGAATGAACACAAGTGATGTGTGCACCTCCAGGCCTAGACTTTAAATCTTTACATGGACACACAACCTCTCTCCCCTTCGCAGGGGCCAGAGCATGGGCCCCCAGGTACAATTCCCTGACCAGCAGCTTTATATCACCTGGAAACTTGTTGGAAATGCAAATTTTGCAGGTGAGCCAAGCTATCTGTTTTTACAGGCCTCTAGCTTTGAGCCTGCAGGTTCAAGGGTGAGAATCGCTACACCAGGAGAGAGACAGAGATGGAAGGAGCGGGAAGGGGCAGGGTGGAGCTGCCTGCCTGCCCATCCTGACTTGTAACTTGAAGGAAAACTTAAACTTTGTGTTCTTGAAGCCACATCTCTTTCTTACAGCACTTAACCTTTTGTCCTAACTGATATAAGTGTCTTTTGAGGCAAATTTAACCCTTTCTTGGTATTTTCTATTAGAGGTGCAGAAAGTAAGGGTTAAAGAATAATCAGGGACCGTTTCTTCCTCAACAAGAAGTCACGTCTGAGTTTATCCTGGTGGAAACCAACAGGGCTGTTGGATATGTGACATTACCTTACTGAGCTTTGGGATCCTAACATGGACACCAGCCCGTAATCCAGTGCCGAGGTTTGAAGGGCAGGTAAGGATGTAGCCTAGTCGCTCGTTCCACATGAACTCCCAGCCTCGCTCTTGGATTAGGCGTTCAACCTACAACAATGAACAAATGGAGTTCTTAAACATTCATCTCCTCCGTACATTCCAGACACCAGGAAGAGACTTGTGTACTGTATGTCTGCTGTGAAATAAATTTAGGTAAATTTGTATTACTTCCTTAACAGAAGATGATACAACTGTCAGAATATTAAAATGATCCAATCCAATTAAATTAGAAGAACCATGTAAAGCAATGAATGCAGTACCCAGTACATACTAAATACTGAATAAATGTTAGTTGCTGTTACTTTGTTGTAAGAATAGGAGAATATAGGAATTCTCAGCAGGTAAGGCTGTGGTCAGGTTACTTAAGAACATAGTGACATCCAGTACTGTCTCTATGCTTAGAATAACCAAGAACACTGTTAAAGAAACTGGCAAATAATTAAAGATCCACGGACTTCCCTAAAATATGCTGGACTGGGGAGGGAAGCGTAGGAACTTACTAATAACGACAACAAAAAAAGTCACCGATTTTTTTGAAGCACTGCTGATAGCCCTACCCCCCATAAGTGCCATGATTCCTAGAAAAAATTAGCCCCATCCTGGAATTCACCATAGTGTCTTCTTTCAAGAATGAAAATGTGATTTTATTTTAATGAATATTCAGAAATCTCTGATAACATCTTACTTCTTTTAGTCCACGACAGAATCGCTCAAATACTCTTTTCATATTGCCTCCTTTTTCCATAGAGATTACCCTGGTATGGTCTTCCTCATTAATCCAGATGAGAAATGTCTTGTCATAATTATGCCTAATGAAGAGAGAAATACGGTGTTGCACATTAACTACCTTTGTTTCAACACGTGAAAATTCCCTTTACCCCTGTAGCTTGATTGTTGCATTTCAACTTTCTCATTTCCTAGAAGCCCCTAATTCTTCCATTGTGCCTGAACAAGTAGTATAAAATGTTATCCTGACATAATGAAGAATAAGGCCAGCTCTAACCCATACAGATACATTTTTGCCCAACAAGATTATAATGGATGACAATAATTCAACTATGGATAACATTTGGTTTTGACACTAACAAGGGTATTCGCCCAATGAGTTCAACCAAAATCTTGTGCTGCTTAAACCTTTTTTTTTTTTAATCTACAGCCTAAAATTTTTCCTATCCACACACACTGAGCAAGTGATCATGAACACACTTTGCTCCTTTGGGTAGTAACATCATAACCTACCAAAGTACAGGAAGCAAAGTGGACTGAGGACTGTCGGTCAAGATAAAACACACGGATACTTGATATCCATTCTTCCTTATAGGGTTTTGCTTAAATCCTCAATATATTTCATTTTCTGCTCTTTTGTTTTAATATCATGAAACAGATTCTCTGTGAGGTCAAATAATATAAAACTAATTTTTCTTGACAATAGTCTTCTTCTCATGCATAATTCATGCAAACCAGCAAACATTCTTACATTCTTACACATCTTAGAAACATCACAATACTTTGGCATTATATACAGACACAATTTCTAAATACTCTCTTCGTTTTGCTGAAGCCAGGCATGCTGTCAACTGCAGGTCACAGCCGCTGCAGGTTAGGACAAACAGGTGAGCTGAAGGAGACCCTCTGCACACACTGCAAATGTGAAAACGCTACATCCGTACCAGATTCCCCTGGCATCTGGCCAGTCACGGGCCATCCCAGCACATGTTAATAAAGGGGATACTGGCTTATCAAACAGAAAGTGGTCCTGCAGGCCAAAAGAGACAAAGCAGAAAGGAGAAACAGATGAGATCAGACCCAAGGGCAAGTGCTACATGGCCAAATTTCAACTAATAATGGTTGAGGTCGATCAGGCAGTGGTTCTCATCCTTGGCTGCCTACTGGAATAACCTGAGGGCTTTTTAAAAATACTAATGCCCAGCTTCTGTGTTCTCCCCACCCCCAGAGATACTGTCTTAATTCTTAAGGTCTGTGGCTTAAACAGTGGGAATTTTAAAGCTCTTCAGGTTGTCCTAGTGTTACAGCTAAGGCTGAAAACCCCTAGCTGAGCCCAGAGAGCAATACTTAATCACTATGGATTAGGTTTCCCCACCAGCACCAATGCTACGCATTGAGAGAGTAGGAGTGAGTGAGGGACCCTATCCTAAAAAGTCTGCTATACACGGCCAGCACTGTCTATGTGTCTGGCATTCCTGGTTGTTTTATTATCATTCCTTTCACCATGAAGTAATAGACCTATAATTTATAAATAAAAATAGCTATCATTGGCTTAATGGTCACTATGTGCCAGGTCTATGCTGACATATTGATAAATTAATATGCTTTTAAGTTTCTTCAATCTTCACAATGCTATGAGGCAAGTATAATCATTTTACTTAATGAGTGTAATGAGTGAAGAAAACAGATTCAGAATGAGAAAACAACCTACCGACTATCACACAGTTAGGAAGTGACAGAGCCTAGATTCAGACTTGACCTGTAGGGCTCCCAGCTTTGTGCCTTTAACAACAGTATACTATTCATCTCAAAATCAGTGTCAAGAGACTGGTGTTTTTCTTAGTGTGTGTATACAGTAAGAACATGAATACTGGATATCATATATTGAAGTACGATTAGGTCGAAGTAAGAAAGAGGATGTGAAGAGGGAAGTCCCTTTACAATCTCTGAGTGGAAGGGACGGGAGACAGAGCAGGCTTTGTGATCTGATGCTGGAAACCCCAAGTGGCTACGCGAGGCAGAGTTGGGCTTGTCCTAAGAGAGCAGGCCCAGGGTGGACCTGATGGCTGCAGAGACCAGGAGACGGTGGCCCACAGAGACAAGCAAGCTAGTTCATCTGGTTTGGCAGTGGGACCGGTTTTGTGGCCTTGCATGTCCTAAAATGGTACATACTTGTTTCTGCTTTTCCTTAGAGTTTAATTAAAAGTTACTTTTGAGGGGCGCCTGGGTGGCTCAGTCTGGTTCAGCATCCGACTCCTGATTTTGGCTTCATTCATGAGATCAAGTCCAGCATCAGGCTATGCACACTCAGCCTGGGATTCTCCCTTTCGCTCGCTCTCTGCCCCTCCCCACCTCATGTGCCCTCTCTTTGAATACATAGACTTTTTTTAAAAAAGTTACTTTTGAAACTGCCATCCTTTTTCAGCTATGCTGAGGAGGGTTTCAGTGAAGGTGTAGAGGACTCGTGGAGGCAGCAGGAATCCCAAAGCTGGCTCCAATGGGAGTCAGGGCAAGCCCTCCTCCTGGGTAATTTCCTTGCCAGGTTTTCCTACTTTCCAGGACTTTCTTTGGGTGTGACAATGGCGACCATCCTCCAGGTCCATGGAGGATTTCCACACCTAATTGTTCCTCTCCCTCAACAGGCAAGGCAGTCAGTCCTCCATGCACCCCCTGCCACAGGTCCACGACCCACCAACTCCATACTGGAGTTTCCTGTACAGATTTTAACCACAGACTATGTCTGTGGCTTGGTCTCCAGTTTTTTTTATTTTATTTTTTTATTTTTTATTTGTAGGAGAGAGAGAGACAGAGCGAGCAGGGGGGGTCAGAGAGATAGGGAGTCACAGACTCTGAAACAGGCTCCAGGCTCTGAGCTGGCAGTCAGCACAGAGCCCGACGCGGGGCTCGAACCCACGAACCGCGAGATCATGACCCAAGCGAAAGTCGGACGCTTAACCGACTAAGCCACCCAGGCGCCCCAACTTGGTCTCCAGTTTTAAGAACTCCTCTTCCTTCCTTCTACTAAACAAGATGAAGTCCCACCAAGCTCCCTGTGAGGCCTCACAGTGCGGACTGGAGCTCCGGGCGCGTCCCCACCCCAGGCAGGGCCAGGCGGTGCCAGGGCCACTCACGTCTATGAGCCGTTGCTGGTCCTGCTCGGTCATCTCCGACAGCTTGTAGTAGCGGCCTGCCAGGTCCCCTTTGAGGCCCTCCAGTGCGGTGATGGCCACGTTCTCTACCTCCCTCCGCTCAGCCCGGGTGCAGGCAGGTGGCAGGCTCAGCCCGCGGATGCTGCGGCCGGTACGGACCCGAGAGGACAGCACGTAGTGCTCATCAAACTGCCCCTGTGTGATCTGCCAAGCAGAGGGTGGGGTCACCACGGCCACAACCCGCTATCCTGCAGTCTCCCCGGCAGGGGCCCTCACGCACTGTGCGGGACATGCTGGACACATTTTGGAATAATGGCAGCAAAGGCCTTATAGACAAGGGGCAGAGCTACTTCATGAGCAGGGCCATCTGGAATCCTTTACCGCACTAGGTTTGGGATTTAAAAACAAGAAACACCACTTTATGAAAGGCTTCCAGTTCTCAGTGACCACCACCACCCTGGTGGTAATAAAGAAGACTTTGGGACCTTCCTGACCTTCTCCCTGCCCTACTAGGAAGTATGCTGTGTGGGGGCCGTCCCAGAGCCTGCAGGGGGCAGGGTGACCCAGGGTGAAGAGCCCTCCTCTCAGGTGCTCCTCACTTCAGGCTCTGGAATGCCAGCCTCCCACACAGTAGACAGGGGGCTGCAACCCACCTTGGATGCATCCAGATCCGTGGGATGCTTCATCACCCTGGGGTCATAGCCGTTGTGCCTTAGTTTGATGACAGGATCAAAGAGGTCAGCAAATACCTGTAGGCGAGAAGATGCACCTGTTTCCTCTTCAGTTCGTTCATCTATTACAAGGTCATTCCTTTCATTTACCTCTTTCTACCTTCAGGGCCAGCGTTGATGCCCTTCTCTGTAATCCTCAGTGCTACCATGCAGGAAATGGGTGTGAGTGGACCGATGGTTACAATAATAATAGTTTAATAAAATAATGATAATAGGCTTATGCCTCCTCCCTAGGGATTCTGCCAAACCCACTGCCATAACACTAAGCAGGAAAATCTTGTGTTTAAAAATTTGAGGGTTTTCCCCCACCTTCTTTCTGACATAAAAGCAGCTGCCACAAGCACTTTTGTGGTCAAAAGGGACGATCAGTTTCTAGACTTTAAGCAACATAGTAAGTTCATGCAAAGCCAACTGCACTACAAGCAACAGTCAGAGCACATCCAGAACCTTTTACCCTGACAGGTCGGCCCCCAGCCCAAATTATCCAGTGCAAAATCTTTTTTTTTTAATAAAAACTACAGATAGATCCTTCAAGTAAAATAACATTAAGAGAAGTCCTAACAGGGTACCTGCCACATTTGGAAACTGGGAAGTGGGCAGGCCTGAGGTGGGGAAGCAAGCTGGGTCCAGGGAGCCAGCTCCAGTTTGAAACGCTTGGAGCCCAGAGTGGTGCACTGCTATATGTGAGTGAGCTACCAGTCTGGTTTATTTAGGACGCCCTCCCTCCTCTTGATGGCTGTTTTCCCAGGGGAGTGCCTTCAGCTCTCTGCAACAGAAAAGGGCAAAGAAGCCTTCCTGCAATTTGCCATGACGGAGGGGCAGACCGTTTTGTGCTTCTACCCCAAGGATGAGGACACTGAAATCATGGTATTTCTCTGAGAGACTTGGTGAATTCAGTAGTCAAGACTCCAGTGGCTGTGTAATCAGGAATTCCAAAACTAAAGACAGGGACCATCCTCCTTCCTCAATAAATTCTAGCCATAAACACACCATTTCCTAATGTCGTATTGGTGACTGCACATCACCAATTACAAGATTTTTTTTTCTGTACCAATTCAACCCCTTGACAATTCCTGAGCATGCTGTCGTGCAACCCATTCCTCTGTGGGGTGGGATACTAGAGGGGCAGCAAAGGAAGCCTTGTCCCTGGGAAGCTACAGACCTCCTTGTCCAGAACATTCCAGCTGTTCTGCTTAAGTTGGCTTCCCTTTATGGGACCTTTCCTGAGCAGGCAGAGCAGGGCCCCATAGGGGAGGACTCTGGGACCCAGGGCATCCCCCCACTTTAGAATCAGCACCCAATACTTTTACCTCATAGGACTCCTCGTCACCAGCCACCATGCCCACAGTCTTTATGAAGGGATGGCCTGGGTTGTCCACTCCTGTCTGGATACACTGATCCAGGGTGTAGCCATTGGGAGTCACCTTGTTGCGGAGCTTGGCGTAGATGGCTGGGGTGAGGCACTCGGCCATGCAGTTGTTGTGCTTGCGCAGATCAGGGTAGTCTGCACTGCACATGGACGAGAGAAGCTTTCAGTGAGCAGTGCCTGAGTGAAGCGGCCTAGGAAAGTGCTTTGTTTCTGGCCATCCTTCCCCCAGGTGCTCTTTAACCAGTCGGTTAGGAGTCATGACTTAAGAAAGACAGATTAAAAAAAGAAAAACACAGTCCCCTGAACAGTCAGAGAAAGGCACCTGGCCCTGCTCAAGGATTCCATGATGCTGGCCGCAGGAGCCCACAGATTGTGGCTTATGTTCATATAAAGATCGGGGTGAAAATGACAAAATAAATGGGAAATCCTATGCAAACTTTTTTTTTTTAACCCAAAAGTTTTGTTAAAACACAGCAGCCACATTTTGGTCTCTTAGGCCTTTGGTAGAGAGGCTAGAAACCTGCAGATGGAGCTACATAAAAATTCAGTAATTTACTGTCCCCTAACTATGATGCAAGCTCCAGGAGAGCAGAAACTCCTGCCTTGTTGAGAACAGTGCCCGGCTATGGACATAGGCGTTCAGTATTTATTTGCTGGAACAGTACAGAGAAAGAAAGAAAAGAGGTGCTATCTTTCACTAGGATGTGTACTGGTTGAAGAATAAGGGATTCAGGACTATCACAGGCTTAAACACAACTAATCTTCAGGAATCCCTGAGGTACACGGTGGGTGATGAGATTTCCCTGAAAGACTCTGATTCCCACAAGAGTCAGTGAATGTCTCTGAGGAAAACATCCGATCTTCCTGGTCTCTCTCCTCCCGCCTGTAAGGAATCTTTTCAAGTCAGTATTGCACTCCAGCTCTATGCTGTGTGTGTAGTCTCATTCATGGCAAGGTTCCAAGAGCTAAGAAAACATGTCCATCTTCATGCCACCCCTGCACTTTCCATCTGTAGTGTCCTTTAACACTGATGCTTCATAGCAGTACTATGGCCTCATTTTCCAGAAGGTGGGACAGCAGCGAGTGACAGATAGACCTAGAATCAAGACTTGCGTTTGGCCACACTAGTGATGTGAACTCGGGCACTGCTTAATTTTTCTAAGCCTCCATTATATCACAAAGGGATGCGAAGATGAATAAGCATTCCATGTACAGTGTTTAACACATAAAAATGCTCAGTAAAGGTTAATTAGTGCTATCAAACTAGACCACAAGTTCTGGGCAGGAAAGATGATACTGTACTTCCTTGAACTCACCACAGGTCACCGTGCTTAGGGAGTCTCAAAATTGTTAGTGTGACTTAGTCATTCTCGAAAGCAAAAAGAGGGACCCTTGCTGACAGTTTCTGGCAGGAGAAAGCACATTTCTGGGTGACACTTGGAGCTATTTTGAAACCAATAGGACTTACCTTGGTGGGAACAGCCTGTGCTGCCCCCGGGCCTCAGCACACACATTCTGCTGGTTGAGCAGGTAGCCGGTGGTCAGGGCACCGGTGCCCATGGTCGCAAGTAACAGAGAAGCATTGCGGCCAGTTAGCAGCTTAGAGAAGACACTGGCCATCCTTCCTCTTGGAAGAGTGTCTGGAAGCAGAGACACGGGATTAGACAGCCTCACGGGGTGGACCCTAACCACGGCACAGGTTGCCAGGCAAGAGAAAGAACTTCAGGAGCCGTGGCTTCTCTGTTGGTTTAGTCTGTTTCTCTTTCTTCGTTTCTCGACCACACCCGTCCGCACTGCTTGGGGGAAATCCAGGTAGTTTTAGACAGTGTGGATGTCAAACTGCCTCAAGTCCATGCCATTTTCTCCAGTAATAATATAGAAAAAATAAATAATAGAGGGCTTCTGCTTCAGGCTATTTGCCACACCAGGTGCTCCTTCAGACCCTGCCACTGCACAATGAGGAGAGTCTGCGTATGACAGGTTCCTGGGCTGGGAAGCGGTCTCTGAGATCTACCTTCCTACCCCATTCACACTAAATGAGATAGTGTCAGAGCTCCCAGTAATGAGCCAAAAGGTTTGGGTCACCTTGAGGATGGATGTCCATCTGAGCACTAGCATCAGGACCCCAGCAGTGAGGTGGAGAGCTCTGTCTGTGACTCCCCTAGTGAACTAGGACCCTTGAGAGGAGCTAAAGTGGTCCAAGGCCAGCAGACCCCCCAATCCCTGGCTTTCAGCGGAAGCATAACCAGGAAAGTATACTCAGCGTAAGCACTAGGTTCCTAATGATAGATGAAGATCAAGCAACAAGCTCTCAAAACATCACCAAGCACACAAAGAGCAATTAGGAGTCAACAGAATAAAACCTTTTCAAAAATGAGAATGAAAATAACAAGTAGATCAATAACAAAGGAACCACTAAAATATATACTTTAAGAAGTAGAAAAACAGACATTAGAAGGACAGCCTGACATGCAGATATAATGGAGAAAACATATATACATCTAAACAAATAATTATATGATATCAACACAGAATAAAAATCAAGAGAAATGCATGCTCAAATAGTTACCCTGCTGTGTCTGCTGTTGCCCAGAGATCAGAATGACCAGTAAACCCATCATCACCCAGCAGGGAGCTATTTAATGTGGGTTGTTCAGTAGAGAGCAATAGAGCAGGTCACTCTAAGTACTCTCTCATTATACTGATCTGTGATGTCCAAATACATGGAGTGCGAATTTTTTTCCCTAATACTTAGAAGGTTCCAGAGACACTATTTCAAGATCCTCTAAGCTTAGCTGGGTTGGATGGTGCAGAGAGTCATGGCTGTGGCTGAAATCCTGCACCACCCAGTGGGAGACAGACTTTTAATAAGGTGAGTTTGGCATGCCTTATACACAATTGAAAGAACAGCTTTTGCAGATCCACTTTCCTCCTTGATTGCATTTTGGGAACTAGGATCAGCCTGACCTTTTTATGCTTCCAGGGTCTCCACCTAGAAGTCTCTAACATCATTTTAAGCAATACTATAGGGAAACTTGACTGTTCCAGACAAAAGCACCATAGTCTTCGAAAAAAGTTTAGGACATTGTTTTTGAACATTAGCCCAGGAAGGCAGAGAGCCTTATCTCTGTGCTAATGTCTAAAAAGAATTCCCTATGTCTTAAAGACCATAGAAATTACTTCAGTAATCAATAAGCAAGAGAAATGGCTCATTTCTTAAAGATGTACTAGGAACTTGTAATGGCCCCACATTAATCTCATCACACAACTTGGGCTATTACTGTTGGTAAGGTGAGGGCTTCTCAAAGAACTGCACTGATGCTTTCCTGGCCCTCATGTGGGGCAGTCAACTATGACCTCCATCTTTCAGGTCTGTTTCACCTGCATCCATAACCTCCAGCCTCCTTCTTAACCAAAAAGGCAATACTGTCATCTCTGAGATTTATCAGAGAACTCATCAAAGCAAAAGAAGCTTTGTTCAAATTCTTTGCAGACAATATATGGGCCAAACAATAAGCTAGGACAATTCAGACAAACAAAGAAATGCATTTGTTTCTGAGGTTGACTTAAATGTCTTTATTTTTCTTTCCTTAATTTGCTTGTACACAGATATGTATTGACATCAGAGTCTGTTTGAGAAGATACATCTTTTTTTTTTAATGTTTATTTTGGAGAGAGACAGAGCACAAGCATGGGATGGGCAGAGAAAGAGGGGACAGAAGATCCAAAGCAAGCTCTGTGCGGGCAGCGAAGAGCCTGATGTGGGGCTTGAACCCATAAACCAAGAGATGATGACCTGAACTGAAGTCAGACACTCAAACGACCGAGCCACCCAGGCACCCTGAAAGGACAAGTCAGGAGGAAGGCGAAGGAATGGGGTCTGTGTGGAGCCAACTGACAACTAGTGGTCTTCAAAGGCCTTCCTGTGAGGATGAGGTGTAGGAGGGTGTCTGACTCCAAATATTAATGTCTGAAATATCATCCTATCTAGATTTTTGTTTTTGGAAATCACGCTGATTTTCACCCAAGAGTTCCAATGTTGTACTCCTGTCTGAGCAAGGCTACAGGATTCCTGCCGGTAACCCTGCAGAGGTTTGTGCGCAGCAAGCAAAGAAATCCTGGAGCTCAAAGCCTTCAATGCTTTTGCTGTGATTCCTCAGAGAGAACTGACAAAGTTTTGGTGAAGTGAAGATTCGTATGTCCTTGACTCTGTTGCTCTCTCTTCAAGGCACACAGAAACGTTGAATTTCAGGATTTGGGGTCCCAATCGATACACTTGGAAGTGAAGATTGAGCCAAGGGTCTCACTGAACAGCCTGGGGACCCTGAGTACAGCTGCTCCCCAAGCACACAGAGCCAGGCTTGCGTTAAAACCATTTTTCCTCAGGACGCCTGGGTGGCTCAGTCGGCTAAGCATCAGACTCTTGATTTCAGCTCAGATCATGATCTCAGAGCTCGTGAGTTTGAGCCCCACATCAGGCTCTGTGCTGACAGCTCAGAGCCTGGTGTCTGCTTCAAATTGTGTCTCTCTTTGTCTCTCTGCCCCTCCCCCATTCATGCTCTGTCTCTGTTTCTCAAAAATAAACATGGAAAAAAATATTTTAAAGAAAGCTACACAGGCAGAACATTGCATTGCCTTACCCAGAAGGTCTCAAATATTACTCAATCACTATCTGCAGCTGAAGCCTCTGCTTACAAGGGGCTGGATTTGTTATTTACACAGAGAGCAAGATGGTAGGTAACACGTGACATAAATAAACTGGAAAAAAGTATGTAAGAGATAATCCATGTCCACCAAAGTGGCCACCATTTGGCTTTTCCTAGTTTCCAAACACGGTGGTTTATAAGTCAGTGTATCTTGCGAAACCATCAGGACAAAAGTTTGAGGCATAAAGAAATCCGAGGCTTCCTTGCAAAGCTTTTTAATGTTTTTGCTTCTCTCCATGCCCCAAGCATTAGTGTAACATACTGTACTGCTCTGTGAAGAGATGGCTGGAGAGAGGAGATGAGGGGCCAGAGCTGCGGTGGTGCTTCTCCAGGGACAAAGGCCTCCGCATGCAGACACCCTCACGACAGGGAGAGAGATCCACTTTAAGGCTTTGGCTTTTGCTCTTCTTTTTGCCTAAAAGCTTGCCTGAAATTAGGCATCATTCCCAGCTTCTCTGAATAATACCCTCTTTGTTTCCTTCTTGGCACTCATCCCCACCTATGATTATTTTATCTGTTTTCTTTTTTATTGACCATCTCCCCCTAATACATAATAAACCTCCCAAGGAAGTAACTGGGTTCCTTTGCGCACTGTTGCGTCACCGTTGCCTAGCACAGCACCTGGCACTTGGTAGGCTCTTGGTAGCATTATTTAATACATGAATTCTATGTTTCTTGCTGGAGTAAGAAGCCACTCTGAGGCTGGCAGGATCCACCTGAGAATGCGGGTGTCAACTAAGTGGCCACAGTGGGGGACGAGAGGCCAGAGAGCTGAGCAGATGGCACAGGAACACAGGCAGCACAAGTTTAGAAGCCGCCTTCCCTCAGCTTTATGATACTCAGGGGCCAGTGTTCCCTGGGAGAGGAATTCTGACTTATTTGGAGGGAAAGAAGCAATGTCGACTAAATAAACTCATGAGGAATTTTGCAAAATCTCACATAGCCCATGTACACATACGGTCAGGGACTGTCATTGTGCCTCAAATGCCCTGTACACAGTGCCCCAGCCTGACTTTCAGGTTGAGAGCTCTAGATCTCAGTACCAATCTCTATTTTATATATAATATATAACATAGACACACATATATAAACACCACATAGCTAATATTCTAATATATACATATATATAATAGATGTATTTCAAAATATCAGGCTACTTATATGTGGCTTTGTGATAATGGGATAAACTGTACAAGGTTTTTGTGAAACCATTACTGTTTGGTTAAAGTACTGCTTCTTACTGCCCCTCCAGTTTGGACTTGACTGTCCATCTTTCTCCTGACTAAACCATAATCTGGTGCATCAGTCTGCACAAAACTTCTCTGTGCCCCTCTAGCCCAAGGTGACTGCTTTCCCTCTCAGTTTCCGAAGCCCTTGTGTGTTGCTCATTTATTTGCATGTACGCTACACAGTTTTTTGACACCTGTTACTGAACTCAACTGTCATAGATCTCCTGGCATGTTAAGTAACTGCTTATTATGTTTGCATTGTCTTCCCAGCTGATGGCTAAACTCTTCAAGGATGGGAACCTATCTGTCACAGATCCTTGCACATAATAGCTGCTCAATAAAGTTCTTCTCTGACTTAATTATTTGTGAGCACTGCTTGCCTGATTTCCAGGAGGAGGAAATCTTACCAGCTTCCTGCTGATGTCCTTTCAGACAGTGCATGTAGTTCTAAGGGAATGGACCCTTTACCTTGGGCTATAATTACCTTACCCCTCTTGCCTGACTCCTTTGCTCCCAAGTACTTCTCAGTTTTAATTTGCTATGAAGCCCCAGGCCTGGTATCCAAGCTAACTCAGAATCAATTGTGTAAGCTAGCTTCCTGGGTCAAAACTTAAAGAAAAAAAAAGAAAAGTCTACTTACATGAAACACATCCATTTCAGCCATTGCTTTTGAAATCCTATCATAAAAGGAAACAAGTGAGATCACTAGGCTGACTTCCCTGCCCAGGTTCCTGTTCTCTACAAGCTGCCCATGAGGACAGCAGCCCAGGGCAGGCCTCTGATCTCTCTGCCGTAACAGACTGAGCCCTGGGAGTGCACTGAGCCTGACCTCAGCTGTTTCGGAGGGAGCTCACTAGAGGCTGTCCCACAGATACCAGGCGAAGCCTCCCAGCAGAGGAGGAAGCCTAATGTGCATGCTCCTCCTCCCACCCGGAATCCTCTGACTGAGCAGGTAGGTGGGGAAGGAGATGGCAGATGAGGAGCCAGTGCGGGGTGTTGGGGAAATTTAAGTCAGATCTGTCATCCAGAAATGCCTCTCCACAAATTACAGGCAAGAAAGAAAATAATTTTACTGCTGACTCTGCACTAAGCCAGGCGGTAACACATATCACAAGCAATCCACTAAAGACATTGCAAAAACAGAACAAAATCTCACCCTTTCATTGAACCACGCAGATAGCGCCCATTGCATACATGCTCTCGAGCAAACTCAAGGAAGAGGACAGAACAACACCATTGTCACACAGAGCTCATTCTGAATTCATCTGAAATGGGTGGCCATTTGTGTTAGCTGATTGCCTTCATCAAGAGAAAAAATAAGCTTCTCTTGTTGCTATGACAGCAGGCAGGTTTACAACTTGAAGCCTGGCATCTAAGTTAAACCACTACCATCCCCCTGAGACTGGTAGGAAGGGGCCCATCTTCCTTGAAGTATACATTTCAAAGAGATGGCTCCCAGGCCCTTGAGAAAAGCGTTTCTAGGTTGTAAAACTGGCAGGAGCCTTGTCTACTTTTAGTAAGATTTATATAGATCTCAAAGGGACAGAGAAAGAACTTACAAATTTTCTAAAGACAATGCTCTAAGAAAAAAGGAGGAGCTCTTTCCTTTTTTCACTAGGAAGCAGTCATTTTGTTTTCTCCCCTTCCCACATGTGGGGCAATACCCACGGAGGTCAGCAAGGCTCCGGCCGAGGGTGGACATCGCTCGGACCCGATCCCATGCTTCACAGAGACAAGACCCAATGATCACAGGACAAGGTCACCATTTTTCTTGGTTCTCAAGCCCACTGGCCTGTGCGTGAAGATTTGCCATAAATGCTGACTAAAAGAATGAACACAGTGACTCAGTGTCAAAGGGACTTCAGCCGCCAGCCTGAGTGCAGGCACCCCCTTCCGCTCAGCCCTCCTTCAACACCAGCAGATCAGGGCATCTCACCACTTCCCAGAGCAACTCATTTCACTGTCACATAATTGTGATTATTAAAAAGTTTTCTGTATATTAGTAAGGGGGGAAATCAAAGTTAGGAAGCACATCCAAGGACCAAGTATTTTCTCCACAGTGACCCTAAGGAGCAAGTATCCTGCCCCAGGTCACAGATGATGGAACTCAAAAACAGAGGTTAACAAACAGTCCAAGGTCACACAGATGAAGGAAAAGCACGTATACAGTTTGAGTAGGTACTCATTTAAATGAAGATCGTTCTTACTTACAAAGTTTAATAATCAACAATATTACAGTCTGTTTGAATGGAGCCAACTCCTGGTTTCCCCAGGAATGCAGCTGCCAGCCGGTTTCAGCTGTGTTGGTCCCTCATGGCTTCCTAGGGAAACCAAATGTTTCTCTTAGTCAAGTTTCCATAGGTGGGACTTGGGGCTAAACTGCCAACCAGCACACAGGCATCGTTCTGGGCACCCCTGAGGGGAAGCAGAACCAGGGGGTATACATTTAGCGCCTCTTCCACCCTCCAGGAAGACCTTGACAGTGGACAGAAGTAGTCAGGTGGTGTGGGTCAAAGTCACTCTGAAGGACATTGGCATGCTTCGGGCATAGAGAAGTCACAGTGGACAGTGATGAAGGGAAGGGGAAGACAGGATGATGACGTGGTAAAGATAGGTACCTTTTTATTTATTTTATTTGGTAAATATTTGTTTATTATGGGACAGCTTTTACAGAACTCAGAGTCTGAGGGGAAAACTCCTGTGTAGCACTCATTATGTGCTGAGCTATATGTCTATGAGCCCATTTAATCCGCACAACACACTCATGAGGTTGATGCTCTTATTTATTTATTTATTTATTTATTTATTTATTTATTTGGGCGGGGGGCAGAGAGAGAAGAAGAGAGGGAGAAAGAGAGAGACAGAGAATCCCAAGCAGGCTCCATGCTGATGGCATGGGCTCAAACTCATGAACCTCAAGATCATGACCTAATCTGAAGTCAGATGCTCAACTATCTGAGCCACCCAGGCATCCCAGTTGATACTCTTATTATCCCCATTTTATAAATGGCCAAATAGGGGTAAAGAAAGGCAACATAACTTGCCCCTGGGATTCAAGGCCAGCAGTTTGTTTGTTCTCACAGTCCATGCTCTTGAGCAGCACCATTCCTGGGACCGCTACAAGTCATGGGATAGGTGTTCTACCAGGGTAGCCAGAGTCCCTTGGGGGCACCTGGGAGACATTTGGGACCACACCATTCAGCTATACTGCATTACTTGCCCTCGCCCGCCCTGTGACTAGTACTAGGTCACAAACCACAAAGGGTTAGAGCAGAAACAATGACTAACACTGCACACCACTGTGCATAAACACAGCTGTGGGTGCCTGCATGCATTGCCTCTTTCTGGCCAGTTGCTTTCCAGGCATCTTCCAGGTGGGAGAACAGCCACTGCCCTCTGTCCACATGAGACTTAATCTACCACTGAAAGCTGCAGAAAGGGAGAGAGAAATCAAGCTAACTGTACCCCTGTTCTACATCTGGGTCCAGAACCATCATCAGGATGAGGACCCAGCAGCCTGGGCCACTATCACTAACCTAACTTTGGCTATGGTGGGACTCTATGGGAAATAATTGCCCTGAAATTTCGAGAGCTGAATTAAACTGGGACTTAATCTGCCTAGGATTTTTGGTGACTCTATCCACCAAAGGTTCAAGCAAAACCCCTGATTTGTGGGCAACTGTGACTCCATACTCCAAAACACCCATAGTTTCCAGGGACAGATCTGAATGAGGCCAAGGTCAACTCCTCACTGAGTGGACCATGCAAAGTGTGAATGTAGTGGAGAAGGTCACATTGCAGCCTGAGAGCTAGCCCTGACTCTCATGTATGCATCCATCCATTTATCTCCCTGGCTGTGTGTCTATCCATTGAACAACATTAGAGAATCAATCCCTGTGTCAGATACTGAGGCTGCCCTCCAGAAGCTCATGGTCTGGTAGGGGGAGGAAGGAAGGGAGGGAGAGAGAGAGAGAGAGACTGAGAGACAGAGAGAGACTGAGAGACAGAGTGAGTGAGAGAGATCATTGTAAAAACAGATCATTATAATCAAAACATCAGCAAAGAGAATTACTAGGGGAGAAGACCCAAGTCTGTTGGAGGAGCAGGGAGATTTTTCTGGAAAAGGTGAAAAACTCTGGGGATGTCACTTTGCCAGGAGGACATGGCAGATAGAGGGGAACATGCAGAGGCAGGGAGCCATGAGGGGCAGTGCACATCCAGGGAGGTCAAAGGTCGAGGTAGTGATGGCTGAGAGAGTTGCAGAAGCCGGAACAAAGAGAACATCACTGTGAAACCTGGCACTGGATTCTGAGGTGGTCGACGAACAACAGGCTTTTAGCAGAGGAACAACTGTACTAGATTTATAGGAGGCTGGCTCCAGGCTAATGCTGTCAAGGTGTGGTCTGTGAACTGTTAAACCATTTCATGATGAAAGAAGTGTAGAAACTGAGGGTAAGCATTTAGAATGCTTATGGCAGATTGATAAGAGACATTTTAATGAAGAAAATTTAAGCTGGTATTCTGTGGGTCTTTATTTTTCTAGTAATTGTGCCTTATTGTGTTCTACAAATGTATTGGTGTTCTATGAATTGGAAATTAATCATAGATTTGCTATGGATTGTTTGAGAAGTGTTGTTCAGTTTCCTCACCTGTACAGTGGGGCTAATCGTAAGCCCTACTCACAGAGGTTTTGTGAGGATTCAGTGAGCCCCTAGAACAAATAGTGACAGACAGACATTAGAAGTTCTTCTGGCTCAGGGCGTCTGGGTGGCTCAGTTGGCGGAGCTTTTGACTCTTGATTTTGGCTCAGGTCGTGATCTTGCGGTTCATAGGTTCGAGTCCTGCATCAGGCCCTGCGCTGACAGCGCAGAGTCAGCTTGGTATTCTCCCTCTCTCTGCACCTCTTCTGCTTGTGCTCTCTCTCAAAATAAATAAATAAACTAAAAAAAAAAGTTCTTGTGGCTCATGTTGCTAAATTGGTGAAGGGAAAGTGGTCTAGAGGCAGGGAAACATGGTCCTGTTGCCCTGGAATAAACTGGGCAGGGGATTCTCTAGGCTTCAGCCACGGTGGTGGGAAGGTTTCACAGAGATAGATGGAAGAATTCCCAAGATACTTAGTGGGGGAGCCCAGGGTGCTTTAGTGATGCCTCAGATGTAGACTGAGAACTTCTTCTGATTGAGAATTTCACTTGACTCGGAATCTTGGCTGGTGAGCAGCTTTGGGGGACAAGCAAGGACAGGAAGATCAGGTTGAACAGGACATACCTGTAAGGTATTCTGGAAGGAAGGTCTTTCTCTTCTCTCCTTCCTTTCTTTCTTTTCTCTCCTTCCTTTCTTTAAGTAAGCTCTACACTCAACATGGGGCTTGAAAGTACAACCTCAAGATCAAGAGTTGCACGTTCTACCCCTCATAGTAATAAGGGTGGCACGTTTAAACAGTGTACTATTCCACAGCTATTCAAGAATTAGTGAAAACTGCCTCCACTCAACCTGGATAAACATCTATGCCATATTTTTAGGTTAATGGGAAAAATTACTTGCATAATAATGACTAGAAGTGGTTCCAGTTTTATAAAAAGGTAGAAATATATGCATTTGCATATATTTATGTGAACATACAGTATTGAAGGTTATTCAAATTAATGATTCAAACCGCTAAAAGAATCACTTCAAAGCAAGAGACTTAGAAGTGGATGATTAATGTTTTCTTAACAGAACTCTGTATTGTGTCACTTGTAAAAGTAGCATATATAACTTTTTGATTAAAGAACGTAACAAGCTAAAATGTTTATCAGCTATGAAGTGTGTTCAAAATCCCGATTTCTAGACTCTTTTGAATGAGTTTCTGCAAGAATAGAGCCAACACATGTACGTGTCAACAGGGATTCCCAGGTGATTCCCAAGCCCCACTGGGTCTGGGAGCCTGAGTCTTAGCAACTCCACCCTAAAATGGGCTCAGTGAGACCTCTCCCCAAATGTTGTAAGGATTAAGCAACAGGCTGCAGTAAGCACTGAATATATTGGCGTCCCTTTTCCCTAATGACCCTAAGGTTATGGGAGGGTTACCACTGATGATCTCAGCTGGCACTGGTCTGCCTCTGCTCTGAATATTTGTTAATTTTAGCATTTAATTTTTTTTACCACTTAAAATGTTTCCTTTGTTTTATTTGAAATCTGAGAACAAGACTACATTCTAGAAGGAGCCCAGTATGTACTTTCAGATCTACTGATCATGTTCTGAAAACCAACATCTGAGTTCACTAAATGGATTTAACTAGTTGGGCTATTAAGTTCTTCTCCAGACCCCTGTTTTCAGGGGATCTTACCCCTGACAGCTAACAACCCCTCATCTACCTACCACCTTCACTGTAGAAGCTTCACCCACCTCCAACCCTTCGCTCTGCCCTTCCACCTGGGATGTCCTTGCCACCATCGCTGCTGCTTAGTCAAACGTGATGGTCTTTAAACACACACACACACACACACACACACACACACACACACACACACCATTTATTGAGCTCTTACCGTGAGCCACCACCATGCATGCGTCCTACAAATTGTCTTTAGTCTTTGCAACGATCCCACCAAGTAAGCATTATTTTGTAGATGGGGAAAACAAGGGCTCAAGAGAGGTTAGGTGACCTGCTCCAGGTCTCAGGGCATGTTGATCGAGTTGGGATTTGAAGCCAGGTGTGTCTTTGGCTCTGGATTTGGGCTCCTTGCAGACCACAGCACCTCACAGGTAGCTATGCACTGAGCAGTAATCGGAGGAAACCGCCTGTGATTTAGGACCCAGGAGCACCACAGACCCCTCCATTCAGAACCCCCCAAGACTGCAGAAATGCAGTTATCACGACAGCTCCTAAGTACAGGAACATCATCTCAAAGCATGTGACCTCCCAGAGTCCCAGAATATGACAAGCCATTCTCCTTCCTTGTCTTCACAGATGCCAGCGTTCCTCTGTCCCCTCCACTCACACACCAGGTGCCCAGCGTGCCTGCCAGCCAGGCATGGTTCACTGAGCCGGCCTTTTTTTCTAAGGAGGTGGGGCTGGTCATCACTCTCCTTCCCTCTCTCCTGCCTTATACTGAAGTAGGGATTGCAGAGGAGAGAAGGGAGGCCATCTCTGGCCCTCACCCCGTAGAAGCTGTCAGCCTATTTCCCTCACTTGGAACACCTCTAGGACTCCAAACTTGAAAAGCATTGTTTACAGCATCACGGCTAAAAACTGGCGGAATTCTGGGGGTTCAAGCCAGGGAGGTTTCTCTGTGGGGTGCAAGATCACAGCAAAAGGCAATAATACAGTGTTGCTACTTGCCCTCTCCATTAAAAAATAAGAACCACCATATTAAGTCCTTTGCTCAGAGTGCACAAGAGTGGTATGGCTCTCCATCCTAGGCTAGACTTGGAGTCTGGGGCCTGGCCCAAGAGTTTTGTCCTGTTCTGTCACATCCGGGAATGTGGAAGCCTTGGGTTCTGTCCCTGCCTCAAGTCTGAGATTCGTGGCGGCCCTGAATATCTTCGATAGAAATGCCACAGGTGCCTTTCTGCTGACTCAGAGTTATTTCTGACCCAGCTGTACATGGTGTCCATGTGTTTGACTCCTTGCGGCTGGAGGGCAGTGGAAGGCCAAGGGGAGGACCACGTGTCACCTGTCGTTTCAGAGAGACACCCCGAAACAGAGCACACCCTTGGGGCTGGACCGGCTCCAAAAATACTGACCAAATTCCCATGATGCCGGTCTACGAGGCCGGCAGAAAATGGCTGTCCCCTCCCAATTCTCCCAGAGAGCACAGGGGTCAAGGTATTTCATCACCACTGATTATACTGTCACCTTCATGGCACCTTTGGTCACATGTGTCCTATTCAGCAAGTAGCAAGTCATAAGCAGGAGATATTTACAGTCGTTTCCTGTAAACCATAGGCCTTCTGTAGCTTAATGTCTTAATGAAGACATAGAATTATTACCAGTCGCGCCTCTCACAAGTAAACGGTTTTCAAGAAAATTCTAAGTTAGGAACCATCTGGTCCTTTGAAATTCTGTAAAGGAGTGGGTGCCTCCTTCCCTGCCCAGGCAAGGGGGTGGGTATGGCCTCCAAGAGTCACCTTCAGGACTGACTCCCTGCAGGAGTCCTGGCCCAGTGGGACCCCAAGAAGACAAATGGCTCCTCTAAGCTGTGGCAGAGATGGAGGCCCAGGGATATAGTCTGTCTCAGAACCAACCCTCCTCCCGCCTCTGAATACCCAGGACTCCCCATCTCTCATCCCACCTTGTAACCCACGATATTCTGAACCTCCCAGGTCAACAGAACTGAGCTGGCCTCTGGCCTAATCTCTAAGGATAGGATTTGATCATGAAACTGGCAGAGTCCATTGGTGTAGATGGCACTTGTGCTCATTGCTGAAATGGAGCCTTAACCCACAGAAGGCTCAACTATAAAGGCTGAGGTTTTGGGGAAAAAGCACCTACAAATGCGGAGGAGGAAGTGGACTGCCCACACAGCTATGAAATGAACACCCATCTACTCTCCAAGAGCCTGCTTGACCAGGAAGCCCCCATGCAAAGTTCTGATGCTGGTTCTGTTCTTCTCCTTGAGGAAAGAGACCAAGGACAAGGGTTCAGAAACAAAGTGTGTGAGTTGCAGACAGGGCAAGTGGCACTTCTGGAAACAGCACAGCCGCTGAACTAGCATAGTCTAGTCACAAGGGCACTAAATGCCACCTCACATGATTCTAGCTGATCCTGTGTGGGGTCGCAGAGCCAGGGTAACGCTCGAAGGAAGGTCTGAAGGACAGCATTGAGGAGAGCTGAAGGATTTGGGTTTGTTCTGGAACGTCACTCTCCAAACCCACCAGAGCATTTAGAAGCAGAGATGTCATCCACTCAACGGACAAAAACAGGCTTGACAGTAATCCTCTGTGAGCCAACCGAGCAAATAAGATCAATCACATTTTGCCAGAGATGAAACACATTTAGGCCAATTGTGCAGCACTTTTACTTTCACTGGGGGCAAAACAGTTACTTGGCTTGTTACTAATGGATTAGTGATTTCAAAAATGAACCTTTAGCAATAGTATTAACCAGTTTAAATTGGCTCCAGCTGTTGGGTTAATTAGCAATTAGCTCCTTGGGAGGGCCTCAAAATGTTCATTTTCCACTCACTTATCCCCAGTCACTGATTTGCACCTGTTTTGATGCCGCTGAGGTTGAAAACCATTCCCAGAAACCAATGGATTAGTTGAAGGTTGAGGTCCCAAATTCAGAGACATTTAGATTTCCCATCAAGAAAAATTCCTGATTTGCCATAGAAAACAAGGAGACAAACGATGTGCAGACACCAACACCTCGCTACAGAGCTGTCCTGAGAGCGGTCACCTGCGCCTGTGTGCAGGGAAAGGGGGAGGCTGCAGCTAGGGTCCCCACTCCGACGGCTTCTAAAGAAGCCAGGCAGTCACACGAATTCCTCACCCGGCGGGAGCAGCGCTGGTGAGAACTGTTATCGCTGGACTACGGGGTCCGCGCCCTCAGCCCTCGGCCCACTGGACACAAGGCCCCTCACACCGGCTGCTGCAATGCCCCCGCTTTGCAAGAGCGAAGCCTGGCTTCGGGGGGGCTCACTGACCTTGGAGCCGGAGTCTCCCGCGTCCCGCTGTCCGCAAACAGCTGAGAAATGTACCGGAAGCTGGCGGGCTTTGGCCTTGAAAAGGCTCCCGGGCTGGGCGGGGCTGGGGCACACGTCGGCCAATCCGGTCTCTCCTCCCACCCCCCAGAGGTCAGGAGGCGCTGGATCCCACAGCTGTGCCCTTGAACGCTGGCCCGGGACTCTCTCCACTGGGCTCTCTGTATCGCCTGCCCTTTCTCAAACGTTGCCCTCCCCAAGTCTGGTCCTGGAGGCGGCCTCTCCCAGAGCTCTTCCAGGTTCTTGGGCCCGCAGCCTGGCTGACCGGCCGCCCAGCCCTGCAGCACCCGGCTTTGCGGTGGACGCGCGCGGGCAGGGAGACCGCCGCACCTGTTCGGGGGGAATTGTTTCCACCTTCCCTCAGCAACGCCATCTCGGGGGCGCCGGCTAGCTCTGGAGAATGACCCCCTCTCCGCCCCCCAAGCTGAGGCCTGAGAGGAAGATGTCTAAAGCTCTCTTCAGCTGCTAATCAGGCTCTGAGCGAGGGACCAGAGAGTCTTCCAACTTGTTGTCTAGGGCCTGGATTCAGGGACAGCAATCAGGATTCTTTTGCAGATCAGGCAATCTGAAGTGAACTGCTAGGCAATTTCATTTTCAATCGGTACCAGTTTAATCTATCACCCAGAAGGCCCTGCAGGCCACATCCCTGCTTAAAAATAGCCCTCCTTGGGACCTGCGCCCCAAACCGGAAAGGTTGACTGTAAATAGCAGTGACCCACGAGGAGTTTGGCAGCAGCCCTGACCTTTCAGAGGGAGCTGCCTAGGTCTCTGGTGATTGTCACGTACCCAGTTTATATGCCAGGCGCACATCACCAGCTGGGTTTCTTTCCCTTTTTAATCAGGATCCAACCCGGAGCAGGGGGTGGAGCCTAGAAATAGCCTCCTACCTGGAATGGCTCCCTTGCCGTTTCCACTTCTTTTCATTCTGAACCCGGCAAAAATAAATATTTTACCTTTGCAAGGGGTAGAGACTGGGAGAGCACATGAGGGGACCTTCTGGGGTCTGGAAAGTTTTCTGATTTGGGAGGTGACCGGGTGCATACATGTGTAAAACTTCCTCAATCTGCTCGCATAAAATTCAAGCACTTTACTGTGTATTGCTCATACCTTAGATAAAATATCTGCTATCATTATGACCTAGCTTACAGGGAATTGAAAATTGTTTTTTAATGTTTATTGATTTACTTTGAGGGAAAGCAAGAACCCTAAGCAGGCTCTGCAACAGTCAGTGCAGTGCCCCATGCGGGGCTTAAACTCATGAACCATGAGATCATGACCCAAAATCAAGAGTCAGATGCTTAACTGACTGAGCCATCCAAGTGCCCCTGAATTGAAATTTTTACAAAGCGATACTTATCTTTCTACAGATGATATACTCAGATATTTTTTAGGCTCTTCTGTTATTTCATTAAAACAATTGCAGAGTGGGACCAACCAAACTGATTGCATGATCTTCTAAAGAGAGTTTCCGGTTCGCATGTTCTGACATAATGGACAGGGGCCATAATGGTCAGAAGAGGACAAGTGGGCACATTGCTGAGAAAGGGGGTGACGCTTTTGTTTTGTGGATGTGGTCATCTTCAAGCTTACGACGGGGGTAAGCTCTCTACACGTGACTTGACAGAAGCCCCACATTTCCAGAAATCCTTCAAACATGATCCCTGTCATATGCCATTATTCCTTTCTCATCACCGCCAACTCCCTTCAAATTTCAGGGGCTCTATCCACACCTGCTAGCTAGTGTGGCCACGTGAGGGACTCTTGCCATATGGACAGAAACTGAAGTGAGGCGTGCAAATGCCATATCGCTTGCTTTAGAGGAAATATGTCCTGAGATCAATCTCTTTTCCATCCCTGAATCCAGCCGGAGCGTGGCTGTGGTGGCAGGTGAGGGTAATGCTGTGTGGGATGACCAAACAATAAAATGAGAAGAACCTGTGTTCCTGAATCCACACCGGCTGGATTGCTCATTTAAGAATTGGAAAAGGAAGCCGGTGAAACAGGAGAAACATGAATTCTTACTTCAGTTCTCACTTGTGTGCAACAGCTGCACTGTGCTTTCTTCAGCTCCGAATATTAGTACAACTGCACCTACTTGACAAAAGTTAGAGTATTTTTATTTTTTTAATATTTATATATTTTAGACAGGGAGGGAGGGGGGAAGAGAGAGAGAGAGAGGAGATCCCAAGCAGGCTCCGTGCTGTCAGTGCAGTGCCTGATGTGGGGCTTGATCTCACGAAGCATGATATCATGACCAGAGCTGAAATCAAGAGTCAGATGCTTAACTGACTGAGCCATCCAGGTACTCCGAGTATTCTTAGATATACTGTTCCATATAGCCATTGCAGTAATTCCAAGGGCAGATATGCATCTTATTTTAGAGGTGAGGAACGTAGCCTCAGATGGAGCTAGTGATGGCCACGATGGGTCCACCTGAAAGCTCAGTCTGTTCGTGAGCATCGTTGCCATTAAGTGAACAGAGCTGTTTGGCAAGTAATGAGTTCTTTGTGCCTGGGAACGGTCAAAGGTGGTCAAACATGTGCTGGGGGTGTCACAGGAAAGCTTCAAGCACTAGAAACACAATAAGGCTCCATGACCCTTGATATTTTTTCTGAGGTTGCCTTAAATTCTCTGATCTTGTAATGCCTACAATATGGGCTTCTTCCAAACTTTATTTTCTCCTGAGCTTTAGAAGTAAAAGAATGTCTGAAGAAGCCCACTGCTACAAAGAAGACGAGGTAGAAAAATGCAAAAAGAATCAAATGAAGAGACTAATGAGATTTTGGAGAATCAAGAAAGGCGAAATTTAATTTGCATATAGGTATAACCCACACTCCACCTGGCACGTGTTAGGACACATCACAAACCCCTCTGTCAGAATCACAATTGGCAGCAGATTTGCAAAGTTACTGGACACAAACAATACACTTCTCAAAGTAACACATGGGTCTGTCCATCAGGCGCACACAAATAACAAAGAAATACATTTAAATAATTCTCTGCCTAAGAGAGATGAGGATGGTAATCATGTTGCCTCACATTTGGATAGCAGTTTACAGATTACAGTCTAACCCATTTTGTCCTGATGACAACCCTGTGAGGTAGGCAGCACAGGATTCACTCTTAGCTCCAGTTTGCAGATGAGGAAACTGAGGCTCAAGAAGGTGTCAGCAATGGCCTAAGGTTTCCCAGCTTGCAGATGAAGATCTGGGCCTAGGACTCAAGGGTAGGGCACCTCGTCCAACTCTTTCACTACTACCTTTCTAGGGATAAACAAAATGGGTTCTGCAAAAGACTGTGGTTCAGTATCAACAGGAACTATCCTTTTTCTTGAGCAGATGAGGTCAAATACAATCAACCGTAATGTTAGTGTCATGCAGTGTGGTAGCCAAAATGAATAATTTTACAAATCACCCATGTGTTTATACCTACAACAAAGTGGTTTTCTACTTCAGCTCTGCCCTGCCTTAATTTTAAGTCACTCACAGCCATGGAAAAAATGACACTCTGACTAGATTTCATTGACTCACGTCTTACTATAAGGATTCATGTAGTGGCATCTGTAATCAGTCAATATCTAAACTTACAATCTGGTATCTTATTGAAATGAAAATTAATCTCATTCATCTATCCCTTCTGGCTGTGGGCATTACCCTGGCTCTATTCTTTAGTCATAAATAATATATTATTTATTCCACATACTATATATCCCATATACAATATACCCCATTTCAATAGTAGTAAAAATGATAAACTTCACAGGTTGAATTAAAAAATATTTAAAGCAGAGAGAATGATTTTTTTCAGGGGGATAAAATCAAACTTTGAATAGAAAAGTTAAACAAAATATTTTAAAATAAGCATTGATTTGGGGGGGACGGAATAACCCCTCTATGGTTACTCTTTTTAGTTAAGAATTTAAAAGTGGTCTAGTCAGTGCCAACCCAAAGTTTAGTAAGAGTGCTGGTCCCTCACCATATACTCCAAATTGGGATGTGTTGGATTTTTCTCTTCCAAGTTATTCAGTATCTATGAGTTTCACTTGTTTTTAAGCAGTAGTTTAAGATGTACGAAATCTAACAAGAGTAATGGGAGCTTTGTGTGAGAGCCACTCAAAACCATTGCAACAGTAGTTTAAAATCTCCCTTTAAATTCCTTCAGACAAACACTAAGGAAAAGTGACAACGTTCTACTTCATGCCTAAATCTGTCACATAATACATCAGCTTAAGAGATTTGCCCCTGCAGCAAAAGTGGATGTCTTAGTTAATAACCAAAGGCATCCCCTAAAAGCCCCAAGATAATTTCACAGACAGTACAAAATGTGGGTATTCATCTGAAAGCATGAAATTGGCTTTTACTTCTGATTTTCTAGGTTAATTCTGTAACAATACAAGTGTTTGCTATTTGGTTGCGAGAGGCTGACCTGCCTTCAACTCTTAGAAATGGGTCTCATACAATGGAATATAGGCAGACACAGCTGGGAGTGCACACTCCAACAATAAATACAAAGCCTGAAAGGCGGAAGAGGACGAGTGCTTTAACAAGCAGAAGAAGCACTACAAACTGCTCTCGGGGATTTGAAACATGACCAAATTGAGATTTTTTAAAATGCACGTTCTTTTCCCAGATGATCCAGAAACGGTACAGGTCATCAAAAGGAGCTCCTTGGCGGTGGGGTTCTCTCTTTTGCAGCTCCAGCAAAGGCTTCAGACTCCAGGAACCAGGAGGGACGTATAACGCAATAAAACGCTAACGTTCACCATCACAATTGACAGTGCCCATGTCTGACCACTAGGGGGCGCTTCCAACATTCTGCTGGAAATCGGCGAGAAACCTTTGTCACTAGTTGAGGAAACCACCTCGGTTGGCTCTCCAAAAGGAAAGGAGCCTTTGGAAACTCCTCTAGCTCCCATTCTTCTTTAGTAAGAATGGCTGCGGTGCCTCGGGAACATTTGGGTCAGAGAAATAAGGGTCCAAATTTCCCAGCAAAGTGCACACAGAATGACCTCTTCCCCTCTGGGGACGTCAAAGCAGACCGCATGGACCTTTCCGCGTGTTGTTTTGCCTGAAACTACTATGTGTGCGGTCCTGTCACTGATTTTTCCTGGTTTTAGCCCACCTTCCAAGACTATATTTCTGAGCCAGCAAGTTAACCTTTATTTTCCTTTTCTTCTGCAAGACCTTGAGGTGACTGGTGCAATCTGACATATATTAGTTCAAACCCTCAGTTTTTGAACACTGAGAAATAAATGGCAAGATATGCATTATTAGGATCCAAACAACCCATGCTTCTTATCATGCATCAAGGTGCATCAACCTCTTATATTTGAAACTAAAGAGAACAGACAAGCAGCTTTTCAAAAAAAGAAAAGTAAAGCATCCATACATAACCCTCCTTGGGCTTAGTGCTACCGTGTTGGCTAATATGAGCTATTGAAAATACTTTTGGAATGGTCTTCAAATATTATAAATAATTTCTTTTGCTTACTTGGTATTTCACTATATAGTTATGTACAGAGATGGCCTTTACCATGCAGGAAAAATGTACATTCTCCACCTCTATGGTACCTTATCAAGGCTAGCGCTTCCGCCGGGCCTTATAAGCCAGCAAGTTCAATTTGTTAGTCAGCCATGAGTTCTAACAACATAATTAAAGTGCAAAGAAGGAAGGAAAACAGGTAGACAGGTCAGTTTTTTCAGGATTCGCATCAATATACTTCATGCCCCTAAGAGAAAATGTCAGGTGCAATAGGCTCAGGTAACAATAACTCTGTATTTGTTTCTCTTTCTTCTTTCAAAGCAGAGCTCTCCCTGAGAAGAGAAGAGGGAGGTAAACATGAGCTAGCCCTATTTCCTCAACAACCAACAGTCCTGGGAAGAGTAAGGTCACTTCCCCAGCACAGGGGAGAAGCCCTAACCCTTGCACTTAGTTTTCTGATATACGAGCTGTTGAGTGGTTGGTCCCATTCCCATACACTTCCAATACTTTCACTCATAAATATCCCTAAATTTACAAACAAAGATGACCGGGCAAGAACTGTCTGCCAACAGCACACAGAAGTGTGGATTTTAAAAGGAAAATCCCATTAAACAACATTTTGAAAAACGCAGCCAGTATTCATAGTGAGCCTAAAAATGGTGTGTGTAAATCAGAAAAAAAAAATAATAATAAGGTCCCCACATTACTGTGGGGAGGGTGGCGGGGAAGAAGTACAGAGAGGTGCAGAGATAATTTTCAAGGATATCTGATCACTCAGCCTAAAACCCCACAGTGCTTGGTGGCCTTCTGTCCTATCCCACAGCGTTCCTGGGGAGGTGCGCAGGCAGCTTTTGCAAACTCCGCCCCTGCCTCTCCAAGGGCACTGGCTTCTAGGGCGCCACAGCCCCAGGCGGAAGCCCCACCCTGCCTGAAGTCAGCCGCCTGCCCGCAGGAACCCCCTGGGCCAAAGACTACTGAGTTGTTGTTTTTTAAAGTTCACTTGACTTTCACCATGTCTTTCCTTTTCTGTTGCCTAAAGACCAAAAAAGCAGTTTCAGAACATGCCATCCCTCCAATGTTAATATTTAGAATGCACTGAAAACCATGCACATGCTGTACACTGAAATTGCTCGTGTGGCGGCCCATCCCTGCAGAGGAAGCCTCAGCTTTTCCGGAAGCTTACAATAAAGGAAACATAACGGAAGCAGTTAAACCCTAGGAGAAGATTGGTAGTTGTACCCAAGCTGGTAAAGTGCCAGACAAGCAGCTCAGGCCTTTTCCACAGATCTTTGTCCCCGAGTTCTAACAGACCATGGGCTGACTTTGAAATCCACCTTCTTACCTGCTTCATTAAACTGGCTACCAGGCATCTCCTATCTTACATTCCCTTATGGAAAATGTACCATCAGCTTTACTAAGGATCAATCGTTTCACCTTCCCACCCAAGTCTGAAGCATCTGTCGTTGACCCCAAACAGCTGGGCTTCCCTGGCTGGAGACAGAATTCCGGTTGGGTTCCATCTTCTTCGGTGGACAAAGGAGACTGGCTTTGTCTCTATTCCCGGTCCACGCTGCACGTGGGAGGCATGGCATGCACGGCTCAGTTCTGTCCGTCCCACTTTCCATGAGAATTCTACGGAGTCAGGGGCAAGGCCAGATCTTCAAGCAGGGAGCCGAGGTTCAATTTTTAGTGACAGTTCATACAGCGTATCTTCATCTATGATGAGGGCTTTGTCAAGCAGGTACTGAGTGACCTGGAGGAACAGGGAAATCCTAGATTTTGATTCCTTCAGAACAACAATGCGTGCATTTTCTGAATGGAATCTGACACTCTTCAGCATTTTCTCTTAGACACTTAAAAATGTTATATCACTTTTTAAAAATCACAAATATATTCTCTTGTAAAAAATTTTTAAAAAATCAAACATTTCCAGTCTCCTTCCAGCTCCTAACCCCAGGCACCATTACTATCATTTAGTTTGTATTCTCCAGAGTGTTCTTCTTAGATATTCCATGTACTTAATAAAATTCTTTTTTCGATTATAATCATAAGTGGTATCCTACTGTACATCCTATTCTGCTTTCATCTCTTCACTGTAATTCAGCAAGAGCCCCCCATGTCAGTGCCCAGAGTCTTAACTGCTGTACAGTATTAAGATATGATCTATCAGAGGCTATTCAATGATCTCTTATTGATAGGTGGTTAGCTGCTGTCAATATTCCACTATTACACAAAGTTAACAGTGAAATCCTCCTTAGCATGTTTCCTACTGCTCACTCGGGAATGTTCCTTTGGGATGGACAAAATGAAATGAAAGGAAATGACACTAAAATAAAAATATTGGGGCCTGGAATATTTCCATGGAAATATTTTTTTAATTTTACTGAGATATGACTTACATAAGTAAAATCAATAGTCTGATTGGTTTTAGCACGCATATCACAGTACAGGACACTCGTGCGTCTAGCTCCTTCCACACAGCATAATGTTTTGAAGTCCATCCATGCTGTGGCATGTGTCAGTCTGTCCTGTCACTGCTGAGCAGTGCTGCATTGTGTAGATACACCACATTTGTTTATCTGTTCATCTATTTGGGGACACTGGACTATTCCAAGTTTTGGCTATTAAGAAATGCTATGGACATTTTATACAAGACTTTCAATGAGCATGTTTTCATTTGGATAATCACCTAGGAGAGGAATTCCTGGGTCCTAAAGTGGATGTGTATTTAATGTTTTAAGAAATATCCACATGACAGTTTTCTAAAGTGGATGAACCATGTTCTTCTCACCAGCAATGTAGAAGAATTCTGGCTGTTCAGTTCATGAATTTTTAATTTTAAATGATGATATAAAATTACCTCCCAAACTACTGTACCTATACGAGAGTACCTGGTATCTCACACTGTAACTAATTTTGACATGATTAATAGTTAAAAATTTTGTGAAAATGATGCCTAATTATAATCTCCTTTTCTTTTCCTTCTTACTAGTGAAGCTGAACATTTTTCAAATATTTACTGCTATTTTTGTTTCTTATTCTGTGAGTTTCCTTACCTCTTTATAGCTTTGCTGATCTTTCTACAGAGTTGTTTATATTTTTCTTACAGACTTATAGAAATACTTTCATTCTGTCTCTTTTACATGTTATAAAATATCATCTCCTAGCCTACTGGTTTTATTTTTCCTTATTTAAATAATTCCCTTTGTCACATAAAAGTTTTTAATTTTGATGCAGTAAGGTTAACCAACCTTTACAGCTCTTACACTCTATGCTTAAGAAGGTGTTTCTAACCTACAGGTCATTAATATTTTGTCCTACATTTTATACAAATAATTTAATATGTCTTTTTATATTTAGATAATGAGCTCATGTGGATTTTTGTGTGTGTGAATGGTAGCAGATGGAGAGCCAAAATTCCTATTCCATTTACTTGAATGGTCAATTTCTTTCCAGCATTTTCTGTAAATGCCTCCTTTATTCCATATTAAATTTTCATACAGACAAAATCTCTATCTGGACTGTATCCCACTCCATTGAATTTGTATTCCTGCACCAATATAGCCCTGTTCTATTCACTATAGTTTTAGGACATGTGTCTGTATCTGGTAGGGAAAGCTCTTTCTTACTCATCTTATTTTTTTAAAAAAATCTTTGTTTTTTTTGGGTTTTTTGTTTGTTTGTTTTTGGCCTAAGCTTCCTTATGGGTTTCAGGATAAGTTTGTCAAGTTCTATGAAATAATAAGGGAAAACTGTGAGTTATATGGGAATCTTTTGTGTTATCTTCTCAATTTTTCTATAAAGCTAAAATGATTCTAAAAAAATAATATCTATTAAAAAGGAAAAAGGAAAAGGAAAGGAAAGGAAACAACAGCTGTGGCTGGGATGGAAAAAGAAAGGGAGTCTATTAAGTGAGATGAATCTTGAAAGATGAATAGGGGCCATGTAATGTAACACCTCTTGGACTTATCAAAACTTTTTCTTTCTATATCCTAAGAGCAGTGAAAAACCTATAAAATATTTTATGCAAGGGAAAACATATTTTAACCTTGTGTTTCAGAGAGTTCTATCTGACTGTAATTTGTAGAATGGATTTTACTCTAGAGTGAATGCAAATAGACCAAGTAACATATTGGTAGCTTGGACCAGAGTGGTGGTGGTGTAGACAGATTCATGAGAAATACAGTGTATACAATCAGTAGAACTTGATAAATTGGTGTTCATTTGCCTGCTCGCTTTCTTTATCTCTCTCCCTCTTCCCCCTTACTTCCTTCCCTCCTTCCTTCTTTTCTTTCTTTCTCTTAATCAGAGTTGCCAAAGATGTCTATTTTATTGGTCTTTCCTGTGAATCAGCTTTTGGTATTATTGATCAACTTCACCACTGTTTCTAATTCATTAATTTCCACTTGTTTACTTATTAATTCCCTTAACAACCACACAATATTACCTTTGGCTGATGGTCTATTCGATAGCAAGTCTGCTGGAACTGGCGTATCTCTCTGATGATGTGTGATATCTAATAGAGAAACAATAACAACAAAAGCATACCACAAGTATTTCCTGGAATTGCATCACATTCTTCCAGGCCCTATCCACAAGCAGTCAGGCATTTTCTCCATTGACATGTTGGAGCCTTGCCCTATCATTCTCTATGCTGAGGGCTTTCCTGTCCTTCAATGAGCCACATGAAATGCAAACAGCAAGAAGATACTACATGGTATCATGCAGTGGTATCCACAATCAGAGGAACAGATAGCGCGGGGTGACCTCAGGTTCAGCAGTGGTAAGCTCTGGGTGTTACTGTCCTGAGCTCCTTGCTTCTAACTTGGTGCTCAGAACCTGGTTGTCCAGCAGGAAGCTTTCAGTACCTGTGTATCACTGCTCCATCTTAAAGAGTCATCCCTGCAACTTTACTCTCCACGCCTTTTCCCAGGATGCAAGCTGCAATAACCCTGCTAACAATCAGCCACATCAGGTATTAAACCCGGGGGCACCCACCTCTTCCACCTCAAAATGAAAATGCAAACAGTAGCCTCCATCTTCTGCATAAGCCATTGAAGTCATTGAAACAGGCCCATTATGAATTTATCACCTACCATTCTCATTTTGGAGAAATTGACAAGTCCTTCCTCAGTGAAGTTTGGTGTTCCTTCTTCAATAAATGCGAGGTCTGTCAGGTACATCCCCAGATAAGGGACAGCGGGGGGGTTACAGCTGCAAAACCAAGAAACACTGTTCTCAGGCTCATTCACACAAATACCCACTTCCCTCTCATTTAGCAGGAAGCAGTTAGGCTGCTTCAATCCTGAAGAATAAAGTCTTTTGATCCCATCTTCAGAAGCACTCTCCTGATATTAAGAATTTCAAATACAACTCACAATAGACTATAATAGAAAATTACAGCCCATACTTTACAATGTGTTTGAGACAATGGCATGCTCAAACAACAGGAGGTCTTATAGACAGATATAAACCAGGTGCTGGTAGTACTTGGAAACTATACTTCTCCAAGGCATCAGAGCATACAGGAACCCCCTAAGCCCTCATCTCCTTAGAGTGTAAACAGGGAACCTTAAAGAACCAGGAAGAAAAATCAATGTGATTAGAGCTTATAAAATGTGCATTCTGATTTTGTTAGTATTTCAATGCTTTAGAAGGTATAGGCTTAATTTATGTCACGACTGCACGCTACAGTGATGCCTTGTTTTTGCTTTTTGAGGGGGATGCACTTGGTCTTCTCAGAGTCAAGAGCGAGGACATGGACTTCTGAACCAGAGACAACTGGGTCTCAGTATCTGCCGCATGATGCTGGGGCCAAACTCTATGAATCACAGTCTCCTCCAAAAATCTTATCTCTTTAGTTCATTGTGAGGCTTAAATAAGACACATGGAGCACTATGCATGGCGTCTGTCATTGAGTAAGGATGCGGGGATAGTTCTTCTACTGCTGCTGTTATTGTTCCTATAAGTCTTCCACTTGCTCATGGCATCACAGGACTAATGTTTTCCAGAGGAAGTCAAGTATGTATAGTAGATCATAAGAAAAAACCAGCTGCAAAAGAACAGCCGCTCGCTTTCTCTCTCTCTCTCTCTCTCTCTCTCTCTCTCTCTCTCTCTCTCTCTCTCTCTCTCTCCCTCTCCCTCTCCCTCTCCCTCTTTCTCTCCCTCTCAGAGAATGACCCAGCAATAAAAGGCCACAAATACATAGCAATAATTAATATGTACTAGAATATTTTTGAAAAGTCACAAGAAATCATGTGTTGTGCTTACATTAACAAATATCAAATCAAGAAATGTTTTACAGTAAAAGATGGTTTGATTTTATAGTAAAAGCTGGTGATGTTTTCTTCTTGCTTGGGCTAGTCTATGTGCCATTAGTATATCCACAAGACACTGCATGCAGAGTATTTCAAATGAAAAGAAAAATTAGGAAAATATCTAGATGATGGAAGTTGTTTCCCATTTGTTTTCCTTTTCAAAGCAAAGTAGGAAGCAGGCCACTGTTTGTATACTGTAAACATTATTTAAATATATTTTAAAATTATGAATAACTTAATAATTAAAGTAAACATACTTTTTAAGGGTTTCTCTGAGATTTTTAAATCTTCCTTCAGATGAAACAGTCTTCTGAAGTTTGTCCATTAGAGCTTTTGTCTAGAAAGAAACCAATAAATTAGTATGTCATGAAAATTCTCCGATGGTTTGACAAGATGGGTAAGTTGCCGAGAGATGTTTAATTACCTTCTATAGTGGCACGGGCTGATACCTTTGTCAGACTGTTGTGATGTGCTATGACTATCAAAGTACAGACATGGGGCCGCTATGATGTAATCTGATGTTAAAAAAATGTGTGGAGAAGAGAAAGTGACTACACTGCTCATTTAGCCAAAAAGAGGAAAATGTGTAGAAAAAAATTGTAATGGCACAAGACACTTAGGGATTTAAAGAACCTACAAAGCACATGTTGAATTACGGAGCCTTAAAGGAGAGGTCTCATGTCAGGTGGTTTTCATGGTGAATCTTTTTGCGTGTTAATTTCCAAATCATCAAAATACAGACTGGGCTGCATGGCTATCTTCTACCACAAACCCCTTGTTTTGTGACTATCATCATCAACTTGTTAGAGAAGTATAACTGATGTTTACCAAGAAATAAGTGTTGTTGACATTGATCTGGAGTTTCTTCCATGGACATGGGAGAATAGTAGGGTAGCCCTTGTGGGTGATGACCCACCCCTGGTAACACCCAGCCCCAGGCAAGGGGGGAGGTAATGCCCAGGCTGCGGCTCCTCACACTACTCTGTCTCAGTCTGGGGAGGAGCTACACTCTTCAGGAGAGCTCTCAGAACGACTCAGAGGGCTGCCTTCCCTATCCTGCTTACTGAGGACACTGAAAGAGGATAGCCAGCAAGGCCTGGGCAGGGGGTGAGGGTTGTGGGATAGGATGGGCTTGCAGGCTTCCCACCTGGCCCAGAGCTGGCC
The DNA here is from genome assembly GCA_017311185.1 of Proteles cristata cristata. Lineage (NCBI taxonomy): Eukaryota > Metazoa > Chordata > Mammalia > Carnivora > Hyaenidae > Proteles > Proteles cristata. Next base: position 218,589 of record JAESUZ010000956.1, read on the forward strand.
TTGGGGTGAAAGAAGCTGTAGAAGTATAGTCTGTCCTATAGCCACAGACCAGATTCGGTGGGCTTCAAAGTGCACATTCTACCAGGCCTTCTGGATGTCACCCAGACAGGACTCAGATCTGAACAAGACACAGCTACAGAGCAGACGGTATGACGAGAGCATCTGCAACCAGGCACTACCTGTTGTGACTAGGCTGAGGTCCTGGGCCCTGGATGATAGTCCACCACCCATGCTAAAGCCCCTTTGAATGACACATACGTGTGATGGAAATGCTATACTCTATTTAATGCCTCTACAGATAGTATATTCAAATTTGAAAAAAATAATTTCAATATTATCTTATCACCCCTATTCCTTAGTCCATTATCCCTGAGGCTGTATCCTGTCAAACACATGAATATTACTTAAGTCAACTATATGGAAGGCCTAATGTTTCCTTTTTTGCCCCCTCAAGTTTTTATTTAAATTCCAATTAGTTAACATAAAGTGTAATATCAGTTTCGGCTGTAGAATTCAGTGGTTCATCACTTACATACAACACCCAGTACTCAACAAGTGCTCTCCTTAGTACTCATTATCCATTTAATCCATCCCCCTCCCCCAACCTCCTCTCTAGTAACCATCTCAGTTTGCTCTCTGTAGTTAAGTCTGTTTTCTGGTTTGCCCCTCTCCCCCACCATATTCCACATGTGAGTGAAATCATATATTTGTCTTTCTCTGACTTATTTTGCACTCATGTCTTGCAAATGGCAATATTTCATTATTTTTATGGCTAATATTCTATTATATATACATATACCCCCTCTTCTTTATCCATTCATCAGTCAATAGACATTTGGGCTCTTTTCATAATTTGGCTATTGTAGTTAATGCTGCTATAAACATCGGAGTGTGTATATCCCTTCAAATCAGTATTTTTGTATCCTTTGGGTAAATACCTAGTAGGGCCATTGCTGGATCAAAGGCCTAATGTTTTCTTAAAGAAGATTTAAGAATCCCTTGGTACCAACTTCAGATGAAAAAGAAATAGGGGAAGGAGAATAAATGGGAAGGCAGAGGAGTAACTTACTGACCCTGATGAAAGGTGACAATGTGTGTGACAGGATAATATGGTCTTTGTGTCTAATGTCCAATGGCTGAGGCCAACATTGCCTTAGGGGGAGGTAAAAGCTAGCCATAACAAGGGCGTCAGTGTCCAGCTTTTAGATTCTGATATAGCTGTCTGAAGCCCATTTTAAAAATAGTATTCCAATACCCATCATCATAAAATCTCTCAAATAAACTAGAAAGAGAGGATAGTTTCCTCAATTTTACAAAAAGCATTTACAAAACACCTACAGCTAGCATTATTCATACTGGTAGAAGACTGAATGCTTTCCCCACAAGACTAAGAACAAGGAAAGTATGTCCTTTCTCACTACCTTGATTCAACATAGCATGGGAGGTTTAGCCAGAGCAATAAGGCAAGAAAAGGAAATAAAAGGCATATGAATTGGAGGGAAATAAATAAAATAGTTCCTATTTACAAGTGACAATTGTCTATGTAGAAAATCCAAATGCATCTACAAAAAACCTCCTAAAACTAACTAGTGAGTTTAGCAAGGTGCAGATACAAGATCAACATAAAATAATCAATCACATTTGCATATACTAACAATGAACGTGTGGAAACCAAAAATAAAACCACAGTAACATTTAAAATTTCCCCAAAGAAAATGAAATATTTAGGCATAAATCTCACAAAAAATATACAAGACTTACATGCTGAAAGTTTCAAATTACTGATTTAGGAAAGCCTAAAGAAATGGAGAAACATACTGTGTTTGTGGACTGGAAGATTCAACATAGTAATAAGACTCAACATTTGTTTAATGAAATTCCAGTAAAAAATCTCAGTAAAGGGGCATTGGGTAGCTCAGTTGATTAAGGGTCTGACTCTTGATTTTGGCTCAGATCATGACCTCATGGTTTCTGAGCTGATGCCCTGTGTTGGGCTCTGTGGGGACAGGGTGGAGCCTGCTTGGGATTCTTTCTCTCCCTCTGTCTCTGCCCCTACCATACTTGCACTCACTCTCTCTCAAAATAAATAAACATTTAAAAAATAGCTCAATACAATTTTCTTAGACATAATTTTTTTAACTAAAACTTATATGGAAAGTCATAGCACCTAGAGTGGCTAAAATAATTTTGAAACAGAAAAATAAAGTAGGAGGAATAGAGAAAGAACTCTCAGATCTCAAAGGTGAGAAAAAAATCCAATTAAAAAATGAGCCACAGACATTTCATTGAAGAGAATAAACAGACGGTAAACTAGCATATGAAAAGATGTTTAACAACATTAGCCATTAGGAAAATGCAAATTAAAACAATAATGAGATATCAAAATGGCTAAAATAAAAAATTGTGTAACACTAAATGCGGGCAAGAATTTGGAGAAACTGGTTCACTCATACTTGTCTGATAGAAGTATAAAGTGGTACAGCCACTCTGGAAAAGAATTTGACGGTTTCTTAAAAACTAAACACACAATTACCATATGATCCAGCAGTTACACTCTTGGGCATTTATCCCAGACAAACAAAAAGTTATAGTCACACGAAACCTATACATGAATGTGCACAGCAGCTTTATCTGTAATTGCCCTAAACCAAAAACAATCCAGATGTTCTTCAAGGGGTGAATGGCTAAAAATTCTACTTAGTACTAAAGTACTACTTAGCATTAAAAAGAAACTAAGTATTGATACATGTAACACCATGAATGGATCTCACAGGAATTTTTTAAAAGGCAATCTCAAAATGTCATATACTATATGATTCCGTTTATATAATGTTTTTGAAAAGATGACATTTTCTAGAGATGGAAAACAGATTTTTGTTTCCCGGGAGTTAGGGAGGGCTATGGCTATAAAAGGGTGGCAAGAGGGATCCTGGTAACAGATCTGTGTTGATCTTGACTGCAGTGGTAATAAAAGGGCATACATGTAAATACTCACAGTCACAAGTGAGTATATGTAAAACTGATGGTTTGAATGAGGTGAGTGGATGATACCAACGCTAGCCTTGTGGCTGGGGTATGTTTACACTTACACAAGAGTTGACATCCGGGGGGCACTAGGGGCAGGGTGTAGGGGATTTCTATTATCTTTTACAAACTGTATGTGAACCTACCATGATCTCAACATAAAAAGGGTTTTTCTTTCTTTTTTGAAAAACAAACAAACAGTGCTTATAGAAGCTGTGGCTTTTATTTGCAAGGTCCAGGCTTTGTTGACAGAAAAAGAATTTGCCTCTGGCACCAGTATGATGTGGAGGAGTCTGCAAAAATTCCCCCAACGCCCTATGAGAGGCCCAGGTCGTTGTTAGCCTGCTCACCAAGGATCACCGAGGGCAGGGAAGCATGTAGAGGACGAGCAGAGCCAGTGACAGCTGAAGGGGAGGTGAGCTCAGCTCAGCCCACCGGGTGCAATCGCTGTGCCCTTCTCATGGCAGGCCAGGCAGACCAGACATACACCAGGCACCGGCAATTCATGACAGCCCGTCACCCAGTGACCAACTAGCAGCAGGCTACCATAGGTGGGTGCACAAAACCTCCCTCAAGCCTGGGAGAGCCCTCCCAGGCATCCACAAACACCCAGGCAGAAAGCCAGGAGACAGGGCAGGGAGGAAATTGTTATTTCATTTGAATATTAAATGAAAATGATAGACATGAACGAACTGAATCCAGTTAAAAGAAAATTAAGAGGATTTTCTGTACATCTGAGTCATTATGCCAAAACTTTACTACATAAATGACCAAAAAAAGTGAACATTGAGGTCCTAAGGTATTTACATCCTTGCTCTGGGGAGAAAGAATGGATTCACAGGACATCTCTGTGTTCACCTGGAATCAGTGTACCTTCTCCAAACTATTTTGGAAACTACTCCTGTCAACCACGCTGCTTGAAGTTGTCCCAAATATGTTGTAATGAATGTTTTGCGTTGTATTTGCTTTTCTAAATTAACCAATTAGAAGTGCACATGAGTGGAATCAATTAAGTGGTAAGAACACAGTAATTACCCACATTGGCACCTTGCTTTGGCAACTGAGCTGCTCGGTTCAGTTAATTATTTCCTAATTAGTAATATTTCTCTTGGCTCTTGTCTCTCAGCCTCTCCTCTCGGCAGCGGGACGTGTCACACGCTGGTGCTCACCTGCTTGGACACCTTGGCCCAGGTTTTCTTCAGCCTGTAGATGGCACTTCTGTTTAAGGCTGAGGTGATCTCCAGCACGCCATTGTAGTTGTGTAGGCATCGGCAAATGTCTGCCACTGCTACCCACTTCTCTATCGCATTGGCACGGGAGCTGATATCGGCATAATTCATGATCTGGGAGGCCACCAGGTTACTCATCTGGGACAGTGGAAAATCCAAGAGAGACCAGCTAAGAGGCAAAGCAATGAATTCAGGCAAAGTGCCTAATTTACCCATGGAAGTGTCAGGAAAACAGGGTGCTGAGGGACATGGAGATCACAGTCCATATTTAGATACCAATCTTCTGAAAAGAATGAAGTAATAGTAACAAGAAACTAATGAGAACCTGTTCATCCTCAGAGCGAACAGGAGGGGTTGCTTGGAATCAACATGTTGGGGGAAAGGATCATTTTTTTTAATCAGTAATTTTGATGAATGAGTTATTTCCAGTAACTGAGGAAATGGAATTGAATGAGCTGACTCCCGAGGAATGGCAGTCTTCGCTGATCATGGGTTTCACTCTTGGGGAGCCTCTCCACATGTTCCTTTGCCCCCAACATGTGGGGAGCAGGAAGCTCCAGTTACCACAGGGGAAAAAAAATACATTTACCCCCAATCAAATCAAATTCTAACCTGATCAACTCTCAAGCCAGACACATTTAGGGACGGGGAAGAAAGAACATTTATTCCTTTTTATCTCATTGGATTTTTTCCATCAGAGTTAATAGGACCTATAGTTTCAAGGCTAAGTACTGTAATTCCATTAATTGAAACCAAGAGAAAAAGAGGCAGCAGCTGAAGCAGCTCAATATTTAGAATATGGAAAGGAAAAGAACAGCTTAGGACTGATTACTAACAAAGGGAATATAGGATCTCTATTCTTATATCCATACACTTAATATAGTGGGTATACCCATTCTTCGACCATTTCATAAGTATGTTAAATCTCACAGTGCCTCAGAAGTATCACTGTACATATTCATTAAAAAGTTGGGGCACCTGGGTGGCTCAGTCAGTTAAGCATCCGACTTTGGTTCAGGTCATGATCTTGCGGTTTGTGTGTTCAAGCCCCACGTCAGGTTCTGTGCTGACAGCTCAGAGCTTGGAGCCTGTTTCAGATTCTGTGTCTCTCTCTAACCCTCTCTGACTCATCCTCTGTCTCTCTCTGTCTCAAAAATAAATAAACTATAAAATTAAAAAAAAAAAAGTTATTTTGTACTGAGCTCCCAGACAAGGCATTCTTTTAGGTTCTGAGAACAGGAACAAATAAATGAGAATCCCTGACCTCAAGGCACTGAGCCTAGTTAGGCAGAAAGGTGAAGAGAGGCAGACATAAACAAGTAAATATCACATAGTGAAATGCAAAGCTAAGTCTGTGTGGAGGGGTTTGAGAACACGGAAGTAGTGTAGGGCATGTGGCCTAATACAGAGGAGGCTTCCAGCAAGAGGTCATGCCTACATAGGGAGGGCTCCTGTAGGCCTGGCTGAGCTGCTGGGACTGTATCCTGAAGGTGAGAGAAAGCCACTGGCAGAATTTTGTCATGAAAGTGGTATACTTAGATTGATCTTTCAGAAAAGTTATTTCTGTGACACTGTGTGAAGAATGGGTTTGTGGGACAAGTAGATGGCAGGGGTGGATAGTGAGTTAGGAGGTCCTGGAGAAAAGGACGAAAGGCCAAATCAAGGTCATGGCAGTGAGAAAGAAGGGTCTGGGAAATACATAGATTTAGGGTTCACTAATACATCGGGAGCTAGCTGGGAATAGCAGAGAAGGAGTAAAGATGACCTCTAGATTCTGTGATGGGTGAGTGAGTGTGTGGTCTTGGCCACTATCCAAGACTAAGAATAGAGCATAAGATGTGGAAGTAGGCTCGGCAGGTCTGGGGGATACTAATGATAAGTTCCAATCGCAATGTGCTGAAGGCACAATGTAAGTGGCCATCCTGGTGGACACTTGAGAGTCTGGAGCCTGGGAATGAACTTCTGATTTGATTGTTCATTATATCCCAAGTATATGTATGTATATGTATATGTCTATCTATGGCACAGACAATAATACAGGCTTATTTTCTACAGCAGGGACTCTGCTTCTCAGAAAGTACCCAGAGGTGCCATGCGTCCTGTCCTTTAGGCAGCAGGGTTATGGATGCTACTGATGGGATAACACTCACCCCGTGTATATGCACTCTGCACGTACCCTGTGCAAAATGCCATCTTGAGAATCTATACTGTTGTTTTGTATTTTGATTCTGAATGCTGTCTTAATTTACCTACAGGGATTCTGAAAGACTTTTTTTTTTTTTTTTAACATCATCATTATTCCTTGTACTATAGTCTAGTAGAACTGGAAAGGGAACTTTCCCTTTGCCTAGATAGGCCTGAAGATAGATAATCCCACATTTATGGTTCTGCTGAAGGGCTGAGATGATTAGAACAGAACCAGTTAGGAGTTGGTGGATTTAATAGCAAGGCCATCTTACTGCTGGAGAAAAGCAGAGCAGGGGGATGGACTGACAGCTCATCACCAGTGTGCATGGCTACAGCAACACTGCAATTATACTCAACAGGGTCCCTTCCAAGCCTGGAATGCACAGGTGCTGAATGTTCAGTAATAATGAGGATGATCTCTACTAACCCAACCTTACTGTCACCAGCACCATTGGGGACCAGCAACACATGTGCTATTAGAACTAGTCAATGTATTACCACAAAGTAATGATGATTATTGTAAAATAATAGCAGCAACCTATGCATTATTGAGCAGACTTGGGTACCACCAAAAGTGAACCTCATGTCTATAAGTTAAGTGGAAGTTATTACACTGTGAGCTCGTAGAGAAGATTTAAGCTTTTTTTTGTTTTGTTTTAACATTTCATCAGTTCTGTTTTAGAGAAGGAGTCTTAAGACCCTGATTCATCTTCCTACAATATGCCCACATTTTATTTTTATGGTTACTCACATCATTGAAGTGTTGGCTGGTTTTCATAATGTAAGGTGTTCTTTCATTTTTATCCAGCTTCATCCACCCCTGCCCAAGAAATTCTCTGGAAGTTCAAAACAGAACACAAAATCAATCTAGTTTCTTAAATGGTGGCTATGATCCTGAACAATGAGTATGATTATTATACACATTAAATTTGACACTGCTCAACATCGAGTACTCCTGACCAACTCAAATGAAATTTGGCTCATCTCTAGCATTTTACCCCTGGATGCCAAAAAAAAAAAAAAAAAGATTTTTCAATTTCTACCTTTCTCTTTTAAGTGTTTGGAACTTTGTAGGGATTAGGATCATTATAAAAACTTCTCTGAAAGTGGAAAACAATGACCAACACAGAAGGAATGAAAAGCTAAGTACTAATTCAGAAACCAAGACTGCTTTCCCTGGATCAGCTTTAAAAAAATCTTAAGCCTTGGGGCACTTAGGTGGCTCAGTTAGCTAAGCATCTATCTTCAGCTCAGGTCATGATATCGCAGTTCATGAGTTTGAGCCCCGTGAAGGTCTCTGTGCTGCCAGCTCAGAGCCTGGAGCCTGTTTCTAATTTTGTGTCTCCCTCTCCCTCTGTCTTTTCCCTTCTCTCTCTCTCTCTCTCTCTCTCTCTCTCAAAATAAAAAATTAAAAAATAAATGAAAAATAAAATGAAAAATCTTAAGCCTTAGCAGAAGGTAAAAAAAAAAATCCATCACCACCAAAAACATTAATCAAGAACAACATGTTTTCCTCCACTTTGCTTGATATTCTCCAGGACAATGTCAATTCCATGGGCAGGGATTTTCCTTTGTTCTCCCCGGAGCCCAGAACGATACACATGGCAAAGGCTGAATAAACACACACTGTTGTTACCACTTCATGTGGTGAAGGCAATTACAGAGGTAGGAGCTCAGCCTGGTGGAAGGTCTGTCTTCAGAACATCCCTGTTCCTTCACCTCACCCATGAGCAGGCCACCAAATCACAACAAGCAAGGGACAATCAGGGTGGAGCATCCAGGGACTATTTTGTATAGGCATTACAAAAAATAACCTGAAATGAAATTACTCGGACACAGTCTTAATTCCGAAATGGTGACTGAGTCCCTGCATAAGGTTTTTTTGTTCCTTCATGTTCCTGCAAGGCTGTTGGACATAAAGGTATGCCGGTTCCACAGATGACAATAATTGGTAGATGTTCACACCAGCACGGTGGGGACAGGGAGGAGAAGAGAGGAAGGGAGGGTCCCAGAAAGATACAAACCACGGAAGTTGGGGCTTTCTCTTTCTCCACAGAGGTTATGTTCATCTCCCCACCAAATCCCCACTGCACTAGAGGGAGTCAGGAGATAGGGGGCAGAGGCACTGTGGTTTCTAACTGAAGTCGTCACTCAAGTAGTCACTGGGTTTATTTGTATAGCCCATAGGCCACATTGCTTCCCCCACCCTTCCCTTGCCCCACTTGTTCATGGGTAGAGAGGGGGGAGGGGAAGAAGATAAAACGCAGAAAAGTCTGCAGGGGCAACTCTTGGCCCCGCCTCTGATGCCTCTGCCATACTTGACCCTCCATCATCATGATGTCCTCTTCTCTACATACGACAGGAGTCACATTCATATCTTGTGCCCAGTCCCTTCTTTACTGGCAATGTAGCTATTTCACAGAGAATGTGGGCCAATAGTTATCATTTGTCCAGACAAAGGCCTTGTTTGTGGAGCTATGGCTGTTACAGCTCCAAGAGGGATAAAGGCCTTCTGCATCCTCTGCATGGGAAGATTCAAGGGCAGGAGTGATGCTGCTCACTATGTGGCAGCTCACGCAGCATATCGATGCTCGGCATGTGCCCCATGCAAAGCTCTGTCTCAGGAGTCTACACTGTGGCAGCGTCTCAAAGCTCAGCAATACTTGTTGGTTCATGGAAGTGGGTGAATAACTGTAGTAAAATGTATAGCTTTTACCCAACATCGGTGCTTCTTAAAGTATAGTCTTGGATCATGCAACATTGTCTGGGATTCTCACTGAAAATGCCCTTTCTTGGGCCTCAAACCTACTAGAATCACAAATCTCTGAAGGAAATATCCAGAAATGTACATTTGAAATAATTTCCCAAATGATTTTAGACACCCTGAATTTGAGAACCACTGTTATAGCCATACTGAGGTTTCTATAATGCGAGGATGTGGGAGTACGAAGAAATGTACATTCCATGCGAACTACAGAACATAGAGAAGCACAGAGTGACTACCTTGAGAGTCTCCAGTGTTGCCAAATCAATGTTTCTAGCATAAACTGGGACCAATAGTCATTGAAGTGGGACCAAACCACAGTAAGATCAAGACTCACACCTCTGTGCACACACATCTGCCTTAGGGATGACAGCTCTAAGCCCACAGGTCCTGCCAGAGGGGGCCTGTGGCTGTGAGGGCCACACTCACTCGTAGGGAATGCTTCTGAAAATGATGTGGTCCAGGAGGGTGATCTGCTCAGCCAGCTCCATGGCTGACAAGGTCTCAAAGCACTCTGCCTTCGGACAGTCTGTCTGCAAGAGAGGAAGGCAGGAATGAAACTCACCAAGAGTGAGGTGCCCAGCCATTCACGGCAGCTGCTCAAGAATGAAGTCCATCATGGATTCTAGCTATAAAAGCTAGAAACATCAGCCAACATTAATATCATGGAGCAACAGCTAAACCCCAAGTCGAATTTAGTTCATCTCCCGGTGCTTCATTGATAGAACTACAGTTGAACATCCAGGTATCAGTCATGGGCAAATTGCTTGCCTTTGAGAAGGAGGCTGCATGTAATCATGCTGAATAAGACCATGGCTGGACTTACCAGTTGAATGATATCCTCTAATTTTAGGTGGATGTCATCTTGATCATCTTGTGAAAGGGCCCTAAAAAATAAAATCAAAGTATCATCCATGAAAAGAAACATGCCAGGAATAAAATGACAACATGCACTTGGTTCTCCCAGGGTGGTAAGTTGGAGGGTTTGGGTTCACGAGGCTGTGCTGCCAGCTGGAGGCCGCAGAGACATGAGCCAGAGATGGGAAGTCAAAGAAACAGAAAAACACACACGTTAAAGGCACTGGAGGATCACTGAGAGAGCTGGTTTATATCAAGAAGCCAACTTGTTATACAGAAGGTTGTAAATTAAACATCCACCATCAAGGTGAAGCTGAGGATGAGCTGGTGTGCTCTGTACTACCAAGAGGATCCATGCTGTGAGTTCAAGTATCCTGCAATCCCATCAGTCAGAGATTCTAATGGGCTTCCCACCCACATTCCTCTAGCTCCCACCCTGGCCCTTCCATGCTGATGCTGAAGCAGAAGATGCAGAGGGCCCCCTCCCCATGCACATGTAGATGGGTAGCTCAGGGCAGTTCCTGGCTGGCAAGAATTTGAACAATGCAAAGCAGAAGCCAGCAAGTAAACTCTTCTCCCTCGATTCCCAGATGGACTTTCCCGAGATGCACTTGGTGCTATATCCCCACACACAGAGTTAGTTATTCAGCTCTCAGTATTTTTTTTTTCAGTGATGAATGACTGAATAAATATATAAGTTAGTGAATCCTGAAGTGGGTGCGGGTTTCAGAGTGGGAGTGACATTTCATGTTCAACAGAAGTTCAGAGTCCAGGAGAATTATACTGATTACATAACTTACCATCTGGGCCAAGCATTTTAAGTTTTCCAAAATGAAGTCAGAATCAGATATTAAAAGTACTGAACTATTTCAACAGTTCCAAACCACATAGCCTGTCTGCTGTAGGAAGGTAGTTTTAAAAGAAATAATGGGGGCGCCTCAGTGGCTCAGTTAGTTAAATGTCCGATGCTTGATCTTGGCTCAGGTCATGATCTCACAGTCTGTGAGTTTGAGCCCCATGTCAGCCCTGCACTGACAAAGTGGAGGCTGCTTGGGATTCTCTCTTCTTCCTCTCTGTCCCTCCCCTGATTGCACGTGCTTGCTCTCTTTCTCTCTCAAAATAAATAAATAAACTTTAAAAGATAAAATAAATAATGATGTGATGTTCTGCTGTGTTCTGAATTGATGAAAACAGAACTACAACCTTCAGAAACACGAAAGCAACAGAGATGGGGTACCGTCTACCCACTACACGCCAGTCACGTACAAACCATCTGACATTCACTCTTGTATCTTATGAAATCCCTTCAAAGGAAGCATTATGAGGTGCATTTTACAGATGAGGAAACCAAAGCCCAAGGGGACTAACTTGCTCAAGGTTTGGTCAGTTGTGCTGTCCAGTTGCTCTTGCTTGCTTTAGGCAGGCTTATAAAGGCACCTCTTCAAGGGTCCAGCACAGAACATACATCCAGAAATGTACAGTCTCTTTCCTCTCTTTTCCACTCTTAAAAAAGCTGTTGGCTGTTCACCAGGGAGAAGATTCCTTCTAGATTCTAGGAACGGTGGTCCTTTTCTCAGCAATGAGCCACCTCATTTGCAATCAGAAAGAAATACTCATCATATGATAAAAGGCAGACTGAGATGAGGAAAAAGTAAGCAAACACAAGTCTTTCTCCAAAGACTGTTAAATCCTACTTAAGGATTACACACAGGGGATAAAAGTGACTATTTCCCAAAGCTTATGTCATTCTTTCCAGGTTAGTCTGGGTTCCTGGAGAGAGATCGGTGGCCACATAACTATGTGTACCCATGGAAAAGATCTTTTTTTAATGAGGCTGGGCAATATTCTTTCCTTGGAAAGAAGTGGTCAAGAAGGCAGTTAGCTTCTTTCAAATGTTCCTTTCCTCAGTGATCTCATGCTAATGTTCCAAGATACATTCTGGTCTCGTTAAATTATCTAACATTTTTCTCTTTTCACAAAAGCAGCTATTGATGCTGCCTGGGGCTCTGGGAGGCTTGTGGGTCACTTGACCCATTCCAGCAGACCACCTACGAAGCCAGTCTTTGTTTCTTTTCATTTTATGGCATGTTAGTTGTCTACCAAAAACTCTCCCCAACAGATTCAGAAACCCACCAGTCATACAATGTTGCAGGGGGAATAGCATTTTAGAAATAGAAAAGTCTCGAGCGGAGGATTTTATTCACAAATAAGACAACAAACTATGTATGCCCTATTAAGTTTCTTCATCATAAAGTAATCCCTGTGAGACTGTGTGAGGCAGACATGGTTCATCATTGGAAGAAGCCAGTTTATTGTATAAAGGTAATATATGTTTAAATACATGTCATGTTTACGTCTCACTGTTACACAGCTTGATTGCATGTAAAATCTCTCATGTCAGGGCTACCTTTAACTACAGTGTGATATGTCTTTATCTCTTGTAACCACAACTTGTATTCACTGGGAGGTATGTTCACATATTTTCCCCTTGATGTGAAAACTCTGGTCCAGCTCCAAACTGGATGGATTTGTTTCTAGTCTTCTGACAGCATTGGCGCTTTGATGCCCACTCCAGGATACTAGGTTTCTCTCACATCTCCCAGTCAGCATGATCTGTTTAATATTTGTGCATTTATAATAACAGCACCAGAAAAAAAGGTTTATTTTTTATTATTTTTTATTTTTTAAATATTTTATTGATTTTTGGGGAGGCAGAGAGAGAGAGACAGACAGAGCATGGGCAGGGGAGGGGCAGAGAGAGAGGGAGACACAGAATCAGAAGCAGGCTCTAGGCTCCAAACTTTCAGCCCAGAGCCTGACGCGTGGCTCAAACCCACAAACCATGAGATCGTGACCTGAGCCAAAGTGGAAACTGCAGATAAAAAAAAATTTTAAAGGAAAAGGGATTATTCAAGTTCTATGACTGGGAAAGTCCTCCTCCAACAGTAGAAATTAGTTAGTCTTAAAAACCAAGCCAAGAGCAACTGCCCTCTGTCTGCAGACTTGTCCACACTCTCCGGGATGCTTGCTTGTGACTGAGCCTGGCTGGCTTGTGCCCCTGGCATGACCTGCCTCAGTCTCCGCTCCTCCTCATTTGTGAATGGTTTAATCACTTGTTGCTTCGCCTTCTGGGACCTACTGACCACCTCTTGCTTCCTTAGGCATGGCTTTATTTCCCTCCAGGCTTACTTGAGCCCATTGCTACCCTTGCTCTGGCATATCTTAGAAATGCATGGAAATCTCCTGGCTTTGGTTGGAAATAATTCCTTGTTTGTTTCCAAATTAAGAAATGAATTAACAGGAACATCTTTGTAATTTTCAGGGTTACTAACTGATTTCTGTTTCTTTCTCAGATACTCCATGGTGGCTTCTTTTCACAAAGAGATTGCATGAATGACAGCATTCTATCAGTGATGGGTATATCTAGGTATTACTTCCTACTTTACTTTCTAATCATTCTGACATGAGTTTAAAAACATACACATAGGGGCGCCTGGGTGGCTCAGTCGGTTACACATCTAACTCTTGATTCTGGCTCAGGTCATAATCTCAGAGTTTCATGAGTTTGAGCTCCATGTCAGGCTCTGTGCTTGACAGTGTGGAACCTGCTTGAGATTCTCCCTTGTCCTCTGCCTCTGACTTTCTCAAAATTAAATTTTAAAAAAAGAAATAAAAATATAAATATATAAATATCATACATAAAAACATAAGTATCCAATTCGGTAAATTATCAGAACCTCTAACAAATTAATGCATCATTTATTCCTCCTATTATCACAGTCTTGTGTGCTGGGGCAGGGACCCTTATGCTTAGTGCAGGTGGAATGAATTACTTGACAGGGGAACTTCAATCAACAATCTAGTTTTCTGGCACCAAAATTTTTTTGAGGGGGACATAAATCTATTTAAGAGCTTGCTAGGAAGATAATTTAGTGCCTCAGAGACCTAGCTAACCCAACTGGACTTGGGGTCTGGCTGTCTGCTCAGCTAGAAGGCCGGTCACTCCACTGGTATCAGTCTACTTTAGTTGATATGCTCAGGGCTAAACAAAGACTGTGGTTTCGTTTGGCCTCATGGGAAGAAAGATGGTCAGAGGAAGGAGAATGGAGGGCATAATATCTAGTCCCTGCTTGGCTCTGTCAGTGCATGTGGAACTGTGAAAGATGTGGAACCAGGAACGAAAGGAGCTATTTTCACAAGAGCCTGAGACTCTGGGCTGAGCGAGGCTGCTCTGGGGCCCATGTGGCTAAGGGATGGGACAGGTGGCACCTTTGCCAGCTTTTTGATAGGGAAATGGTAGCTTCAGAAGACGGTCAGGCAGCATTCTCAACAGAGACAGTGATGGCGCTGATAAGGTCTCTCCCTCAAGCGGTCTCGGGGCTGAACTTGAATAAAGATGCTGAGGCAGAGGGGAGCCTGGGTGACTCAGTAGGCTGAGTGTCCAAGTCTTGATTTTGGTTCAGGTCATGATCTCATGGTTTGTGTGTCTGAGCTCCATGTTGGGCTCTGCACTGGCAGAATGGAGCCTGCTTGAGATTCCCTCCCTCTGTCTCTGTCTTTCTCTACTCCTCTCCTGTTTGTGCTCTCTCTCTCTCTCTCTCTCTCCCTCTCTGCCCCTCCCCCTGCTGCTATATTCTCTCTGTGTCAAAATAAATAAATAAACATTAAAAATTTTTAAAAGATGCTGAGGCAGAAAAATGACTGGGTTTGTTCCTGAGCACACATTTCTTGGGACTTTTGGAATATTTGGAATTGGGGGTGGGCGGTTGGGGCCATCCCATCATTAGAACTGCCTTTTTGTTTTGCTTTTTTCTTCTTTTTTTCTTTTACAAAATGGCAAGTGGGTTATAACTACAGTTTTTTTGTTACAACCATATTGAGATATAATTCCCATATCAAGTAATTCATCTACATAGAGTGTACATTTGAATGTATGAACCAATCATATCAGATTAGGGACACTAATCCCACGCTACTCCAGTATGACCTCCTCTTAATTAATTACATCTGCACTGGCCCTATTTCCAAATCACATTTTGAGGTACTCAGGGTTAGAACTTTAACATATCTGTTTGGGGGCAGACACATTCCACCTACAAGGATCCCTAGACCACAGAAGCGTCTGGTGATGGGATCTTGAGCGAATGGTACTGAGAATGACTTACGAGCCAATTGCTGAAAGGCTGCAGACCAAAATCTGGCATCGCTGTGTTAGAGAGGGACTTCCAAAAACATGGCAGACTGGACTAAGATGGACTCCTCTCTACACTCAGAATGCTGGATTACAAAGAAACCATATACTCAAGGTGAGAAGAAAGAAAGGACTCTTTCCAGACAATATAAATGGAGAAGAACTAGAAGTCAAAATGGTAAGGGGGTACCAGGCTGTAGCAGATAGATGCTGGGTTTTCCATCCCCAAGCAGGGACAGATGATATAGCAATACGTCAGGAAAGTTATAAATGAAATGTCTGCATGCCTGCACGAAGCCCCCAGTGGCTGTCCTCCCCTGTGCAGCATACTAGAAAACAGAATCCACCCACCAGGTTCAAGAAGCTGTAAGGAAGTCTGTGACCTGCTTGGATGCTGGGTGTAATGACAGACACACACAGACTCTCATGAGAAACCCAGAGTTCAAGCTTTTACCACACAGATGTCCAAATTTATAAAATTTATACTCCCAAACTGAGAAGACATCAGTAAAACTGGTATAGAACCTGCGACACGAGCTGAAGAAAATACAGAACTACTGTGTGGTGGCACATCCACCAGCCAGGTGCACGAGACTCTCACAGAAATGCCACTACCAACCCATCAACATGAGCTTATGATAAACGAGAACCGATGGCAGGAAAATAGCATCTCTCTCCAGTGCCTGCTGCAGCTGCAGGAGAGGACCCTCAAGGCCTCCTCTCCACTTTTGGTTCTGCAGTGAACCACGCTCTGCCCACGTGAACAGGAGCAGTTGCACTCCTAAGCCCCACAGGTTACACCGCCCAGTCCAAGTCTTCCCGAGGCAGCACGGGCCAACCTGCCTCCAGAAAAGAGATGGTACGGAACGCTTTGCCAGTGACAGCAGGATCCCCGTGCCTCCAGGAGTCTAAGATACATCTTTCTGATTCAACAGGATCTTATTTTCTGGAATGTAGCACAAATCAACCAACGTGGTTGGGAGGCACTTGAAAACAGCACTTACCTCAGAATATTCGCCGTGGCTTTCCTTTCTTGGGGAAGAAGGTCTGGGTCACGCAAAACTTCTTCTAGCAAATTTAGGACATTCATTTTTAGTTCGTTGTTGAGCTCAAAGTCCTATAAGATAAAATGGATCTTTGAAAATGTTAGTTGTGGATGTTTTAGCTGGAGGACACATGACACCATTTCTCACGATGAATTCTCTAGAAGCGATGTTTGGAAATTAAAATGTATGGAACCCAGGACCATTCTCCCCAGCAGAGATCCTGAGTTAATTGGTTTGGGTTGGGGTCCTATTGTTAGTATTTCTGACAGGCTCCCCAGGGGGTGGAAATTCCTCAGAGAGATAAGTGCTTCCCTTAGCCTAGGCCACAGTGCTTCCTCCCCATGTTTGTATCTATTCATGTTTTGTGTCTAGGAGGTGATATACTTTCTCCCAGGAGCCTTCCTTGGTCAATCCAGTGGGGTAAAGGGCTTTGTTTTGATGCTCTCAAGGTTCCCCCATCATAACCTACTGTATGATCAGGGCTGAAATAATTGGCTTCCCAGTGTACCGTGTGTAAGATCAGAAACTGGGGCAGAGAAATAGCTCGAAAAAAATTGGTTGCACGAATAAAATCTGTCATTTGGGCAGAGACTTGAATTTAGAACTTCAATATAGATATGCTAAGGGCTAAAGAATAAAGGACACTCACAAACTGATGGGGATGCACCAAACAGACCCAGGAGTGAGACTGAAGGGGCGCCCACTGGGCAAAGCTGTAAGTAGGAGCATCAAAGGGAATAAGAGTGATAAGTAATTACTAACTGAATCACAACAACCAGTGAGCCTCTACTGATGCTCACAAAGACGTAAGTAGGTAAATACACAGAGAGGGTAGAAGAGAAATTTTCCTCGTAGCAGAATTCCAACCAACAAATGTAAAGAAATAAAAAAGCTTTAAAAAGAATCACCATTTTGTCCAAAGCAGTAATGACAGATCAGGTAACTGAATGGATGCTGAAATTAACTGGGAAAGAGAATTAATAGTGTCCAAGTACCCACATGGCCCTGCCAGAAATGATTTATTAATTTCGAAGACAGACTCTGCAGACATCACCTTAACAAACTGATCAGAGTGACCACCACCAGTCGTGGAACAAACTAACATCATGTACTGATGTAATGCTCTGTGACAATCACCAGTTATTACTTTTTCCCCAAATGCAAAATCTCCCATTGGCATTGTGAGAAAGCCTTGTGCTCAAATGTTAATGTAATATGAAAGACAAATAAGAACTGGAACTGTTCCATTTTAAAGGACAACAAAGGAACCATGGCTACATGCAGCATGTAAACCCAGGATTGAGGGGGAAATGCTATAAAGGGCATCACTGGGAAAAGTAGAATCAGGGCTATGTCCAGGGAGAGAACATCATCAATGTTAGATTGCCCTGACTTTGATCAGTGTGCTGAGGCTGTTTAACAGCAGGTCCCTGTTTTGCAAGGGCAAGGAGGAGGTGCAGAGAGAGAGAGAACACAAATGTGGTAAACATGTTAACTATTATTGTGAGTATAGATGTGTATCAATGTTCTTTGTTTTATTCTGGCATTTTTCTCTTGATTTGAAATTTTTCAAGGTAAAGAGTTGAAGAAAGAAGTAATAAGGTAAAGTTGTGTTTCTTGCACTTTTTAATTTTTTTAATGTTTATTTTTGAGAGAGAGAGTGAGCATGAACAGGGGAAGGGCAAAGAAAGAGGGAGACAGAGGATCCAAAGCAGGCTCCGTGCTGACAGCAGAGAGCCTGGACAGGGCTCAAATCCACGAACTGTGAGATCATGATGTGAGCTGAACTTGGAGACTTAACTGACTGAGCCACCCAGGCATTCCTCTTGCACTGTTTAAAAATTCATGCATTCTTTTTTTAAAAAAATAATTTAATGTTTATTCATTTTTGAGAGAGAGAGACAGAGCATGAGCAGTGGAGGTGGGGAGAGAGAGAAAGATACAGAATCCCAAGCAGGCTCCAGGCTCTGAGCTGTCAGCATATAGCCTGACACAGAGCTTGAACTCACTGACCATGACATCATAACCTGAGCCAAAGTTGGACGCTGAACCAACTGAGCCACCCAGGCACCCCTAGTACATTCTTACAACACACTTGCAGGCAGCGCACCGGGACTGTCAGGTTATCAGAGATGAAATGCACACTGCTAAGTCCTGTTTCCAAGGACCTGACTATGATGGACTCTTTTTCCATGAGCAGGCGTGAATGTGTATTTTCCTTCCTATATAAAGTTACTCGTTTTAACTACATTTTAACTTTCAGGAAAGTTATTTTGAAGCACTGACATTCTGAATTCTTTTAAGTAATTAGAGAAAATGTTGCTAATTGGAAAGAATCTAATAAAAAGAAAAACAGCACGCTTTACCTATATTTAGTAAATTCGGGGCAAAATAGTCCATAATTTCACAAACTGTAGACAATGCAACAGTCTGCCCTGATTTGAGTGGAATATTTTTGTACCTCAGTTTGGTGAAGAACTGTTTAACAAATTTTTCCTCAATATTTCGCTTTTAATGCTTCACAGTCAGTACCGTTTCTTCAGAATAGGAGACGCTGGGGCCTCAGGCAACACAGAGGTTAATATCTCTTACCATTCTTAGGCCTTTAGCTGATGTCTTCCTAAAATTTCATTTACTTATTGCCCAACAGCTTCATGGCTATCGGTTTTTCTTTTAAAATGTATAGAAGGAGAGGAGAGTAGTACCTTGCTACTGTGTTTTCTTTGTCCCACCTCCTCTCCTGTTTCAAGGTGAAGGGAATATTTATAAACAGATAATGACCTCACTTACTTCAAGTCCTGCACACTACCAGGATTTCTCAGCCATCAGGAGTCTGTTTCCTTAATGAATATTTGATATTTATTAGTGAGATGATGGAGTCCTCTGGTAGCTATGTCAGCCTCTAACAATGCACATAATCTGATTATCATAAATGGATTAGTGTGAAGGACATCAGGCCAGTGTTTGGATCTTGCTAAGGGCTAATTAGCAATTTCATCAACGAGTTCCCGGAAGTACCTACAGTGCCCCACCCTGGGCTCAACAGGGGAAACAGTTATGAGACCCCCAGGAAGGCAAATTGTACGAAAGATCTTGTTAAGGAAAATAAAATGTAATTTTATGATTCTGAGCTCTGGGAAGACTAGCCTGAGAGAGACCTTTGAAAACATGGTGGAAAACATGGTGGAATTTGCCCAGACACTATTCAGAGCATGATGAAGGTTACAGGTGAATATTTATTTTGCTGATGATGTAGCTGATGGAAAGCAGGTTAACTAATGATGGCTGAGTACGAAATGGAAGAATTCTCACTCCTAGTTTCCCCTGACCTTTGCACAGGTTTTTTACCACGTTCAAAGTGAACTTCCATGCATGATTTCAGTTCTCCCTCAGCTGACCCAGGAGCAGACAAGCCAGGAACCTATGACCTTGTGTCATACACAGGCCACTGAGGCTGAAGGGATGTGATCATATGGCTGAGATGAGGCATGTTAGGAGGTGCCAGAGTACGGACAAAAACACAGGTCTGTCATCTGACTCTGGTAACCCGAGGTTACACCTGTGCTTCTACCTGTCAATATGCCTACAAATCACCGCAGATTCTAATGCAGTAGGTTTGAAACACTCTACTTTTCTAATGGACTCCAGGGCGATGCTGATTATACTTTCAGCAGCAAGACATTGCCATTGTTTATTTTTTTAATTCATAAAAACAACTCGTCAAAGACTGACTAAAAAACGATCTGAATCCTCTGATATACTACCTAGAATGTAAAGTTTTCTTTTTTAACAATGCATGTAAAATGCAGAATTGACCACTCAAAAGTCCCTGTTAAAAACATAGTAGCTACTACTTTAAAAGAAACCTGGAGCAGCTAAAAGGCACTTGCCCTATTTAAATCCAGAGGTAGATTATTCATAATAAGTCTGCCTGACAGTCATTTTTAAATTATCTGGAATCTAATTTTTTGTCACATTCCCCCAGGCCCTGGAAATGGGAAATGAGAATACTGGAGGGAGAACACTGGCAGCTTCTCAGAGGCAGAAATCAAGGGTGCCCACAAGATGGCGCTCCAGGGTCATCTGGCTACCTCACCACTTTTGTGCTGGGACCTGGCCGGCCTGGCCCAGGGAGAGCATGGCCCCACAGGCGGAAGCTGCCTGCTGTCGGTTATCTCATGCCCCCGATCAGGGAACCCTGCGGCACCCAAGAGGACCTGAGGCAGTCCCTGCAGCTATCACAGCAACAGCTTATGTAGGGTGGTTTTTGTTTTCCAATTTTTGAAGCAGAGATGAGGAGAGGGAAGATAAGAAAAAAGAAACAACCCTGCTTCCAACAGTAGAGAGCCCAGAAAATATGAGACTTTCACATTTCAGCCTCTACAAAGGAGACCATAGCTCTCATTCGCGGTGGGGGGAAGGCAGGACAAAGTACAGCACGCTGGGTGACAGAGAGAAGAAGGAAACCTTAACCCCGGAAACCCAGGGAGAGGAGCTAGAGTTCTGGGGTGGAGGCGAGGCCCTCTGAGTCTGAGGAGAGGTTCTGGGCCTGGAAATGTAGCTCTGGGAACCCCTGCAAAGAGGTGATAGCTCAAGCAGAGTAGCAGGAAACACCGCAAGGACTTAGGGACAAAAGGTTACCCACAAATGATGTTAGAATCCTCCTCAAGTGGTAAGCTGTTGGGAGATGAGGGTATCTTACCAAGACCTTCCTGATTCCGCTCAAACACATTCATAAACGACTAGAAAGTCGGCATGTCCCCTAGGTTAGTGAGCAACTCCTCATGTCATTATCATAACTAAGACTTTGTGAGAGCTTGTCACATGCTAGATGATATTTCAATCACTTTATGATCTCATTTAACCCTTGACAGCAACACAGTTACAATCATTATAATTCGCATTTTACATACAAGGAAGTCAACGTACAGAGAATCTCAGTTATTTTGTCCTAAGTCACGCCAGTAGCAAGTGGCAGACTCAGGACTCTACCCAGGCAGGGCTGGCTGAAATCTGAGTTTTTAACTGCCAACACCACAGACTCTCCCAAAAAAACGTGGCTGTCAGTGAATTAGTGCTGGTGGCTTGGGCTGAAAAGACACATCCAACAGCTGGTTGCCCTATTGAGTCTGCAACTATTTCCCACCTAGACTAGCAACCATTCGAGATAGAGATCTTGAAACTCAGGTTTGTATTAATAACACCAGATTATACAACAGAGAAATAATCTGAGACGCATAAATCAGATTCTCCAGCACCCTGAAACAAAACCCCCTGCTGACAGCTTAGGTATGTTGGCAATTACGTCATTCTTTCAGGAGAGCAGGGTAATAATTACTAATACACAATGTATGGCCAAGGGAACTCTAGGACATCAAGAGAATCTGATTCGAAAACCACAATTTGAGGATAAAGAGAATTATGAGAGTAATTATCTTACTATAATCAGTATAGTGTATTCCTAACAGTGGCCAGAGTTTTTAAAAGGAAAGTGGAAATGTTGCAGAATGGAGTAAAACCACACAAAAAATTTTAAAACCTGGGACAACTGGTTCATAAAAAAGGGGATTAGGATGTGTTAGGCTCAAAAATAAAAGCCCGAGATTTGACAATGATTTTCAAGAAAATGAAAAGCATGCTGTTTTCTGTTTTCTTTTACTAGAGAAGATGAATAATTTAATTTACATTGTAGTATACATTTAGAGTAGATCTGGGCTATTTGGTCAACTGGGAAACTGAGGCAAAGAGGCTGAGTGATATTCCCAAAATTTATGCAAATCAACCTTAATAGGTTGAAGATACACTTTTCTTGTTTCCTCATTTTAATGAAGTAGAGATAATAGGCCTCTAAGCCAGTGTGGTTTTCAGTTCTGTTGAGGAGAGGGGGAACTTCATCCAGAGCTTAAATATTGAAACATGATCCCAGGGGAGATTGTGCTGGCTAAAAGCTGGCAAAGAGATCCTGCAAAGCATCTGTTTGGCCTCATCTACCTGACACCACCCTTGGTCTGCCTGCCTTCTGGGCAACCTCGACTCTGAATCACAGTTTCGCACTGGAAAAGTAAAAGACAGGGTTTTCCAGCATTCCCCATCAATCTGCAAAAAATTTTTAAAAGCCTCTTTGTTTGCCCTACAAAAGGAATAACCTACTCAAAAAAACATAAGGAAGGGCATTACATTTGGAATAAAACCCTCCAAAGCAATGCCACAGTAATTCCCAACTTTCTAATACCTGTTCAATGCTTACTCGTAAGGTTTTAGAATCTCCGAAGAGGAACAGAGTATATAGAAATATGTAACTGACCATCATATAGGAGCTTATGCACCAGGAAAAGGTGGTAAAACCCAGAGAGTAAGTAAGCTCCAGATTTGGTAAGCACAGGTGCTCCTGGTGGGGGCTCAAATATTTGTTGAATGAATGGGCAAAAGTTCTAGGGAAGATACTTGACTTTGAGACATATGGTAATATGTTACTTAATTCTTCTTAATCTGGCGTTTGGGGAAATTATTTTGGCAGATGTGAGGTGGGAGGCTACTAGAGGAAGGCACAGTGCAAAATGTGGAAGATTTGTTGGAACAAAAATAACTGGGAAGAGGCAAATGGCAATGAATGACATAGACTCAGTGAGAAGGAAGAAACCATGCAGAAAATAATTTATCTGACCATTTTCTAACAAATGATTCTGCATCTGAATGACTTGCTAAAATCCAGCCTCTAGACCTGAACAGCTGTGCTTGTAAGAATTTTAAATACTGCCCACAACTTTGAAATCACATAACTCCCATGCTTATATCTTTACATCTCAAAAGAGAATCAGTCTTTTAAAAAGCATTTATCAGAAGAAAGAGAATTTTTCCAGGTGATGTTTTCCACCAGTTTCTAGATAGGTGGTTAATTGATACAGACTGTAGCTTTCAAGGCAAGGACAAAAATTAGATGTGAAAAAAGGTTTGGAAAGGCCTGCTTTTAATCTTGATTTTTAAATTTTGATTGTTTAATGCCACATGCCAACAAAATTGTCATTGACTTTAAGTCGAGAAGAAGTCTTAGTAGAGAGTGGTCTATAAGTTACACTTTGTTCTCCACGCCCTCTGACCTATAAGAGGGAAAAAGACTGATAAAGAAAGCTGATAGGCAAGCTGTATCTCATCCCTTTCCCCATAGAGAAGATAGACCCAGAGTCAGGAATGTAGCAGAAGCAGAGCCTTTGATATTCATCCAGGAAGAAACTATGCAAAGAAATCAGAAGATACAGGTGGGTGGCATCTGGGAACAGGCTGGGCAGGACAGGAAGCACAAAGAAAAGGGCAACAGGTAGGCAACACCTTTAGGCCTGAACAAACCAGCTGATGCCTCAGTGCTACACTGGCTCCTTGGAGTCCTCGGGAACAGAGGCCTAAAATAATGAAGGGTCGCTGATCCAGAAAAGGGACCCAAAGCTCAGTCTTGTGTGCATGCTCACCAGAAATGCCTCCTAGGTCCATGAGTGATGATACCCATGTAGAATGCAAACTAGGAGGGGAGTCAGAAGCTATCGATGTACATAAAGTCCCAGACAGAGTTCCTCCATGTTTCCTGCCCATGAAACCCATCCATGCAAGGTTAAAGAATTCCACTGGATCTACAGAGAAAGCTAAATTTCTGTCTTGGCAACTGGTGGGGACAGAAATTAAATTCCATTTAAGACAGGGGTTTCTTTTTTTTTAAAGTGATTATTTATTTTTGAAAGAGACAGGCAGAGCTGAGCAGGGGAGGGAAAGAGAGAGAGAGACACAGAATCTGAGCTGTCAGCACAGAGCCTGACACAGGGCTCGAACCCATCATGACCTGAGCTGCAATCGGATGCTTAACCAACTGAGCCATCCAGGTGCCCCTAAGACTGGCTTCTTAGCCTCTTAATTTTATTTCACACAGACTTAAATAAATCCTGTTGTTAATTTCTCACTGAGTTTTCTTTTCTTTTCTTTTTTTTAAAATATAGTAGAAAGCTTAAGGAGAGTTTAAAGAATAACAACAGGAGTGTATATAAGATAAGAAAAACTTTGCTAAGTAGTTAAAGGAAGTAAGATCTTGGTTGTTTGCCTAGACCACAGAAAGAGTCGGAAAATGAATATCTATCTTCAGGACTTAAAAAAAAAAAAAGAAAGAAAGAAAGGAAAAACAAAAGAAAAGAAAAGAAAAGAAAGAAAAGAAAAGAAAAGAAAGAAAAGAAAAGAAAAGAAAAGAAGAAAAGAAAAGAAAAGAAAAGAAAAGAAAAGAAAAGAAAAGAAAGGAAAGGAAAAGAAAAGAACCATAGTTATCAGATAATAGTTTCTTACATTTGGGGGCGCCTGGGTGGCTCAGTTGGTTAAATGTCCGACTTCGGCTCAGGTCATGATCTCATGGTTCGTGGGTTCGAGCCCCACATTGGGCTCTGTGCTGACAGCTAGCTCAGAGCCTGGAGCCTGCTTTGGATTCTGTGTCTTCCTCTCTGACCCTCCTCTGCTCATGCTTTCTCTCTCTCTCTCTCTGTCTCAAAAATAAATGAAATGTTAAAAAAAAAAGTTTCTTACATTTTGTATTTTCTAGGGCATTCTGACAAATTCATTTGTGCATAAGAATCCTTTACAGATCATTTTTCCCGTTTTATGAATGAGGAAGACAGCAAGCTGATGTGGGAATCTAGACTAGAATTCAGGTTTCCAGGTTTCTCTCCTCACCTGAGTCTTCCTGGACCCAGCAACTAAAGTGAAATGTGACGACCACGGTAGTTTGTTCTCAGGGAGAAGGACACATTTTGATAAAATAATGCAGCAGGGTCAGAAACTACAGTAATGAATATCAGTACCTGCCTACGTGCCCAGGAAATCAGGAATCAAAGGGAACAGGGCTGGCTGGCCTAACTATAGCAGCCTCTGTTTCACTTTGGCTGCCTTTGTGGGAAGTATAGGTTTGTAAACAAATGTATAGGCATTGTAAACAAATGCTCACTGGTTTGTACCTGGTGGGCATTTGGGATTTCTTAGCTTGGATATGCAGAGGTCAAAGGGCACTGGTATGGACAACTAGACACAAATGGGCACTAATAAGTAAAGATGAGACTAACATAAGAAAGTGTGTAACCCATTGATTACCTTCCCATTTAGTGCTTTTATAAAGCTATTTTAAAGCTATTTGCAAGGTTGAAACAGGAAACAACGAATTTGTCATTTAAACAAAGTTTGGGGCGCCTGGGTAGCTCAGTCAGTTAAGTGTCCAACTTTGGCTGAGGTCACGATCTCACGGTTCATGGGTTCATGCACCACATCAGGCTCTGTGCTGACAGCTCAGAGCCTGGAGCCTGCTTTTGATTCTGTGTCTCCCCCTCTCTCTGCCCCTCTCTCTCTCAAAAATAAACATTAAAAACATGTTAAACTGAAACAGTTCATAGCTGCCAGCTTCTCATATAAGAAGTAAATTTTCTCTTCTTATTCCTGGCACCCCCATCAGCACCATTGGCAGAAGGCAGGCCGCAAGAGCTTCACCGTACTTTGGAGCTGCTGAGCAGGGGACCAGCATCTAATCCATGGCTAGGTGAGATGTCTGGGGTCTCCTGATCCTTCACCATAGACAGCACTAGCTCTAGCTTTGTCCTCGGCCAGCACCACAGAGGCTGGCACAGGAGCCTATAAATCACCATCTGAATGCAGGAGGTGCTGCAGTGTTCATCAGAAGGGAGGCAGCACTCTGCCCCATAAAACCATATAAATCCTTTACAGAATAGACTCTGGGACAAAGTAACTTTTCCAAGGAAGCATTTAGAAATAGAAAAAGAATGGTCAGTGTTAGCATATGCCATTCTCACTGTTTTGAGTCAGGAATGGTTATGCACACTTGGCATTTCAAGCTGTCTGCACCCCCAAAGTTGGCCAGCAAGATGAGGGGTGAGAGGATGCTATGGACAGCCAGCAGCCTGGGTGTGCACCCTGGTTCTGCCACTTGCTCTCTGTGTCATCTCCAGCAGATTATTTCACCTCCCTAGGCTTCAATTTCCCCATCTGTAAAGCTGGAATAGTAACAATACTACCTCGCCTCCCTTAAAATGTTGAGGTGAAGGGCAAATGACTTAATATTTGAAAACCACTTAGAGGAGTACCTGATGTAATAGTAAGCAATACAGTATTTGTTAAATAGTTAAAACATTGGGGGGTGCCTGGGTGGCTTAGTCGGTTAAGCGTCTGACTTTCGCTTAGGTCATGATCTCGCGATTCGTGGCTTCGAGCCCCGCGTCGGGCTCTGTTCTGACTGCCAGCTCAGAGCCTGGAGCCTGTTTCAGTCTGTGACTCCCTCTCTCTCTGACCCTCCCCTGCTCACGCTGTCTCTCTCTCTCCTAGAAATAAATAAAACATTAAAAATTAAAAAAAAAATAGTTAAAACATTGGGAGTTGTGTCATTCAGAATTCACCCTCATAGAGAAAAATGCCTTCTAAGTCAGGGGTTATGTTTTCAAGTTGCCTATAAAAGACTGTGTACCATAACTAAGCCTCAGACCTCAGGCTGGCTCAGAGGTCATTGCTCTGGAATGCAATGGCTTGTTGTCCTAGCTCAGTGCCAGCAACACACCTTCCCTGGAAAGGGACATTGGAAAACCTCATCAAGCTGTGGTAAGGATCTGGGGAAGGGCGCTTTGTAAAGTCCTGGGCATCTTCAGGACCATGAGGACAGGAAGCATCCACATAGTGCAGAGTGGTGCAGCCAAGGGAAGCATTCTCTCTCCAGCACAGAGCCCAAAGATCAGGTGTCTGTCCTCCGAAGATGGCCTCGTAAGTGGAAAAGAAGATCCGCTCTGCTCTCTCCAAGAGCAGAGACTGAGCAGCGAGGGTGGATGGGGAAGTCCCCCATGGCAGACAAGCAGGAGCAGGTACAGATGACAAGGGGCTGGGCCCGAGGGCAGGATGGGGCTGGAAGCAGTCTCAACGCTATCAGCAGGGGCGACAGGAAGTGCCTGTTTAGTAGCTGGCTCTTTCTTACACATTTCATTTTCCCGCCCACATGGAAAGTCTGCACTATGCCTGTCCTTGGACCAACCTCCGTTTCAGATTTGGAACAAAGAGTAAATCTGAACTTAGTGCTCTAACTTGATGCTAGATTTAGTGTCTTAGGAAGCAACGCCAAAAAAATTAAACATTTAAAAAGGGGCCCCTGTCATCTGTCAACGTAACTAACAGAAGAGACGAACTACATAAACTCTCATTTTTAGGACACCCTGATCCCTGAGGTCTTTGAACACAGGAAGTCCCTGCCATGCCAGCAGCACCCACTTTCCCACCTTAGTTAGTCCACAGGGCATGTTCCCACTGGACCACTGACCTGAGGCTGCAGGCTCAAAGCCCAAATGCAAGTACGCACTGGTACATTCCCTTACTTGGGAAGGAGCCATCACTTTCTTTGAGATCTATAACCGCAACACTGATGTTATGCAAAGGTTTTGCTTTGTCCACATAACATAAACCCAATGGGGGTGTGCCTCTCGCTGGCAGGCCTGTTGTTGGGGTCAACTGGTGATGATCCACAGGCTCCTGTTTCGGAGGAAGGGGGCACTGCAGGAGAGAGGACAGAATCCTCTGGGAGCTGGGTCTGGCTCGCTGCTGTACTTCTTAGCAGTCCAGAAATGCGCAGTTATACCATAGCCATTAGTCATATGTGTCTATTTATATTAAATTAAATGTTAAAACTTCAATGTTTCAGCCACCCTGGCTGCATTTAAAGGCTCAATTAGCCACATGTGGCTAGGAACTACTGCATTTGGTACTACAGATCCAGAATGTTTCCACCATTATAAACAGTTCATCTGGGCAGCACAGATTGAACCTCTCTGAAACTTAACTGCTTCACTGGTCAAACAGGGGTAACAACATTTGTCTGAGTTTAGACCCTCAGAGGGCTCCGCCAAGAAGAAACCATCTGTAATGTTCTGAGCATTCACCTATAACGGTTACTCTAACAGGTGTTACCTCACATAATGCTCACAATCACTAGAAGAGGTGAAACCATCCCCAGTTACATGGAAGGAGAAATGGAGGCCTGGAGGAGCTGAATAGTTAACTGGGCCACACAGCTAATAAACAGCAGAGCGGGTATTGCAATCCAGGTAACGTTGGCCCTGAAGCCCATGCTTCTTGCCATCCCCCATGCTTCTCCAGCAGGCTTCCAAAGGCCCCTCTGCTCTGCATCCATGCACCATGGACAGACTGCCCAGGGGTCAGCTCCTCCTCGGATATGTGGAGGTGTAAAAGCCTTCATCTCAGCTGCTATGAGTGACTACAAAGCTGAGGAGTGAGAGCTGCTCATTCTCATACCCCAAACTACATTTATTTATTAGGTGTGTTCATGAAGTGATATAGAGCATGTATTTTAACAAAAAGATTCATAGTATCTGTGTGAGTGTACACGTGTGTTTTTACGTGATAAAGTATTTATAAAGCCCTCTTATGGGAAAAGCATGTACGTATGTAAAAAGTATCATACACATTGTTGAAAGTAAAAGAGGGGTGCCTGGGTGGCTCAGTGGGTTAAGCATCCGACTCTCAATCTCAGCTCAGGTCTTGATCTCAGGGTTGTGAGTTCAAGCCCCACTCTGTGCCAGACATGAAGACTATTTAAAAAAAAAAAAAAAAAAAAAAAAGGAAAGGAGCAAACTAGGGGAAATGAGTGTAATTGGCAGATTAAATGTTTTACCCTTGATAAAGAAAAAGTACCTAATATCAAGAAGAACAATACTAAAACTAACAGAAGATTGGGCAATGCCTGGGAAGAGGGACAGGGATGGGGAGGGGCTTCTTGGTGCTCAGGATGGTAATGTGTACAAAGGTAAAAAGTCACTGAACCAGACTCATAAGTCTAGTGCCCTTTATGTGGAGAATGTAAGAGTTCGATAAGTTGCTACAAAGCATATAAACCAAAATATATATTCTACATTATCAGCTAAACGTGCTCTTTGTTCCCCAATGAATGTAAGAGGACTGAAATGAGTTAGAAACATAACAGCTGAGTTATTTTGATATACTCCGTGAAATTATTTTCTGGAGGTGACCTGAACTTTCTATATCATACACAATGACAAAATTATCTAGCAGCAGTACTGATCATATTCAACTGCTCTGTAGACCAGCCTTCCCTGCCTTGCATGTAGTTTTGGGCAGACACCAGAGTTTTCAAGAACCTTTAGTTATAAGAACAACTCTTCAATCAAAATGTCCAGTCCAATAGATTAAAGTTGTAGTTGGGTCCAGAGTAAGACACATCCTTCCTGGCCTAATCTAGGCTACCCTGAGCCTGAAAGCCTATTTAGGAGCCCCCTGGTCTTTCCCACCACCGGCTCTCCACTTCTTGCTTTCACTTCTGACCCTCCAGGGAAATACAGCTGATGTGCTAGGGCAGGTGGAGGCTGGCCCTGCCTCTTTCTGGATGCAGCAGGACAGTGGCTAACTCAGAATTCCTCTTGTGGGGCACTTGGTGGGATTTTTGGAGACCTCTCCACTGGAGACTTAATGCCAGCTTCCCTGACTCAGGTGATGTCTGGGTCCTTCCACGCTCAAATCTACCCTATGTCTGGCACATTCCAGTGTGCAATTCTTACTAGTGAATGAATAAAGGAGGTGAGGAATCAGAAAGAAAGTAGCCGTGTTCCCTCCATAAACTCCTTTGGGAAGGAGATTTTTATGTAAGTAGATCATTTTTATTTGATCTCACACTTTTAAAATATTCTCTTTAACCTACAGTTGAGAAAATGAGTGACTGTTTCATTCTTGGCCACTTGTCACTCAGATGGTACCCAGAGTCTTGTTGTAGCAGGTCGTAACCTGTGAACATAGTGGCAGGTCCTTTGTTAGCGCCGTTCCATGGTCTGTAAAATCCCTCAAACAACTGGACAGAGTATCTTCCCAGAATCAGTGGATCACTAAGACAATTCAGGAGAACCAGAGTTGTTATAGACCATACACACAAGACCAGGCCTCTGACAGACACTGGAGTGCCGGCCTTGAAGTCCCTCCCTCTCCTCTGTGTACAGAAGACAATGCAGTCACATGAGCATGTGATTAAAAGCCCTGTAGCCCCGGAATCTGCAGACACCATGGAACTGTGCACGTGGCATGGAAGACCTCCTGGCAGGAGACACTTGACAAGTGTGTGGACGTCTGATGAAGACACCTCGTTCTCTGAGATCTTCTCTCTGTTTTAAAAATTTCACTTATGTATTTTGAGAGAGAAACAGAGAGAAGGGGAGAAGCAGAGAGACAGGGAGACAGAGAATCCCAACCAGGCTCTGCACCATCAGCATGGAGCCTGATGTGGGGCTTGAACTCACAAACTGTGAGATCACGACCTGAGCAGAAACCAGGAGCTGGCTGCTCAACCAACTGAGCCACCCAGGTGTCCCCTTTCTCTCAGATTTTCTCTCTGATTTCCAGCCCCTTAGTGGTTTTAGTCTCTGTCTTGGCTGACTTTGGGCATTTTAAACACTTGAGAATACCTTCCTGGACAGAATGAACAACAGCAACATTAAAACGCCAACTCAATCTGACAACTATTCCTGGGCAACTCCCATGTGCCCAGCGCTGCAGAGCCCTGAGGAGGGAGACATCAGGATGAAAGAGACAAGCCCTATCTGCAGGGAACTATGAGCTCCTTGGAGGGGGATGAAATGTGCATCTCCTGTCCTTAACTGGAAGGGATTTGGTCACTTCCACCTACGGTGTACTTTCTGTCTTTCATGCTTCTTTATTTAAATTTTTTAAAATGTTTTTATTTATTTATGACAGAGACAGTGTGAGCAGGGGAGGGTCAGAGAGAAAGATTAAGTTCCTCCTAATCCTCCTATACATGCAAACATATGATATTTGTCCTTCTCTGACTGGCTTATGCTTCTTCATTTAATGTCACCTTTCATCCTCACCAGATCCTTGGAGGAGGTTAGCAATGGATGGCTCTCCTTATTTTCAGAAGACAATATTTGGATGCCTCAGTTGGTTAAGCAACTGACTCTTGGTTTCAGCTCAGGTCATGATCTCACGGTTTTGTGAGTACGAGCCCTGTGTTGGGCTCTGCACTGGTGGCATAGAGCCTGCTTGGAAGTCTCTCTCTCCCTCTCTCAGTCCCTCCCCCACTCACGCTGTCTCTGTCTCTCTCAAATAAATAAAGTAAAACTTAATTAAAAAAAAAAAAGAGACAATATTAACAGACAGTGAGGCTGAGTGACCAACTCTGGCCCCACAGAAGATCCGGGAGAGAGCTGGAAGAAGAATACATGTACCTCTGACTCTGTGCTGCTATATCCGCTAACCCACAGACAAGGCATGGCCTTCTGGCTTCACTTTCAACATGAAAGGCAGTAGGTGAGTGAAAAAGCACAACAAAATGAAGAGAGAGTAGCACAGAATGTGTAACAGATGAAAATTTTTAAAATCATGAAAGAAAAAGAAGCAATTTAGCCTTACCAAATAATTATGAAAGGAAAGGCTAGAAGGCTCAAGAAGGGAATTCTAACACACACTGAAGGGAAGGAGTTGAGGGAAATTTCATTTCTCTGGAGAACCAATATTTATAATTCTGCAACTCTGTTTCTGCTGAATTAAGTCCAAGGTAGTATCTGCCAATATTAGTTACTTTTGGTGAGAAATGAGAAACAAATGCATGACAGCTAATATTCTGTAGTAGACTCAAGTCTTTAGATTTTTGGGAGACAAATCTACATCTTGTTGTTTCACTGAGGCCTTTTTTTTTTGATAAATTGAAGCAGTGTCTCTGGCTGGTTTATTAGGAGTGATGCAATCGTTACCATGTTTGGCTGTATTTCTGAAATGATTACAACTTCCTACTCATTTTTTTAAAGCTATTACTTAAAAATAATCAGGTTGCCACAATAATGTTGTATTCTTCCTTAAATGGACTCAACTGGCATTGAATAAATCAGATAATGAAAAATCCTATTGTCCAAGCCCTTTATTCCAAGAGGTGAAAACCAAAGTCAACAAAGATGGCAGTTAACTAGCAGAGTTCTTTCTTTCTTTAAGCACCATAGGGGTCAGCTTGTTTGGGGTCCCTCAAGCCAGGGGCCATACCCACATTTCCTCTGACCTCACCTGGCTCAGGCTGTGCTACCATCAGTGAGAGGAGGTAGTAGGCACACAGTGTGGCCTCCAGGACCACCTGTCTTTCTCAGACTACCTTCTGTGAAGCCTGAATGAGCACCAGTCAGTCAAGAGCAAGTCACTAAAGGAAGTAAGAGAAATCTAGACACTGAAGCAAAAAATCAAATACCAAAAAACAACAACAACCCAAAACAAAACAAAACAAAACAAAACAAAACAAAAAAAACCCCCAAAACCCAGCTCTAAAGCAATTGCTAATAAGCAGAGATGTTCCAGAAATATCCTCAACATTGTGTGCTTACACAGGGAGGGTGATGGAAAACTCACTTGAATGAGGAAGGTACAGGATGTACACATGCTAAAGTTATAGCAGGACAACTGGAAACCAACCACAGATCCTAAAGCCCACTCACACATTCAGGGAAGGTAAGAAAAGACAAATGAGTGAGTGGGAAGAACTTCCTCTGTCTGGCACATCAGGGTCCACATTTTATATAATAATCATGTCAGGACAAAAGAGTGAATATTTGAGCAATTTGTACCATCCACATATGACCCCAGTGCAGAGAGGGTCTGAGAAGCTGGGATTCATGGTGTGGCCTGCCCTAATTGGAATTAATGACAAAGTGCTTTCCCACGTACACGCACATTTAAGTAATAGGCTGTGAAGTATCTGAACTTTCCAAACAACAGCTAACATGCAGGGTGCTTTTCGGATTAGAAATAACAGCCCTAGGATACAATGTGAATAAAGAGA
Organism: Proteles cristata cristata; assembly: GCA_017311185.1. Classification (NCBI taxonomy): domain Eukaryota; kingdom Metazoa; phylum Chordata; class Mammalia; order Carnivora; family Hyaenidae; genus Proteles; species Proteles cristata. The sequence goes on from JAESUZ010000956.1 coordinate 251,755, forward strand.
CTTTTGCTTTCACATCAATCCATTTTCCATTCCAGGGACTTGGTGCTGTTCAATCTAATATTGCCTGTGTGTACATATGTATTTGTAGCCACAATGTAGTTCTCGAGCCAGATGATCACATCTTACTGCAAATCTATTACAAGCAAGGGATTCAATATACCCATCTCCCCATCTGCATTCTCTTCACCCAAAGTAAAGGAAGCCCAGCAATTGCAAATTGCTTTGTGGCTCTTTTTCAGCCACCACAAGAGTTCTATGTGGATTGTAAGGGATTTCCATTTCAGGTCAGTAGAAAAAGAGGGCATTGGGGATTGACAGAAAGGAGGTGGGCTGAGAAGCAAGCAAGATTAGAGGTTCTGGAGAGAAGATTTGCAGACAAGAGGGAGCTGAACTGGGCTTTCACTCACAGCAGGGAAGATAACCCAGCCGCGTCTGCTAAGCCTTGTGGACCAATGCTATGCTGCATCTCTCAAACCACCATGGCCTGAGGAATCAGAAGTCAGGACTCCAAGTCCAAAACTAGAGAGGAATGAATGGAATGGATGTCAGACACAGGAGAAACCTCATTATCCTGTATCTGCACTGAGGCAAACGGCGACGTACAAACAGCTCACTCAGATTATAAGAAAGAGACTAAACATTTCAGTGGGCTAAGGGAGGTTCTCAGAATTTGAGTGATATGGGATCCATTTTTATTTGTTTAAGATGTATAAGATAAAATTTTTACATGCAATACTCAATGTGCTACCTTCATTTTTATTTAATTAACACTTAAGAATTGTCATGGGCTAACTGAGAGTGAGGCCCAAATCCCACTTCTCCCAATTAGCAAATTCTCTTACCACAGGAATTCCAGGAGTCTGGCTCTCTCATGACCCTATCTCATGGCCTGTCATTACCAAGGGCCATGTGGCAGACCCATGACAGCCTCCGAGGATATGATGAAGTGGGAGTTCCTCTCTTGTCTTTTTCTTTATCCATTAGCATTTTATTCACATCTTATATGTTTAATGTGTTCCAATCTGAGCCATGCAGGGCCCCCTGTTGTCTCCTCAAAATTCTCCTTGCAGGGCACTAGCCAAGCACGTGTCCAGCAAGATCGCCCAATGTTTGGCAATGGGTCAGAAGATCAGAGTGCGTGTTTCATGCCAATGAAGCAAAAGAGGCCCTTGCTTTATTTTGTGAAATTGCAAAATAGGTATCAATTTTGTAAACATGTACTGAAAACACACAGATAACAAGTAGGTGTCCTGTTGGCATGATGCTATTTAAAAAACGGAATAGTAGGAACCAAAACATCAAAGGCATGGGGCAAAATATCTCCTAAATCAGAAATCGCAAATACTCCCTGGCCAGATACCAGAGTATGTGGTACCAGAGTGCTGCTAACCTCCAGGGGTACCTGCTGCAGCCCGCCCAGCTCCACCTACAGTGAGTGCCCCATCAACAGCGCTCCCTGGGTGCCAAAGGACAGAGGCTGGAGTGACCACAGGTGGTGCTGTGACCTCAAAAGATGAGGAAAGCATGGAGCCCTGCTTCGACTCCTATGTCACGTCAGATCTGAGACAGTGGGTGTTTGGCAAATCTGCCATGTGTTTGCTTTGATCTGTGTCTATCCGACTATTTCTTCCCTTTCAACTCCAATTCCAAGTTTTCAGACCCTAATTCCAAAGACTCAGAAAGCATTTTACATATGTAACAAGTTAAAAAGTTGGTTTAGAAAAAATCCTTTAAAGTAATTAATGATGCCACTAAATTACCTGTGCATGCTTTGAGACCCAGTGACGGAGGACATTCAGAACTCGATTGGTGGCTGTTCTCCGAATAATAAACTCTTTGTCGCATGTCCTCTCAGTGTTGTTAAATCCTTAGGAGGAGAATAAACACACACATGTGGTTAAAGCCAATCCCCAGGAATCTGGGAAAAGTCACTTATATGGGGACACTGGTTAGTGGAAACTCACAAATGACACACCTTTGCAGACAGGTACAAGTGGCTTCAGACTGTTGTGGATTCCACTTACTTACCTATTATACCTGCAACTGTGAGCCTACCATATCTTTACAGGTGCAATTAAGTGAATAACGTGCACACATTTATTAAAGGCCACTGATTAAAACTAATGCTGATCTAGTGACATTTCTACTTATGCTTGCCTTATTCTAGAACACAAAGCCAAGAAAATTTTAACAAAGCATTTAAGAAAACATTATTTTATACTTTTGCCCAAAAGTGATTGTATAACCAATAACATTTTCAATATTTATAGATGGATTAGCCCATACCTTAGCTCACAGATGATACAAATAGCTTATGCACCCATGCATTGAGAAACACTATAGCACAATGGTTAAGAACATGAACTCCACAGCCAGACTGGGAGTTCAAATCCCTCTCCGGTGACCTGTTTCCTCATGTCCTGCATGAGCTAGTAAGTGTACCCACCTCACAGAGTTGTTATGGAGGTTAAGTTAGTGAATAGATGTTAAGCATTTAGAACGGCACCTGAGACAATAGTGGAAGGTCAGTAAATACCAGCTGTTACTATAATCTAATGTTGGTGGAGTGTCTTTGGTTCCCCTCTGTGCCAGCCTATGTCTCTGTCTTGGCCACCTTCTCACTATCAAGAAACCATATAAATTTTTTCCTATTGACCCTCCGTTTTAAAAGAGTTTGCCTTCCAATCACAATTCAGTGGCATGTTTCCTTTAAAAGTGAATGCAAGCTTTATTTAACTTTACTAACAAACTTCTTGAAAGTTGTCTAAACTTAACACATTTCATTTCCTCACTCTATCTGACCACCAAAACAGCTCCTGTTAAGGTCACCAATAACCTACAGGTCTCTATATCCAAGGGATATCCATCATCTCTCCATGAGAATGCTCACCTGATGAACACTTATAAGCAAATCACTAATATATCTGGGGATAAGCCCAGATCTCTTCTCTAAGTTCTGGATCCATTTGTCCAACTGCTTCTTGGTATTTTCTCTTGGATGTTTCCAAAAACCTCAGACCCAATATGTATAAAACAAAAAGACATCGCCTTTGCACCAAACCTTGTCCTTATCCAGTGTTTTCTATTTCATTAAAGGAACATCACTAGCCATCCAGATATAAACGCCAGAAACTTTGGAATCATTTCTGGCTCATCTCTTTGCTTCTTCCTGATCATTTCACCTGCTAGGTAAATCTCAAATCTGTCCATATCTTCTTTCCTACAAAACGAAAATTGAAGTTTGGCTCCCAGCAGCTCTCAATATAGTCTACTGACAAGACAAAAATAAGAACTGAAAACATGGTAAAAGAATAAATAATTTTAAAGTCAGATTTTACAAGAACCACAAAAAAACTTCAAGAGAATTATTCTTTTAATTATTGTTGAAAAATAGATGACTTGAGGGGTTCAGTCAGTTGGGCGGCCAACTTCGGCTCAGGTCATGATCTCGCGGTTCTTGGGTTCGAGCTCCGTGTCGGGCTCTGTGCTGACAGCTAGCTTAGAGCCTGGAGCCTGTTTCAGATTCTGTGTCTCCCGCTCTCTCTGACCCTCCCCTGCTCACACTCTCTCTCTCGCTGTCTCTCAGAAATAAATTTAAAAAACAATAAAAAAATTGTTTTAAATTAAAAAAAGAAAAATAGATGAGGTGAAATTGAAAACTCAAAGGATAAAAAACCACTGATTAGACAGACCTCACTAAATAAAGAAAAACCTGAAAGAGATTTAGAAAACAGATCTCAGAAAATTACTCAAATGCAGTACAAAGAGTTAATGAGAGAAAACAGAAAAGAGGTGTTAAAAGACATGGAGGGAAGATTCAGAAGTTCCAACAAAAAATCAGAAGGATAATATAGGAAAAGAATTTTTCAGACTTGATGGAAATAAATCTTAAGGTTCACGAATTGTAATAAATCCCAGGCAGGATAAGTAAGATGAAAACCATACCCAGAAGTAATGCAAAATGTTGGAACTCCAAGACAAAGATAACTTTGAAGCAACTGGTCAGAATATATTTGTTATCCGTAAAGGAAAGTCAGATGAAAAGGACAGGAAATGGCATGGGGAATAAGGAAAGTAGATGGGAAGGCTCTGAATAACCAAATTAGAGAATTCAACTGGAGTGAGAGCTGGGAAATAATAAGGCCTATCATTTTGATGGAGGGTGAAAGTCAAAAGTTCTTGGAACACTGAAAAAGGGTGATGAGGCAGAGTCTCTCACCTGCATCTATAGGTATAAGGATGGTCAATCAGTGAGATGAGAAGAGAATGGGTGAAAGGTAAGAGTGAGGGAAGGACACAAAGATAAAAAATCAAAGTGAAATGTTAAGAAAGAAGAACAATTTTAACAGAGCTGCTACTATTTTAACGTATTTTGGGAAAAGCACCTATCCCTACTGGTCTCCTTGTGTCTGTGTCAGGGGTGGGTGGACAGGGGAGTCGATGTTGGAAGACAAAAAGACAAGGCACGTTCTTCTGCCCTCCAAGTTATTTAGTGTCATACATTAAAAGGCCACTTACAGGATTTTCTTTATCAAATTTCCAATATTTCCATAAATTCAAATCTCAGCCTTTGATTACACTGCTTGGATGTTCTTCATAATTCCTCCTAATAACCCACGTTATTTATCTTTTCTGTAGAGATCACAGCTTGGTAAGTCCCCATCGCCTCTGCTGCTCAGAGCTCACCACCTGCTGCCACTTGCAGCACTCAACATTCTCTTGGAAAGCGACCAGGTACTCAAGTAAGTGATCTTCAACAATGCATATTCAGTCAGTGCAGCTGGAACAATCCACAGCAGGTAGTAAAGATGACTAGGAGAGAAGGACCAACCGCAGGCAGGACCAGCCTTCCAGGTGCTGCAGGAATTCTGAGAACCAGCGAGGGAGTGAGGGCTCCAAAGATACGCATTCTACTGCTCCCTTTAGAGAGCAGACCATCCCTGATATGGCTCCAGGATGAACAAGAAGTAAAGTCCAGGGCAAATTACTTAACCTGTCTATGGCTCAGTTTCCCAACTTGTAAAATGAACAGAATAAACTACATACAGTTGTTTTAAAAATTAAATAACTCAAGACACCTGGATGGCTCAATCAGCTAAGCATCCAACTCTTGGTTTTGGCTTGGGTCATGATCTCACAGTTGTGGGATGGAGCCCTGCACTGTCAGTGCAGAGCCTCAGGAGTCTCAGTCTCTCTTTCTGCCCCTCCCCTGCTGTCTTGCTGTCTCTCAAAATTAATAAAAATAAACTCAAAAAAATTAAAGTCTTGGGGCACCTGCATGGCTCAGATTTTGGTTGAGTATCTGACTCTTGCTTTTGGCTCAGGTCATGATGCCAGGGGCATCGGATCGAGCACTACATCAGGCTCTGCACTGAGCATGGACCCTGCTTAAGATTCTCTCTCAATTCTTCCTCTTTCTCTCTCTCTCTCCCCCCCTCTCTTCCCCATTCATGCACTCTAATTTTAAAAAATTAAATACTTCTTACAAAACAAGGCACTCAATGAAATCATATTCATTACAATTATGTTCTCACCTATAGCTGGCCTCATCCATCTGTCCCCTTGATCCAATGGCCCTCAGAAAACACTTTTTTAATCTTTTTAAAAAATTTATATTCAAGTTAGTTAACATAGAGTGTAGCCTTGGCTTCAAGAGTAAAACCCAGTGATTTGTCTCTTACATATGACACCCATTGTTCATCCCAAAAATTGCCCTCCTCAATGCCTGTCACTCATTTTCCCGTCTCCCATTCTCCCACCTCCAGCAACCCTCAGTTTGTCCTCTGTATTTAAGAATCTCTTATGGTTTGCCTCCCTTTCTGTTTTTAATTTATTTTTCCTTCCCTTATGCTCATCTGTTGAGTTTCTGAAATTCCACATGAGTGAAATCATATGATATGTCTTTCTCTGACTTATTTTGCTTAGCATAATACCCTCCAGTTCCATCCACATTGTTGCCAATGGCAAGATTTCATTCATTTTCATACTGAGTAGTATTCCATTGTATACATATGTACACATCTTATTAATCCATTCATCAGTTGATGGACATACGGGCTCTTCTTTTTTTAATGTATTTATTTTGAGAGATACAGAAACAGCGCGAGTAGGAGAGGGGCAGAGAGAGAGAGGGAGACAGAGAAGGAGAGAGAGAGGGAGAGGGAGAGGGAGAGGGAGAAAGAGAAAGAGAGAAAGAGAGAGAGAGAGAGAGAGAGAGAGAGAGAGAATCCCAAGCAGGCTTCACACTGTCAGCGCAGAGCCCAATTCAGGGCTCGAACTCATGAAAACATGAGATCATGACCTGAACCAAAACAAAGAGTCAAAAGCTTAACTGAATGAGCCACCCAGGCACCCTGGGCTCTTTCTATAATTTGGCTACTGTTGAAAGCACTGCTATAAACACTGGGGTGCATGTGCCCCTTCAAATCAGCATTTTTGTATCCTTTGGTTAAATTTCTAGTAGTGCCATTGGTAGGTCATAGGGTAGTTCTATTTTTAATTTTTTAAGGAACCTCCATACTCTTGTCCAGAGTGGCTGCACTAGTCCACATTACCACCAACAGTGCAAAAGGGTCCCCCTTTCTTCACATCCTCGCCAACACTTGTATCCCGAGTTGTTAATTTTAGCCATTCTAACGGGTGTGATGTAGTATCTCATTGTGATTCCTCCCAATATACTTGTAAAAGAAAGCTACTTATAAGTATATGTGAAAGCGGTAAGGATTTGATGAACATCAAGTTACTTCCTTCCTGAAGAACCTTTTTCACTGCTTGATGTCACTGATAATCTAGAGAAATACTCTCACAGTTCAATTTAAACCAGCAACAACTTAGAAATTCCCTAAACCAGATATATGAACCATCTTTCTGAGGGGCATACCTGTAGCAAATCCTGACAGACCAAGATTTATAAGGATTTGGAGGAGCTGCTGCTTATTCATTAACTGAAATTAATGCTGCAACTGGGCTCTAATGTGCTCTCAATGTCATCAGCTATGTCTGTCTCCCCATTTTTTTCACAGACTTTAAAGTTATGTGACCAGAACAACAATTTTCCACAACTCCTCGGATTTTCTCATTATTACAAGCCACCATATAAATCAGGGGCTGCTTGGACAATATTTATTTCTGAATTTAAGTATGAACTACAAAGCTAATTGGTGGTAACATCCATGTGGAAGCCATTTTGTCCTAGAATCAAAGATCTACCCCCAAGGAGTTTTTGTGCCATTTTTTTTTTTTTTTTGGAACAGCAAATAGCATATCTTTGCAGGGCTTTACACATTTTTTCACTTGTGATAGTACGATGAAACCACATATATCAGGAGGGTTTCTTTTACTAATACACACATCTAGAATACTATCGCCCCAAGATTCCTGTCTTTTCAATTTTTGCATATTCTTTTTCAGTTATAGGCACTCATCAGAATGGGTCATTTGGGCAACAAAGGTCATCTGGAAGAGTGATAAGACCAAAATAACTATACATCTGAATTTCAGAATGAGATGTGAGTTTATGGTCCTTCCCCCAGACACCTCATGAGTCATGCCATCCTTTATAGCAACTGGTAGATGTGACATCTCTCTTATTAAACTACACACTCCTTGGTGAAGGGATTTCATCTCAAGCATCTTTGTAGGCCCTTCAGCTTTGCACACAGGCACTCAGAAGTTATTTTTCTTAATAAAAATTGCAACACTCCCTATGGAAACTATCTGAAAGTGTGCAAGTGGAATATATCTGAATTAAGGGCATCCTTTCACCATATTATTGTGATGACCACATATTTGAAAGCCATCACAAGCAGAACATACGATAAAGTAGTGGGGAGGGAGGCAAAGGCATTGAAAATAGGGGGAAAAGGGAAAGTTTCATTTTCTTCAAATGATATGATACTCAGCCAACTTCACTGCCTACTTTGTAAGAGGAAAGTAAAGTAATGGTGAGATGGAAATAAGATTACACTTAGGTAGATTATGAGCTAGGCCAGTTAGAGCTACCCAGAGGCTACTGAGGACAAACTATAAAAGACAAAGAATTCTTGAGCATGGTGAAGCATTTTAACATCAAAAGTAGATCCCCAAGAATTGGACCACGGACCTCCTATTAATTCCAACGAAGCATCTTTAAGCCATCCTTCTGAATTGGTGAAATAAGTTAGAGTAGAATCAGAAAGAGCCAAAAGGACAGAAATAATATTGTTATCAGTGGTCCCTGGTGGTGAGCTGACTGGAAGAAAGAGTAAACGCTATTGGTTACTTTAATCATATATCTAGGAACTGTTTCTTGTTGTGTTTTTATCTCCAGTACCTGACATTGTAGGTCTTAATATATTTAGGCTTCTTGAATAAATACACTCTAATCACTTTAATGGTTACATTAGTGAGAGAATTAAGAAAAGTATATCAGTGATGCATCTTTTTCCACTTTAAATAAATGGGACTCAATCTCTCCAATAACATCAATGTTATCAAAGTGCTTTGCTTTATCCAGAAAATATCATTCTTTTGCTTTTAATATTTTTTCAGTTTATTTACTTATCTTCAGAGAGAGAGAGTGTGTGTGCACAAGTAGGGGAGGGTCAGAGAGAAGTAGAGACAGAATCCCAAGCAGGTTCCACACAATCAGTGCAGAGTGTGACGTGGGGCTTGAACTCAGGAACTGTGAAATCATGACCTGAGCCAAGATCAAGAGTTGAATGCTTAATCCTTTGTGCCACCCAGGCACCCCTCCAACAAATATCATTCTAAAAACCATGTCATATAATTAGTTTGTACATTTCTGTGCTCTTGGATTACCAAGGTATTTCTATCCTTTGGTTGTTGCCATGGAAAAACTGTTAATATTTATTACTGCTTTGTGCCAGGTACTGTAGTAGGAGCTTTACAAGTGGTCTATAGTTTAACCTTCACAACCAAAGACAATAATAATTGCCATTTTTTGCAAGCCCCCCAAGTACTGGGTAAAGTACCATGAATAATGTGGATTCTTCAATAACAAGAGCAACCAAACTGGGGTAAATGTTATCCCCGTTCAGGGATAGAGAAACAGAACATACAGGAGGTTGGGGAACTTGGCAAAAGTCATAGTTATTAAGCAGCAGAATCAGAATTTGAGCCCAGGTCTGTTCATTTCCAAAGCCAGAGTGCTTTTGATCGCAACTCATTATCTGGATCCAAAGTTTAAAGTTTTTCTTACAAGGTAGTAAACCAACACTTAAAACTATAACAGAAGACGCTGGTAAAGTAAGTACATTCCTGTTAGTTCTCTCTTCTAAATTTTGAGGTGTGCTGACAGAATGGTCCCATTATAGAAATATACATTTCATACTGTAATTAATACTAAACAAAAACCTTTATTTATCTAACTAGGAGTAAAATGTCCTCAGAATGCGTCCTTTACCCAAATTCATTGTTTTCTATGTGACCATTTTACAGACTACTGCTTTTTAAACTTCAGGTCATAACTTATTAATGGGGAGTGAAATCGGTTAAGTGGGCTGTTACTAGCATTAAGAAAATGAGAGATGAAAACTAACTGGGAAACCAACTTGACAATAAAGGGGAAAAAAAAAAAAAAAAAGAAAACTAACTGAATAGATTGTACATAGTGAGGGCCGGTATTCTTGAGGAAAACTTTTGTATCCGGTGTGTGTGTGTGTGTGTGTGTGTGTGTGTGTGTGTGTCCTGAGTGAAAACGTAAAATGTATTTCTTAGAGGAGGTTGCAATAAAAAAGTCTGAGAGTGACTGAGTAGACAATCTGATTATTAGACTATGTTTAAAGTATCAGCAGGAATTGCCCAGAAATCCTTGATGACTGTGTTCTTTACTCTGAAGCATGTCTAGAGGAGCAAGCAGAAGATGCTCCTTCTCTTACTGTCCCTCTTTTCCTTCTATCATGAAACTCTCCCCACTCCATGCCCAGTCCTCTAGTTTGTCTACCACTCTCTCATTCTCACTTATTGGTCTATTCTTCAGTTGACTCCATTCAGTTCTTACTCCCTCAGGGACATAACTCTGTCTCATGGTTTTTCTATGCACTCCAACCTGACACCTTCAGTTCTAACATGGCCCCCAAATCCCTCATTTCTAGCTTCTTATGAGATATTCCCCTGTTTGTGCTCACTTTTAAGAGGCATGTTAATTATGCATTTTTCTAGCAAATATAAAGTTTCTTATTATTTTCATATTCCTTCCAAACATGACAATAGTTTTTATGTGATTTAATGATCCATTGAACTTCCCTTGTTGACATTCTTGAGTTTTAATTTGATTTTCACATGAACAAGTAGTTTTTCAAGGGAAATCAATAGTTAATTAAATTTACCAAAATATTTTTATTAAAAAAAGGAAAAGAAATACATCCAAGAATACAATGTATGTTTCTTGCTCTCAAGCTCCTCCCCATGTTAACTTTACTGTTGAGTTAATGGGATAACTACTGATTCAGCTTCTCAGGTGGGAAGCCTCACGCTTCTCTGCCTCTCCTTTGCTTTTCCTATTCAGTCAACAAATACTGTTAACTTTTTGATAGCATCTGTCAGATTTATCCCCTTAACTCCATTCTTCTGCCACAATCCTAAATCTAGATTCTTTACATGTATCATTGTTTCTATCTCCTAGACATTCCTCCTTCTTTCATTCTCTCTGTCCTTCTATGCTTCCTCCATCCCTAATTCAATTAATCAATAGTTATAGAGCATCTACTGTGTTCCTTATACTGTGGAGGTGCTCGGTGAACAAGAGATATGGTCTCTGATCTCATGGAGTTACTTCTGTGAATGGGGAAGAGAGCTTCCAAACAAGTCAAACACCAAAATGTCTAATTTGAAACCCTGCAAATAAGGAAGTTGCCTGTCTCTTCAAAACTCATCTTAAATATTGCTTTCACTTGTTACTGTTCCAGCACAAGTACTTCTAATGCCTCCCCCATGGCACACTGAACGAAGCATAAATATTTTCCTAGACATGAAGAGGATTAGTTACTTACTTAAAATCATATAGCTAATACACTGAAGAAAAACAATAGGTAAATGCAGACAAGCATGAGATTTGCACATACACTATGTTGAACATCATGCTAACAGTGTTCACTGAGTCTATGAACTGACAATTTCATTCTTGAGAGATTATCTAGAAAAATAGCTATGATTACAGAAATTAAGAGTCTCATGCTCTACCGAATGAGCTAGCTGGGCACTATGATTACAGAAATTAAATTTTAGTCTGTATAGAGTAGGACAGGTGATGTAGTAATCTATTTGTACATTCAGTTGCTTCCATTTTAATGGAGTATTAATTAGCAATCCTTTGTTTGCAGAAGGTACAGAACACCTAACCTAAAGTGGCTCAGATTAAAAAAGGAATTATTATTTGTATCTGGAGATGGTTCTAGATTCAGATTCATTTAGTTCAGGGACACATGATGTCAGCCTGGCCCCTATCTATTTCTCTTCAGTGTCTTACATTCTCTTCATTTCCAAGTAGCAAAAATGGGTAAGGCCACGCCAGTCTCACAACCTCACATCATACCATTTAGGGAATGAGAGGGCATTCTTTCTAGTAACTTTCACTGAAGAGAGAGAAATTTCTATCCCAGAAGTCTCAACTAAAACCCTGCATTTCATTGGCCTAAAGTGGATCTATGCCTTCCTTGAACTCATCACTGTGGTGGTGATGAAGGATAGGGGGCTGGGATGGCTGGGAGATGTGTGTGTGTGTGGCAGGGAGGTAAGCTCCCACTCAAAGTACACAGCTAGGAGTGTGAAAGGGCAGTTTCTCAAAGGTTCTATTGGCAAGACATGCATGAGGCAATGAACAAATGCTGCATAGTGGTTTCTAAGTTTTGTTTTTTGCCTATTTTTAAGTGTGTTCTTTTTCAGTTTTTAAGTTCTTTGCCTTACTCACAATAACATGAGGTTTTCTCTGAGTGCAATTAACTGTAACAATGAAAAAAAACCTGTATTTTTCTAGACTGGGTAAAAGAACCTCAGCAGGCTTATTATTATCTGTGATAAAAAAAAAATACATGAAGAACGGCAAAATCAATATCTTACATTTGCTTTCCTCCTTCAAGGAAATTAGTAACTAAAACTGTCAGCTGAATTGTTTTTATGGATTTTTAAAATGTGTGCTGTCTAGATTCATAGAGGAATGATTGTATACTGAACTTAAAATAAAACTTACGAGAACATTTGTGTATTATTCTATTCTCACAATTCCAGAAAACATATTCCTTGCTTTTACAGATGAGGAAACTGAGGCTCAGGGAAGCCCAAGAGCTACCTAAGGTCACAGATTGTAAAAGCAGAGAGAGAATCTAAGGCCAGACAATCCAATTCTAAAACCCAGGCTCTTCCCACTAAAACATACTACCTGAGTGCCTGGTCCCAAGAAATGCAAGGTGCTACTGTTTATTGCTGTGTAATCTTCATCCATCCCACTGCTGCTGCCACCAGCTTTTGAGCTGGCATAGAAATATGAAAGAACATACTGCCAGTAAAGAGGGTGATGGTAACTTCTGCCAAAGCAGAATGAAGGCATTTGAGGAGTCAGTGGAGAAGTGAAGCCACCAAGTAAGCAAAATGGATTTTAAAAATTATTTCAGAGACAAGAAGGAAAGAAACAGCCCACAGACTGAGAAGTAACACAGGTTCACTGGAAACAATAAGTTGAACCAGTATTAAATCTAAAATACAGCAATTAAAAAAAACACAAATCAAGACAGAATACTCTATATCAGAGTTTCCTGGCAACACAACCAGGAATACCCAAGAGGCCTTTGAAAATACATTGGATGCAAAGACTACTGGGGAAGATGTCAGAGGACCTGAAGCTGACCCTGCCCCACAGACACAATCAGGTAACACCCACATGAGTGTAAATAGCCCAGAAAACAACCCAAAGACTTGCAGAACATGTTCTCTACAGCTAAATGTACAGAAGAGGAAACATCAAAGAGGATAGGAAGGCCAGAGACTCAGTCAGAAACTAAACAAAGCCATGGACTGTTTATGGAGGGAGGGATACTGTGGGTGTGGAGAGGGGAAAGAAACAGACACTCACACCAGCCACCCCAGGCATGGGGAACCTGCATGGGGAAGACAAATCCCTGTGACATTTGGCTTTGAAAGCCAGAGGCATAATTTCATGAGTTCTTACAATCAGTGGGGCTTAATACCTAGAACTTTAAAAATCAGTGGGCTCGGCTCTGGGAGAGCTGGAAGGCAGAGTCCATGCCCTTAAAGAGACAGCACAACAGACAGTCCCTCAGCGATACAGCATAGAAGTAGCAGTTTGAAAAATGCCAGGGGTAAACAGAAGGGAAATTTCTTTACTAATGTCAGAGCCCATGATGGAGAGGCAGGGATCCTTGGGAGACTTCTCCAGGGACAAAGGAGCTGATGGATGCTATTCCCTCCACTGCCCCACAGACTAGACACACAGACACCTGTGGGAACCAGTGCAACACCAACACTCCCTACACCTAAGTTGCTAACAGTAGGCCTTGCCGCCTGTGTTCTCCTGTTGACATGCCCCCTCAGTACTGAATCTCCACACAGAGCAGACCAGCACAAATCTTGTTAGCCCCACATGCTCTGCCCCTGTGTTCTATACCCACCCCTCTGCCCAGTACATTCTTGGCCAGAGCCCATCCAAAGTGGTGCCACAAACCTGGCAATGTGTAAGCAGCCCCAACAGGGACCAGCACTGCTCCCAAGTGACTCCTGCCCTACGAAGAGGGGAAGATAACTACACCCACCAGTTCAACTATGGACCCAGCAGGGGGGCTAGGGGCAGACATCTGAACTGACTGTACACCCTGCTCATCATTAAAAGCTTCTCAGAAGACAACACAGGGAAAGTACACTGCAGTTCAGTGCTAATGTAGCTCTGACAAATGCGTAGTCTGACTCAACTCAAGCCCAAAATGGCCCCAGCCCAGCCCAGTAACAACACAGAGACAATTCTGTCCAAAACAGGCAAAGAGAGCCATTGCAGTCAGTTGGACTGAAGGCAAATGTGGCTCAGCCACAATAGTAGGGTATGTAAAACACAGACAGGAGACACCCCTCAAGTGCAGGTTCTGGTGAACACAGGACATTGCATTGCAGGGCACTACAGGACCTCTTCTTCATAAGACCACTGATTTCAAGAGCAGGAGATGGAGTTGACTTTTCTAACACAGAAACAGACACAGAGAGTTAAACAAAATCAGAAGACAAAGGATTATGTCCCAAATGAAAGAACGGGAAAAATCACAGCAAGAGAGGTAAATGAAATGGAGATAAATAATATACCTGATAGAGAATTCAAACTAATGGTCATAAAGAAACTTACTGGACTTGAAAAAGAGTGAGGGATCTCAGTGAGACCTTCATCAAAGAGATGGAACATAAAAAAGAACCAATTAGAGATGAAGAACTTAATAACTGAAATTAAAAATACAGTAGAGGGAATTAATAGTAGAACAGAGGAAATAGAAGAACAGATTAGCAACATGGAGGACAGAATAATGGAAACCAATCAAGCTGAACTGGAGAGGAAAGAATAATAAAAAATGAAAATAGACATAGGGAACTCAGAGACAATATTTGAAGAAATAATAGCTGAAAACGTCCCGAATCTGGGAAACAGAAATCCAGATCTAGGAGGCCCCTAACAAAATCAACCCAAGGATATCCACACCGAGAAACATAGTAATTAAAATGGCAAACAATAGTCATAAAGAGGGAATATTAAGGCAGCAAGAGAAAAGGAAATAGTTACATATGAGGAAAACTCCATGAGATTATCAGCTGACTTTTCAGCATAAAATAAGGGAGAATGGCCTGATATACTCAAAGGGTTGAGTGGAAAAAACTTCAGCTAAGAATACTCTATCCAGCAAGGCTATCATTCAGAATCAAAGGAGAGATAATGGGTTTCCCAGACAAGCAAAAGTTAAGGGAGTTTGTGACCACTAAACCAGTCATTGAAAAAATGTTAAAGGGGACCCTTTGAGTGGAAAGAAAAACCATAAGCAGAAGTAAGAAATGAAGGATGCACACAGAGTAAAGTTTAGTATATCTATTAAAAATCAGTCAAGGGAATCACAAAAGTATGTAAAATATGATGTCATATATCTAAAACATGGGGGATGGGAGAAGAATAAAGAATGGGTTCAAACTTAAGTGACTATCAACTTAATACAGACTGCTAGATGCATAAGATGCTATACATAAACCTAATGGTAACCACTAATCAAAAACCAGTAACAGATGTGTAAAAAATAAAGAGAAAGCAATCTAAGTATATAACTGAAGAAAGCCAGCAAATTGTGAGAGAAGAGAGCAAGATAAGAAAGGAAGAGAGAAGAACTACACAACAACTATAAAACAAGTAATAAAATGGCATTAAGTGCATACTTGTGAATAATTACTTGGAGTGTAAATAGACTAAACACCCCAATCAAGAGACATAGGGTGACAGAATGTATAAAAAGGCAAGATCCATCTATATGCTGCCTAAAAGAGAGTCATTTCAGACCTAAAGACACATACAGATGAAAAGGAAAAGGATGGAAAAGGATTTATCACTGAAATAGAAGTGAAAAGAAAGCCAGGGTAGCAATTTTTATATCAGACAAAATAGACTTTAAAACAAAGACTATAACAAGAGAGAAAAAAATGACACTATATAGTCATAAGGAAAAAATCTAACAAGAAGATATAACAATTGTAAATATTTATACATCCAACAAAATACCCAAATACATAGATCAGCTAATAACAAACATAAAGGAAGTGATTGATAGTAATATAATAAGAGCAGGGAACACCCCACTACATCAGTGGTTAGATCAGCCTAACAAAAAATCAACAAACAGTAGCTTTGAATGACACATAGGACCAGATGGATCTAACAGATATATTCAAGACATTCTAACCTAAATAAGCAGAATACACATTCTTTTCAAGTGTACATAGAATATTCTCCAGCATAGATCACATAGTAGGCCACAAAATAAGTCTCAACAAGTTAAAAAAGACTGAAGTCATACCATGAATTTTTTTCTGACTACAAAGCTATGAAATTAGAAATGAACCACAAGAAAAAATCTAGAAAGAACCAAATACATATTGGTTAAATAACATGGCACTAAACAGAAATGGGTCAACCAAGAATTCAAAGAGGAAATTAAAAGATACATAGAGACAAACGAAAATGAAAACACAATGCTCCAAAATCTTTAGGATGCAGCGAAAGTTGTTCTTTCTATTTTTTAAATATTTTTTTAATATTTATTTTTGAGGGAGGGGCAGCACTTGAGTGGGAGAGGGGTAGAGAGAGACACACACACAGAATCCAGATCAGAATCCAGGCTCTGAGCTGTCAGCACAGAGCCCTATGTGGGGCTCAAACCCACGAGCTGTGAGATCATGACCTAAGCCAAAGTTGGCTGCTTAACTAATTGAGTCACCCAGGTGCCCCAAACACATTTTTAAAAGTTTATTTATTTACTCTGAGGGGGGGAGTGGGGAGAGGCATAGAAAAAATCCCAAGCAGGCTGTACACTGTCAGTGCAGTCTGATATGGGACTTGATCTCATGAATCATGAGATCATGACCTGAGCTGAAATCAGAGTCAGATGCTTAACTAACTGAGCCATCCAGGAAGTCTGCAAAAGTTGTTCTTTTCCATTTTGTAAATTATTTATTTATTTTGAGAGAAAGAGAGTGAGAGAGAGTGCACATGAACAGAAGAGGGGCAGAGAGAGAATCCCAAGCAGACTCTACATTCAGCACAGGGCCTGACAAGGGGCTCAGTCCCACTATTGTGAAATCATGACCTGAGCAGATATCAAGAGTTGGACACTTAACTGACTGAGCCACCCAAGCAGCCCCTCACAAAAGCTGTTTTGAGAGGGAAGTTTATAGCAATACAGGCCTACCTGAAGAAGCAAGAAAAATCTCAAATAAGCCATCTAACCCTACACTTAAAGGAGATAGAAAAAGAAAAACAAACAAAACCCAAAACTAGCAGGAGGAAGGAAAAAACAAAAATTGGAGCATAAATAAATCTAAATAGAATCAAAAAACAACAGTACAACAATGAAACCAGGAGCTGGTTCTTTGAAAAGATCAACAAAATCAACAAAATTGATAGGCTCATCAAAGCCTATCAAAGAAAAGAGAGAGAGAGAGACAACTCAAACAAAATCGAAATTAAAGAGGAAAAATAGCAACCAACACCACAGAAATACAAACGATTATAAGAGAATATTATGAAAAATTAAAAGGCAACAAATTGGACAACCTAGAATAAAGGGATAAATTCCTAGAAGCATATAACCTCCCAAAACTGAATCAGGAATAAATAGAAAACTGATTACCAGCAATCAAATTGAATCAGTAATCAAAAAACTCCCAACAAACAAGAGTCCAGGACCAGATGGCTTCATAAGAATTCTACCAAACATTTAAAGAAGAGTTAAAACCTATTCTTCTCAAAGTATTCCAAAAAAAATAGAAGAGGAAGAAAAGCTTCCAACTTCATTCTATGAGGCCAGCATTACCCTGATACCAAAACCAGATAAAGACACTGAGAACCACAGAACAATATCTCTGATGAACATAGATGCAAAAATCCTCAACAAAATATTAGGTAACTGAATCCAAACGTACATTAAAAAAAAAAAAAACAAAAAAACTATTCATCACAATCAAGTGGGATTTATTCCTGGGATGCAAGGATGGCTTAATATTTGCAAATCAAACAATGTGAATCATGACATCAACAAGAGAAGGATAAAAATCAAATGATCATTTCAACAGAAGCAGAAAAAGCATTTGACACAGTACAACACCCATTCATGATTAAAAAAAAAACCCTCAACAAAGTAGGTTTAGAAAGAACATACCACAAAATAATAAAGGCCATATATGAAAAACCCACAGTTAACATCATATCAGTGGTGAAAAACAGAGCTTTTCCTCTAAGGTCAGGAACAAGACAAGGATGTCCACTCTCACCACTTTTATTCATCATAGAACTGAAAGTCCTAGTCACAGCACTCAGACAATAAAAAGAAACAAAAGGCATCCACATTGGTAAGGAAAAAGTAAAACTTTTACTATATGCAGATTACAGAATACTGTATATAGAAAACCCTAAAGACTCCACCACAAAACTACTAGAACTGCAGTATACAAATTCAGTATACAGAAAATTATTGCATTTTTATACCTAATAATGAAGTAGTGGGAAGAGAAATTAAGAAAACAATCCCATTTATAATTGCACCAAAAATAATAAAATATCTAGGAATAAATTCAACCAAGGAGGTGAAAGATCTGAACTTTGAAAACTAAACATCAATGAAAGAAAGTGAAGATGAACAAGTGGAAAGCTACTCCAGCTCATGGATGGAAAGAACAAATGTTAAAATGTCCATACCATGGGCACCTGAGTGGCTCAGTTAAGTGTCTGACTCTTGATTCAGCTCAGGTCATGATCTCATGGTTCATGAGATCAAGCTCCCTGTCAGGATCTGTATGGATGGCACAGAGCCTGCTAGGGATTGCCTGTCTCCCTCTCTCTCTGACCTTCTCTCTGTCTCATGTCTCTCAAATAAACTTAAATAAACTTTAAAAAATGTCCATACCACCCAAAGCATTTTATAGATTTAATGTAGTCCCCATCAAAATACCAAAAGCATTTTTTCACAAAACTGGAACAAATAATCCTAAAATTTGTATGAAACCACAAAAGACCCCAAATATCTAAAGAATTTTGAGAGTTTGAGGGGCTATGTAAACTAGCCATCTTTTCTCTCTTGATTGTTGTTGACTGTTAACATATGGGAATTTATAGAAAAATATAGATGCATAAAAATGGTGGATTATACTATTTGAAAATGAAACATACCTTAGGAGGTAGGGTGGAAGGCACAAAACACAAAAGGTAGCCCATTTTAGTCAGACCCAAAATATTTATTGAGCATCTGTGGCAGTCACTTTCTAGAAGTGGGGTATAGCAGTGGACACAGAAAACCAAATTGCTGCTCACAGAAACTATGATATACTGGAGGGCTGCAGAAATAATAAATAGTACATCTATGAGAAAATAAATAAGGTAAATCATATATTTAAAAGAAGAGCTATGTGGAGCATAATGAGGCGTATGAGAGAGACAACATATCTGCTAGACTGGTTGGGAAACCTTTTCTGAGCAGGGGACTCACAAGTTCAGATTTGAACAGTAGAAAGAAAGGCCACATGAAGTCCTGGGAGAAGAGGGTTTCAAGTAGAACAGCAAATGAAAAGACTGAAGTTCAGCATGCCTAAAGGGACAGAAAGCAGTCCAGTGTGGTTGCAGCCTGGTGAACATGAGGGCCAGGGGAGGCTGATGAAGGTGGAGAGCAGCCAAGATCACCAAGCACCTCTTATATCAAGTTAAAGAGCTGGATTTTGTTCTCTGGTACTGGGAAGCCACCAGGGGGTGTCTGACAGGAATAATAATCTGATGTACATGTTGTGCAGGTTACTCTGGCTGTCTTGTGGAGTGTGGATCATGAGATTAATCCAAGGTCTCAGGGAAAATGAGGAATCAAGAATAGTTATGAAGTTTGGGGCCTGAGCAGCTGGGTAGATAATGATACCATTTCCTGAAATGGGAAAGGAATAGGTATGGGGAAGAAAATCAAGAGTTTGGTTTTAAATTGAAAGATGCCTCCTGCAGATATCTAAGTTGCTAATATAAATGGGGCTATTATACATAACAGCCTGAAACTCAAGTAGAAATGTTCAGACTGGAAACAAATCAGAGAGTAGTAAACATTTAAATATGACTTAAATCCTACCTCTGGATGAGCTTACATAGGTGGAGAGTTTTTAGTCAGGGATAAAGGCCAGAAAGAGCCCTGTGACCCCACAACCAGTAGAGATTCGGCAGAAGAGGAGCCAGAGAAGATCAAAAGGGGGAGGAGAGCAAAATGAAAGTAAAGTCAGGTACATGTAGACTTTGGGAGGCAAAGAAGAGTAGTGTTTCACCAAGGAGGAAGTGATCAGCTCTGTCAAATGCTCGCAAGAGGTTAACTATGATGAGGGCTTTGGTTTTGGTAAGATGTAGGTCATTGATGACCCAGATACAAAGCATTTCAGGAGTGGCAGAGTAAAAGTCCAAAAGGAGGTAAAAAAAGGAGGTGATGAACTGGAGACATTAAGTATGGGTAACTCTTTCAAGACATTTTGCTTTGCAAATAGGCAGTAAAATGGAGCAGTAGCTGATAAAATGGGTAAAATGAAGACTGGTTGGCATGTTGATGGCAATGATGGAGTATAGGCAGAAAGTGGTGCTGAGGGAGAATAGGGTAAGTGCACGGTAAGAGTTCTTGATGGGGGGAGAGAGGGGGATGAGATGGTGGTAAAGTAGAGGGGATGATCCAAGAGCAGTGCAGAGATGATTCCTCCATAGCCACAGGGAGAGAGTAGAGCAAGAGTCCATGTACGGTGGGCTTATGAAATTAGTGGAGGAAAGAGGTTATCCTTGAGGTATCTCTTTTTCACTGTGAAATAAGAGGTAAGATCATCAACCAAGAATGGAGAGGGGTGTGGAGATCTGGAGAGAGAGGCATGAAATGGTCATCCCAGAGTGGAGAAAAATGGTGCCACAAGGATTTGCTGGCACTGTGAAAAGCTTATTTGAGATCTGAAGTTGGAAAGTGAGTCGAGGCAGCACAACTCTAGGAGTCTCCAGAGAAGAGCTCTACTCTAATACCAAATCCGCCTGATTCTAGCACATTCAGTTATGGTCTTAGCTGCTCCATACACCCTGTCTGTGATCATTCCATCAGAGCTTGCCAGACAAGGCTTCTGTTTTTCCTCATGTGCCCTGGAGGCAGCCGCAGAGAGGTACAGTCAGAATGCAGGCGTTCTTGTCTGCAGGGGCTCTTGTGGCCTTTTGTTTTAAATTCTGTGTGTGCTTTGAATCTTACAGAAAGTACAGTGAGGAGAAAATGACTGCCATCCAATTGTGTACTGAAGTATGCAGTTTAAAGACCCTCCTAGGATTTCAGACAGATTCTGAGCAGCCGGTAGTATAGTTCTACTCCAGTGATTAGTTTAATAATGCTGACTGATCAATGATCACCCCAGGTCCTTTATGCAACAGCTTTGGATCCATCACTTTCCCAATGAGGACAAAAGCCTCAATGCTGCTAGCAGCAAACATAGCAGAACTATAAGTGTACATTGCCAGGCTCACTCCAGTCCTTCACTCTCCGGAGACACTGCCACAGCCACCTCAGATGGATGGAGATCAGGAGACAACTCCTCTTTCCTTTAAAATTCCATTCTTACTCTTTTCCTTCACCCATGGAGAGAGCAGCAAGATGTGATGGAAGGAACAACTGTTGAATGGGCTTTTCTCACTGAGTGGCCTTGGAAGGCTTCCTTTACCTCTCAGCTTCTCAGTTTCCTCTTTGGTAACACAAGGCGCTTGCTTATCTAGATGTCTCCAAAGTCCCTTCCTCTGTGTCTCCTTGGACAAAGCTCAGGTGTCCCACCATGCACTGGACAGCCTTGCTTCCCTGGCATCATGAATTACCTGCCCCTCACCCTTCCCCATCTTTCCTCCTAGCACTTCAATCTCTGATCCCTCCCCTCTGCTTACGGAAGCCTTTCCTCAATGCTGCCACTCATTCACAGGTGACAATGGAAGCTGTGTCTTTCTTGCTTATCCTAGGTACCTCTAGAGTATTTTTAAGCAGCCAAGGGCTTTCAGCAGGAGGAATAAAGTGTAGCCCTTGCCCCAGTAATCCTCTGGTGTTTTAGTCCTGAGTGCTTCTTGGGAAAGCTGGGCAACACCAGTTCCATACATCTGATTGCACCCATGCATTTACATAAAGCCTCCTTTGTGGAAAGAGGCAACAACCCCATCTCTTTTTTAGGGGGTTCAATGACTGAGATGCATGTGACACAGACAGAACCAGATCAGACAGTAGGAAAGGATAAGGAGGGATGCTAAGAGTCAAGTCACTAGAAGCAAAGAGGAGTCTGAGCTGGAACTGGTGCCCCAGAATAAGTGCCAGGGCTTAGGGAAGATGGAAGCCATGTGGCCCAGGTTAGTTAACAGACATCTGCATAAGCCCCAGGAGTGGCGGTGAAGGGAGTGAGCTTCATAGGAGCATCTCTGTAGACTGGCCAAAGCTTCTGCATCAGCAGCAGAGGCACTTGGGACCAACAGGTGAGGCTCTGATGTGGTTAGGATGACACAGCTGGCCTAGAGGAGCACCAGCAAGCAAGCAGGGACAGGGAAAAACACCACTAGGAATTCTTAGACATATTTCCAAGGAACTCTCTGAAAGACGGACTTTCCAGTGATAATCCATATTAGATGCAAAGTGGGGGAGGCAATTCTTACATTACTGTAATTCAGGTATCAGAAGAAATTGGGCCTCACTCTGGGGTCCCACACTGGAGGCCTGGGGCATTGGATCGGTTTCATATCTCTTGTCATGCAAGGGGCCTCATGCACAGTGGTATTCAGTCAATTTGTTCAATTACTCTTATTTTTTAAGACCCAAGACTTTTTATTCACTTTATCATTTGTGAATAAACATACCAACACAGATTGGTTCCGTTCATTGGAAGACTTTGGTATTTCCTGAGTCAGGAGGTTCCTGAACTTCCCTGCCTTGGAATTTACCACACTTCTCCTCCCATCCTGCCCTCCCCAGGGTCTGTAACCACAAGGCTTGAGTTATCGTTAAAGTACTTTCAGTTTAGCAGCTGAAAACTCAGAAGAGAGGCTTGTACACAGCTGTGGAAACTTCAGTCCCAAGAAAACACCCCGAATACAAGGGCAGGGTCATCCTGGGCCCCATCATCAGCCCACCCTCCACCCGAGCTGGGGATCGGCCCTGCCTGACTTCCATGTCTCTGCAGAGTGCTTCATACACAGTCTATTTATATCATTTCAATGGAATATGGTTGCTCACTGTTTGATGTTGAAAATTTTCAAATAGATTACTAATAATTCAAAGTCCCTCTTTGCCCCACCCAGACACCTTCATCTTAACCATAGAGAACTTCATCTCTCATATAGGAATTTCATCATTCTGCTCTCCAGAACCCATACTTTGCTGATCAGGATAACATTTACTAATGGGTATGCAACTGCAAAAAGGTACCAGAAGCTTCCCCAAGAATTCCTTTCCCTAAGTCTGTGCTACTGTCACTATTCATCAGACTAGAGAAAGTCCATTCTTAAAACCACAAAATCTGAAAGTATTTTCTGTTTAACTCCCAAGAAATGATTCAACAGTCTAGAAATGATTTAACAGTCTACCAAATACATGTACAAAAATGTTTTCTACCAGTTAAGATCAACATATTTTGTTGATATAAATGTAAACTAATGAACTATACTGATTCCTAAGCTTCATCAAGGTCGACCTATTTTTTCTTCAAACTTGGCCAAATTCTAAGGTCAGAGACCTTAATTCACACAGTAAATAAGTGTGGTGCAAAGTCATTTTGGTTAGAAAAATAATTTTCCAAAAGTAAACTAACATCTTAGACTTGAGGTTCTACTGGAAGACTGTAAGGCATACTCAACCGGTGGGGTAAATGTGCACATTGATGAAAAAATGCCGTGTCCTGAAGAAATGAAGATAGTCTTTGTGCCCTTCTTTCAGCCTGAAGCCAGTGACTCTTTCTTACTCTTGAGAGGCAAGAAGCCTTTGGGTTAAAAAGCTTAGGGTAATATACTACAGTGAAAGCATCATTCTAAGAGTTAAAACATTGTAGGGTCACCTGGGTGGCTCAGCTGGTTAAGCATCTGACTCTTGGTTTCAGGTCAGGTCATGTTCTCATGGTTTGTGAGTTTGAGCCCCACAACAGGCTCTGTGCTGACAGTGTGGAGCCTGGTTGAGATTCTCTCTCTCCCTCTCTTTCTGCTCCTCCCCTGCTTGTGCTCTCTCTCAAAACAAACAAACAAGCATTTAAAATAAATAAATAAAGCATTATAATCATTATTGTTTTATAACTAAGTCATTCAGTACTTACTTATGCCAAGGACTAATTTGTTTAAGCCTTATATCAATCCTATAAGTCAGAGTTCTCTCCATTAAAATTTTTTAATGTTTACTTATTTTTGAGAGAGAGTGAGTGAGCATACAGGCGGCAGATAGAGAGAGAGGAAGACAAAGAATCCAAAGCAGGCTCCAGGCTCTGAGCTGTCAACACAGAGCCCAGTGCGGGCCTCAAACTCATGGACCACAAGATCATGACCTGGGCCGAAGTCAGATGCTTAACTGACTGAGCCACCCAGGTGCTCTGAGTTACCTCTATTTTTTAGAAAATAATAATGATATAATAATAATAGCAATCACTTACATAGTATTTATTATATGCCATTCACCCTAAATACTTTACACATATTTACTTCCTTAACCTCCACGATAACCTCCTGAGGTAGCAGTTTTTGCATTGCACAATGTCATTAGGTACCATTCACATCAACTAAAAAGCGGCTACAGCAGTTGTAGGTTCTAATTTCCCCATCTTACAAAAGTTCTTGAATGAGAAACCCCTTCTCGTGCAGCCAGCCAGCCTAGCTCTCTGATTACACAGCATTTCATGCTGGGACACACAGCACATCTTTATTCTCCCCAGGTCAGAAAAAAAAGAGTCACTTATTCTAAGCACAGGACTTGATGTACATTCATATGTACATAAACAAGGAACCCGCAAGAGCTCTCTAACTGCATGTTTTTTTTTTCTTGTAGCTAAACATATTGCACAGAAATTGCTTTGCTTGAAGATATTTTCGATTAGTGAGTTTGGAAATCAACAGAGGTGCATTTAAATTTCTGAGAGCACTTTATGTGCCTGTTTGACTATCTCATTTTTGCATATTCTTCCAATATATTCATATATTTATTTGAATTAAGATGGTTAAAAATGCACATGTTCTTTTAAGCATAACTGATTACATGTAAAGGGGTAAGATGGAGGGGTATTTCTTCCTGTACTCGGAGACTCGAAGGCTCAAAACTAAAAATTGCATTTCCCAGGATCTCTAGCAACTCAGGTCCTTGAAGGAAGTTAGAGCATCTGCTCAGGGCCTGGAAGGAAGTTGGCAGTGAGATGGAGGGTGCCTTCTGCTGCTGCAGCTACTTCTGCTGGCAGCATGGCCATGAAGGCCAGGAGTCTCCTGCAGCGACACTGCACTGCCCCAGCCTGTAGACGCAGCAGCAGTTTCCTGGTCAGAGATGCAGCCAGGCCTGTGTCTTCTCAGGTCAGTGGTTTCCACAGCAATCTCCTGCTTGTGCACCACCCCAGGACAGCAGAGGCAGCAGCCCCCTCAGTGGTCAGTTCTACCACAGACATTCCAGAAGTGATTCCTGGAAGGTCAGCCTGGAGCCTACTTCTCCAGCCCTGCCTATGTACTCAGTTCCCTGTAATAAATCTCTTCCCAAAGAACACAGCTAACTTGGGGCACCTGGGTGGCTCAGTCAGCTACGTGTTCAACTGTTGATTTTGACTCAGGTCATGATCTCATGCTTTGTGGAATTGAACCCTACATGGCACTCTGCCCTGGCAGCACAGAGCCTGCTTGGGAATCACTCTCTCCCTCTCTCTCCACCAACCCCCCCCAACTCACATGCTCTCCCTCCCTCTCTCTCAGAATGAATAAATAAGCATTAAAAAAAAAAGAAAGGAAACAGCTAACTTGGTCCCCACAACCAAACTTTAAGAGATAACAGACAGCAACTGCCCAGTGACAAAAGTCCAGGAATCTGCCTGTGACGCTCAATATTTGCAGTCAGAAACCAGGAGGTACCTTTCTTGTCAGATGTTAGAGGCAGGAGCAGTGCCTGAGCAAGTCTTGACATTCAATTAAAATAGCACATTCCAGGGGCGCCTCAGTGGCTCCGGCGGTCAAGCATTGGCTCAGGTCATAATTTCATGGTTCATGGGTTCGAGCCCTGCATGAGGCTCTGTGCTGACAGCTAGTTCAGAGCCTGGAGCCTGATTCAAATTCTGTATCTCCCTCTCTCTCTGACCCTCCCCTGCCCACGCTGTCTCTCTCTCTCTCAGAAATAAGCAAAAAACATTTAAAAATTGTTTTAAATAGCACATTCCACACTCAAAGTTACTATCCCTAGAGGCTCTTCAGTTTTACTGTGCTGAAGCCCATCTTCTAACAGACCTGCATAATTTCTACTTAAAAACCCATGTTTCTCACAGTTGATTTCCCACCACTGCCTCTACTAAATTTTTTAAATCAGAAGAAAAAAGAAAGAAAAAAGGAAAAGAACAAAAATCCCAGCAGAGGTAGAGAGACTTCACAGAGGAGCTCCTTTCTCAACCCTGAGGACAGTCCTGAGTCCATTAGGCACTCTTGATCTATCTTTAGAAGACAGTTAGCCTGTGAAGTTCTAAAAAGCCTGTCTCAATCTATGTCTACCTGGCAGAACCTGACCTTTCATTCAAATGAGAACCAAACCACTACACAGGATTATTCTATAGATTCAGACAAAAAGGCTGCCTGACAAATGAAAGAATTCAAGTTGAAAATGATAGTGCATATCAGACTAACATATGGTCAAGAAATTCATTGGTGCCAATAATGTTCATAGCAATACATTCACTGTAAGGACTTACATAAGGCATCAGATCATTTGCACATTATAATTCATTAACAGGATTCCTTGTATACAAGATGGAGAGAAGCCACAGTAAGAACAAAACATTATTTATATTTTGTCTAAGAGATCCTCTCCAGCTACCAGATTTTACTAAGCCTAGAAAAGCTCTGGGGCACCTGGGTGGCTCAGATGGTTGAGCATCCAAACTCCTGATTTTGGCTCAAGTCATGATCTCATGGGATCCAGCCCCTGCCCTGCTCACCTTTTTTCTCTCTCTCCCTCTCTCAAAATAAATAAATAAACTTAAAAAAGCCAGCTCTATGACTGATACCTAGAGCGTCCTCTTGAGAAGGTACATTTTCACCTCTGACTCCTGAAGATTCCCAGAACTGACTCATATACTCAGGTTTAAGGGCAAGGACTTAACAGAATCTCAATCATACAGTGAGCTTATTCGAGCATATTTCACACCATCAGCCCAGAGAAAAGGCTGTTTTCTTTCAAGGTCACATCTCAGAAATACTCTCTGATGAGGGAAATAAAACCCAATCAGTAGACTATTGCGCTAGCCATCACGTGTCTCTCTTTTTCTCAGTATGACCAATTCTGTCACCAGCAAGATAATTTTCAGCTCTATGAGAACTCGCCTACGTATCAGAAATGTCAATGGTTCCACAATTTATAAACTTACTCTTTTGGTACGATGCAGATGGAAATTATGCAATTACCAATGCTCAATGATCACTGGTGAATTGAGTCCTTGATCAATCTGAAACTCAGATCACATGATAGGAATGCAATGATCACAGCAGACAACTGGCACGTGTAAATGCTCTCTTTTTAGCATTAAATAATACTCAAAAGGCATGGAAAATTCCTTAAGCATTAGATGAATTAACCTACTCTGTTCTAAGTTAGATATTATAAGAATTTTAAAAGGAGGCAGGAAGAAAGTACATACAATTAAAAGTTCCTTTCTTATCCATCTCCAAAACCACAGTCCCTGACTTTTGGTTCAGGGAACTTCAGCGCTGATGAAGTCATAAATCTTTCAAAGTTCTACCTAGGGTTTTCCTTATAATAAGATCCCTGGGAGACAGTTAAAAAGAACCCACTTAACTCATATCAACTTTTGCTCTAAAGGGAAGAGTTCAAAGTTCCAAGGCGCTTGTAAAACTCCCAGAGAACTGCTCTGAGCTTGACCACTAGAATCATTACTAAGCTTTTCACTGCAGACAACAATAATAATATGAAGATATAATGGCGAGGCCACTAAAACATGGATAAATAAAAGGACATATTATTTTAATGGGTTTTTGATATACAATTTACATGCCCTGAAATTCACCAAGTTTAAGTGTAACTGACTGATATCTAGTAAACTTAAGAGGGTTGTGCAATCCTAATCACAATCCAACTATAGAACATTTCCATCACCCCCAAAATATCCCTGATGCCGATCTGCCATCTATTAGAAGGTGGACGAGGACTGTAAAGTTTCCTCGAGACCGAAAAAACAAAGCAAGCAATCCCATTTAGTTTACACACAGAGTTTTATCAGGGTAACTTTCTGACAGAGAGGATTGGGCAGATGAGACCATTCACAGCTGCACAGTCATTCTCCTCAAAGCCCAAACCTTGGTCTAGATTTTTTCAGAGTGAGAGGATGCACAGAAGGGCACTGTAGTGAGATCAAAGGGTTCACTTTCACCAATTGACCGCTAACCTTTAATTAGATCTGGTGGTACCATTTGTGCTTCAGAAAGGGGAGAAACTGTTATGTCATCTTTAACAAATTTATGGAGGTCCAAAGCAAGCCTCTCCACATTCCAGCCTTGGTGGGCATTTCTAAGGTATATATTTTAATCTCCAAAGGACCCAGGTTATGGAGCCATGAACAAGATGGATGGCCAAAGATGGAGTCAGTATTGTCAGCACTCCTACATAGTCAATCCCTGTTCCCACCCTCCAGCCAGGACCAGGAATCTGCTTTCTAGATTTACTTTTTGTAGATTTATAGGTAGACTTTTTCTGTAAATTTCATATAAATGGAATCATGCTATGAGTGGTCTTTTGCATCTGGCTTCTTTCAATCAGCGCACAAGTTAGCACACTACCTGCTGCCTGTTTTGTAAATAAAGCTTTACTGGAACACATTCACATCCATTAATTTACATATTATCTGCTGCTGCTTTAGAACCGTAAGGATAGAGTTGGGAAGTGGCAACCAAGACCATATGGTTCGCAAGCCTAAAATATCTACTATCTGACCCTTAAAAAAACTGCTGACCCCTCGGGCACCTGGGTGGCTCAGTCTGTTGAGACTGACTCACTCAGATCATAATCTCAAGGTTGGGAAGTCAGTGTAGAGCCTGCTTCAGATCCTCTGTCTCCCTTTCTTTGCCCCTCCCCTGCTTGTGCTCTCTGTTTGTTTAAATAACAAACACTTAAAGAAAAACTGCTGACTTCTGACTCAGCATAATATTTTTTATACTTACTCATGTTGTATCATGTATCAGCCATTTCTTTTTATTGCAAAATATGGTGTTTGTTTATCTATTCACTTGTTGATGGATACCTGAATTGTTTCTAATTTAGGATACTGGGAAGAATCCTGCTATAAACACTCATCTACCAGTCTTTATATGACCATAAAGCTTCATTTCTCTTGCATAGATACCTAGCACCCAGGAATGGAATTGCTGGATCCTGTGGTAATCTTATTTTTAACTTTTTAAGAAACTGGTAAGCTGTTTTCCAAAGTGACTGTACTATTTAAATTCCCACTAGCAATGTATGAGGGTTCCAGTTCCTCCACATTCTCACTGCCACTTGTTATTTTCTGTGAACTTTATTACAGCTATTGTAATGGATCTGAAGTCACATCTCATTGTGGCTTTAGTTTGTATTTCCTCTAATGAATAATGAACATTTTTTCATGCGCCTTTTAGCCATTTGTTTATCTTCTTTGGGGAGACATCTATTCAATCTTCCACCCATTTTTACTCTACTTGTTTCTCTTATTATTGAGTTATGAGAGTTCTTTACATATTCTGGATAGAAGTCCTTTATCAAATAAATGATTTGTGAATATTTTCTCTCATTTTTTTCTATGGGGCGTTTTCACTTTCTTGATGGTATCCTTTTAAGCACAAAGGTTTTTGCTTCCGATGAAGTCCAATTTATCCTTTTTCTTCACCTATGGATCTTGCTTTTGATGTTGTATCTAAAAGTTCTTAGTCCAATTCAATGCACTCAGACTTCTGTTTTTTATTGAAGTTCAAAATTTTAGCCCTTACATTTGGGATTAATCTGTTTGTTTATAACCACCTAATTGCTCCAGCACCATTTGTTGAAAAGACTATCCTTTCTCCATTGAATTGCTTTGGTGCCTTTATAGAAATTCATAAACCATTCATGTCAGGAGTTATTTCTAGACTCTTTCTTCTATTCCATTGATAGATGTAACTACCCTTATACCAATAGTAAAGTATCTTACTAACTGGAGTCTTCTATTAAGTTTAGAAATCAGGAAGTGTAAGTCTTCCAACTTAGTTCTCATTTTTCAAAATTGTCTTGGCTATTCTGAGTTCTTTGCATTTCCGTAGGAATGCTGCCGTATTACTAAAAACAAAAAACAAAAACCTTGCTGAGATTTCTAATATATATGTTTAAAGTTACATATTTTTTTCAGGATTAGTTTGTCAATTTCTGCAAACAAGCCTATTGGTATTTTGAAAAGAAATGTGTTGAATCTATCAGTTTACTTCCTTTCTTCCAATCAGTATGCCTTTATATTATCTTTTTTCTCTCTCTTTTTGCATTGAAAAGAGGCTTCACTGCACTGTTGCAGAGAAGTGGTAAGAATGAACATCTAGGGGCGCCTGGGTGGCTTAGTCGGTTAAGCGTCCGACTTTCGCTTGGGTTATGATCTCGCGGTTCGTGGGTTCGAGCCCCGCATCGGGCTCTGTGCTGACTGCCAGCTCAGAGCCTGGAGCCTGTTTCAGTCTGTGACTCCCTCTCTCTGACCCTCCCTTGCTCACGCTCTCTCTCTCTCTCTAGAAAAAAAAAAAAAAAAAAAAGAATGAACATCTAGATATTGTTCTTGAGATTATCAGAAATATTCAATCTTTCACCATTAAGTATGATGTTAGCTGTACACTTTTCATAGATGCCTTTTATCAGGCTAAGGAATTACCCTTATTT
Source organism: Proteles cristata cristata (assembly GCA_017311185.1). NCBI lineage: Eukaryota > Metazoa > Chordata > Mammalia > Carnivora > Hyaenidae > Proteles > Proteles cristata. The sequence goes on from JAESUZ010000956.1 coordinate 282,600, forward strand.
CTACTTTCTTAGGTAAGTATTGGATCCTATGAAATGCTTTATCTGTTTCTACAGGGATAACCATATGATTTTTATTCTTTATTATATTTATATAATGTATTATATTAATTGCTTTTCTGATGTTAAACCAATCTTGCATTTCTGGGATAAAGCTCCCTTGGTCATGGTATTTAATCCTTTTCATAAATACCTAGATTTAGTTTGCTAATATTTAGTTGAGAATTTCTGAATTTATATTCATGAGAGATATTAATCTGTAGTTTTGTATTCATATGTCTTTGTCTTGTCTTGGTCTCACAGTACCGCTGGCTTCAAAAAATGAGTTGAAAAGGATTTCCTCCTCCATTTTCCGGAAGATTTTATGAATAGCTGACATTATTTATTCTTTAAATGTTTGGTAGAAATCAATTGTGAATGCATTTGGTCTGGGATTTTCTTTAAGGGAAGATTTTTAATTACTAATTCAATATCTGGTATTGATTTGTTCAGATTTTCTATTTCTTTTTTTAAAGTTTTTAAAATATTTATTTATTTTTGAGAGACAGAGTGGGGGGTGCAGAGAGAGAGGAAGACACCAAATCCAAAACAGGCTCCAACTTACACAGGGCCTGAACTTATGAACTATGAGATCATGACCTGAGCTGAAGACGCTCAACTGACTGAGCCACCCAGGTGCCCCCTGCTCTTTGCCTTTAGTAACATTGTTTTGGTCTTATATTCTGTTTTGCCTGATGCTGGTAGAACCACTCCAGTCTCTTATGATTCCTCTTTGCATGAAATACCTTTTCCAGCCTTTTACTTTCAACATATTTGTGTCTTTTAATCTAAAATGTGTCTCATATATAGCATATGGCTGGATGAATTTACATCTGCCATTTTGCTGTTTGTTTTTTTTATTCGTTCTATATTTTCTGTTGCTGCTGTAACAAATTACCAACTTAGAGGCTTCAAGTTACATAAATTAATTATCCTAGTTCTAGAGGTCAAAATTTGGCATGGGTCAAAAAGCAAGGTGTTGTGGGAGCAACTGGGTGGCTCTTGATTTCAGTTCAGGTCATGATGTCATGGTTCACAGGCCTAAGCCCCACGTCAGGCTCTGTACTAACAAGATGGAACCTGCTATGGTTTCTCTCTCCCTCTCTCTCCGACCATCCCCTGATCTCTCTCTCCTCTCTCTCTCTCCCTCCCTCAAAATAAACATTAATTTTTTTTAAAGTAAGGTGTTGGCAAAATTGCATTCCTTTCTGAAAATTCTAAAGAAGAATGGCCTTTTCTTGTTTTAGAGTCTGCCTGCATTCCTTGGTTCATGGTCCTCTCGCATCTTCAAAGCCAGTTATGGCTGCCTGAGGTTTTCTTTGCTCTGCCCACTCTAACACTGACTCCGTGGCCTCCCTTTTCCACTTTTAGAGACCCTTCTCATTGTATTTGGCCTACTCGAATAATTCAGGATAATCTAGAAATCTGAGGAGCAGCTGATTAGCAACCTTAGTTCCAACCTCAATCTTAATTTCCTTTTCCATGTAAAGTGACATACAGAGTACATTAAGCTGTGGACATGCTTGGGAAGCCACTATTCTTCCTACCACAATGTCTAATGCCTTTTTTTGTTCCTTATTCATCCTTTACTACCTTCTTTTGTATTAAATAAATCTTTTATACTGTACCACTTAAATTCTGATTCATATGTGTGTGTGTGTGTGTGTGTGTGTGTGTGTGTGTGTGTGTGTGTGTGTGTGTGTTTTACTTCCATGCCCTCAGGTGTGATTTCAACTTCAGGCTACCTATAATGTTGGTATTCCCTATTTGTTTGCCACTAAGATAGTGAATATTTCTGACAACACTCAACATCAAGGGCTTTTTCCACAGTCTCTTATGCTCCAAATCAGGTCATCCCCTTCCGACAAAAAAGCTGTGGCTTTTCATAGCTTGCCCCATACCAAAGGAGCTGGGAATGATGGAATGAGAGCATCCCCAGGCTAAACTGTCATAGACTTCCACTGTTCTTACCTGCAGTTTGGTAGTTTTTCTTTAATAAAAGCATCTCAGTTTTTGGTATGGCTATGGTTGATTTTTAGGAGTACATAAAAGATTGGCTTTGATGATTTTGTCCAGTTTCATCCTTGCTTTTTGGGAAGAAAATCTGCCAAACTCTTCATACCACCATTCCCATGTTTTTTTAAGCATGTAAATTTTTAGCAAATATTACATCACAGAACCCTTATCTGAAGTAGATAAAGTCACCCAGTTTCTGAATTTGATAGCTTTGTAGTGAAAAGAGAGTCAGACACTCCCTAAAAACCTACCTACATTGAACAAAAAAAGGATAACCTAACTTTGGATACCCTTTTCTCCTTTTAGATATGTTACATCATTTCATATATTGGCAAGAAGAGTGTTGAGGTGACTGACAATAGACTCAAATTATTAGCAATAATTGTCCAAAGGCTGAGTTTAATACCTATAATTTTTATTTGAATTTGAACAAAAATACCTTTGTTCCACAGAGTTAGCATTGCTTCTCAAGATCCTTCTGACTAATGAAAAAACCCAGTGTGGGGGCACCTGTGTGGTTCAGTCAGTTTAGCGTCCGACTTCGGCTCAGGTCATGATCTCACGGTTCGTGGGTTCAAGCCCTGCATTGGGCTCTGTGCTGAGGAATAGCTCAGAGCCTGAAGCCTATTTCAGATTCTGTGTCTCCCTCTCTCTCTGACCCTCCCCTGCTCATGCTGTCTCTATCTCTATCTCAAAAATAAATAAAACATTAAAAAGAAAAAAGAAAAAACCCAGTGTGTCTGATACTCTAACATACCTAAATAACGTATAATCATTATGCATAACAATTAATCAGGACTTGAAAAAATCACAAACTGAATTAAACCACATTGGAAACTATTCTGGAGCACATACATAATCACAGCACCAGTATAGCCAAGTCCATCTCTGGTTATGGTCCAAGATAGTGCCTATAAAAATCATACACAGGAATGTCGGTCCAAACACCTGGGCTGCTGATACACTAGTGTGGCTGGGGCATTATCAGGGGAAGCTTCAAGGACCTCTTGTGTAAGAAAATCCCACAAGTAGGTGAAATAAAGGGACTGGAAGCTATTCAGACATCTTAGAGATGTTCAGACATCCATCTTAGAGGATCCCAAACTTCTGCTTCTCCATTCTCAGCATTCTCTGTATCCAACAGAGCCATCTTTTTCAGGCATAGGTCAACCAGACAGTATGAAAGTGTCAATGAGCAGGAAGCATAAATAAGTCCCAGGCACCAAAAAATGGGGCTTAATCCATTTTCTATCCCGCAACTCACACTACAAATTTGTCCTCAAGTAGTAGCACCTTTCCTTCTGATTATCACTATGCTGGGGGGAGGGGGAAAGGGAATTAATTCTTAAAATCTCCAGTAAATTAGACATGATTGTTCCTTTTTTTGGTTGTGAGGAAACTGATGTCCCAAAGAGCTAGTAAGTGACTTAACTCAGAACCCGAGGCTGTACATACAGGCAGTGAGAGCACTTGTCCCTTGATCCACTGAAACTCACAACAAAAGCCACATCAGATGACCTTGTCTTCAACAATGGCAACAATGTGACAGTTTCAAGATAGAAGGTTGCCAATATAATTAGTATTATTAAGATACCAGTGCCCTCTGGACTCCAAACTCAATCTCCCTTGCACCCTATCCAGAGTGGAATCCAGGCAATGTTTTCTGACTCAGACTCACAGATCTGCCTCAAGCCCTTTCCAAAACGAAATAGGTGTAAATAAACAACCTCAGGGGATGCCTCTCCAAGGGTAAAAGAGGCTGGACAAACTCATCTTGGAAGTACATCTAGTCCCTTCTCTGGTTCTCCCCGCTTAGATTTCTTGCTGACATCTAACACTTACCTAAATGTCAATTGAGATCATTATCGCATTACTAACTTAGTTTTTCACGACTTAGACTCACAATTGAATCATCTGCACTGCTTCTTTTTTATCATCTCCTACAGATAATCTATCAAAAATGTCTACACTAACATTTGTTAGATCCCTTCTCTTCCAGAACAGTCCCAGTGCAAGACCTACCATTACTACCATAAAAGCATACTGGCGAGACTCTCACCTCCTCTGTCGCCAATTATCTGTCATTACACACAAGAATCTACTGCAGTGAATACCACTGTATACCACAGATTCATTTAACATAATTATTTCTAATTCTCTTGATTATGCCCAGAAATTATACTTCTTTCATGGGATAAGCATGGGAAGACAAACAATTGGTGTCTTTTCCAGTTATTTTACTAATTCTTGCCCCATAACAATCAGTGGGGGGTGCAGTGTGTACCAACTAAATGCTCAGTGAATATTTCCTGTTGTTCCTACTGGCTGTTTCATCCACATGATTTAGGTTTTTTTAAATGTTTGTTTATTTTTGAGAGAGAGACAGAGAGAGAGAGAGAAAGAGAAACAGAGTGTGAGCAGGGGAGGGACAGAGAGAGAAGGAGACACAGAATCCAAAGCGGGCTCCAGGCTCTGAGCTGTCAGCACAGAACTCTATGTTGGTTCCAAATTTTGCGTGGAGAAGCGCCATGAATCGTCTCATTTAATCCTCCTGACAACTCTGTGAGGAAGATACAATCATTATCCTTACTTTAAAATGAAAAAGGGGCGCCTGGGTGGCTTAGTCGGTTAAGCGTCCGACTTTCGCTTAGGTCATGATCTCGCGGTTCGTGGGTTCGAGCCCCGCGTCGGGCTCTGTGCTGACTGCCAGCTCAGAGCCTGGAGCCTGTTTCAGCCTGTGACTCCGTCTCTCTCTGACCCTCCCCTGCTCACGCTGTCTCTCTCTCTCTCCTAAAAATAAAAAAAACATTTAAAAAAATTTTAAAATGAAAACAAAGAGACTCAGAGAGGCTGCCCTAGATCACACAGCTAGACAAGCAGCAGGACTTAGACACAGGTTTATCTGACACCAAAATCCATTCTCCTGACCACTTTTCACTATTGACTCCTTGGAGACACAGTCTTAACTGTTCTAACTGATAATGCCTTCTCTTTGAGGCCCGCATGGCCCCTTTTCCTCGAAGAACTTCTTTTTCCACTGCCACAGCTCTAGCTACCAGGAATCAGAGGCTACTTTTCCAGAGAGCATTGTCCTTGAGAAAAGGCACACAGCCTCTCTTTCACATCCTTAACAAAGTAAGAAGGTCAAATCCTCAGGATGAACCATTAACTCCTGAGAGGGTAAGGGGCTTCTTCACTGTATCCTCCAACCACGCCACAGTGCCAAGAGGAAGAACAGACACTCTGAGTCTGTCATAGGTCTTGACTGAATTGTCTTCTACAGTTGGCAGCCTGAGGGTTTTCAAAAAAGACTGGGAGCACACTAAGGAGGGCAGGGTGGTACTAAAGCTATGCTTTAAATGAATGAGGTGTAGGGTATATGAAGTAGACCTCAATACAGCTGTTGAAAAATTTCAAAACAGCAGGGCAGCCAGCCAATCTGTGAAAATGTGAGGCTATATCTAAGTCACCATCAAGGGTGGTTGAATGGCAGAAGGTATTTTAAGGAAACGCATGGTAGGTGGATTTTAAAATGACAAAGTAAATAAGTAAAATTTGGTTGATGAATTCAGGGGTTTATTTTACTGGCCTTGATGTTTATCTGAAGAAATGTTTGGAGAACAAAGAAATATGTTCAAACTGCCCAAAGTGTCTTCCTGTGTGCCAATCAGTATCTAAGTACCCCTCCTCAGGAATGCTTTGGTGCTAAGTCCTTAGCCCTGCTGCGAAATTAAACATAAACCATGAAGCACACACAGGACACCAGGAATAAAAGGTCACTTCTGAAACCTCTAAATATACAGAAAATGACTCGATCTGGAAGGGAAGAAAGCTGAGATTCATATTTGAAGGTGGTAAGAAATTAAAAATCATTGGCAACCAATTAATTGGATACAAATGAACTGCCTACCAATTAACTGTTTAACTGTCTCTTGAAAATATCAGAGGTATATGGTTCAGAAATCCCACTTTACAAAACTAACCAGGTTTACTAGAATAAGCACTGGACTAGGAGTCCAGAGACCTGGACTTGAGTCCTATTTCCATAATTTATAACTGCCCATGAAAAAGTCACTCTACCTAGTTCAGCCTGTTTCATTATACACAGAATAGCAAGTAATATCTGCCTTCCACCTCCCCCGGCTTGCTGTGATGGACACACATGCCATTATTTATGAAAGGGCTTTGAAATCATAAGGCATTATACAAACATAAGGTATGGGACTGTCTTTATAAACCCATAATGCTAGGATATAAAAAAGGGAGTGAGGACATCACTGACAAAACTTTGACACTGCAGTGAGGAAGGTAAGTTCATGGAGGCAGCAGATACAGCCTTTGCTAAGACTGTTCACTTTTGGTGCCTGCCTCTTGAGGGGACTGTGGTTTGTGTTACGCATGATTCACAGGAATCAAGGGAGATGACATAACATTATTTGCCAGATGAAGGTTTATCCCGAAACGTTCTACCACTGTTTTGAATTAGTTCTGAATTGTGTACAGGATCTTGAAAATTAGATGCAAGACAAAGAAAACCCTGTAAAGAGGAGGAGGAGGATTATAGGCAATGTTGCCACCAAATGCTAAAACATCTTTAAATATATACCCTCAGGCTCTTTACAGCTGGTGATCCAGTAATACCTGAACAAGGAGACATTTAGCCCCCCATGACTATCTGTTACATTTATTTAAAATACACACACACGCCACAATACTATTATTTTACTCTATTTCTACTTGTCTATTTGGGAGTCTTCTGTGGGTTTATGGCTCCTGATTTTTGAAGCCACTGAAATATAATTTGCTTCAGTGCAAGTCTTTCATCACTTCTCATTATGTTGCTTGTGTAGAAATCATGGCAAAATTAATTTAATCAAATATGATGGACGCTGCCTTCACTTAATCTAATTCCAGCTAAATTCCTAAGACTATCACACACACCAGGGATAAAAAATAATGTGCCCATAAAAGAATAATTGCAGATCCAGAGAAAAAAAGCTGTCTCCGAGTTAAAAAAAAAAAAACTATTTTCAGAGAAAGTGAATTTGAAGGATGTATGAAATACTTTGAAACTATATTAACCTCTTCTTTCAGGGTCATGCACTGAAGCCTTGTTATTTTGCTACTGTGACATTTTCTCTTGGTTTCCAAGTCCAAAGTTTTACAACATGGCCGATAATAATACTGATTATTATTAGCAACCTGGCATTCCCATCTTGATCATTTGAAGCTTACTTCTTGCCTGGTCATCTAATCTTCTCAACTGGATTGTCAATATTTAGAAAGTAGAGGCAATGCCTCATATTTCATTTTTATCTTTCCATAGTACCTGGAACGGCACAGAGTGCACACACAAAGACCAAGAGAGCTAACTGAAGATTAAATAAAATCAAATAAATGTGTGCATCATTTAACCCAAAGAGTGGGAAAGAATAATACTTTTAAGCCAGGCAAAGAGCTCTGAATCTCGATACCAACCTCTCTGATGAACAAGCAGATTTGGACCTTTTGTTTAAAAATTCAAAGCAGCTGACATTTCTAAGAGTCTTTCCACTGGAGCTGAGTAGTAAAAACATGGCAGGTAGACTTCCCACCCTCTCCTACTCCCCAAAATTTGTCTACTAACCCCAACCCTCCATAGTCTCCTTCCCTAATATCATTGGCCCAGTTTCTAGTCACAATATTTCAAGAGCCAAGTTTTTGGTCCCAGAATCACAAAGTCAGTATATAGAGAATACAAACCACCTACCCATGCAGAATTTACCAGCTTCTGATTCAGAGCTTTGTCTGATACTTCTAAAATGCTCCACAATTCCAAGAGACCAGCTCTTCTGCAGAGGGGCCTTAAACTGGGGCAGTACAATTCCCTGGGTAGCTGAGATGCTAGGGTAAGTGTAATGTGTCACAAAGGCCAGCTTCAATTTCATCTTGAAATGGTAATTACAATTTTAAATTCAGCATTACAGACAGACAATAGCTACACAGGGAGGCTCCTCTCAGTTTGCAGAAGAGCCATTAAGTTCGTTCCTATTGCTAAGCAACAGTTGTTAAAATCAAACTGCTCTCAGCTCTCTGTTGAAAAATCAGTCTATTCAATTCAGAGCACTACAGGTGAAGGGAGAAGAGAAAGACTATTTAGAAATCTTGAAATATAAGAAAGATTTAAGCTACATGTTAACTTCAGATATATTCTTCAACTTCAAAATATTTGGTAGGGAATATGCCCAGGGTGCTCTGTCCCACAGGGAATAGTCCAGGAATGCTTCTTTATCCTGAGAATATGCTCCTTAAACTCAATTTGATTATGAATAACTTGGCCATGACACTACCTGTAGTAGGTATCTAATGCTGTATAACAGCTTACTCTGTGACTTTGAGATTCCAAACACATTTATGGTCACATAGTTTCTTCAGGACGAGGTTTTAGAAGTGGCTCATAGAGATGAGTTTGGCTCATGGTTTCTCAGGAGGTTGCATCCACAGGCCCACCAGGGTTACAGTCATCTAAAGGCTCGACTGAAGCTAGAAAATCCATCTCCATGCCCACTCATGAGGCTGTTGGCCAGAGGCCTACTTTCTAGTTTCTTGCTAGCCTCATGGACCTCTCCTCATGACATGGAAGATGGTTCCCCCTGTGAACAAGAAATCTGAGTGGGGACGACCAAGACAGAGGTCAGTATGCCTTTTGATGATAGGTGTCAAAATCAAACATGATCACTTCTGCTAAATTTTATTTGTTAAAAGCAAGTTACTGAGTGCTAACAACCCAAAAAGTTAAAGAAATTAAACTCCACCTCTTAAAGGAAGGAGTATGAAAGAATTGGGAGCATATTTTTAAAACCAGCAGCCCACTCAATGAAAATGCTCATGTCCCATCCCCAAAGGCAAGGGAATCAAGACCAAAAATGAACTACTGGGACCTCATCAACATTAAAAGTTTCTGCATGGCAAAGGAAACAACCCAAAAAACTAACAGGCAACGGACAGAATGGGAAAAGATAGTTGCAAATGACATATCAGATAAAGGGCTAGTATCCAGAATCCATAAGGAACTCACCAAACTCCACACCCAAAAAACAAACAATCCAGTGAAGAAATGGGCAGAAGATATGAACAGACACTTCTCCAAAGAGGACATCCAGATGGCCAACAGACACATGAAACGATGCTCAGCATCCCTCCTCATCAGGGAAATACAAATCAAAACCACACTGAGATACCACCTCATGCTGGTCAGAGTGGCTAAAATGAGCAAATCAGAGAACTCTAGATGCTGGCGAGGATATGGAGAAATGGGCACCCTCCTACACTATTGGTAGGAATGTAAACTGGTACAGCCCCTCTGGAAAACAGTGTGGAGGTTCCTCAAAAAGTTAACAATAGAACTCCCCTATGACCCAGCAATAGCACAGCTAGGAATTTACCCAAGGCATACAGGAGTGCTGATGCATAGGGGCACACGGACCCCAATGTGCATAGCAGCACTCTCAACAATAGCTAAAATATGGAAAGAGCCTAAGTGTCTATCAACGTACAAATGGATCAAGAAGATGTGGTGTATCAACAATGAAGTAACAGAAAGAGAAATCAAGAAACTGATCCCATTCACAATTGCACAAAAAACCATAAAATACCTCGGAATAAACCTAACCAAGGATACAAGAGATCTGTATGATGAAAACTATAGGAAACTTATGAAGGAAATTGAAGAAGACACAAAGAAATGGAAAAACATTCCATGCTCATGGATAGGAAGAATAAATATAGTTAAGATGTCATTACTACCTAAGGCACTCTACACATTCAATGCAATTCCAATCAAAATTGCACCAGCATACTTCTCAAAACTAGAACAAACTATCCAAAAATTTGTATGGAACCACAAAAGACCCCGAATAGCCAAAGTAATCCTGAAAAATAAAACCAAAACGGGAGGGATCACCATCCCAGACTTTAGCCTCTACTACAAAGCTGTCATCATCAAGACAGTATGGTATTGGCACAAAAACAGACACATAGACCAATGGAACAGAATTGAGGACTCAGAAGTGGACCCAAAAGTATACAGCCAACTAATCTTTGACAAAGCAGGAAAGAATATCCGATGGAAAAAAGACAGCCTTTTTAACAGATGGTGTTGGGAGAACTGGACAGCAACATGCAGAAGAATGAAACTAGATCATTTTCTCACACCATGCACAAAAATAAACTCAAAATGGATAAAGGACCTGAACGTGAGACAGGAAACTATCAACACCCTAGAGGAGAAAGCAGGAAACAACCTCCTGGACCTCCACCGCAGCAACTTCTTACTTGACACATCCCCAAAAGCAAGGGAATCAAGAGCAAAAATAAACTGTTGGGACCTCATCAAGATTAAAAGCTTCTGCACAGCCAAGGAAACAACCCAGAAAATTAATAGGCAACCAACGGAATGGGAAAAGATAGCTGCAAATGACATATCAGATAAAGGGTTGATATCCAGAATCTACAAGGAACTCACCAAACTACACGCCCGAAAAACAAACAACCCAGTGAAGAAATGGGCAGAAGATATGAACAGACACTTCTCCAAAGAGGACATCCAGATGGCCAACAGACACATGAAACGATGCTCAGCATCGCTCCTCATCAGGGAAATACAAATCAAAACCACACTGAGATACCACCTCACGCCAGTCAGAGTGGCTAAAATGAGCCAATCAGAGAACTCTAGATGCTGGCGAGGATGTGGAGAAACGGGCACCCTCCTACACTGTTGGTGGGAATGTAAACTGGTACAGCCCCTCTGGAAAACAGTGTGGAGGTTCCTAAGGAAACTAACAATAGAACTCCCCTAGGACCCAGCAATAGCACTGCTAGGAATTTACCCAAGGGATACAGAAATGCTGATGCATAGGAGCACATGTACCCCAATGTTCATAGCAGCACTCTCCACAATAGCTAAAACCTGGAAAGAGCCTAAGTGTCCATCAACAGATGAAGGGATCAAGAAGATGTGGTTTATCTATACCATGGAATACTACATGGCAATGAGAAACAATGAAATCTGGCCATGTGTAGCAACATGGATGGACCTTGAGGGTGTTATGCTGAGCGAAATAAGTCAGGCAGAGAAGGACAAATATCATATGTGTGCACGTATAGGAGGATTAGGAGGAACTTAACAGAGGACCAAGGGGGAGAAGAAGGGCGGAAATGGTGGGGGAAAGGGAGAGAGGCAAACCATGAGAGACTCTTGAATGCTGACAAAAACTGAGGACTGGTGGATGTGGGGGGAGGAGGGGTGGGCATGGAGGAGGGCACTTGTGGGGATGAGCACTGGGTGTTATGTGGAAACTAATTTGAGAATAAACTATTTGTAAAAAAAAAAAAAAAAAAAAAGAAGATGTGGTGTATCTATACAATGGAATACTACATGGCAATGAGAAAGAATGAAATCTGGCCATGTGTAGCACCATGGATGGAAATTGAGGGTGTTATGCTGACCAAAATAAGTCAGGCAGAGGACAAACACCTTATTGTTTGCACATATAGGAGGATTAGGAGGAATTTAATGGAAGACCATGGGAGAGAAGAAGGGGAAAAATAGTTAGAGGGAGGGAGGCAAACCCTGAGAGACTCTTGAATGCCGAGAACAAACTGAGGGCAGATGGGGTGGGGGGAGGGGAAGGGGAGTTAAGGGCATGGAGGAGGGCACTTGTGGGGATGAGCACTGGGTGTTATATAGAAACCAACTTGACAATAAACTATTTAAAAAATAAAAAAATAGTACATTTTAAAAATGGGGGAAAAAAAGAAAGAAAATGTTCATGTCCTTTTCCAATCAAAATGGTGGCATTGCAGAAACCCAAAGAATGAAGTTCCAGCTCTGCTCTGTATATACAAGGCAGAATATCCTCTATTCATTAGCCAGATGACAGGATTCAAAGCAGTCACTTAATACCTATGTGACCTTAGACAATTTGCTTAACTCTCTGTATCTCAATTTTCTCTATTGGCAAGAAAATATAATGCCAGTAACTATTTCACATATAGTTAATATATGTAAAACTTAAAATAATGCTTTGTATACAGTATACCCTATAGAATGATGTAACCTTGTTGTTGTTGTTACTGTCATGTTGGTAGTAAGGGCAACCACTCCATTTGTATATAGAAACGCCCAAGAGGTCAGCATAAGACAGGGGTTTACAAGATGTGGGTGTGACTTTGGGAGAGTCTCTGCAAAAGCCATCCACAACTGCAATGAATTTACAGTCAATAAAACAGGCTACTTACATGCTAACAAGTTGCCTCTCCAGGTCTTCCAAGCACTTGTAAGTCTGTAGGCCACAAAAGCTGATAAGAGAATCAACCTGAACCAGACACTTTGGGCTGCATAAGGTTAAGGACACGTGAAGGACCTGTGCTCTGGAGGGACATTCCTGGCAGATGAAAAGCTCATTCGTTTCTTACTATAGACTTTAGAAGCTCTAAGATTCAGCTCTCCTGTGCTGACTTGCACCAGTAATTGTGTAAAAGTAGACATTTCTATACATTACTTCTACTATCATACTTAATCTCTGATATATTACTTTGAAAACTGTTGTAACTAAAGGCTTATCTCATCCTTTTTAATGTATGGAGCTGATGCAATGTTATATAACCACAATAGTATCACTGCTTATTTCTCCCAGTAGAAAATTCAGTGGGGCATCTGGGTGGTCAGATTCTATGTCTCCCTCTCCCTCTGCCCCTCACCCACTCATGCTCTGGCTCTCACCTCCTCCCCTCTTCCTCCTTTAAAAAAAGGAAAATACACTGAAAATTTTCATTTCTCATTACATATTGTTGGCACTGTCTACTACTCCTCACTTTACAGAGTAATGATTTCCAATTTTTTGTAATGTTGACATGCCTATTGATTACTTGGCTTACTGCATGTTTTTACAACAAAAAGTCCAGGAAGCCAGAAAGTGTTTTACTTTTATATGAGGATTATTTTTGTTTTATGATCACTGAGTCATTATTAGTGAAATTATTCCTGACTCATCAGAGATTATATTCTTTCATTATTAAAAGTACTGTACTGTATGTTAATTTTTAAAAAATTTGTAATCTCTTCAGAGATTCAAGAGTCCCGAGTTCAGATTTTTTTTTCCTCTTTTTAATTAGTCTCCTTCAGCCTAAGATTTTCCACCTTCACTATAAACAGGATTGCTTTTCTATTAGGATCTTTTTCACCATGGAGAAGCTCTACAGAACCAGGATATAACCCTGGAAATACACTAAAGGGCATATCCTGAACATTAAGATTCTATCAGAATCCTGACAAGCTTACAGGCCGCAGGGCTGGCTTCATGGCTTGAAACCTGGATTGCACTGTGCCCTGAGTTTAGAAGTGCTCACACTTGGTTTAATACTTAACTGTCACTGTCTTAAAATTCTTTATAATTTTTTAAACAAGGGGACTAACACTTTCTTATTGTACTGGCCCCTACGAAGTATTTAGCCAGTACTGGCAATAGAACATACCTCTTTGAAACAGTGCAGAACTCCAAGAGATGAGAACATACCAAGGGAAAAAGACAATAGGACAATAGGAAAGGGGGGAGATAAATAAGAACTAATACAAGGTGTGTTTCACAAAAAATGAAAAGATGGGGAGAGCCTCAAATGAGAAACACTATACGCAGCCAGAATTTTGACCTTAGACTTCTGAACACTGTTGCTAACTTGGGTTAGAGACAGCCTGTTTCATTCAGTACCAATTACCAGGAAACAGGACAATGGGAGATCAAGAGTCAGAGTGAGAAAGTGAGTATCGTCTTTCCAAGGATGGGAAATAGTAGAGCAGAAATTCTTACTCTTATTTCAGTTTTCACACAATGCACATTGCAGCACATTACCATCAATAATATCCGTTTTGGAGTGCCTGCCTCTGGGAGGAAGCCATTCAGAATCCTCAGAGGGAGAAGGGTATTTTGAAAAAGTCCCTGACTGTTCTCATTCCACCCTACCCACATCCCATTGAGAATCACTGTAATGAAATATCTACATGATATTAGCTTTCTGAGTTTGAGACAGGAAATCAATTTGTAATTCCCGCCTGAATTTACAGTTTCAGCTTGTGAAGTAGACACTGGAAAAAGTCCACGTCCTATGCTTTTCTCTTTTAAGTTCACTCAGTAAATAGATAAGCTACTTAAACAGAGCTGAGTGTTCTCACAAATCCTGAACCAAACTACAGACAGCAGGGTACATATGTGACATTCACTTAATTCATCGAAATCTACATCCTCCTGAAAATTTAATCCACTTCTCAATTCAGAGATAAACACTTCTGTTGACCAGATGCTGTCACTGTACTAAGGCCCTTGCTTCTGCAGTCCTGTGAAGAAAATCACAGATCCACAATGCCTGCAGCTGGCCAAGTAAGAATTGGCCCATAGATGACTAGTGTCACTAGGGCTCATCTGTTTGGACTCACCAGCTGCTGAACCTGTCAGGTGAGGGCCAAGTGTACCTATCAGTGGTAAGATGAAATGGGTGTGTTGCAGACAAACACAGGATGGAGAGTCAGTAACAACATTAAGTAATTCAAGTTTCCCAGGATTCTGTTCTTTTTGAAGTAGATATGATGTGAGATTAGAGGAACCATCAGGACAAAGAAAGCTAGAACTCGACAGTGGACAGATCTGAGTGAGCCTTATTCTCAGTAACGGTGAGTACCAGGGCTGCCCCTCTACTACTCTGGGTCTCAGACTTGCTTCAGAATCTATAGAACTAGATGGGAAAGAATGATACCTGCTATTATTTCTATAATGAGGGGGTGATGATGAGGCATCTTTCAGATCTTTGAGATAAGATTACCCAGTAAAAGCCAAAGTGGTCAAGTAGAGGAGAAGAGATGGATTTCCTGTAGAGCAGCTGGGCCAAAGGAATAGGAAACGGTCATGGGAAGGGTCCTGAAGGAGCTCAGAAGTCCATTGCCAGTATGTAGACATGTCTCAGGAAGTCTTATCTCCATCAATAAACACTCTAGATGTACGTGATTACAGGAATTCTGAGGTCACACACTGGTGGTTCACAGCCAAATATGGTCCTCAGAAGTATTTTGTTTGACCTGAACAGTATTTTTGAAGAGTATGAATTCACTTTCCAACATTTAAAAAAATATTTCACATAAATATCCAGATTTATGGCTGTTCCTTAAAAAAGAAAAGAAAGAAAACTGATTTGACAGCCCTAGTCTGTAATCTGTCATGGAAAAATCAGGGGGAGTTGAGCAGTGGCTGTCCCCCTTACACAAAGCATCAGCTCTCCAGCCCATCCTTCTGTTACCTGGCTGGCCCTAAAATGGATGAAACTGTAATGCAATCAAGTGACAGTTAAGCAATGTGAGTGAATCAAAGAAGAGAACAAGCACAATCAACCATATTGTACTTGTGCTGCAAAGAGACAGTAATAGAGGAGAATGGTCTGCATGGAGCCTGGGAAAGGGCAGCACAAAGAACGTGAATTTGGCAATGAGACACAGGAAAGAAGGTGCCCAGGACAGCTGGAATAAGGATCTGGGTCTGCTTACAAGTGTATCAAAGACATATGATGAGCAGAGGAGCTGTTCCATGTGACCTAGCTTACTGTAGGGCATCTTCCCAGAAAAAGAATGCAGTGACTACCTGACATGAGCCTTCCTAGCTGCTCTGTGGGCTAGTACAGTTAAAGACATAACTTCACAGTTCCAAAACTCTCATTGCAGTCCGTGTGTGTGTGTGTGTGTGTGTGTGTGTGTGTGTGTATTCAAAAATAAGACGGAATCATGGTTAATTTAAATTTGGTTTGCCAAATTTCTTTGCTTTCATTAATAATAGTGATAATAATCTTTTATTTAAAAATATAAATTAGATACAGTCTAACTGGTAAACTTCAAATGGAGAAATACTGAAAAAAATGGATTTTTTAAGTATTTTGGAAAAAAACAAAACAAAACAATGGAAAATATGTCCCCAACTAGGATACCTCCTGTGGGGCAGGGACCAACAAACAAAAAAAGAGTCATTTATATTTAGGAATAAATGCAACAAAACAAATGTAAGACATATGCTGAAAGACTGAAGAACATTGCTGAAATGAGAACAGACCTAAATAAATAAAAAGACATTCCATATTCATAGATTAAAAGGCTAAATATTGTTAAGACTAGCAATTCTCCCCAAATTGACCTACAGAATCAATAGAATGACCATAAAAATTTCAAGTAAGACTTTCAATTTCAGCTCTGACATATAAAGAACTGAGAAGCTAATACATCTGTCCTTACAACAAGAAAAAGCTATACAAACTGAAAATCAATGACCTTTCTTGGACACAGCAGAAAATTGAGGCTGTAGGATAAATGACCACCCCCAACTCTGGAGGGACAGGTACATCTTGAGAGACACAGCTGGTATCTGCTTATCTGAAATAGATGTTGCTAAAGCCATGACCCGACAGCAACACTGAATGGTGGTTTTGCTGAACTGCTAGAGGCTGAATGTGGACCAGCCTAAGAGTGGGAACTGCTGGGGACTGTATTCTGAGGGGCCCCCACACCACTTCTGGCTCTTGCAGGAAAGGGGGAAGAGCACTGTTGTGAAATATGCCCAGAGCCTTCTCTGTAACAAAGGTCAAAACTTCAGGGTAAAAAACTGTCCAAGCCTTACCCAGCTTGGGGAAGAGTATCCCTGTCACTTCCTTTTTTTTTTTAATTTTTTAAGTTTATTTCTGACAGAGAGGGAGAGAGAGAGAGAGAGCAAGGGAAGGTCAGAGAGAGAGAGGGAGAATCAGAATCTGAAGCAGGCTCCAGGCTCTGAGCTAGCTGTCAGCACAGAGCCTGACGTGGGGCTCGAACCCACAAACCGTGTGATCATGACCTGAGACGAAGTCGGACGTTCAACCAACTGAGCCACCCAGGCTCCCCCTGTCACTTCCTGTCTTATCTAAGGAGAAAATAACAGGGGCAACTGGGTGGCTCACTTGGTTAAACGTCTAACTCTTGATCTCAGCTTGGGTCATGATCTCACAGTTCATGAGTTCGAGCCGCACACGGGGTTCTCTGCTATCAGCACAAAGACTGCTTCAGATCCCCTGTCCTCCCCTCTCTCTCTCTGCCCCTCCCTTGCTTGTGCTCTCTCTCAAAAGTAAATAAGTAAACATTTTCAAAAAAATAAGGAGAAAATACCACAGTCTAGAAGGGTCAGGCCTTTAGTGAAATAAATTGGGAATGTTTTAACCAGAGAAGGAACAAGCACACCTCCTCCAAGCCAACAGTTCCCCAGCTTGGCTCTCCACTAGTACCACCTGGGAAACTTTAAAACATCCTGATGCCCAGGATGCACCCAGACCAATGAAATAAGAATCTCTGGGGATGGGATCAGGTACCAGCATTTTTAAAAACCAGCCCAAGCCAAATTCACACCAAGTTCAGATCTACTATTGACTACACTGGCTTGAGTGGTTTGACAGAAGAGAAAACAGATTATGAATTATCTACTTTAATAGCACCACGTAATCACCAATAAAGAACTTGCTATTTCCCTAAGCAATTGTAACTGTGCCATTAATTTTCCCATAAGTACACTCAACCATTCCTCTATTTTGTGAATTTACCCTGACTTGCACAGAACAGTAAAACATATAATCTGCTCATGGATAATCAAGAGGTGCTTTTGGTAACTCCACTGTCATCATTTCTAGTCTTATAAAAATACCCACCTCACACTTCCATGTGTTATTTGAGATCATTTCATAAACGCTATCATTAACCCTAGAGCTTCAGGTGTGTAGTAAGTACAGTGATGTGCCTTGATATGTGTATTCATTAGATTTGTATTTCTATTCATATCTTAACCATATCAAAATTGCACCTGCAGATTCCCTGTATCAGCATCCATCTGAAATGCACACATTTTAGTTTCTACTTTAATGCAGAGCTTTTTTTTTTTTTACAAATAGTTTATTGTCAAATTAGTTTCCACATAACACTCAGTGCTCATCCCCACAAGTGTCCTCCTCCATGCCCATCCCCGCCCCCCATCCATCAGTCCTCAGTTTTTGTCAGCATTCAAGAGTCTCTCATGGTTTGCCTCTCTCCCTTTCCCCCACCATTTCCACCCTTCTTCTCCCCCTTGTTCCTCAGTCAAGTTCCTCCTAATCCTCCTATACATGCAAGCATATGATATTTGTCCTTCTCTGCCAATGCAGAGCTTCTAAATTTGAACAGATGCTTAAAAATATATTGCAACCAGTGTAGTGGCACACAAGACCTTGTCAATTGTCCTTTGTCTCGATCTTGTACAGAATTAAAGCTCCACTCCAGGACAGGGGACTTATTTGACTGACTGGGGATGACTGGTCCCACCTCCTCCTCAACTTCCTCTGCAAATGAACAAAATTCCCTATAGCTGCTGTAATTACAAGAATGATCTGGAGTGGACTCATAAGCAGATTTACCAGGAAGCTGATGAAGCTTGAGCTTCTGAGCCTCTCACTGTGTATGGGCTTCTTCCAAAGCCCTGGGAGGTGTGCTGACAGTTTGCACTTGTCCTTTTATATTTTTTTCCTTGAGATAAATTGTATAAGTGTTAGGCCCCAAAATTCTAGATCCTACCATAAGTGAGCCCAGTGTAACATGGCTGCCAAACAGAAGGCAAGCACAAAATAAACTGTTAAGTCTTCATAATGTGAAGTTAAGAGGGATTGATTTAGGGTTGCAATCATGCCCACAGAACGGGCATTCATCTCCAACGAGTAACTTCCAATAGAGGCAAAGAGGGCATGACATAGAAGGAGAGATTTATCTGTCTTTGGAAAGGGCAGGGCTCTAGGTCCTAAAATAAACCAGTGGGGGAAATCCATGCTTTTCCTGTGTGTGTGGAAATTAGGCAGGCTCAGACACCAGGGAGTGGATCCCAGACCATCTTCCACAAATAAAATCATCTTTCTCTGCCTTTAGAGCCAAACATGTGCAACTTGTCTGGTGTCTTTACAAAAAATAATTTCTGTCCACTTTCTTGCTAAATTTGAAATTTCTTTTAATGAAGTAGCAAAGCTTCCCAAGCAATAATTAAAGAGAAACAGCTTAATATGCAAATGCCTAGAGTGAATATTTGAAAACATAATCCTTAACTCAGAGTTGCCAGGCTCCTGTGTGTTTGGATGGGGGTAGGGGTTGGGGTGTGAAAGTAGGAGAGGATTAAAGAAGGAGGGAGCCTGAAGACAGCCTGAAACATGGCAGCCCAATCTACAGAGCACATGGCCTAACTGGGTGGGACCTTGTTTCCTGTCATGGGCAGGGACACAGCAGAGCCGCACCATCAGTGGGCCTGCATTACAGTCGTACAAGCAAACAGGAGCCTGTAGAGGCTGGTGCAAGCATGGCATTCACTTATTTATACAATCTCCCCTTCTGCTGGCCTCGGCAACTCCTTAGGTCTGGAATGATGATTCCTGAATCAGACTGTGGACACAAAGTCTGGTTTGGAAGTTACCCACCATCTAGCACTCCCTGCCCTTGAACACCTGAACATCTGGGTCTAGCCCTTCTCAGGGCAGCTCATACTCTCCCTGGCTAGTCAGTAAGTCCAGATCTTCGTCTTCACACTTCCCCATTTCTGCTCCCAGTCCACCTTCCCCAGCCATCTGTGCAACCAGCTCTTCTGTCGAGTTCTCCAGGAATCCCCTATGAGGTTCCACGGGGGAACTGAGCCCCAGAAAGGCACTGGCCTCCAGTCCAAAAGAAACCCCCTTTCTTACCACCATGAGCTACTGCAACTGATCCATGTGCAACTTGCTGCCTTTACAGTAGGGCCACAGATGGTGCCAAATCCAATCTTCAATTCCATTACTTCCAAAATTGCATCATGGGGCACCCGATCATATTACAGGCAACATCAGCAGCACCATAATGAAAAAAGCAGTCTGCTCACTCAGGATCAGGCTACCCTGCCCCTAGTGGCACTGACTGTGGTAAGTCACCATCCATCCCTCCTCAGCTGGCTCACCAAAGAGACTTTTCTTCCTAGAAGTATTTCATTTGCGGGGGAGAAGTAAGAAAAAAAGCAGCAGAAACAGCAGTGTTCAAATGGTGAGGAAGACTTTGCTGTTCTGGTTACTTTACCCTCTGGCCTATTATGCACAGACAAGCCAAAGTCAGAAAGCCATTCTCTAAAGCTCATTAGAACTTCACTGCAATCCCAGGTGAAAAAGAAAAATCTTCCCCTAACCAGCGTCCAGAAAATGCAGAAATAGGGTCATCATGAATTAACATAAAAACTATTTTCTCTCATGAACCATATTTAAATTACAAAACCTATGAGAAGGCTCTTTCCAAAGACAGACTAGCTTGTGAGACCGAAAGACAGAGGAGAGATCTCAACGAATCACAGTTGATAACCAGTTCTATTGATGGCATAATGAAGATTCCTTTATTACTTCACCAAAAAAATGTTCATTATTACAGAATGGAGTCAACAACAGAAGTCAACTGGATTCATAAGACATCAGTACTATTACCATTACAGGCTGTCTTGTGTTATGTCGATGGGACTTTTGGGGGAAGGTTTTGAGAACAGAGCAAAAAACACCCTAATTTTCCAGACCACATCAAATGCATCATGTGTGGCAAAATATTAGAGGCAGAATGTGGTTAATCTTCAAAGATTTCCATTCAGATGGGATTATATATGTATATATTAGTAGTTCAAATTCATTATAGATCATTTCTTTGTTTGTCAATATAAAAAGAAGTCACACAGATAGTACCTGCTAGTTACTATTGTTGAATGTAGGTTCAAAGGCTTTAGAAATGGACTCTTTTGTGGTAGGTAAACAATGGCTAATTAACAAAATACACCCTCACTCATGATTCTACAAAGTATGATGATCAGAACCCACGGGGTTAGTTTAGATGAAGAGACTCACAGCAACAAGGCTGTTTAAAATCACATACAGATTTGTTTTAATATAATGTCCTTCTTGCACACGAGAGATAATGAATTATAATTTTCATCTACTAAAATACTGTGCTTTTGTTTTAAGTACTTCTTCATTACCTGCAAAATTAACCAGGAGAATTCAGAAAGCATCATGAAGCTACTGAAAGTGAATGATGAGTCAGCTGAAGCAATAGCCCCTCCATCCTCCTTCCCTCCACAAGCTTTCTCTCCCACCTTGCATATGCTTTTAGCATTGTACTCAATTAAAAAGGAGACACTTATTCCTGGTAATTTGGCTAAAAAGGTTAGAGAGCCCCCTAAAACAACATGGGAGAAGTAACACATCCTTCTCTGATACAGAAGTTCTTAAAAGTATCCCCCCACAACACCTGTGTCAGAGTCACCTGAAGGTACTTACAAAATAGTCTATGGGAGAAGGGGAGAGGGAGATATAAGCTTCAGCTCTGAAATGAGTATGTCATGGGAATAAAAGTCACAACATAGGGAATATAGTCAATAATATGGTAGCTACACTTATGGTGAGCATACCATAACGTACAGATGTTGAATCGCTAGTATTTACACCTGAAACTAGTCTAACATTGGGTGTCAACTATACTCAAATAAGAAAGTTAAAAATAAGTCAATAAGTAAGTAATAAATAAATGTCAGTCTGATGCACTGAGAATGGGAGCTGGGAATCTGCATTCTCAATGAGCTGCCCAGTGTGTCACCAACACTTTGGAAGCCAAGGACCACTGATTTCATATCAATTGTTGTGAGCGTGTGCATAGCTACTCGTCCCTACTCACCTGGTGGACTCCCGTGTCCTGCAGCCGCCGTGGCAATCGCAAAAGCAGAAGCAGGCGACACAGAGCAGTGAGAGTTGTCAGCCGTCTGTCCTGTTTATTTAAAAGAATGGAAATGGCATGGTGAGCCAGATGGATCATATTCGATAATAAAAATTCTCATTTTCATTCCTGCACCAGATGAAGGGTTGGGCCAAATGCCTTGTACTGCCTTTGTTAATAGGAGAATAACAAGATTTTACGTTAGTAATTCCATGCTCAGTACATACCCTAGAGATGTGAAAACATATTCACACAAAAAATTATACATGACTATCCCCAGAAGCACTATTCTTAATAGCCAAAAAGTACAAATACCCAAATGTCCATCAACCATTAAATGGATAAACCAAATGTGCTGTACCGATACAAGGGAATATTATTGGGCTACAAAAAGGAATGAAGTACTGATGCATATGACAACATGAGTGATCCTTCAAAACCTTATGCTAAGTGGAAGAAGTCAATCACTAAAAGTCATGCATTGTATGATTCTATGCATATGAAATGTCTGGAATAGGTAAATCCATAGAGACAAAAGTAGATTAGTGTGCCAGAAGCTAGGGGAAGATGGGAGTGGGAAGAGACTGCTAATGGGTACAGGGTTTCTTTTTGGGGTGATAAAAGTGTTCTGGAGTGAGACAGGAGTGAGGGCTGCCCCACTGTGTGGATAAATAAAAATGACTCAACTGTATACTTTAAAATGGTGAACTTTGTGGTATGTGAATTCTTTCTCAATATAAAAATATTTTTAAAAACTGTCCTACATCATATTAGCAATAGAATTTTCATCTCACAACACCTCTAAAGTTAGGATGCATTCTAAAATCAAAGGATGCTCTGAGCATGTTTGCAATTCCTTCCCTCCTTAGATATTTTACACACAGCACTTGAAAATGCTCATGCCAACTCTACTGTTCTTCTTCATTCAGGATTTTAGTGAAAATAGTTCACTGTGATTCTGACCTGAAGGGTTTTTATTAGTTTGCCCCTAAAGTGATGTAGCTGTGCTTAAAATAAATAAATAAGAAGAGAAGAAAAGAGTTGCTTAATAGACCCAAGGAGAAAGACAGAACAGCTCTACTTTAGCTTTAGACTTTAAATATTTGTGGAATACATTGGCAAGTGGATAGTTGAAAAGGCAAAATTTCAGCTACACACCAAGAAAATGTGCGATACTGTCCCTATTTGGATCTTCCATTTTATCACAGATTTCAGCTTCCTTCCTATGTTCCTATGTCTCTGGGATTTAGTTATATCAGAGAAATAACAAAAGACTTAGTTTAATTCACAAACAGGATAGGATTTCAAAATACTGCTTATATAAATTTAAAAATTTTTTATATGAACATAAATATCTAAAAGGGGGGCTATAAAACAGAGCCCTGATAATAGTGAACCGGATGAATAGCATTTATCTCTTGCCTTGGTAGAATTTTGCTTCCATGAGCTTTGACCACAAACTCTTCCAGGTTACCATGAACTCAAGAGGGGGTCTGTCCCATGTGGCAATGATCAAGGAAGTGGCCAAGGCCTGGACTGACCAAAGCTCTAGGAGTAGTAAAGAGATTTGGCTAACTCCATAGTAGATCAGGGAAGTCTTGCTTGCCACCTTTATTTACCAGAACCACCCAAATGTCAGGGTGACCCATGATTGATCAGAAGTCTGAAATCAGTCCACTCCCTAAGGGCCGATACCCCTCTGGGCAAGTCTTCTGGCAACAGCCGGACCCAGGTTAGCTTCTCTTGGATCTGATGGCAATGACAACAGCTTCTACCACATGGCCAAGGCTATAAACAAAATGGCCATTTTGAGCATACATTTTACTTTTTGCTAAACTGCCTTTCTTGAAGCAGAACTATGAAAGTAAAAAAATTTCTACATTTTACTTGGATTACTTAGGGTGAATCTGGTTCCATAATTGAATAGTTTTCTCTTTCAGCTTGAAATAACTGATTTGAGTAGAAAGAAGGAAACTACTCAAAAACAACTGTTTTTTTTTTCCTTATTAGTAAAGAAAAACGTAAGGATTAACATATACTTAATTTGTTTTTAGCATTTCTAAGACTTAAAAAGTGTTTAAAGTTTGTAACAGTTAATAGGAAAACACTGTCTGAATGCATACCCTAATAGCAAGCCACTATAAAATGTTTCAAAAATCAACTATGTTTTGAATTTTTTATTTGAACAATGAGGAAATAAAAGATTTCTACCTTTTGGTCTGATGGTTTTTCTTCCTTAGAGGACATTTGGTATGTTCTAAAACAAATTATGGGAAACACTTTATAATTTCATAACTATAGAAAATATATCAGTTTCTGCCACATGAATAATAATGATAATTAGGATCCCATGCAACTGGACCTTAATAAGGCCCCCACCCCAAATTGTGGTGCCCCTGATGAGCCTATTTAATATAGACTACACTGGGATTTATGACAAGGTATCAGGGTCTGGGAACATTTTGGTAAAACCATCACAGAGATTCTTCAACTAGCTATCATCTAAGGACAAGCCTCTTGATTCATGTTACTCCAGACAGAGTGCAATGCGATGATGGGGTCAAGTCAGTATTAGTTATACTAATGGCATATTCTCTAATCATCTATGCCTCCACGACTTGACAGTGACATTGTTTGCTTCCAATGAATTTTCATAACTGAGACTAACAAATATTTTGGGAGTGAAACAGTAAGGCGAAAGAAAAAGTCAGAAGCTAGAAACCATCTTTCACTTTTGCATTTCCACGTCCCCTTCTGAGCTCACCTACAGGCTGACGATAGCGGAGGTGCTGGGGAGTTGAGGGTGACCGGCAAGGTGAAAGTTCTGAGCTGTCCGCCACCGGGGAACTTTCCACTCCTGTTCGGTCCACTGGTGCAGACTCTAGGACAGCTGCTTGAAAATATGAATGTTAACAAACAGGCCATGAATTCAAGGTCTCCTTGTTAGTGATATACACAGAAACACAAAGGTTTGTGACAGGTAACAGCCTTTTGGATTAGTCTACATTTTTAAAGGGCTTTAATATGAAATCAAGTCATTCCTCTTGGCAGAACGCTAATGTCACTAAATCTAAATGCAGTGTCTTCTCTACCTCAGTCTTGCTGCTCCTTCTGAAACTGGCTGGTTCTACCTATCTGTCTAACACAACAGCAGATGTTAAAAAGATCAGGGGAAGGGTACCTGGGTGGCTCAGTTGGTTAACGGTCAGACTTCAGCTCTGGTCATGATCTTTCAGTCTCCCAAGAGAGGTCTCCCTCTCTCTCTGTTCTCTCTGTTCTCTCTCTCTCTCTCTCTCAAACATAAAAAAAAAATAAACATTAAAAAATGGGGGCTAGCCGGTGGGTTCCCTGACTTCCAGAAGAGTGGGGAAAGAGGGACTTTTCCAGATTGTGTATCAGACTGGATCAAAATTGGGAGACTTCACTAATTCTTTGCTTGGGTTGTCCCCTTAAGCCAACTAAAATTTGAATCTCTACCAATGGGGTTCCCAAGAAGCTCTGGGTACTCCCAAGGATATAGAGCTGCACTGTCCAATATGTTAGCACTAGCCAAGTGTGGCTGGGTAAATTTAAATCAAAGTTAACTGAGGTTAAATTACTATTTTAGCTTCTTACTTGTATTAGCCATACTCCAAGTGCTCAGTACCACAGGTGGCTAGTGGCTACAGTACTGGATGACAAAAGCATAGAGCATTTCTGTTTGCCCAGAAAGTTCCATTGGCTATCCCTAATCTAAAGCTGCTGGTCGGTAGGAGGCACGTGGAAATGTTTAGAATGAACTATTGTGAGAGTTAAAGACCATTTGAGTCTTGTCAATGCAGCCAAGATCCTCTGAATAGAAGACACATCATTCTAGGGTCACGTTAGGTTCGTATTGATGTTTCTGTATCCCTCCCACTGGCTTATTAATGAGGTAAAACTATAATTTTGTGGATGTTCTTTCATGGAAAAGCACTGCAAAATTTCATAAACTTCCAGCAACTCCTATATCTGCCTCCTTGAGCTTTTCAGTAACCACTAAGAGCTGTGTCACCTCCACTAACCTCACATCACCCCCCCACTCCCCTCCACCCCTCACCCCCCACTCCCCCACCCCCATCAGCAGGACTGTTCTCAACTCAGCTCCCTTTGCCATTCCATTCAAGATTTCACTCAATAAACCCTTCCAAAATCCCTAATGACTTCTTGCATGTGATTTACTTCTTTGGAAATACAGCAACAGTTCCGCTCTTTTGAAACATAAAGGGGCCAGCGAAGGGAAATGGTTAGGCTCTTTCCCTGAATGACATAATTACAGTAAAGCTGGCAATGAGGCAGGATACAGACAAAAAAATCAGTGCTTAGCTGTGAGTTTTATTATTTTCTAAATAACTTCCTCAAAATCCAGTAATGGAAGGCATCTGCTCTGCCAGAGCAAGCAGAATATCAAATACGTGTCCTTGGTCTGATTCAACCGTTCATTCCTCTGAGGCAAATGAAAAACTCATTTAGTCAGCTATACTGAACCCAAAAGACTTCCCAATGTGAGAGATGGTCAGGCTCCCGATATGCCCTGAAAGAGCAGGAAAGCAAAGCCTAACACTGTAAGCAAGCAGGCAGCTACAGAGAGAAGAATCCATGCCAGCAGGGTGGGGGAAAGAAGCATTTCCTTCTGGCATGTTCACTTTCAATCAAGTTCCGTGCAAACAGCTTTGCTTTCAGGACGAGTAGGCAGATGTGGGCTCAAAACAAATGCTAAAATTGGGAGCACTTTCAGCCCACAGGCAGGCAATTTTCAAGCTAAGAACACAGAAACAGACACTGGCGATGGGGGCTGTTCCACAACGGAGACACTAGGTTGCACAGCCGTGACCCAAGTGCATGCCGGTGGGTAAGAATCCCAAACACAGTAAGCAGTCTTCTGACTTGCCCTTCTTGCCTAACCATACTTTGAGTTTGTTGAGATCCCTCCATCGGGTGGAATACCGATGTGAGTAGGACTAATATGGGCACTTTGTAGAAAAAGCCACGGTAGAAGAAGGTGGGGACTGCCTGATGGGAAGAAAGGAGCACACTAATGGATAATAGGTGAGCCTGGAACCGATCTGAGGACTGGGTTGGGAACAAAATAAAGTGCATTATTTTTCCCTCTGAAGTTCATCATCTTGCTCACTTTGAAGGGTAATTCCTATTTCTCTTCTTACCCTTCGTGTCATTTGAAGATCTCTTGCCAGGAAATAGTGTGAGGCTAGCATTATCACTGCAATGACAATAAAACTAGACAAAAGCTGCTTGCATTTTTCAAATGGTGTACCCTGAAACTCTCTAGCTGATCAGCAGTGAGAGAGACCTACGGCCTCAGTACAGACCTAATGGATGAAGCTGGTATTATGGAATGAGGTTGTATGGAGTTGTATCCTGAAGCAAAAAGCCAAAAATGTATAAACTGTTGGCATGAGATTCTTATTCAAGTTTGCCAACTGTTTTAAGTGTTAACATTATGCAAAGCACATGCAAACATCTTTCAAATTAAAGACAGATCAGCGTCTCCCTTTTCTTTGCCAATTAGAATTTTCAAGACTAGACAGCGGAGTTAACACAGCAGCACTCTTGGCTTCTACAGACATCCTGTACACACACACACACACACACACACACACACTGAGTGTGTCAGACTGACACTAAAGTATTTTTAAATTTATTTATTTATTGGGGAAGGAAGGGCAGAGAGAGAGAGACAGAGAATCCCAAGCAGGCTCCACTCTATGAGCATGGAAGCCTATATGGGGATTGATTCCGTGAACCAGGAGATCATAACCGGATCCAAAATCAAGAGTCTCTTAACTGAGCCACCCAGGTGCCCCTTAAGTAAAGTGTTTTATCCATGATTTTCTGAGCCTATTCATGGCCAATACTGTCCACTTACCAATGCAAAATAAAAGAAACATCTAAATCTATGATTCTTTTGTTTCGCCTCTTCAGAAAAATGCCACAGAGCCGCTGGGCCTCCAGTGTCAATTCTAAGCTTTCTACTCATAGTGTTTCCTTTATGAGAATCCACAGGATGAAGCATTCTCCAGTCCCAGCAAAAAGAAACATGTGCCTGTATACCAATCTATTCTTAGGTTACAATATGAATCACGTAATTGATTACTTTCAGAACCCAAACCAGGGCAGAAGGACCACAGTGTTGTGTTCACTGTTCACAAAACATACCCTTGGCCTCCTACAATTTTCTTCATTGCCTGATATCTGACTTATTTTATTTTTAATCCAGCTGTACCATGTTCCTGTTTGAACTACCATTTTAATTATATTAGGAACAAGTAGGAACAACATAAGAGGTAAATACATTAAGAGTAATCAGAAGACAGCTATGGAAAGGGAAAAGAAATAAAGATGTAAAGAAGCAGTGGAAAGGACTGGGGGGGCGATCAATGAATGATAAGGGGGTGCATGAGTAGTGGATGTGAGTGAGAAACACAGAGGGGAGAGGAGCTGACTTCTCTGGAGGAGAAGCTGGCTGCAGGGCACTTCAACAAGTGCTACGGACCCCACCTGATACAGTCCTGGACCCTCTCCATCACCCAGAGAGAGAGAGAGAGAGCAGCTCTGCACTTAACCATGTGGATAACCTAACTCCTGAAAAATCTAACTGCAAATAATTTGTCTGGGGGAAATCCAGTAAAAAATATGAGCATGAAGCCCTTTGCTATTTTTCTGATGTGGGAAAGAACCTAATGTTTATACCACATCATTCTTCACAGGCATCTTCCACTTTTGGCCACCAGTCACAAATGATCAACGCCGCCGCATGACAAGCTCTCCAGCTGCCACTAGCTGTGTCCACAGTGATAGCACCTCTGTCCAACATCTGCACTGATCAGCCTCTGCAGACTTTGTCAGGGCCCTTCCTCAGGAGCTTGCTCCAGTTCTTTCTCATTTATCTTGAACTCCCTGAGTTTACCCTGATCCAGGGGAAAAACTATTGATTCCTACCAGTGACCACACTTCCATCCTAGACAGTATGGCAAACAGGTTTTGTATGACATTGGACCATTGCTACACACCCTAGGCTTGGGCTCTGAAGACTAGAACTAAGGAACTTGGGGAACAATGTCACAATCTTTAGGCAACAAGTTAAACTGGAAGAATTAACCATAGCAGGCAGGGGGCAGCTTCACTGTGGACCTCTAGAATTATGACATGTATTTAGACCAACCTTATGACATGTATTTAGATCAACCTCAGAGCATTGAATGTCTGAAACTAGCACGCTTATTCCTAAAGCTCTTCTAACTCAAAATAACACAAGAATCCAGACTTACTGCCCCCCTCCCTGCCCCAGACTTCACCCCTCCTATTTACTGCAATCCAATAAAGGAGGGAACAGAACTTCCCATATTCCTGGAAACTCCTGTACTTCCCAAGGCACCCAGGTCTGTGATAAGTTTCCTTCAGTCACACTCTCCACAGAAGTTCCCAGGCACCAGGAATGGATTGAACCCCAGATGTACTTGTCAGTTTACTCACTGCCTCATTTTTCCTGAGAAGAATACATCATGATTCTACTAAAGCTTGTTGTTCTAATGACTTTTTAATTATCTTCCTTCTTTCCTCCTCCTTAGTCGCTGACTTGCCAATTTAAAGAATTTCTTGTTTAAGAGGGTGTTACTTTTGATGATGACAACCATCCAGTTAAAATTCCATTAAGTACATCACTTGGGAAGCTTATTTTTAAATTATCTCGGCTAAGAAGTACATAGACGCTTCAGGCTGGTGGAAAAGCAAGGGTCTATTCTTCCATCTGGGTGATCTTCCTTGAAATTTGGACACTGATTAAATGCCTAATTTTTTTCACGTTATCAGTAAAGAAATGAGTTATCATTCAGAAAACAAAAGGCTGTTTGCTAATTTTTCTATGAAATCTTTTTTTATTTTCATCACAGAAACACTAAAAGCAACAAGGACCACATACTCTAACCCCTACATGTACCAAGCTGCAGAAGGTAAGGTGACATAACACAGGACTCTTAGTTAGTTCAATGAATGTTCTGCTTGGTTCATTCGTTTAAAAAAAAATTTACTACCAGCCAAGCACTGGCCAGGACCCTGAGAGTACAGAGATGAACAAGATGGACAACATTTGCTGATCTTATGGAGCTCACATGGGGAAAGACTGTCCAGGCAGAGGGGAAATTATGTGCAAAGTCTCTGAGGCAGAGATGATTGAGGTGCTACTGAGACATGAAAAGGAGATCCATGTGACTATATCCTAGTAGATGAGGTAGCATGAAAGGAACAGGGTTGGACAGAGAGACAAGATCCAAGTCCAATAGGATTTGAAGGTGAATGTACTTTAATCTAAGTCCCATAGAAAATCATCAGAGAATTTAATCAGGAAAATATATCATCTAATTCACTTAAAATAAAAAATCAAGATTTTGGCTGTCATCGACCATGAACGTTGTCTCACATTTTCCTTTTCTCCCTATTTCCCTATTATAATATGAAGTGTTGCTTTGATAATTAAACTGAAGAAGCCACCTTAACGCTTCCAGGCTGGCTTAGCCTTAGCAGAGGAGACTAGAAGCTGTACAGATGTTCAGCTGGAGCAGAAGGCTCTGGAAGGCCCAAGCTCACAGAAGAGAGTGCCCACCACCCACCTCTACACAGAGTATCATGTTAGGCTCTTTATCCACCCATCCTAATCAAATTCCACGAAGAATGTTCCAGTAATACCATTCAGATAGCGTTGTTCTTCCATACACAACTGACTACAATTAACATTTTAATGTAGAAGACCTCAGAACAGCTAATTTTGCTCTCTTTTCCACACAGGCTAGAGTGACCTAGAGGAATTTCCTCTTCTAACTAGCCATTGTATTGATTCTACTTTCTACAGGGAAGTGGGAGGGCTATAAAGAAAGGGATCTAGGGTTCCAGAAAGGAATGGTGGGGAGCAGATGGCCAGCAAACACGGGGTGGGGCAGCTCATAATACCTCTTTGAATACTTCGTTTTAGCTTGTTACACAGATCCACGCGGGGGTTATCTACATGCTCTTCTACAGATCTCGGGCTTTGCTCTGGAGAAGGAAGGCCTCTGCTAAGGTCCAACGGTACTTTACCAGTGTGCGGTGGCGGAGATGCAGCAGGGCTGTGCGTGGTGGTAGGACTGCTGGACGCTGAGCAGGTGGTCAGGTCCAACGCTCCTATCCTTGAGTTCAGTGGAGAAGTCAGGGACAGCTTTCTGGCCCTCACGGGGGAGGACGTCCTGGACACAGCCAGTGGTGGCGGGGAAGAGAATTTGCGACATAGGCGTGGGGATTTGCCATCTACCAAATGTTCACCTCTACTGTTCTGGCTGGTAGCAAAAAACAATTCTAATGACCTAAAAATAAGAGCAGAAGCTATTAACAGATTGTAGCCAAGTGAAAATGATTCCCCTGATGTTATTCAAGAACAAACGCTCTACATTAAAAGGCCACAATAGCATCGCACTTCTGTCACCTTCATTTAATTCTACCTATATACCACACATTTGCAAAGGAAGACAGACACTTTTCAGGCCTTGTCTAATCCCTTGCTACTCAACTGTGGTCAAAATATTAGTAGCATTGGTGTCTCTGGGGATCTTGTTAGAAATGCAGAACTCAGGCTCTCTCTCAACATGCTAAATCACAGCCTGCAATTTAACAAGACCCCTGGGTGATTCTCATGCATGTTAAAGTTTGAAAAGCACAAGCATTAAAAAAAAAAAAAAAAAGGAAAACCTAAAACAATGGAGTAAACTTCCAAGTAATCAGAGAGCCAGCAAAGATGACTTGGGGACTTTAGGGTTCTCAACTTCGTCCCTGGAGAGCTCTTGGTGGCCTCCACCCACCCCTGCTCCAGGCAGGGCATGTAAATTCCCAGGCAAGCCAATCCTGTAAGAGCAGCTCAACTGCTTATCTGCATGGAGACCCAGGGACCAGGGGCCCAAATTTCAGGACAGGCAAATCCTGGGCCTACCTGACAGGGATGGAGGTAAAAGGCCTCTTGTATATGTCGGAAAGTTTCGCTAGTACCACAGCTGCTGTAGTGAAAATGCGATAGGTGTGCAGAAAGGTATTGAGGAAATCAATACTAAGAAACCGCAAGTCTGTCAGCCGCTCCAGAAGGCGCTCCACGCTGGCATAGCGGATCTGGGGCACTTTGCAGGAGTTGAGTGTTTTACTAAAGCAAATGTCGGTGTCATCTTTATGAAGACGGGCATCAGACCTAGGCACAAAGCAGGAACATGAGAACAAAACCAGGACATGACTTCCTCCCAGCCACTGAGTATTTCTGTATTTGGAAACACACAAGTGTATGTGGGCTTCCCACTGCAGTTGATAAAATATGTTGATATGACTTATTTACATAGGCAGGGCTATAAAAATATCAAATATGCCATTATAATTTAGAAAGATCAGAATTAACTGTGGAAAAGATAATAATAACTCATTTCACTCTGTAGACTCCTTCTGTGGGGGAAGAAAAATATTTTTTCCTCTACATTTCTGAATTCTTGGCTGAACCTCTCATAATAAAAGACAGGTTAGCAAGAGAAAAACAAACAGTTTATCAACATCCATACCTCATGAACACATGGGAGGTACTGGGAAAAAATGAGCAACTCTAGAGGTGGCTTAGAATTCAGGCTTGCAAAGGTTAGGAAGATAGGGTGGGGGTGAGGTGGTACAGGCCTCTTAGGAGAGAGTAGTGATTTTTAGGAAAGATGAATGGGCCCTTAGGAGACTAGATGGGAGGTAGGATAGTTAGGGACAATTCATCTAGGTGTGATATTGACTCCTTGTCTCCTCTCCTATAATAAAAGTCAAACCTCCCTCGTTGATGAAATTCCTAGGGAGGAGATTAATGACAATTGAGTGCCTTTTTGAGGATCTGTCTTTAGACAAATAAGAGGAATTCAGAGTTCCCCGAATTTGCTATTTTTCAAGTGCCCACAGCCCAATCAATAGGCTCAAGCAGCATGTTTTGGGGTGACACATTCTGATATCTTTTATCTTTCTCTCTAGTTCATTCAAATTTTATTAGGGAAATGAAGCCAAAAGTCCTATATAGGAGGGCATTACTTATACCCTTAAATCAAAATATCAGAAGTGTGCTTAAAACTAAGTAATGGAGGACATTCTTCCCATAGACTGGGAGAGGGGAGAGAGCGAGACACAGGTAACATTGCTATATCTGTGTCTAATTTTTTCCTCACTTCTAATTTTGTGCATTTGTGCTTCCCTCTTTTTTCTTAACCAAACTGACCAACAGATTACATTAATAAGTATTTTTCCCTTTAGAACTGGCTCTTTGATCAGTTCTACTGTTTTTCTATATTTTAATGTATTTGTGTCTGTTCTTATCTTAATTATTTTCTTCCCGCATTTTCTTACAGCTTTTTTTTCTTTTCTTTTCTTTTTTTTTTTGTAACTTCTTGAACCAAATGCTTAATTCATTTCATTCTTCCTGGGTTATTAATGCATTTAAGGCTATCTATTTTATGAGTACAGTTTGATCCATAAGTTGTGTGAACCATTATGTCTTCATTATTTTACCATATTTTGCAGTGTTAAAGGTGTCTTCATTAAAAGAAAAAGGCAATAGGAGAGATTCTCCATGAATAGTATCCACCATTGCCCCCTGCAGTTCTCTGCTTTTTATTTTTTTTCTTACTCTGTAAAACCTTCCATCTGGCTGTTCCTTAAGCCTACCAGATTTCCTGGATGCCTGAACAACCTCTCCAGGTGGATGAGCACACCAGGGGGAAGATTCACTCAGCAACCCTCACAGTCTCTGGCTGTGCTCCAAGCCCTCAGCCAGTGGTGCACATTTGTTACAAAGGGCAACAGAAGCTAGCAGAGAAGACATGCTTATAAGAGGACATGCTTGGAAGCAGAGGCTGAATTCAAGTGGGGCTCAAAGAAATGGCACCCCTCTGCTAGGACTGCCCAGCTTTCTGGGACCCCTCGTTCCCCACCTCTGCTGCATCTCAGAAAGTGCAATCAACGAAGTCCTGGACTTCACCACCTGATGAAAGGACACGCTGCAGGGCCAGGAAAGTTCAGTGAGGCAAGTGCTTGCTGAGAATCAGTTCACTTGTTGTGAGTGCCCTTAATTAGCCTCTTCAGCACTTAGAGGAATTTTAAATTATATATTTATTTTCTTTCAAATAAAATGGAATCAATAACTTTCTTAGCTTGCTTTTGGAAATTGCCCGCCCCAATGTATGCTGGGTGCAGGCAAAGTTACTTCATTTGCAGGCTCAAAAGAGCATTTTAAATGAGCAGCTTACCCCTGCTGAGGAAGTAAAAGTGGCCTATTTGTTTCAGCCACATTATTGATCTCGAAAATACACAAAAGCATTTTTTGAGATTCTAGAAAATAGCGTGTGGCTCATTTTTCCACTCACTATGTGACCCTTAATCAACTTTACTTTGATGGTTCTTAATTTTCTCATTAGTAAAAAGACCTTAGAACTTTAATAAATCAGTCAATATGTCCAGAAGATGGCTGATCAAGGTAATCACTTTCTCTCCCCACTGTTTTCCCACTAAAAATCTCTATTTTCTAAGAAAGGTGAGGTCAACTATCACTAAAAGGAAGCAAGCCTTACCCTACCTTACCCAAAAATGTAAAGCACCATTTACAGGGCTATTTTCACCCAATAAATGTCATAATTTTGCATCCTAATACTAGTTTTGAGCTTTGCATCTTTTAACTATAATTACTTTACTTAAAACACTGGAATAAATGGGGCACCTGGCTGGCTCAGTCAGTAGAGCGTTGCAAATCTTGATCTCAGGGTCATGAGTTCAAGCCCCACATTGAGCATAGAGCCTACTTAAAAACAACAACAACACTGGGAGAAAAAAAATGTGTGACAATGTGAAGATAAAATAAATCCAACTAATTATACCACTGTCCTTCAAAATTGTGATTACATTTTCATTTTAAGAAAAGAAAATAAATTAGATATTATGAAATTATTTAATTTTCTTTTATTACACTGAGCATGATGTTTATTTCCTAGGGGACTCTCGAGAAAAATATAATCCATTACTTAAGCCTCCTATGATAATAACAACTCCTTTTTGGTAAACACTTAAAAAAAGCAATCTTGAGACACTAAACCCAAATCACCTATTATAATTATCTAAGTTTTAAAAGGAAGTGAGTGCCTGCAAAGTGATGCCATATCAGTAACAGGACACAATCAAGAGAGTTTTTCTTTTAACTCAAAAATATCTTGTCTCTTTTTTTTCATGGTATGCACATGGGAGGCAGCAATACAGAATTCAGGGTAGAACAGGGCCTCAGACAGAACTATCAGAAGTAACAGAGATAGCAAAATTAAGATAGATTTTCTTTTTACTCTGCCTTGGGATTACATCTAGAATAGTACAGATGGCCATCAAAACAAAATCCTTACAGCCCAAGATACAGGTTTCTGTATCTCCTAGCAGGAGGGCAGTTCCTACTCATTCAAGTGTCACTCTGTGCTCAAAAGCAAGGAGGTCTTGGTCTGTGCACGAGGTAGTCACACATACGAGGTTGGACATTGGTGCTGATGGAGTGACTTTGTGTAAGCTTCTACCAAGCTCAAAGTGACATCACAGGGGAGAGAGGGTGTGTTTGGGCACCAGCTACGCATAACCAGTCAGGCACAAAACTAAAGTTTGTAACTGTATTCACTTCGAAAGTCAACGAACTGTATGTATAGCACATGTGAAGTGGCGCTAGGGCTTAGGAGTTTATGACTTGGCTGCAGTCTCCAATT
This sequence comes from Proteles cristata cristata, assembly GCA_017311185.1. Taxonomy (NCBI): domain Eukaryota; kingdom Metazoa; phylum Chordata; class Mammalia; order Carnivora; family Hyaenidae; genus Proteles; species Proteles cristata. The sequence continues at coordinate 318,255 of JAESUZ010000956.1, forward strand.
TACATATCCTCATTCTAAAGCAGGTAGGACTTTCAGGGCTGTCTAACCTTCAAGAAAGTACTTTTAAAAAATGGATACAAGTAACATATACTACTTTGTGAAGTATTAAAGTAAGAATCCTATGGTATAAAATTAAAATAATTCTAACCCAAAAATGAGAATTTAAAAATTATGTCACGGGGCGCCTTTCTTGCTCAATCAGTTGACCATCCAATTTAGGCTCAGGTCATGATCTCAGGGTTCATGAGTTTGAGCCCTGCATCAGGCTTGCTGCTGTAATGCAGAGCCAGCTTCAGATCCTCTGCAACTCTCTCTGCCCCTCCTTGCCTCTCAAAATGAATAAATACTAAAAGAAGTTATAAAAAATAAAAAATTAAGTCACGATTTGGACCTTTTGATTTAATGCTGCATCCTTTGTTTCAATCTTAGCATCACACATTTTTAACTACTGTGGTTTTAAGAAACCGTACTAAATCAAAACCTTATAGCACTGAACGCTGAAAGAATCTTCACCCTAGAGCTTTAAAGTGATCCTACCTAAAATGTTTTTAAATTTGACCAGTAATTTAAAATATTATCATTCTTTTATAATTTATATTTTTCTGTAGTAATTATGGCACTAGTATAATGTACTCTGCCTTCATCTAATACAATAATTGGTAGGTTCTAAAAGTTGTACTATAGGGATGGTGCTAATTACACATATTACTTATCATAAGAGAAAAAACTAATGTTATGTATTGTCTAGGACAAATAGCTCAGACCTAAAAAGAAAAAACCCATATTAAAAATGCAAAGAGAACAAAGATTTTCTTAGTTTCACATAACTTTCGTTGAAAGATATAATAGGAATTTGGACTGTGAACAACCAAAACAGGGAGAACAGGGAACAATTTGGTCAACTTCAAAATACTCCTGAAACAATTTCCAAATTTGGAAACAAAAAAGTATGTAACACAAAAGCATTAATACAAAGAACTATGGCACATAGTCAATGATCTAACTTCTCATTTTAAACTACAGTTTTCCTATTGATCACCTTAAATTATAGGATATATTTTGTTAACCAAATAGAGAGAGAGTGTGTGATGACAGCCCTGGACAAATCCACATATAAGCAATAGGCAAATGGTACCATGGAAAGACCAATTGATTCATGTCAAGTGTCTTTGAAACGTAAATATATTTCTACAGTCAAATCTGAGTAATGTGATTCATTACCCAACTGGGACGATGTTATACTTTGATACAGCCTCTGACCCTTGGATACATCTGGCTGTCACAACTTTTTATATATTACTTGAAAATCTCAATAGGCTTTTTTTCCTGAATGAAAGCATATGTAACAGTATAAAAAAACATTTTTCTATGCTGTGAATCAATAAAGTATGAATCTGAAAACCCATTTTGATAGTCTTATTATTTATAATAGCATATCATGAATTACTGCATTACTGTCAAGAAACATATTCACAAAATGTAGCAGAATCCTACTGGAGCAATATTTTATGCAGGGCTTTATGTTCTCTACCAAGTTGATCTTTATTAAAATGTAAGGGAAAGGATTATCACACTTACTTAATCATATGTGGCACAGTAACTTTGGAATTCTCTTCAAATACTATAGTCATTAAACCATTACACCGTATATTGTCCACACACTGTGAAATTAAAAAATAAACAATTACAACCCATATGAAAACCTAGGCAGAGCATATATTCTCCAAACTGTTTATAGCCATGAAAACAATTTAGTGTCTTATTTCATCTGTGCATGCACACACAGCAACAGGTAAACATTGTACACTGATGAACAGATTCAATATCCAGTTACCAAAACTGTGCATTTGACAAATACCTGAGGATAGAGATAGGGGCTGTATTTTCCTGGAATGTGTTTCCTAAGGACACTGGCCACAATTTCACATCATCACAATTCTCTGTCAGTAGGTGCACTGATTGAGAGGTCTGGACCTTCTGACAGTAATTGCCTCTGCTATATTTATTCTCTGCCCAATGGTGGTCTGGGGCAGGCTGAGTAGAAATAATGTCTTTCTTGGAGGAATTAACCTTCTGTCTCACTAGCAAGCTCTGTGCCTGCTTCTCAGGTGTTTTTTGGGCAACAAATTCCCCTATTTTACTAGTTTCTCTAGCAGTTTCTGTGGCGCCATGTTGATTTGATGAGGATGCATTGTATAATTTCTCCTGCTTCTGGAATGCATAAAGCCCTGTTTATCTTTCCCTTTTTTTATTTCTAGGAGGAAAACTCAGGAACTTTTGCTAATTTCCTCTGTCCTCTCTATTTATTCCTTCTCATTTAAAATTTCCCTTTCCAATTAGAGAAGGGTTAGAGAAGGATTTATTTTGAATTACACATACTCCTTTTGAACAAATAGAAAATGAAAAAAGATTTAAACAATTTGTAAAATCAGAAAATATTTTTAGTTACTAGGTTACCATGTAGTGATTTATGATTGTAGTTAAATGGGAGAAGAGGTTGATTGGTGTTGGGGGGTGGGGGGTTTGTAAAGAGTGCTGTTTGAGGACAGGGCTCACACACAGACAGGGAGGGGAGAGACAGGTAAGTGCTCTTTTACCCCACTGGCCTTCTTTTCATTCTTAAATGTTTCTAAAGCACAATGAAGATGCCACTTGGGTAACCAACACAGGAAATAAGAGGACAGAGACGGTGTTTGATGAGAACTGTGGAAATGAACAGTGGTCCTTCAGTTTCCTTTAACATTCTAAGCAAATGGCAGAGTTACAGGAACAACAGCTTTAAGATGATTTAGGATTGTAGTTTCCACGTTTAAATTTTTCTGTTTAGTTCTTTGACAGATCAACATGGTCTGTTTTAAATAGTAATCTTTTCTTTTTCTTCCCTTCCTTCCTTTCCTTCCTCCTTCTTTCTTTTCTTTCTTTCTCTCTTTCATCCTTCCTTCCTTTCTTCCTCCCTCTCTCTCTCTTTCTTTCTTTCTGGCTTTGTTATATTTTAACCATTCTTATTTCACAGTCTTTTCCAAATTGTCACCAACAATGTTAATTCTATCATTCACTGTGCTTCTGACTCTCTTATATACCAACAAGACTTGTAATTTCTGATTTTGAGCACACTGTCATGAGCCTTGAATTGCAGAAGTGACGCTAATGGAGTGACTTTGTGTATGCTTCTACCAAGCAGTCTGACAATTTAAAGAGTCTCAAAAATTGCTTTTACATTAATTCTTCAGTTTGGATTTTTCACACCATGTGAATATTATACATTTAAATTTCAAATCTATAGGTCGGAAACACATTCATTTTTTTCAGAGAAGATTTTTTTAAAACCCAGAACCCAAAACAAAGACAAACTTCCTTATCTATTTTTCGGGCCAATGGGAAGAGTTCTTGAGTTCTTATTTCACAGAGGGGATCCTCTTCCAAAATCTAGGCTTTAACCAGAAAGTTTAATTCCTTTAAGGGGCCAAAGACAACCTCTCACTTCCTTTAGTTAAAACTCCTTGGGATTGAGACCAATACTCGATCTAAAATCATTCCCAGGTTTCTACATCTTCAGCTTATAAGCTTTCTGCTCTAACTTTAAGTTTCTTTGGTATTTCTGACAACCAGAGATTTCCTTTTATATCTGTAAATGTCACCAATGTATTTAAAAATTTCTATTACACTGATTTTAAAGATTTATTTATTTATTTAAGTAATCTCTCAATCCAAGTGGCTTGAACTCACAACCCCAAATCAAGAGCTGCATACTCCACTGAGTCAGCCAGGCACCCTCTTACTGATTTTATATGTTAAGCACTTCTGTTTTTGTATCTAGAGGGGATCTAAATTAGCTCCGTCCTCCACACCGCCAGAATTGGAACTTGAGATAAATATTTTAGATCCAAAAGAGATGTATGTGACTACTTTGGACGATCTCATTATCCAGTGTCATCTCATTCATAAATCTTTCTGATTCACTGGGTGAGGCATTAAAATTACTTTCAATAGAAAAAAAGAGAACTTTCACTTACACTCAAGTTTCAGTAGAACAAAACATACATGCAGTCTGAACCACAACTCAAAAGACCTGTGTAATAAATATCCTCATTTCCTAGAGTCTCCATACACAAGGTGCAGTGACAACATGAGTGTGAACAAACAGAACTCTTCGGGGCTCTGGGTCCACCAGCTCTATTTCAACAAGAGTATCCTGCTTTTATCTTACTTCTATTTGAGACTTTCAATAATGCTGCACTGAAGAATGGGTTCTCTTCCATAAAAATTTAGACTATGAGTATGTGTATGAATATATTTATATTGGAAGCCAAGGTATTATTCATGTTCGTATAAGCCTGTCTTTTAATTGTGCTGGGGAAAAGTGACTGAGCCCTGGGAAATTAATATACGTCACTCACTCAAGAAGAATCATGATAAGCAAGGTATCACATATCTTTAAAGATGTATCAAATTTATATGATTTATAGTAAACCTTGAAATTAATAGGAGTAATAGAATAACATGTATGTTCACAATAGGCTCAGGTACTTTTGATGCAACTTGTCTTTGGACAATTGTTGACAATGACTTCTCCAGCAAAGTCTTTTGAGGATCTTGCTTAAGGCAATACCTGTTCAAAGGTCAGTAGTCTACTGTGTCATCATGCTTTTTACCTTCTAATACTTCTAAGTAGTAAAAAGAAAGGTTAGATTCAATTTTTCTCTCTTAATTCACCTTTGATTCCAGAGAAGTTATTTTAAGGAGAAAGCATGGGAGAGTGCTATGGATTTGTCTACACAAGGTATACATTTTGACACATCTGCCCAAACCAAGCTCAGAGGTGAATTTTAATTCCACATTTTAGTTAATACCCATAATTATAGAAAAATCTGTTTAGTACACCATTATGTATGACAGGAAGACAAGCATAAATGAATGCACTATATTGAAATGAATGGTCGAATCCTCAGCCTCAAATTTTTCCCTATAAATAGATCAAAAGGAAAGAATTATTGGTCAAGACTATTAGCCATTTGTTCATTTTGTTGGAGGTGCCAACAGTTAATTATGGCCTTACTGGTGTAAGTAAAGGTGTAATTAATCATTCAAGCAATTGTTACTTCTAAAAATTACAGCTTCAGAGAAAGAGGCCGGGCAAAATCAAGTCTTAATTTTTATAAAGAGTTCTTTATGTGAAACTGGGAATGTATCAATACTCAGGAGCTACTTTACTATCTTAAATAAGAGCTATATGTGATTAGTGTAACATGGTACAATAGCTCAGCAAGGTGGCTTTAAATCAAGTCATGAAAAGAATTAAGATCTACCAAAATATAAAGTGACAGAAATAAAGTGACAAAATAATGGAGAACCTATTCATAATTTGAATTGAAAGGAGATGTTTATTTCTCTAGTCTGTAAGGATAGATTCAAGGAATAAATGTCACTTTGGCATAAACAGCCAAGAAATAGAAATGTAGAAAATGTTAATCTCATTGATAAATATAGAAATGTAAATTAAAACCACTGGAGAATCATACCACTTTTCCATTACATAGGAAGATGTGATAAATATGACAAAACTCAACCTTGGCACACAACATAGAAAAAATTTGTACTGGTATCTTGCCAATGATGTAATGAGATGATGAGTTACAGATTTCTTGCATTTTGGCAACCTGTCAAGTCATGAATAGTGAAATCGTGGAAGCGATCGGGTCCTCTGTACCAACCTTATCCTCTGTGGGGAAGATATGCCAACAAGGACTTTAGTAGGGGAAGAAAGTCCCTCCTTAACAATGTTTAGCACCACGTCACATATTAATGATAAAATGTGGAATATATCCAATTATTTAAGAAAAGCTGGAAAAGTGGTATGTTAATGTGGTAATGTGTGTGTGTGTGTGTGTGTGTGTGTGTGTGTCTATTAGAAGACAACAATATGAAGAATCTGAAGGAACAGAGAAAGATGTAAATGAGGTAAAACGTGAAAATGGTGTATATATACACTGAGAGCCAAACTGTAAAATTATTTCTGTATGGTAGGATTGTAGGGGGTTTAGAGATGGAAACCACGAATTTCCAGGGCAGAGATTCTCCAATTTAACTGTGCAAAAGTGATCTGTGGACCTCGTTAACCCTGGGCTGGGGAGTATGGAATGTGGACTCAGGAATCTACAAGCTTACAAAAACCCTCAGGCAACTCTACTATAGTTATCTGTAGAAATACTTTGATAAACATTAATTTAGTGTGCTGGGTGTTGGGAATATTTTTAGTTACTTTTTATGACCATATTTTTACAAATACATAATAAAATATTAAATAGTACCTTTTCAAGCATTCAGTGGGCTTGTCTTATTAAAAATTAATCTGTCCAGAGACATATTGGAAGACTGACAAATAGCATCAATGTATGTATAGCATATAATTTCCCCCATAAAATGAAAATGCTTCAAGCAGAAAACAAAGCCAGTTGAGATGGGCTGCCTGGAATCAGGCTAAGCTCAATCTACAGTGGAGTACTCTGTCCCCGCCATCCACCAATCAAACCCTGCATCGGCAAAATCACTAAGTATCTCAGAACACTCACCATTCAGCCTTTAGTAGCAGTTGACACGTGACCACTCCCTCCTTGGTACACTTTCCTCACTTTACTTCCAGGACACCACACCCTCTTGGCTGTCCTACCACACTAATGGAAACTTCTCAGTCCTCTTGCTGTTCTCTATGACCTCTCAGTCAGCGCATGGCCCTTTTCTCATTACTATCTATACTTACTCTCTGGGTGGTCGCAATGCTCTCACAACCATAAATGCCACCCAACTGACCCAGACTCTCCCACCTGGACCTCTCCCCTGAATGCTGGACTGCTGCTTACTTAACAACTCAATATTCCATTTTTATTTAACAACTCCATGCAAATGTCTAGCAGCCTTCTGAAACTGAACATATCCAGAGTAAGCTTCTGATCATTCGCCGCAAAATTTCTTGTCCCAAAAGATTTTCCCATCTCTGTTAATGACAACTTCATTCTTCCCACTGCTCAGGCCAAAAACTCTGAAGATATTCTTAAATCTTCTTTTTCTCTCATACCACAAATATAAGCCATAATAAAACCCTGTTGGTTTAACCTGAAATATAATCCAGAATCAAAATCTTTATCTCCAACTCCATTTCTGCCACTGGTCTGAGCCTTCAAGACCTCTCACCTGGATTATCAGAGTAGCCTTCTAACTCATCTCCCCACTTCCACTTTTGTCCTCTGCTCCCAGTCTACGCAGGTAAAACAGCAGGTAAAGAGATCTTTTTAGGGGTGCCTGGGTGGCTCAGTCGGTTAAACAGCCAACTTCAGCTCAGGTCATGATCTCACGGTTCATGAGTTGGAGCCTGCATCAGGCTCTGTGCTGAGAGCTCAGCCTGGAGCCTGCTTCAGATTCTGTTTCCCTCTCTCTGCCCCTCTTCTGCTTGTGCTCTGTTTCTCAAAACTGAAATAAACATTAAAAATTTTAAAAAAGAGAGATCCTTTTAAAACTGAAGTCAGATGAAGCAATTCCTTCATCAACCCTTTAATAGCTTTTCATATGAATCAGAATATAAGCTAAAGCTCTTTCATTGGTTTAGGAGGCCTTCCCTGGTTGGACCTCTGTTACCTCTCTGACTTCCTCTTTTCCTATTCTCCCTCTCACACAATCCATTTCAACTACACTCACTTTATGCTATTCATCAAAATATGCAGTGTCCTTCTACTTTAGAGTCTTTGCAGTGGTTCTTCCCTCTGTTTGAAATATCTTTCCCTTTATCATATATCTATAATGGTATTTCCATCACCTGCTACAGTCTTTGTTTAGATGTCTCCTGCAGCCTGAGGTGACCACCATTTGAAAACTGTACTGACCCACACCTACCCCCAGTAATACAATCCTTCCTACTCTGTCCTATCACCTTCTAACATAAAACAGTATGTACTTAATTCAGTACATTTATTATTTTCAATCTTCCTCACACTAGAATGTAAGCTACATAAGGTCAGTGAATTTTTATTGTTGTTGTCTCTTTTGTTCATGACATATCACAGGTGCCTACAAAGTGCCTGGTATACAGTATCACTGTATAAATATATTTGTTGAATAAATGAAGTAACACATGTCAAAGCCATACAACAACAGGCTCCATTAAACACAATAATTTCATGAATTATATCACTGTCATTCAAAAAGGTAAACTTTCTGTTGGCTTTACTCTCCAATTCACTTGTAGAAACCATCTAGTAGGATTTAATATATTAGTGTAGAGAGTTGGAAAAATATGAAGAAGTTGTATACTTCTGCCTCAAGATGTAGTTTAATAGACTCAGTTGGATGCTTATGGCAGACAAAACATTGTATCCTTTCTTTAAAGAAAAAAATACAGTCATAAAATCATCCATGCACACAAGGGTCTTTCTTTCTTAGCAGTGCCTCACTGGGCACACTAAGGAAGGTCATTTAGAGCTTTTATCAATTCTGTACATTAGGAGCCCCAATTACATCATAAGGTAGAAGCTGAAAGCAGCTGGAAAAACACCTTTGCCTCCTTATATTCTCTCCAGTCTTCCTACTCATCTTGGCTTCACAACACCTACAAAACTGTGTTTCATTAAGTTGTCCACTTCCCTTTCTTCCCTACTGGCCTGCCTTTCTATCTCATTGAGACCAGAGACCATCACCATATCTCTGATATCTACATGATACCTGGCAGAAACATTCATAGAATCAGTGAATGATTCAGAATTTCATTAGGCAAGAGATGCATTACAGAGACTAAAGTATTAATTCATACAGCACAGAGCTAATGAAAGTTTTAATAAATCACAAGGATATAATTATGCAAATATAGAAGATCCCATGTTTTCATTCCTTTTTTTTTTGGCCATAAAAGAAGTGCCTTTACTTCAAGCTATTTATTCACCATCAAAGGAGTCCTGGGGATATATAAGTAAAAATCTAGCACTTCTGTAGACTATGTTGAGAATGCTACTAAAAGACATGGATTAGATATGACTAACAAAACACAGTTGTGTATCTTTGGACAAACAGACTTCCAAAACTTAGATTTCTCACCTGTGAAATGAAACTGATATTTCTGTTTACCTTCAGAATACTATTATAAAGATCAACTTAGATTAAGTCTGTGAAAGTTCTTTGACATATCAAAATAATTAATTTTGCCTTTCCTTGTCTATTTTCTCTCAGTTCTCAGTCACTCAGAAAAAAATTAAGTATGTGAAGACATAGCTCATATTTTTACCTAAGTTTTAGATACAAATTACTATGAGCTCTTAAGAAAAAGACAAGGTGGGGCACCTGCGTGGCTCAGTCAGTTAAGCATCCAGCTCTTGGCTTCAACTCAGGTCATGATCTCACGGTTTGTAGGTTCAGCCCACATCAGGCTCTGTGCTGGCAGTGCAGAGACTGCTTGGGATTCTCTCTCTCTACCCCTCCCCCGCTCGTGTGCTGTCTGTCTCTCTCTCAAAATGAATAAATAAACTTCTAAAGAAAAAAAAAAAAGAAAAGGAGAAGGCAATTGAATTTATAGTATATGCTTTTTCCATTTGCCCTAGTCTTCCTCGAGTTAACAACTGGAAGATAATTACCAAGCCTTCTTTTAATATTATCCTCACATGAATATTTTTATCCTATATTGGCTAATGGAGTAAACATCATGTGGAGCTTGGATTTAGGAATGTCCAAGCCCAATCATGACTAGTTTTTATATATTTCCAATTTCTGAATAAATGCAGGAATCCCTTAATTGGGCATTATGGATAAAAGAAAAGTAAGCAAATCTGTTTCCTAATTTCTTAATTTCTTTGATGTGATTCTTTAATTTGGGATTTCTCATCACAGCCCTTGTTAGCTGTTTTGGTATCTCTCACAATTCTCCTACCTCAGAATCAAACAACAGATAATCTAATAGGGGTCACTGGAGAATTATTACTAATAGGGCAATTTTAACATCGTTCAACACAAGTGATTACTTTCACAGCTTGTGCAAGAAGGCTCAGAAACTAAAATGCAAGTCCCAACTTCAGGTAAATTTTAACTTTACAAAGAAAGACAAACAAACAACAACAACAAATTATCCCAGCTAGCAAGATACACAGTGGTGATGGCAGTGACCACAGTAAACATATATTTTTGTTTAACAAAAATAACATAACTAAAACTCTTCCCCCCAAATTTATGATGTGAAACAAACACATACATATGCAAACAAACAAAATCACAACTTGTGGCAAATGCCACTTGCTTACCTGACTTATGTCACTCGTCCAGGCAGCTTTCTCCTGACGTGAAGGTGCCAACAGGACTACAGTGAATGGGGCCGCGTCAGGAGGCTCCACTACTATTTTAAAATCCAAGTGTCCAAACACTTGCCCAGAACCTTTGGCTTCAACACATGCAAACCAAACAATTAGATGTGGATACAAAAATATGAGTGATAGCTACTTTCACAGACTTCTAGAAATATGATGGATGCCCGTTGAAGTCCAGAATCTTACTGCAGCCACATGGCACTTCTCGGGCAAGAGGAGGCCATTACTAAGCTCATAAGTAGACAAAGCAGCTGAAATCAATAGGCTACTCAAGACTAGGATCCCTGTTTCCTACTCATTTCCTCTTTTCTTACTTTTTTTTTTTTTTAAATTTCCATTATCTGCAGAGTTCCAACAACTCCCTAATTTAATTTCTTCTCTGTCTACCACTGAAAGGTCACTATCATGAGACAAATTTAATAAAATGTGAATTCCCAAAGATGGTTTTCACAAAGCTCACAGGTTAAATGATTCAACAGGACTTTTCATACATGAACAACTTCAGGGAGTTTATTCTCAGCACCTCTCCTGCCTCCTTAAGCAGCTTGCCTTAGATGTTAAGTAAATAAAAACCATAAGACCTTTTTATTCTACCATAATTCTAAGAGACAGAAATGACTTACAGTCATCATCACTTGCATCAGGCTCCTCAATCAATGTACATTCTATTAGAGAGAGAACCCCACCTGTCTGGAAACAAACCAATTTTTCATTAAAAGGCTGACAGTCTAGAATAAGTTGGGAAGTTCAGATTTATAAACCTTATGTTCAAATTGCCACAGAAGAAAGCACAGCAATTCTGCATCACAAATAATTTCTGTAGATTCCGAAACTACAATTAGCTGTGTAAAAGTAATTAAACTCATTGAACTTCATAATTCTTCTGCCCCAACTCCCTTCACTCCTTGCTATAAATTTAGCAAGTCAGCCTATGGAAGACTAGATGGCTCCTTGAGAATGAATACAGCTGGGCCCACCAAACACGAAGTGCTTTAAGAAGCAGAAAGCCATCATCCTGGTGTTGGATAACAGTTCTTAAGTACTAATAACAAAAGATATAGATAGGCAAACTTTTCTATAAAGGGCCAGACAGTAAATCTTTTAGGCTTTGCAAGCCATATCTCTATCATTACTCAAATCTGCCATTTAAAAAAGTATGAAAGCAGCCAGATAATATATAAGCAAGTGAGCATGGCTGTGTTCCAATATAATTTTATTAACAGGCAGCAGGCTATGGGCCATGGTTTGCTGACTCTTGGTATAGAGCAAGATAAATAGGATTTAGCAAATATTATATCAATATAGTGTCATGATTTAATAAGATTTTTGTAGCTCAGTATCATCAACAAGTAATTTTTTCTAGGTTATGATTTTAATCACACTTCTTTATGGAAATGGACACTTAAATTTCTATTATTTTGGATTCAATTAACAACAAAATACACTTCAGGCTTAGAAACTGTACATCACCTCACTGTGCAATTGTGATAATCTGGGTTTTATGATACCGGATATGGGAAAGTCGTAATTAAACTAACCTCAATCCCTCTTAAGTGCATGGAACATAAATGGAATAGTCATGTAAAACTCATACCTTGAGCAGATGCAGCTTTCCTCCTGAACTTCTTGTACAAATTAAAAAGTGTTTTGTAAATAAGAAGCACTGTCTTTCTCCTTCTTTTTTCAAAGACAATGAACCCAGGCGAACTTTACTAAGTTTCCCCCTCTCAACAGAAGGTACTTGAATAAGAGAACCTGGTGATCACAAAAGTGAAGAATACACAGCAATTAAAATTTTGTCAAGTGAGAGCTGTTCTTGATGCAATAAATTCTAGGACCTACTTCTCAAGATACCAAGGATGTACCTGATGTACCATTGGAAGTAAATCCTCTACACTCTGAGCAGAAGAGACAATGCATTGTGTTTTAAGGGCCAAACTAATTCCCACTATTTTTTGAATTGCTTATTGACTTCAGAGAGAGAGAGAAGCAGAAAGAGAGGGAGAGAGAGAATCCCAAGCAGGTTCTGCATGGTCTGCTCAGAGCCCAATGCAAGGCTCGATCCCATGGACGATGAGATCATGACCTGAGCTGAAATTAAGAGTTGGCTGCTTAACCAACTGAGCCACCCAGTCACCCCTAATCCCTACTATGTTTGTAAAACACTTCACACTTGATTATTAATAAACTGTAAAATAAGTTTGAAAGAAGGCCAAATTGAATTCAAAGAACAAGTTACTTCTGTCATCTGTCCCTTAGTGATCTAATGTCAAACAACTTATTATTTAAGAATGAAATACATGGAATGCCTGGGTGGCTTAGTCAGTTAAGCGTCTGACTTCAGCTCAGGTCATGATCTCATGGTTCATAAGTTCAAGCCCAGTGTTGGGCTCTATGCTGACAGCTCAGAGCCTGGAGCCTTCTTTGGATTCTGTGAAACCCTCTCTCTCTGCTCCTCTCCTGCTCGTGCTCTGTCTCTGTGTCTCTCAAAGATAAATAAAAAACATTTTTAAAAGCTAAATAAAGAAATTTAAAAAAGAAAAATATATTGTATAATTGCATATAGTAATAAAATAACATAGTAAAAAGAAAGTGGAATTTATTTTTCCTAAGGCACTGTAGGTAGACAAAGAGCATATTAATAAGAAATAAAATTTACAATGCATGTATATTATAAAAATAAATTAAACAATTCAATGCAATTTAGTTAATTTTTAAAGGACAGCTATTTCAGATTATATTTAAATTATGTGTGATAAAAATTTGGAGAAATTTAAATGGAAAACAACTCATAGAGTCTATACCCAGAGCATTCCTGTGAACAAAACTTGTCTTCCATTCAATGTGAGAAGCTCTACATAGATTTTATACAAGTTCACCCTAATAATGATCTCCCTCTCCCTACCAAATAAAATTCCAACCTAAGTTAGACAGCAAACCCCCAAAAAAATATTATTAGGAAAGATTCTTGTCAATACCTTGACTTCTAAAATAGTGGTATCAGTGAGTTTGTGATATTACTACTATTTCTTCAATCTATCACTACTTAAAATGCAGCCGTACAAAGGCACATATCAGTTTCATTAGAACCCTTAATTATTAACAGGGTCAGCACTAAAAAATGAGATTGCAGGCAACTTCATTTTCTTTTCATACATTTTCTGTTTCCTGATCTTTTTTAATGGTCACAGATCACTTTGATAAGTGAGGAAAACCCCACTAAAATTGTTTGTATGTGTAAAATGGTAAAACTATGGCTGTGGGTCACAAAATGTTCGTGTTAGCACATGAATATTCCAAACAGCGTCTACTTTTTAACAGAGAGCTGAAGTTGGGGACACGGGTAGATGAGGATGGAGCCTCCGTGTGAAGATTCCATCTTATCAGGTGAATGTTTAGATGGGACTGCTCGGCAGAGGCAGAGTAGGCAGCTATTTGGGGATGTAAAGAATAGCCCAGAAGTAGTCCTGGAGGAGGCCGTGGGCCTCAGGAACAAAGGGCAAGAGAAGGCTTGACTCCACCAAAGGGAGAATGAGAGCAAAGAAAGGAGGTGAGGCAGTTAGGAGCAAGCAGCCAGAGAGCACAGGCAGCAAGTAATTAAATTTGAAGAGCAGAGGAGGGGTGGGGACAGCAAAAGGCAGAATGCCCACAGAAGTAAATGAGTGAGTAACAGCAGAGGACTGTTCTCATGGGGCTGGGGTGGAATCAAAGCCAGAGGAGCTCTGTCGGGGGACTTGGTTTGCCCCTCATTTCACAAAAGGGAAACTGAGGCTTGAGGGGGCTGAGCAGTCATGTTAAGATCACACCTGAGTGAGCCACACTGCCAAGAGATGGCAGTGGATTCAGCAATATAAACACTGACACTTGGAAAGGGATGGGATGGGAAAAAACCGTCCGTTCTAGCTTTGCCATGGGGAGTCGTGAGATCAAGTAGGTCAGAGTGAAAGAGTGGAGCTGAAGACCAATATCCTGGTGGATAAACAGGTTCAGGAGTCATTTTCAGAAAAGTTATAACCAAGTTTGTGAAGATTCAATATAATGTGTTGTTAAGTGCTTCTGGCATTTAATAATTTTGTAGATCAGTAATTATAGAATACATTAGCTCATACATTTGAAATACTGTGGCTTACAACTTTGAGGTACAAAAAACGTTTCCTTGTCAATGATACACTAATATGCTTAATCTGTAACTGTTCATCTCGTATATTTAGTCTATACAGAAGTCTATACATCAGAATTAAAAGTGAGGAATTTCAACACTATTGTTCGGTCTATAAAATAATCATCCTGGAAAAAATATGTTAAGTGGATGTTTTTATATTTCATTTTATGTTTGACCTGGTGTTTCAAAACAATTCTAAGACTTGAAGATTCCTCTCTAGTTAGTGCAAATTAAATAAATATTTTGTATTAGTCATTCCTCAGTATCAGACCATTGCTATGACACAGTCCCTTGCATCCGTATCAGTCAATCTAATAATTGGGGTCAATTTAAAACAAAACCTCTGTTATTTCAATCACTAAATTCCCAAAGAATGGTATCCAGGACTGGCTATGCCCTTATTCTTCATTCCATTCAGTAGTGAAAAGGAATGATGAGCAACTTCCAGGTTATTGGCTTAGGCATTTGAGAAAGTACAAATATTTGTAGCCACCATGCTACAATTCCAAAGAACACTGCTACCCCAAAAGGACATGACTGTGAATCTGGGAATGGCTAAGGTACCACAGAGGTCCAAGTCTGCATTCTCAATGCATTTTGCTGTGATCAGTAACCTTCACTTAATTATCCTGATTCACATTTCCACAAGATGTTAGCTATGCATAATGGGTTTTGGGCAAAATGTTAATTTAGAGTGCCTCATCTTCTACTAACTGTTCATATATATTTTATGTTATTGAAAAATAGAAATTCATTCCAAAATTTAGATCTTGGTCTTTTAATTTATGTCATACTCTCACAGGCACGAGTCTAGATGCTTTTGCGGGCATTAACTTATTAAATCTTCATCATGACCCTAAAAGCTAGGTGCTATTAACTCCAACCTAAGGAAAGGAAACTGAGGCAAAGAAAGGTTAAGTAAATTGTGCAATATCTAACAGCAAGGAGGTGGAGGAGACAGAATTTGACCTCCAGTGTCACAGTTATACTGTCTTCCTATTACTGCCTCAGACTCTTACACTTCAGTTCAACAACCTTTTGAGTATCTTTTGGAACATAAATGACATTATCAGACGACATTATGATACAGTCCTTTGCATCCTGCTCATCAACTGTTTAATGATTAGAATAGATGTACAATAAAACTTATATTACTTTAATCACTAAATTCCCATAGATTGACATTCAAGATTATCTGATGCCCCTAGTTTAAAGAGGCCTTTCCGATGACCTGAATGACTCATTCTTTCTAGTCCTCAAAATAAACATTCATTTAAAGTTGAAAGCACACATATATTTGTGCATAGGCGCGCGCGCATGCACACACACACACACAAACACACACACACACACACACTGAAACATACCTCATACCATCCTTAAAAGTAAATAACACAAATATGAGCAGCCAATTAGCAATCATTTGTAGTCCATTTCATAGGAAATGGAATCTATCAAAGTTTAAAAGAATAAAAAACCCACCTCAATGGGTTTTGAAGTCTTTTAAGGGTATGTAGTAAAAACGATAATAGGAACAACCAAAGCCAAACAATGTAAACTTCCCATATTATATGCAATTGGATTACTTTCTACTTTCAGATTAAGGTCTTAGTTTTTTAAAGTCAACTTTATTGAATAATTCCTAAACACACTAACCAACCAAAAATACAGAAAAATACTGTAAAGGCAAATCATTATATCAACACCAATACAATAATAACATCAGATGTATTAATACCTGACAGAAATGCTCTAAACACATGGCACAGAAAAAGCAATAAATAACATCTGGACATGAATCAAAGGGAGACATGGCTCATGAGTGTTTTTCCTCCAGGTGCACTGAAAAAAAGACTTATTCAATATAGTCAACCTTCCAGCATTTTTCATTATAGATGTTTTTTCAAACTTAGATAAGAGGAATCTCAGTTTATAGAAATAAATGTTTATGCATAATACTTTTCAATCAAAAGCCCTTGCAGAAATAGAATGCTAGTTACAGAAATATTTATTTGCATTCTCGCATATTATATAGCTTCAGTCAATTAGTATTTTTTCAGTGAACTCCAAATGCAAGAAAAATACAAAATAAGACATCTAACAATCAAGACTTCAATTCAACAAGTAATTCAATTTAATCCAATGCCCATCTTTCAGATATCTATAATGGAAAACAACAGATAAGGCAGGAGAGAATTCATAAACACTCCCCTTCAGAGTTACAATTACTGGCAGAGATAGGCATGCAAACATGTATCTATAATACACAAGAGGATGAAATACATGCATCAGGAGCAAGGGGCATGAAACCAGGAGGAAGGTAAATTCATTCTAACTGGAGGGAAGGAGAGAGAAAGAGAAGGGGAACTTTGTAAAAGGCTTCCTAAAGGTGTCTGACCTGAGCCTGGAAGGCCAAGCAGACCTTCAATAGGCACGGAAGGGATGGAAAAGGGCATTCCCAGTCCCCAGGCTGGGGAAAGCACACGTGAAGGCACATAGGCAGGCAAGTGCCAGGAAGGCAGAAAGCCAACATTGGAATACAGTCTCTGCGGAGGAACAGAGGGGGAATTAGGAAGGCCTGATGCTGTCAGCCTTATATTCCACTATATTGAAAGGAAAATTAGTATCAGAAGCCAAAACTGAGAAAAGTTATCATTTCCTAAAATAAACTTCCCAATTTTAACGTATGTGTAAGTTCTCTCTTTATAAATAAATAATGGAAAATAGAACAGCACGTGTGAAACTTTTTTAAGTATTCTGTGCAAAAATTTATGTGCACAGCGCAAATAAGTCTTGTTCGATGATGTAAAAAAAATTTTAAGCAGTATATTTTGGCAGGCAACAGAAATGCAAATATCTTCACATGTAATTGGCATGTTCTTAACCAAAACTACATTAAAGGTTAATCCTAGTTCCAAAATCTATGTGTCTCTGCTCACCAAATTCAAAATCATAAAATGTGTGCAATGTATTGTCTCAAATCAGTTCCATGGGGCATGTTCCCTTCCCTCAGAACACTTAAGCACTTAAAAAAAGAACTCTGGATGAGGTTTACTCTGTGCACTTTGCAATGAGGGCCCTGGAAGGAGGTGCACTGTTAGGCTGTTGCTTCTCCACAGTTTCAGGCACAAATATCTTCAACACTTAAAAAGCTTAACATACTGGGGGATGCTTGGGAAGCACACATCCCACAAACAGATACATGCACCATTACAAAAGTGTGGCAGGGGTCAACAGACATTTCATTTGGCAACTAGAGTTGCCAACTGAATCAAATCAGATCATGTGGGGCTGATCCAGAAGTGCTGATGAAGAATGGAAACAAGAGACAGCTGTTTTCACTTCGGACATTGTCCCCACCACTATGTGAAAGGGCTTTGAGCAATGCAAGTTTCTCCTGGGCCTTTGCCTGTATATCGTCGCCACCTGGCACTGCCACTCTCATCGGCCAGACCGATCTTTCCTCCTTGGAGCTGTAGAGAATGTCTGGTCCACTGAGGAGAAGTGTCCAGTCAGAATGTAATTTACTGTCCCACTCGTGCTTTACTATTATTGTGTTGCTGTTTTTCATGGCCCCTGGAAAGAAACAGCACAAAGGTGGGCCTCAACCACAGCCTCAGTCAAGGCCATGGGGGTGTCCTGCATGAACAGTATCAATGACACAGCTACATCAAACCTGCTCCGAAATGCTTTCCGGGATCTGGCAGTGATAATGTGACAGTCGCAGAGATGACTAAGATAGTGGGTCTACCAAACAAGGACTTACCTTGGCGGATGAAAGTTTGGCTGGTGTCCAGCAAAATATCACAACCTTCTACGATCATTCTTTCTATGGCAAGGTTCTTCCGTATGTTTTCAGTGTCACTCACTTCATCATGCATTATCCTATCAGACACAGTACAGACAGGTCACAGTAAGAGATACTTTTTATAACCCTAACACGTATGCAAAGAAGAGCTCCCTCTGGGAAGCTCCGTTTTGAACTTGTATCAGTATAACAGAGACTGTGGGGAGAGCACACATCCAGACTTCAGCAAGCCATGACCCAAACCAAAGCCAGTGTACATCATGATTCTAAATGACAAATGGGTCAGCAACCAATGAATACCCTGGGGAATGCAACAGGAAAGCAACAACTTATTTTATGAACAGCAACCTTCATTGAAACTAGGATGTCATTTCTTAGAGGTGGAGCAAATTAGAAAACTTTATACCATTGATTCCATCTAAGCTAAAGGAACACAGATGTAAATAGTTCCCTGAAACATTGAAAAGTCACTGAAAAATCCAAAATATACATTCTTTAACTTCTTGCCAAATATGAACACAAAGATTCCAATAAAAGTCATTTTCCTATTACCCCCGGAAAGAAACATAAACACCTATAACCTCAATTATATAAATTCACATGCCATAAAAGCATTTTCAATGATATATATTTTTCTTGGTTAAAATTAACATGTATGGTGATTCAGTACCATCTGAAGAGCTAGCATTTAATGTTCAGGTGAATTTGAGAAGCTGGACTGTGTCTTGCATCTTGTTGCCTAGACATACATATTGGGTTTCCACAGAGACTAACTTGCTGCTTTCTCTAATCGACCTTTATTATAAGTTCTCCACATACCTGGACAATTCCTCTAGTTTTGACTTAGCAAACTCCAGACTTTTCCTTTCCACATGCTCATGGGGTGTATGAGCTAGAAGTTCGTGAAGTGTGATGATATACCTGGGGATCTAAATGCAAAGGCCACATGAGTAAGAGGTCAGGAGGAGTAACACTAGATGCCACTCTATTGTGCCATCGTCATGTCTGAGAAACTCATCTCTACTCTTACAGTTCTTTAAAAAAAAATTTTATGATTTTATTTTACTTTTGAGAGAGAGAGAGACAGAGTGCGACTGGGGAGGGGCAGAAAGAGAGGGAGACATAATCCGAAGCAGGCTCCTGGCCCTGGAGCTGTCAGTGCAGAGCCTGACATAAGGCTTAAACTCACAGACTGCGAAATCATGACCTGAGCAGAAGTCAGATGCCCAACTGACTGAGCCACCCAGGCACCCTATACTTTTACAGTTTTGAAATGAAGCACACTTCAAACTTCACACACACACATACATTCACCAAGAACACGCAAAAAGGAATAAAATATTATGTTCCAAAGAAACAATTGTTTCTTTAGGCTTTTTAAATATAATCATATATTTCTTAATCATAAGGTTTGAAAATTGGTTCATGGGGAAACACAAAGCTATTTTCAAATCATGTGAGTCTGTATGTTAGGTATATTTGTTCAAAAAAATTTTTTTAATTCATAACCCTACTACAATGTTCTGTTAGATTTAAAATTTGGGAGATGAAGGGGCGCCTGGGTGGCTTAGTCGGTTAAGCGCCCAACTTTCACTTAGGTCATAATCTCACAGTTCATGGGTTCGAGCCCTGCTTCGGGCTCTGTGCTGACTGCCAGCTCAGAGCCTGGAGCCTATTTCAGAGTCTGCATCTACCTCTCTCTCTGACCCTCCCCTGCTCACGCTGTCTCTCTCTCTCTCTCTCCTAGAAATAAATAAAAATATAAAAAAAAAAAAACTTGGGAGATGAAGATACGTTTGCCTTTATTACATTCTTATCCTACTTTACCTTAATTCATCCTTCTAGAAGTAAAAAATATTATTTAATTATTTACTTGTGCTTTTGCTTATGGATAAACTATCTGAATTCTGTCAAAGGCATAAACTCCACCAGGCCCATGAAATTTTAATAGAACATAGAGATTTAACTCAAGTTATAGTGATTCTACATAATTATTTATTTTTTTAATGTTTATTTATTTTTGAGAGCATCAGAGAGACAGAGCACAAGTGGGGGAGGGACAGAGAGAGAGGGAGACACAGAATCCGAAGCAGGCTCCAGGCTCTGAGCTGTCAGCACAGAGCCCAACGTGGGGCTCAAACACACGAACCGCGAGATTGTGTCCTGAGCCAAAGTCAAAGGCTTAACCAACTCAGCCACCTAGGCAGCCCTCTACATAATTACTTTTAGTGGCTTACAAACTAAAATCTTTTAGAAAGCTGGAGCAGTGAGCTTAATTATAATACCAACATGCATGAACAACAGGCACCATAACACTGCCTGCTGCGGGTCAGACTGGAGCTCAAGGTTTGCATGTACACCTAAACCTCCAGCAACAAAAGGGGTATCTGCCCAATTTAAAGAGATAAGCAAACTAAGTGAGAAAAGGTCTGGTAACTTGCCCAAGATGGTGTCACAGTAAATGATGGAGCCAGCCATGATCATGGCTCTGACCAATGCACAAACCTAAGGAGTCTCTTCTCTGGGGACTGGGGTCTCACTCAGCCCTTGAAGGGACTTCTAAGAATGAAGAAAGTAAAACAGCCTTCCGAGGTACTATGGCTAGCTCCTTTCATTGGGTGCTGAGGTGCTGGTACCTCTGCCCATGGGTCTGCTGTTGCTCTCGTGCAGGTGATGGCCTTCACTGGGTTACTAACCGATGTTTGCTGAAGGCTTATGTTTAAGCATGAGCACAAAGGCAATGCCATCAGCACACACATGGCTCTGCAGCTGATACTCTTGGGTCAGGTCCTAGGTAATGTCATCATATTAAGGTTTTGGAAGTTCACACAGACAACTTATAGGAGGAAGACCCATCCCTCTGTAAGACACGTGGAGGGCACTTTCTGCCTCTCCATCCCATAAACCTCTCCTGGTAAAAGCTCCTGGGATACATACACTTTCAAATATCCCTTCTATACAGTGCCAAGAAGGATAACAGTTTGCCTCTAAGTCAGGAGTCCTATAAGAAAATCAAGGCAATCAACAGCTAACGTACTAAATTTTTCATAACAAAGAAAGTAGGAGTGGGAGAGCCTGACACTTACAATGCATGCACTGAAAACCCACAAAACTAAGTTTAGTCAATAGCTTCATGATCCTCCCCCATTAATTAAATCTATTTTAGAGAGCTTGTTGGCTAAGATTCAAGGAGATGGGTTTGAAATTCAGAAACTGGCCCTTTCTACTTTCTGCTGGAGGAACAAACAAGCCTGAAGCTGCCAAAATGCAGGGAAAGGATGTTCTGCAGAGAAGTGGACGGCTCTCCAAAGAGCTCATCTGTATATTCAAGAGCTGATTATAAATTTATTCCCCCCAAAACCCAAGAATCACAGTAAGAACAGTCTAGATGGATCATAATGCTCCTTCCAATTAGGGGACAATACTTGTCACTTTATAGACATTAATTAGTTTGCTTGCCATTTACAATAAATAGGTGGCTAGAGCCGCAAAAGGCTACTTTCGGGAGAACATCTAACAGCACTCTTCTTGTCAGGGGCAGATTTCATGACTGAATTATCTGTGGACTTATGAGAGACTGAAGCCAATTTAAACAGTACCAGTCGAGACACTGCCTTTGCTAATTAAAAATTACATTAACGACTATATGATTTTCCATAACTAATTTCTTGGCAACACCTAGACTACTTGTCTGATAGTTCAACTGAGGATAAATTTACTGTATCAGCCAAATTCGACAACTCCTCTATATTTCCATAGCTCAACACAGTATACTAACAGAAGCAATTGACTTAATTGACAAAGAGCCCAGAAAAAGGTTTACGCACAGACAGACTAAAAGCTGCCAATCACCTCTCTTCCTCTGTGCTCAACCTCTGCCCCCATATCTAGACTCAAGAAAAAGCCTGGTCAGATGTCTCCTGATGCCATGAACCAGCATACAGAGGGAAGCAGAAATAGCTAGACCCCCTATGGGAGCAAATATTTTCACAACTATTTCACCTCATTTGTGAAAGGACCATAAAAGGAACACACAGGATAGAATGAACCCAGTAAGAGAACACCTCCAAGCTTCAAGAAAGCGCAATTTTCCCCTGAGTGGTCCATAGGGTCACTCATAGGGAGAAGGCAGGAGGAAGAGATACCAAGCGAACAAGACAAAGAAGAGGGACCAAGGAGAATGAGCCTCTTAGGCAGCACACTCTGATAGCTTCCTTTCTTGGTCTATTCAAAATAGTGATAGGGCAGCAAATAGATTAAGAGCTGTTCTTCAGTTTATATGTCATGCAGTTTGGACTGATTCTGCCTAAATTCTTCAAGTTTGAGGCTTCTCCTAGAAAAATGGCTCCCCAAAGCTGAGACCTTTGGTTACCCTAGTCTGGAAGAAGCCAGAGAACCTCAACATTTGACCCTTCAGCTAAATTCTAGGGTTCGGGGCCACTACAGTCTTGGGATGGGGCTTCCTAGACAAACAGCAGGCTCCTTTACCACCATAGTGTTAATGCCCCAGGATCACAGCCAGACAGCTAGGGCTCTGGGAGATAACTGGGGCTCAAGTCCTCAGTTTTAAGAATAAGATACAGAGATTTATATTGGCTCAATTATTCTCCTCAATGCCATAACTGACAAGTGAGCAAGACATCTAGGTCTCCTCAAGATTTGTAGTCTGATGGTCCTTTCCTGACATTATGGGAATTCCCTGGGGTCAGTCAAATGCTGAGCCATTCTTATTGGGCTTAAACACCAAAGAAAGGAGGGAGGGTAAGAGAAGTGCATCTCAGCATTTTTAAGAAATCCAAAGGACTTTCCAAGGCCCTATATTCTACTGTGTTTGAACCCTCCCCTACAGAGCAAGTGCGGTTCTGTCTGTTGCTTTAAAACAGTGAGAGAATGACACCAAGGGGAAATTTAAAAAAAGCCCCCGGGAAGACATTAATGCACCGTCAGAAAGGGAGCTAGTTGTCTCCCAGAATATTCCAAGTGTCTTTCACAACCATTCCTTTGAATATTCACCTGAAATAGAGTTGCTGAAAAGACACAGTTTAGGGTTTATAATCATAATCTGGAGGTAACCGCCAAAGACTCAAACAGAATCTCAGAACATTGCATTATATAAAATTTGTTTCACTATAAAAAAAAAAGCTTAAATTACAATTTTTAAAACATAAAAAAAGCAACCTTTTTTTTTGCTTTGCAGTTTTTCTTGCAAAATATTTCTTCAGAGAGGCAAAAAGTTCAAACAATTCAGTTCCATGAAAAAACACAATAACATTATAAAGTTTCACTATATTTAAACTGTTTCAAATGCATCTTTCTGGTTTTTAAAAAATCTTACTAAACCTCTGTGGTGACTTCCAGGATCTCAAGGAGGATTGACAAACTTTAGGACAAACAATTATGAATCAGATCAACATTTCTTTCTGACGCTACACAATGGTCAGCCAGGGTCAGCAGTGCCTGAGCAGGGGGGCTAAGCTCTCCACAGAAGCCCTAACACACATGATTAGGAGAATCGGTTTACCACATGACAATCTGGAGGCCTGGCCAGAAGCCCCATAAATTCCACAACGAGAACACTCAATGCCTTTCCAAAAGAGCAGAATCGACACTTTTCAAAAGAACAGGAGGTTCAGTTCACATTTGGGCCTCCTCAGTTCTCACACATGGACTCTTGATGGTAAAGCTCTAGGTACAGGTAAGACCACAAGTGTGCTTGATCCCTCCAGGTGCTCTAACACCCAAAAGTGAATGTAATGACAAGCCCCAGCTTCAATGCAGCAGCCTGACTAGGGACCAAGAGTCCCCAGATCCAGCCAGTGGCTCCACACCCTACATTTTCATAGGCTCTGTAACCCTTTGCTCTCCCATGTTCCAGACAAGCTCAAGACCAACTTCAACAGCAATTGTAATGGTGCAGGGAGGATGGGCAGGGAAACAAAGACTTTCCCAGCAGTCATTCCACCCCTCAGGAGCCTTTTATGCCACCAGCATATATTGGAACGTTTGCACAGCATCCTATTTCTGTAAACCTGAAAATATTTTTAAACATGCTGGAGGAGGAGACTCCATGGAAGAAGTCTGTGTGGAATCTTTCTGTAAAGAGAAAACTGTGCTACTTTTCAAAAAATCATTCCTGATTTAATTGCTTCAAAAATGCCTGGTTTAAAAAAAAAAAAGTGCCTGATTTTCTCCCATATGCTACACAGAGGGAAAATGTGTGGCATAAATTTGTTTATCTCAGGGTCAAGCTCAGGACAATTGATGGCATGTGCCATAATTCCGCACGGTCATAGTTACACACGTCCCTCTGGTCACCCAGAGGGGTACAGTACCGCCAAACTGGAACCGATGACTTAATAAAATGTGTCCCAGATGACTTACCTGGAACATTGGATAGGTCAAAAATGTTTCCAGCATCCGCCCCTCACACGCAGGGTTGGCTTCGTACTGTTTTAAGAGTTTGTCGAAATCTCGGTTTTGCTTACAATTGGCAAGCACTTGGAGGCTGTACTGGTGATTACGCACAAATTCTTGATAAATGTTCAACATGGGGAGCAAAATATCAAACAGATCAGCTGGAAAAAAAGAAGTAAACATGGTAGTTTTTCTTGGTGCTTGGTAAGTTATCTAAGGTACAAGGAGAGACTGTGTTCACTCAGTGAAAATGGCAGAGAGTAGCTCTCCGCACCACGTGTCACATGTGCACAGGGCCCCCATCCAGATGCTTGAATGACTGACTGACTGGTAGAATGCACAGTGGTAGTGGCGGGGAGGGAGAGCCAAACTCTAGTCCCAAATGAACAATGACAGGCCAGGGGAAAGGGTTGAGGGGGCAATAAAACAGATTTCCAGGGCCTAAGGAAGCTAACAGCAGGGAAATTCACGCAGGTTAGGCTGAATAATGTTGAAGTTATTTTGCTTTAATTGTAGCCATATTAAGAGAAAATCTTTTATCTCTGAAGCACACACTTACCTAAAATTAAAGTAGGCCAGTTTGCTATTCTTGCCTTCAGTCCTTGATGAAATATTTCATGAAGAAACATAATTGTTTCACTATAAAAAATTGAAAAATAATATAATCTAGTCACTTCTTTGTTAAAGAAGTCCACTGGGTCCATAAAGCCTTAATAAATACATGATTTACATGCCTCCCAGGGCCTCCAAACTGTACACACAATAATAAGATGGATTATACTAGCCCTCATAAAGCAATTTATCTTTCAAACAATTTCGAAAATTCTGAGCTAAGAGTCAAACAGTGGAAGACAGTAAATACCAAATCATTGTCATATAACCCTCTTTATCAATTTATGATAGCAACATCTTTCTGCTAGAATTTAGCACTTCAACTGATAATCAAAAACTTAGTTATGATCCTTTTTCTTTTCAGATTTTTTCTAGATGATAACTCAGGGAAAGGACTCGCTCTTTCACTAAAATGAGTTGTGACAGGAGAGGGGGAAAAACCCACAGCAAAGATCTGGCAGAACTCTATTGTAACCACCCCTAAGACGCTCAAGATGGAAATGTAAAAGAATCCTCTGAAAAGGACTAAATCTACACAGAGATACTAACATCAGAATTGTGCATAGAGATCTAAATTGCTACAAGGTTCAAGAAGAGAAGTTACCAAAGTAACTTTTGCTTTCTCCTTATTACAATTAACTCATTGGAATGGGCTGCGAAAGCCTTTTCTGAACTAACACATCCACACAAACACAGAATTATTCATGTAAATAAGATACTCTGGTTTGTTGTAAATCAAATTCAATTACAATAAACATCAATGGAAAATCCTTAATTTTTTCCAAAAGGTCCATCAAACAAAATACATACTGCTTGAAGATGATAATTTGTTTTCCTTCTATAGAAATTTTAACTAACCAGTGTTTGTCGCTCAAGGATTTCAACCAAATCTAGTTTGGTAGATACTGATTTTTTGGGTTTGTTTTTTAAAATTTTTAACATTTTTATTCATTTTTGAGAGAACACTAGTGGAGTAAGGGCAGAGAGAGAGGGAGGCACAGAATGTGAAGCAGTCTCCAGGCTCTGAGCTGTCAGCACAGAGCCCAACATGGGGCTCGAACCCACAAACCACAAGATCATGATCTGAGCTGAAGTCGGATGCTTAACGAACAGAGCCACCCAGGCACCCCTAGTTTGGAAGATATCGTATGTTAGTCTTTCAACCTCTTTCCTATTATCCTTTAGGTGGACAGGATGGAGAGCTAAAGCTAAATTTTCAACTCCCTTGCAAATGGGGTTCTGAATATAAATTTCGTTTCACCAGTTCCACCAAGAGATGTACTTGGTAAGACATGGAAGGTAGAAGGAGAGGCCATCTTACTGTTGCTGAAAATCAGTCATGAAGATGTAAGTGTTTTAGGGGCAATTTCAGTATGCAGCTTCAGTGTTCTAGTTTCTAGGCAACAGCTTCCTAGACCTGAGAGGCAGATAGGATGGCAATGGCAGTGGCTATAGTTTCCCACCTCTGAAACACACCTACAGTGCTGTGCTCTTGAACTCAAAGCTCCAAGGGCAGCTCCCTGGCTTTACTCTTCCAGCTCTTTCAAAGAATTCTATAAGCAATGAACTCCCTTGACTCACAGAGAGCCCTCTCTTTCCTACATTGAAAAATGGGGGCGCCTGGGTGGCTTAGTCGGTTAAGAGTCCGACTTTCGCTTAGGTCATGATCTC
Organism: Proteles cristata cristata; assembly: GCA_017311185.1. Lineage (NCBI taxonomy): Eukaryota > Metazoa > Chordata > Mammalia > Carnivora > Hyaenidae > Proteles > Proteles cristata. Next base: position 345,256 of record JAESUZ010000956.1, read on the forward strand.
GCGGTTCGTGGGTTCAGGCCCCACGTCGGGCTCTGTGCTGACTGCCAGCTCAGAGCCTGGAGCCTATTTCAGAGTCTGTATCTCCCTCTCTCTCTGATCCTCCCCTGCTCACACTGTCTCACTCTCTCTCTCTCCTAGAAATAAATTAAAAAAAAAAATTAACTGATACATCTATTCATATTTTGATACCTGGATAGTTAGAAAACAGATGAAACAATCATGCATGTGGATAGGTAGATTATTTTTTAAATATAAACTCTGTTGGAATTCAAACTAATTGACCTGCCTAAGACTTGAGTTTTAGTGGTAAAGAAAGTTAAACAATAACAATGACAATAAACACCCTATAAGCCTCACCTTTAAAAACATACTCCTTACCAGGTTAACTAACTGGAAATAAAATAAAAACTGTTAAAGGGGCACCTGGGTGGCTCAGTTGTTTAAGCATCTGACTCTTGGTTTTGGTTCAGGTCATGATCTCACAGTCTGTGAGATACAGCCCTGCATCAGGCTTTGTGCTAACAGCATAGAGCCTGCTTGGGATTCTCTCTCTCTCTGCCTCTGCCCTGAGCACTCTCTCTCTCTCTCTCAAATAAAGTAAAAAAAAAAAAGTTTTAATTAAAATATGAAAAATGAAAAGTAAAAACTTAAAAAAACAAAAAAGGTATAAAAATAAACTAAATGAAAACTTAAAAACATACCTCTTCAAATTTCCATCAAGGACTAAGTATAGTAAACAATTGCTAACTACAGGAGAGCTTACAGCCTCGCCTTCCAAGAAGAGGTACAGCATCCTGACTCGGAATTAATTAATTAATTAATTTATTTATTTATTTATAAATTTTTAAAACTGTTTTATTTATTTCTGAGAGAGAGACAGCATGAGCAGGGGAGGGTCAGAGAGAGAGGGAGGTACAGAATCCGAAACAGGCTCCAGACTCAGCTAGCTGTCAGCAGAGCCCGACACAGGGCTCAAACCCACAAACCGTGAGATCATGACGTGAGCTGAAGTTGGACGCCTAACCGACTGAGCCATCCAGGCACCCCCTGACTCTGAATTTAAACAATATGACAAATCTGGCCTTCCACATTGCATATCAGGTGATCCAATGGAAACAAATTCCCAGAGGTGACTTAAGACCAATGTGCTGCAGCCTCTGCTTAGCAACACTACCAGAGTGTAGGCTACAACATCCATTGTCATTGGAACTGTTGAAACAGCAGACTTGGGTGACTGATGTGTCACCAAAATGCCAGCTGTGCAGCTTGAGGATCAGGAGCTGTCCCTCAGGTTCCCTGTGAGTCCCACACACTTGAGTGAGGCCAGGGCCACTTCACGACAGAGAATCCACACTTCAAGTCTCCTGCTTTCAAGCTCCTTTTGCAGTCACCTACAGATGCTCAGACACGCTTTTTTAAAATATTTAAATACATTTTAACTCTGATCTATGATTTAGTCCCTAGAAACCTCCTTATGATATGGGTTTTCATTTTATAAAAGCCTATGGAAAAAAACTTTTAGCTCAGAATTAGCAATAGCTTAAAATAAATGCAGGCTGGGGAGGTGAGTGGAATAAAGGGGATTAAGAGCACACTTCTGATGTTGAGCACTGAGTGATAATACAGGATTGTTGAATCATTACACTGCACATCTGAAACTAATATAGCATTGTATGTCAACTATACTTCAATAATAAAATAAAACAAAGTAAAATAAATTTATAAAAAGCCTAATTCCTTAAAAAGCCAAATTAAAATATATTGGAATAACTTTCTGTTCTGTTTCTTTTTAAAAAAAAGTTTGTTTGACTAGAGTTGATACATTAACGTTACATTACTTTCAGGTGCACAACTTAGTGATCTGACAAGTTTATAGGTTATACTACGCTCAACACAAGTGTAACTACAATATGTCCCTTTACATCACTATTACAATACATGTGTCTATATTCCTTATGTCCTGTCTTTTATTCCCATGACTTATCTATCCCATAACTGGAGGACTGTATCTCCCTCTCTCCCTTCAACCATTTTGCCCAACCCCTCAACTTTCCTCTGGCAACCACCAGTTTAATCGCAATGGGTCCAATTCTGCTTTTTGTTTATTTACTTATTTTTAGATCCCACTAATGAGTGGAATCATATGGTATTTGTTTTTCTTAGTCCAACGTGTTTCAAGAAGTGTAATAGGTTCCAGGTCCATCCACATTATCTCCGATGGCAAATATCATCCCTTTGTATGACTTTGTTAATATGTGATGTTAGTTTATGGTTTTTGATGTTATTTAATGTTTTCATGTTGTTTTTGACTTTTGAAACATGCAAACTTCTTCAAAAATAAATAAATGTATTCTAAATAAATAAATAAATTGGTGGATAAATTAAAAATAAAAATAAATAAATAATTTTTAATTAAAGCATCCAAGCACTCCCTTCCTCCCCTTCCCCTCATCCCATCTTTATTTTTTCCTCAGCACTCAGCAACATATGATATACTGTATATTTCACTTATTTACTATTCATTGTCTTCCCACATCAAAACTTAAGTTACATGAAAGCAAGGATTTCTGCTTTGTTCACTGATGAACACTCAGCAAGAAGAATAGTGTAAATATTTATTAAGCGAATAAATTTGCCAGAGATTCGCAGGCCCCCTGTTAGTTTTTGTTCTTCTTAAAGTACATCTGTATAAATCACATGTAAAGACCCATTACTCATTCCATTTCCCTCACCTTATGAAGGAGATTATCTTTCCCAACACACACACCCACACAATGACAAGAAAAGATAGGTCAAACAGAGAAAAGACCGAGAAAACTAGATGTCATGATTCAAGATAAAGACATGTAAACTCACACAAATAATAAAACACAAATGATAGCTTTCTTATTTTTAATATCATAAACTCATAAAGGTGAACTTCTGATTCTTATTCTTGTAAGAGTAAAGTAAAAATTCTTTTGAGAAATAGAAATGGGTTTTTCACAAGACTCTTGATTTATGCCAAGACAAACCTGTTGAGAAAAATGCTGCTGACATCGTCATGGCTGATGGGAGGCTTCTTGGAGCTGGCTGCCATTCGCAGGGGCCGGAGGAAGCCATTCACCAGGATGTAGAGCTGGTGAACATACTCTGACTCAGCTTCAACCATGGTGAACACAATCTGGTTTCTCTTCCTCATGCTTTCAGCATGAGGAGAACAAATGTAATCCTGCACGATGGTCTTCCATTTCCTTCTACACAACCATCCTCTCATGAAGCTCTGAACCTACAGAACAAGAACAACATTAAGAATCTCAGGGAGGTATGAGACTGTCTTTGATAAGCCTATCAGTAGGGTTTCCATTCTGTGCCATATAAAACATTGCTTTTTTGTTGGAGCACTGATGGTCCCATCACTAGAATAAATCATGGCAGACTTTTCCAGATAGCAGAAAAAAAGAGGATTTAAAAATGATATTTTTGGGGGCCTCCTGGGTGGCTCAGTTGGTTAAGTGTCCGACTTTGGCTCAGGTCATGATCTCACGGTCCTTGGGTTTGAGCCCCACATCAGGCTCTGTGCTGACAGCTCAGAGCCTGGAGCCTGTTTCAGAGTCTGTGTCTCCCTCTCCCTCTGCCCCTCCCCAGCTTGTGCTCTGTCTCTGTCTCGAAAATAAATAAATGTTTAAAAAAATTTTTTTAAATGATATTTTTCTCAGCCTCACAAGTTTCTTCCAAATCTTAAGCTCTTTAGGACTGTTAATATGGACTCCAGAATATGATAATATTACATATTACATATTAACATTTTAATAAAAGAATACATTGAAGGTCTATTCTTTAACAATATAAAATCAGATATTGGAAATTTTAAAAAAAAATTTTTTTTTAAATGTTTTATTTATTTCTAGGAGAGAGAGAGAGAGACAGCGTGAGCAGGGGAGGGTCAGAGAGAGAGGGAGTCACAGACTGAAACAGGCTCCAGGCTCTGAGCTGGCAGTCAGCACAGAGTCCAAAGCGGGGCTCGAACCCACGAACCGCGAGATCATGACCCAAGCGAAAGTCGGACGCTTAACCGACTAAGCCACCCAGGTGCCCCTGGAAATTTTTAATTGTAGTAAAAAAGCACATAACATAAAATTTACCATCTTAACCATTTTTAAGTGCACAGCTCAGTAGTGTGAAGTATCTCATGTTGTTGTACAACAGATCTCCAGAACTTCTTCATCTTGGAAAATGGACACTCTATACCTACTGAACATCTCCCCACTTCTCCCGTCCCTCAGCCCCTGCTACCCACCACTCTATTTCCTGTTGCTGTCAGTTTAAGCACTTCAGATAGCTCATGTAAGTGGAATCACACAGTATCTATCTTTTTGTGACTAGTTAATGTCACTTAGTATAAAGCCCTCAAGATTCTTCCATGTTGTACCATGTGCTAGGATTTCCTCCCTGCTTCAGGCCGAATAACTTTCCATTGTATGTACATGCTGTTTATCCATTCATCTGCTGAGAGACATTAGAGTTGCTTCCACCTCTCAGCTACTGTGAATAATGCTGCAGTCACCTCGACAGTGCAAATATCTCTTCGAGATCCTGTATATCCTTTTGGATATACACCCCAAAGTGGAAATGCTGGATCACTGTGGGTTCTATTTTTAATTTTTCGAGGAGTGACTGTACTGCTTTCCATAGCAGTCAAACCACTTCGCAATCCCACCAGCAGTGCACAAAGGTTCCAATTTCTCAACATCCTTATCAATACTTAGGTTGTTTTTTTGATGGTAGTCATCCTAATGGGCGTGAGGTGACACTACGCAATGGTTTTGATTTGTATTTCTCTGATGCTTAGTGATATTGAGCAGCTTTTCATATATATATGACTTCTCCAGAGATCACATATATATCATTTCATCTTTGGAGAAACATCCTTTGGCCACTTTTAAATCGGGTTATTTGATATGTTGTTACTGAGCAGTTTTTTTTTTTTAAGAAGCTTAAAAAATAAGTGTTAGAAAACAGCTCATCTGATCCCTTCTATTTAAAGCTGAGTAAACTAAATTTCATGGTAAGTCACACAGGAAAGATGCAATCAGAGGCATTCTTTTACCTGCTTTTTGTTAACTGTAAGGATTCTCTCTTAGCTATATGGTGAAAACACATGTTAATGGATTGCAATGGAGATTATTTTGTGGAAAAAAAAAACATGAAATATAATTAAAACCCAATTCTGTAGAAAACATGATAGCCTCTAAATTTGGTCTGAATCCCTAGGTATGATTTGAAAAATAACATTTTATGCATTTTAGCCAACAAATATCTACTAAACATCTTTCAAGTATCCAGGTAAATGCTGGATGATAATCAGAGAGATGCATGTCATAATGCCTAACCCAAAGGTTGAGCACTAACCTGCTGGGTAAATTTGTACCATAGTCCTCTATTTTCTCACCTATAAAATAATGAATGAAAAAAATGTGAAGTCCTTTCTCAATGTAAAACCATTATATTGGGTCGCCTGCATGGCTCAGTTGGTTAAGCGTCCGACTTCGGCTCAGGTCATGATCTCAAGGTTTGTGGGTTCGAGCCCCGCGTCGGGCTCTGTGCTAACATCCAGCTCAAAGCCTGGAGCCTGTTTCAGATTCTGTGTCTCCTCTCTCTGACCCTCCCCTGCTCACACTGTCTCTTTCTCTTTCTCTCAGAAATTAAAAAAAAAAAACAAAAAATGTTATATGACTGTTTACTAGGGTGCATGATAGCTAAGTGGCAGATTCAGCCACAAAGCAAGTTGCAAATCCTTATATGATTGAAAGCATGAAATCAGTACCAAATCTCTTTTTAGTATTATTGTTATCAAGTCAACACAGTCTTACACTTATTTTTTCCCTACTATTTCACCCATGTAGACTAAATTGTCAAGTATTTAAACAACTGCTCTTCTGTTGCAACGTTTAAAATCCCTTCATTTACCTACCAGTGCTGTCATCATACTATCAATTTTCAGGCAGGCATTCACACAGCTGCCATGTTTCAAACAATAAAACTTAGCCTCATTTTTATAGAATTTTATGGGGGAATCTGTATGCACATTATTTGGAGAAATATAATGGAAAACTTCTTCGTCATATTTTAACTTTTTGTTCCTTGAGGATAAAAATTATGTTGATATTTGCCAAATTAGAATAGAGAAAATAATTCATTTTGCCACACAGATATTAGAATGATTGGGATATAATGCACACTAGAATTAATTTCAAAGCCTACTCAACAAGCTTAAAAATATACTTTTAATTGCTTCTATTGAGAAATAGGAAGGTAGAAAATGCAAAAAGCACTTATATTATCACTATTCTTCCATTTAACAGAAATATTTTCAAAAATCACCTTAATCAATTTTTGTGTTAAACAGTCTCTGTTTACTTAGTCAGGTATCAACTGCCGAGCTGGTTTACTTTTCATACTAACAGACCAGTTTCTACAAAAACAAAAAACAAAACAAAACAAAAAACCCTGAAAATTGTACTTTACTCATCTCTTTGTTTACAACTTCATACTACTAAAAGAAAGGCAAGAGTATTAATCTTGTAACAATAACACAAATCAAATTCAATTTAAATTTTTTTGAATTCTAAGAAAGGAATGGTGTTATTTCACTTTTTATTCCTTAAAAACTGAAAACATTTCAATTCAGTTCTAAGAAGCATTTCTATTTCAAACTCTGAGCAATGTTTAAAGTTTTGTTACAACTAAACGGGAGTAATTATATAGCACAGAAAAAACAGGAATAAAAAAATTAAGATGAAATAAAGATTTGAAGGTATGTATTCAAAAAAAGTTCTGTAACTATGAACTTTTTCACTTAATGTTCACAAAGCTAAGTAGATGATTTATACAAGAGAATTAAGATGATGGAACTCAAAACCTAAGATGACCTAAATCAAATACAGTAGACCAGAGTGAGTACCAGTGTCTGGTTAACTGCAAAAGTTGTACACAGGGACCACAGGGACACCTGGGTGGCTCAGTAGGTTAAGCATCTGACTTCAGCCTCAGTTCATGATCTCACAGTTTGTGACATCGAGCTCCATGTTGGGCTTTGTGCTGACAGCTCAGAGCCTGAAGCCTGCTTCAGATTCTGTGTCTCCCTCTCTCTCTGCCCCTCCCCTGCTCATGCTCTAACTCTCTCTGTCTCTCAAAAATAAATAAACATGAAAAAAATCTTTTTAGAGTTATACACAGGAATAAGTGACAGTATAGTAGAAAGATCTGTTGATTGTGTGGATGTTAAACAAGAAAGTAATAATGATAATAAAACAGAAATCTGAGCAGATGTATTTAGTTAATCTTCTCACAGATTCAAAAAAAAATCCTTTCTAAATAAGCACTGAAATCTAAAGCTAAAAGAAATATCTATAAATGTCATTTAAAAATATTCCCTTAGGGGTGACTGGGTGGCTCAGTCAGTTAAGTGTCTGCCTCTTTTTTTAAAAATGTTTACTTATTTATTTTGAAAGAGAGAGAAAGAGAGAACACAAGCAGGGGAGGAGCAGAGAGAGAAGAAGAAAGAGAATTCCAAGCAGGCTCTGTGCTACAAGCCATGAGCCTGACGCTCGGCTTGATCTGATGAACCAGGAGATCATAACCTGATCTGAAATCAAAAAGGGATGCTCAATGGACTGAGCTACCCAGGTGCCCCAAGCCTCCAACTCTTGATTTCAGCTCAGGTCATGATTACGCAGTCCTGAAACCAAGATCTGTGTTAGGCTCCACACTGAGTGTAGAAACTGCTTGGGATTCTCTCTCCTCCTCTCTCTCTGTCCCTCTCCATCTCACACGCATGTGCGCCCATGCACTCTCTGCCCCCCCACAAAAAATAAAGAAACATGAAAAAAATACCCCCTAGAATACAAAAACAGCACAAAATCAGGATGTTCTACAGCATTTACTTAACCCTACTTGAGAACACTATTGTCTTAACATCTGTTTTTGGCATCCTTTCTGCAGAGTATACAAAAGGGGATTCCCAGAATTGGAAAAAACTCTCAAGCTGAAACTTTTCCAAAGTAGCCATACCTGGATTGCTCTGAAGGGCAGGTCTGAGAGTCATTAGAACAGATATACCAAGATGGTTCTCAGCTGAGGGACAGGGTGGGAAAGACATCACTACAGGACAGACAACTGATCACCATGCTTCCTGAAAGCCAAAAACACCCAGCATCCTACCTTTTTAATCTTCTTGATGTCTGGATCCTCATCTTCTTGATTAGTTTGGTAAGGCCGCATTCGTTCCTTGGTTTTATTAAGAGCGATAATCTATAACACAAAATTGGCCCATGTCATGAATGGGAAATACTGGCTTATAGTCATAACTCACAGGAGGTTATGCCTACAAGGGAGCTTATGAGATCCTCAGGAAACTTTTACTTTTTATGCATCCTTTCTTCCACTGGTGCTGAGGCAAAGAAAGAAAGGACTTCGCCCAAAGCCTGTTTAGTTATGTTGCTAACAAAAGTGCTTATAAGAAGTGACTGTGGAAAGTGTGAACTGGGATCTGGGTTAGGAGAAATGTTAGCCCAAAGTCTGGCCCTGCCTGTCAGTGATGACTAGGTCAAGGCCTTCGTGGGAGCTGAGTGACACGCTGCCTGCCAATCTTGCCCAATTGTCAGCTTCCTAGAATGTCCCGTGTTCTCCAAATGCAGTGACACTCAGCCCAGAGCTCTTGCTTCTCATAATCAGCCTGCATCCTTCCAGATAGGTACACATAGTACAGCAGGCCCACAGAATTCCCTGGTAAAATGGTAACTGCAAAGGAACTTCAGAGCCCTGGAGTTTATCCAAGACAACCAAGAAAAGGTGAAAAGGTATAAAGGGATCGAAACTACATGGGATCTCTTTATAGCTCCAACTTAGTTATGTGACCTGTGGGGCGGTTCAAGACCAGATATACGTCCAAATACACTAGTAATAAAAATCACTAGACTACCTCTCAATTGTAGGCTCTTGCAAAGGTAAGAACCTCTACGGCTTTGCTAGCAAGCACTTAAAAAGTTCAGAATCATGATTGCTTCCTCTGACCTGCCTTTACATTTTGTCACCAATAACAAATGCACATTTCTGCCATTTTCTGGCAGAAAAGTAGGGGGAAAAAAAGGAGTAGAAAATAAATTATGGTTCCTGCCAAGCAACCACACAAGACATACCTGCTACTGACAGTTTGGGGCTACAATCTATATTCAGACGAAAATAGAACATAGCGAAGACAGATGAGCATGCACAAACAAATATTGGGGAACACTGCTTGGTGCTGAGTTTCTCTTGTAGAGTAAATGCCAACCTCTTTCACTTAGCAGACAAGCATCTGCTCTGGCATACTGTGGCAAAGAAAGAACACAATAATTTTGTCTTAAATTACAGTGCCTGATATAGTCTTTTAAAATGCAGGTTTGTTAAGTTTTCTGTTGTTGTTTTCACTATATGAGATTTCAGGGTTGAATTGGGAAGTTAACAACACTAATGATATGGTGAGCATGGTCTGCAACTTATCACCAGAGAAGCAATCAGATCCCAGGTGGAATCAAGCTTATACTCATGCTCTGTAAGCTGGAGGTGAGGTACACAGACAGCAGGAGGTGAAACCCCTCACAGGATTCAGAGTGTGTCTTAGAGGAAGGTGTGAGGAAACAAAGAGGAAATTATTGTCTGATGACTATAAAACTAACAAGAAAGTTACCAGGGCTGAGGATTCTGAAGTGTTCTGTCAATGGGATACAATTAGTAGTGGGTTTCATTCTGTCCTATTCTGCTCTTTGAAGCTGAGAAAATGCTAGTGCACCTCTAGTCAGAAAGAGGGGGGAAGTCTTGTTTTCCACATTCCTCTTCAGTTCTTCAGTTACTAACCGCTTCCCACGAGTAATAAATAACAAGATAGCAAGGAAGGTACCCTCGGGTTTCGATATGTAGACAGAGGCACTTGTGAGTATGGGTGGATCCGGGGCCACCACTGGGGCTGAAGATACCTTGACCATCTTCTGTTCTCATTTGGGACAATCTCACAATCGAGGGGTGCAGGGCCTCTGAAGTTCACCCTCAAAGGGTGGGGGAGGAGATAGAGAGAGGCAGGAATTCCAACTTCAGTAAAAAATGTACCCTAGAAAGTCTATGTCTTAAACTTTAATTCAAATGTGATTTTCAAAATTCTAGTGGGGAGAAAGTTGAACTCCATGGAGATGCAGTAAAGTGTAAGTTCATTTCTGGTCTTTCCTTAGTTATCATTGGGAGTTTAATTGCATCTATGACAGATTCACAATTATCATTACTATTATAGTTAATCTAAAAACAGTTAAATTTTATAGTCAACTTGTAAATATCTGATCAAATGAAGGACATGAGGAGCACAAAATAATTAAAAAGGAGCATATCATTTTGGTATTTTATTGTAGTATATTTAACTAATTCTAACATAGACTAGATTCATTTCCAACACAGATTGGTGGTTTGAACATGTACACGCTGATGGCAAAGGAACGAAATTTGGGATTAAAATTTTGCCTTCGTAGGCCTTATGTAATTTTGAGGATATGGCAATAAATGCTTAACAATGAGAGGGAATCTAGTCACTGGGAAGTACCTCTGATTTAAGTCTTTCAATTTCTGTATCTTGATCTTCAAGTTGATGCCGGAGTTGGTTAGCTGCAATTTTCTCCGTCTCTACGATCTGAACTAGATGAATGTACTTCTGCATTAACACTTCCCTTTCAATCAAAATGTCTGCATAACTTAAGAGAAAATTACACAGTTAGTCAATGAGATACTGTTCTACGGCAGTTTCATATAGAACAGCATACACTGTACTTTAAAAAGAAACCATAAATGTAGTTTGGTAGCTAGCTTTGCTTTATGTAAATATTAACTTTGGGCTTACATTTGGTATCACTTAACTATACAGAATCTGAATCTTCATTTTATATACCTTCACTAAGAGTTCATTTAATGATGGCTGCCCCCCACAATTTTACCATATAAGTCAGAAAAGTGCAAAGGAAATCTACTGTTTCATAAAGAAAAAGATGCATCTCCTTTAACAAAAAGCTGAAGTCTTTAAATTGATGACACACACTTTGTTCCCAGGGGTGATATTCAAAAATATTTTGCTGGATAAGTGTCTAGCCAAGCCAAACAGGCCTGCCACCAAGTAGAATGAATGCAGCAGCCATCAGAACCGACACTAGCTGGAATGAGCTATGATGAATATACCAGTAACCACCAGTCCTGCTTGGCTTTCTTTAGGATCGTGAAACCATTGACATTTCTTTCAAAAATCAACAGAAGCAAAAATTTCATTCTAAAAATAAGTATAGATTCTTGGGTCTTGACATCATCAGCCTCACCTGTATCCACTTCTTTGGCCATGTGTGTGGCCAAATTCCCTCTTAGATTTTTATTGACTATGCAATTCTGTAGCACCTAGAATTTTGCCTCTAGATCCTATTGCATTATTGAGGTGGTAAAGTGTATATTCTCCATTCACATAATCTTTCCCAAATGATCTCATAATTATAATTAGTAATTACTATTTACTGAGTGCCTCAGATGTCCCATGTATATTCTCCCTTTATCTCACCAGCAACCCCAGGAGATAGGCTTTATCATCCTAATTGTACACAAAAAGATTTTAATCTTCACAGAGGTCACACGACTAGTACGTGGCAAGTCTGGTATCAAATCAATGTACATTTGACTCTGAGCCCATGGTTTTTTTTTTTATATATATAGTTTACTGTCAAGTTGGTTTCCATATAACACCCAACAAGTGCCCTCCTCTATGCCCATCACCCATTTCCCCCTCTCCCCCATCCGTATCAACCCTCAGTTTGTTCTCAGTATTTAAGAGTCTCTCATGGTTTGCCTCCCTCTCTCTCCTTAACTATTTTTCCCCTTCCTCTCACCCGTGGTCCTCTGTTAAGTTGCTCCTGTTCCATATATGAGTGAAAACATATGGTATCTGTCCCTCTTTGCCTGACTTATTTCACTTAAGCATAATACCCTCAAATTCCATCCACGTTGCTACAAATGGCTAGATTTCATTCTTTCTCATTGCCATTTGGCATTCCATTGTATAGATGAACCACATCTTCTTGATCCATTCATCAGTTGATGGACATTTAGGCTGTTTCCATGTTTTGGCTATTGTTGAAGTGCTGCTATGAACATTAGGGTACATGAGTCCCTATGCATCAGCACTCCTGTATCCCTTGGGTAAATTCCTAGCAGTGCTATTGCTGGGTCATAGGGGAGTTCTATTGTTAATTTTTTGAGGAACCTTCACACTGTTTTCCAGGGGATTTGCACCAGTTTACATTCCCACCAACAGTGTAGGAGGGTTCCCATTTCTTCACATCCTCGCCAGCATCTACAGTCTCTTGATTTGTTCATTTTAGCCACTGACCAGCGTGAGGTGGTATCTCAGTGTGGTTTTGATTTATATTTCCCTGATGATCAGGAATGCTGAGCATCATTTCATGTGTCTGTTGGCCATGTGGATGTCCTCTCTGAAGAACTGTCTGTTCATGTATTCTACCCATTTCTTCACTGGATTATGTGTTTTTCAGGTGTGGAGTTTGGTGAGTTCCTTCTAGATTTTGGATACCACCCCTTTATCTGATATGTCATTTGCAACTATCTTTTCCCATTCTGTCAGTTGCCTATTAGTTTTATTGATTGTTTCCTTTGCTGTGCAGAAGTTTTATCTAGATGAGGTCCCGATAGTTCATTTTTGCTCTTGATTCCCTTGCCTTTGGAGATGTGTCCAGTAAGAAATTGCTGTGGTTGAGGTCAAGGAGGTTGTCTCCTGCTTTCTCTTCTAAGGTTTTGTGGTTTCCTGTCTCACACTCAGGTCCTTCATCCATTTTGAGTTTATTCTTGTGTATGGTGTGAGAAAGTGATCTAGTTTCATTCTTCTGGATGTTGCTGTCCAGTTCTCCCAGCACCATCTGTTAAAGAGGCTGTCTTTTTTTCATTGGATACTCTTTCCCACTTTGTCAGAGATTAGTTGGCCATACATTTGTGGATCCAATTCTGGGTTCTCTATTCCATTGGTCTATGTGTTTGTTTTTGTGCCAATACCATACTGTCTTGATGATTACAGCTTTGTAGTAGAGGCTAAAGTCTGAGATTGTGATGCCTCCCATTCTGGTCATCTTCTACAACATTACGTTGGCTATTAGGGGTCTTTTGTGGTTCCATACAAATTTTAGGATAGTTTGTTCTGGCTTTGAGAAGAATGCTGGTGCAATTTTGATTGAGATTCCGTTGAATGTGTAGATTGCTTTGGGTAGTAATGATATTTTAACAATATTTATTCTTCTGATCCATAAGCATGGAATTTTTTTTTGATTTCCTTGTGTATTCTTCAATTTTCTTCATAAGTTTTCTAGCATTTTCATCATACAAATCCTTTATATCTTTGGTTAGGTTTATTCCTAGGTATTTTATGGGTTTTTGTGCAATTGTGAATGGGATTAGTTTCTTGATTTCTCTTTCTGTTGCTTCAATATTGGTGTATAAAAATACAACTGATTTCTGTACATTGATGTTGTACCCTACGACTTTGCTGAATTCATGGATCAGATCTAGTAGGCTTCTGGTGGAGTCTGTCGGGTTTTCTATGTAGAGTATCATGTCGTCTGTAAAAGGTGAAAGTCTGACTTCATCTTTACCAATTCTGATTGCCTTTTATTTCCTTTTGTTGTCTGATGGCTGATGCTAGGACTTCCAGCACTATGTTAAACAACCGTGGTGATAGTGGACATCCCTGTCATGTTTCTGTTCTCAGGGGAAAAGCTCTCAGTTTTTCCCCATTGAGGATGCTATTAGCTGTGGGCTTTTCATAAATGGCTTTTATGATGTTTAAGTATGTTCCCTCTATCCCAACTTTCTCGAGGGTTTTTATTAAGAAAGGATGCTGTATTTTGTCAAATGTTTTTTCTGCATCTATTGACAGGATGATATGTTTTTTATCTTTTCTTTTGTTAATGTGAGGTATCACATTGATTGATTTGTGAATACTGAACCAGCCCTGTAACCCAGGAATGAATCCCACTTGATCATGGTGCATAATTCTTTTTATATGCTGTTGAATTCGATTTGCTAGTATCTTGTTGACAATTTTTCCATCCATATTCATCAGGGATACTGGCCTATAGTTCTCTTTTTTTGCTAGATTTCTGTCTGGTTTGGGAATCAAAGTGATTCTGGCTTCATAGAATGAGTCTGGAAGTTTTCCTTCCATTTCTATTTTTTGGAATAGCTTGAGAAGAGTGGGTATTAACTCTGATTTAAATGTTTAGTAGAATTCCCTAGGGAAGCCAACTTGACCCTGAGCTCATGGTCTTAACTACAAGCTAAAATGTCTAATATGAAATATCACACTGGATATAAGCAAGAATGTTGCAGCAGATATGTCCTGAGATATCTGTCCAATCTTCCATTCATTTGTTTTTACCACATTCAATGTTTTTACCACAAAATCTGCCATCATGACTACATTACACTTGTTCAAGCTAAACCAACTATAGAGTCTTTTTCCTTGGAGTCTGGTATTATGTCTCTTATCTATTTGTTTGAACTGATATGACATAAACTTGGAAATTGTGGTTACCACTGCTAGGTAGCCACTGTATTTGGCCATACCAATGCCAAACAAAGTGAGTCTGTTAAGAAAGAAAATAAGAAGATGTTCAGGAAAACAGAAATAAGAGACACAGAAAGGTAATGACTATCTGTGTTCTTGTCAACTTACTAGTTTCTGGTTTCAGATCCTCATGTTAACTGAATATAATTTACTCTTGGGTTCAGTGAAATATTATAATTTCTGTCTAATAAATTCTCTGCAACCTAAACTACTTTGAAATAGGCTTGTGTTACTTAGAACTAAAAGAGTCTTAAGACAATTCTAAAATCACAATTTTAGTTTAATGATCTCAACATCCTCAGCACTTACATCATGTGTGCTATTAGTGTTAGAATAAAACATAGTGTCAGCAATATTTTAAAGGCACTTGTTCTAAGAAACCACCCTAAGAGAGTAGAAAGAAAGGCTGTGTGAATGGGAAGAGGGTAAAAAATAAAAAAAAAAGATCAGAGTCTTCATAGAGAAAGCTTTAAAAGGAGAAATTTTAAATAAGGAGAAACTTTAAAAGGAGAAAATAATAATAGAACATGAGAAAAGTAGTTATTATAAGAAAAATTCTGCCCCTTCTCATCATTTGGTCGGAAACATGTCATATTTATTACCAATATATCAAATTGGTGTTAGGCAGCAAAACGGTATTTTTTTTCCTTATACAAAGAAAAAGTCCAGTCCACATTGTGTGGCTGTATTCATGCAGACTTATTACCCTCCTCTGTCTTTCTTCACTTCCAAGTCCTCACTGAAGTGCTAGGAAAATTATGTTCTGTTTAAAGAATGAAACCACAACAGCATTATAAAACAGGAAAATATGTCATCAACAGACAAGAAGTTTTAAGAAATTCCATGAAGAGGAAAACCAAGTAGAATCAGAGTGGTGGGAAATTGAGAATAGAGGAAATCACACAAGGAAACAGCTTATATAAGCATGGTTCCCACCAAGGTGGCCAGAGCTCCCAACTTGGAATTAAAACATTCAAATAAATGGAGTAAGGGGTGATCATTAGGGTCTTTCATTAAACAAGTGCCTTCACAACATCTGCAGGTTAGACTCCTCCTCTTCCCAACTTCCAAAGGAAAGAAATGAAAGGCACAAATGGCAGTAGTGACATGCCCTCAAGTCACAGCCCAAAATCTGCTCTCTGTAGGAAAAGGACCACTTCCTAAAGAAAGCTCCAAATGAGGAAGCTAGATAAAGCTTGACTTTGCACTAAACATCCACTGTAGACACAAGAGAGAACCAAAAACGATCAGCACAAAGAGGGACCAGGAGTGAAATACATGTATTATTTTTCTATTGTGAACAAATTACCACAAGCTCCCTGGTTCAAAACAATGCATGTTTATTATCTCACAGTATCTGTGCATCAGGCTCAGTTTAGCTGGGTCCTCAGCTCAGAGACTCACACGCCTAACAATGAGATGTCAGTCAAGATGCATTCTCATCTGGAAGCTTGACTGGGGAAGAACTCACTTCCACATTTATTCAGATTGTTGAGAAATTCACTTCTCTACAGGTATACTCATGCAGCATGCTTAGTGGGTATACCTGCATAAGAGCCATCTCTGACCCCAAGGAGGGCCCTGTCCCTCGAGAGCTTCAAACTGATTAAGCGGGCCCACCCAGGAAAATCTCCCTTTTAATTAACTCGAAAGGAACTGATTTTAGGACGATAATTATATCTGCAAAATCCCTTTTCCTTTGCCACATGATGTAAACGAATCAAGGGAGGGGCCACTCAGCATGTTTGTCATTTACTAATGGCTAGTAGCAAATCACAGTTTCCACCTATACGCACTAAATGGTATGGAATTACACAAGGAGGAATTCCAGCCAGCCTCCCCAAAGTCTTCCCACATACCTGAAAAGGAAGCTTGTATAAGTGACATAGATGTAGAGTAAACACAGGCCAGCTACCTATAATAACCCACAAGATCCTTCATTTAAAAGGAAAGATCACTAGAGACCTGGAAAAACCAATCCCCAAAAGAAAGGCCTCTTCAGTAGGCAGCATCTAAGATAGCCCTTAGTGATTCCTTCTTTCTGGTATTCATACCCTATGTAACCCCTTCCTCTTGAGTGTGAGATGGACTTGGGTGACTCACTGCCAAGAAACAGAATATGGCAAAAGTGAAAGAAGGGCACTTCCAAGATCAGTTTACAAGGAGACTCTGGCTTCCCTCTTGCTTGCTTTCTCTTACTGTCTTGCTGGTTTGTTCTGAGGAAGTTTGCACCATGCTGTAAGCTGCTGTATGGAGAGGTCCACATAGATAGATATTGAGAGAGACCTATGGCAAACAGCTGATGAGAACAGGACCTGAAGCTTCAATGCAACAACTGAAAAGGAAGTGAATCTGGCTAACAATCATGTGAATTAACTTGGAAGTGGATCCTTCCTCTTTTGAGCCTTCAGATAAGACCTCAACTTGGCTCACACCTTGATTGCTGCCTTATGAGAGACTTTCAGGTAAAAAATCCCACTGAAATCATTTTTGGATTCCTGACTCACAAAAACTGGGAGGACAATAAACTGTTCATTGTTTTAAACACCGTGGGGTAAACTGTTAAGCAACAATATATAAATAAATACAGCCCCAAATGAACAAACAGAAAACGGAATAAAGAAACAGGCTCATTCAAACAACAGAGATTTACTATCTTCAGAGAGATATGGAAGGATATTAGAGTCATAAGGTGACAAGGGGCTGCTATAGAAAAGAAGGAACTAGATAACAAGAAGAGTTCTTAGAAACAAAAAAATGATTATCAAAATTTGACAGGTCAATGAATGTGCTAACTAATAAAGCAGACATGGCTGAACACTAAGCTAGGTGGCTGGAGACATAAAGGACATTGAACAAGAACAAGAGAAACAAAAACAAAAACACAAAGAGATTGGAAATAGAGAAGAAAAACTGAGCAACGATGTGTATAGATTCAAGAAATCTAACATCTACCTTATGGGAGTTCCAGAATAGGAAAAACTGAGACTATGATGGGGCAGAATAACCAAGAAATGGAAGAAAACTTCCCTGAACTGAACATGGCACAGTTCAAAGAGAAAGGATAATCCAAATGCCAGGTAGGATAAATTAAAAAAAAAAAAAAAAAAAAAAAAAGGCATACCCTGATGCACCCTGGTAAAATACCAGAGCTCTAAGCAAAAATCAAGATGACTTACAGTCACCAGTAACCTGGGATACTAGATCACAGTAGAGAATTGAAGAAAAAGTCTGAACCCAAATTCCTATACCGAGGCAAGTGCCAGTTCAAGACAGAAACAGTTTACTAACAATCACATTTACTATAGGAGAAAAATTATGAAGAGGTTTCCAACCAAACAAAACAGAATACAAAGACAAAAGATAACATGGAATACAAGAATACAAGCCAGATGAAGTAAAAGAAGCTGGAAAGAAATTAAAATATTCTCCTTCAGGAAGCAAAAATTCAACTACCTACAATTATATTTTGTTCTCCATGGAATCAAATACCAGTCTTGATACTTTGGAAAATATTTCTAAAACGTGATTTTTAATTTGTTTTTTTTTAATTAGTTTTTTATTTTGAGAATCAACAAAGGCTTAATTAAATTTACGAACAGAAGGTAAATGTTTAAAAGTTTATACATAGAGAGTAAATAATAATGAAAGTAATAAAAGCTCAGGGTTAGTGGAGAGAAGAAAACAATAAAAACACATTAAATGTCTTAATTTACTTACCTTTCATAGCAGAGATTTATTACACGCTGCTCAAACTTGATAGAGTTAATTATATTATTTTAAGACATAAACTCAACCAATTTAAAAGCCAAGAATATGTAAGTAACAAAAACTGAGGGGACAAAGGGAGAGTAGGTAAATGGTTTTGTAAGGGTACTAAATTCTTCACCTTTATAGCAAGGAGCCAAAACCAGGGCCTAAAATCACTACGTCAAGAAGTTAAGAACATCATAGAATAAAATATGTGAATAACTAACAAAGAGAGGGAAAAGGCTGTACTTAATCAAAGAGTAAAAACTTGTTTATCAAATTTGGTCGAGAGTTTGGGGAGCCTGGGTGGCTCACTCAGTTGAGCATCTGACTCTTGATTTCAGCTCAGGTCATGATCCCAGGGTCATGAGAATGAGCCTCGCATCGGGCTCTGCACTGAGCATGGAGCTTACTCAAGATTCTCACTCTCTCCCTCTGTCCCTCTCTCCCCCTGGCTCGCTCCCTCCCTCTCTCTCTCTCTCTCTCTCTCTCTCTCTCTCTAGTTTAAAAAAAATGGTCAAGAGTTTCAGGACTGATAATACTCTGCACTGGCAAAGATAAGACAAAATGGGTACTCTACCAGAGCAAGACAGTCTAGGAGACAACATCACAATAAGTATCAAGACAGGTTAAAATGTTCACATCCTTTGTCATAGTCATTTCAATTATAATAAGCTAACCCAAAGAAAATAAATAGTGACTTACACAAAGATGTGTTAAAAAACAAGATTTTCATTCATTAAAATATAATAAAACTGAAACAATCTAAACATAGATGCATATAATATAAAAGTGATGAAACAATGGAATGATATAAGCCATTTAAAGTCATATTTTAAAAAATGGTTAACATAATGGAACATACTCAAGACCCAATAATAAATTAACAAAAAAACCCCAGAAGATTAAAGTAATATAATTTGTACATGCACATGCACATGTGTTAGAACAATGATAGGTAATTTTTAATTACTTTTTTTGTGTTTTCTCTATTTTGCAACATCTCTATAATATTAAGTGGCAAAAAGAAAATATGCAAATCCTAATGGCAGTTATTTACTCTGGGAGGTGGGCTTATATAACAGATATTAATTTCTTTATATGTTTCTGTGGCTCCAAATTCACTCTTTTATTCAGTATTTATTGAATGTTCTTATATACTCAGAAACTGTTCAAAGCATTGGAGATGGAGATAAAGAAAATAGGGGAAAAAAATCTGTGCCCTCATTGAATTTACATTGTAGTATGGTGCAAGACACAATAAAATAAATTTTTTAAAAAGATAGTATGTTACGTGATGCTGAGTACCTAAACAAAAAGCAGGGCCAGGGTAGGAGGATAAGAAGTAGGGGGATGGGGTTACAATGTTAACCAGGGTATGAGAGAGGGTCTCCCTGAGAAGATGGTACTGGAGTCATGACCTGAAGCTGTGATCCATGTGGCTCGCTTCTGAGAAGAGCATTCCAGTTAGAGGGAATATCACTTGCAAAAGCTCTGAGGTGGAAGCAGGCCTGGACTGCCCAAGGAAAGGCAGAGTGGCTGGTTTACTGGAGGGAAATAAGTGAGAGGCAGAAAAGGGGAACAGGATTCTAAAGCTTGCAAATCCCAGCGGACCAATATAAAGTCTCAGGTTTTCACCATGAATGAGATACAGAGCTTTGATGGAAGGCATGGCAAGATGTGGCATTCATACAGGATCACACTGGCTGTGGTAAAAGACAGAGGTGGGGGGTGGAGTGCAAGAAGAGAAAAAGGAAGACCAGTAAGAGGCTCCACAATAATCTAGGCAAAGATGTTAAAGATTAGCTCAGCACCTGGCATGGGGCCTGGCACAAAACAGGCATTCACATAAAACTCATTGTTAAATGAAAAACAATTATCTAAGATTATTTACTTTGCACGTTTTATATTTCTTCACATAATAATTTTCTTTTTTCATAATTCTCACCTCATTCCATTTATTTAATTGGTTCTCCCTAGTTCACTACTCTTACTGGGGTATCTTCTCCACTTTATATCACAAGGCTTTCCTTATATATCCCACTAGTAAGTGGATTGTGACAAATCAACTGGAAATGCTTTGTTCAACGTAGGAATTTTCAGAGCATTGGTGTTTCTATTTTACTATATTTCCAATATATGTTCTATCTGATTAAATTTTCTGGTTGTTCAAGTTTAAGAATTTCTACCTGGTCTGTTATTTCTGACTTTTTAAAAAATTTTTAACGTTTTATTTATTTCTGAGAGAGAGGGGGAGAGAGAAAGAGAGAGAGAGAGAGACAGTGTGAGCAGGGGAGGGTCAGAGAGAGAGGGAGACACAGAATCTGAAGCAGGCTCCAGGCTCTGAGCTAGTTATTCGCACAGAACCTGATGCAGGGCTCGAAGCCATGAACCGTGAGATCATCACTTGAGCCGAAGTCAGACACTTAACCGACTGAGCCACTCAGGCGCCTCAATTTCTGACTGTTTTTAATTTTATGTGTGTGTTATTTAGTTTAACTTCCACAAGGGGAAAAATAGTCTCTTCACTGCCAAGTAAAATAATAAAATTAAGCCATGTAAATCAACATGCTGAAAGCCAAATTCATGTGTCCAGTACTAACAGATGGCAAGTTTGAGGTATATATATGGGAGTAAAATATTCATGTGTAATATGTATAATCAAAACCAAAACACCACTATTCCATATGGTAGAAAAGGAAGCCTTCCAGTAGAATCCTAAAAAGTCTAGAGAAGTACAGTATAACAGCACAGGCCTTAATTATTTTTATAGAAGAGTAAAATTTATATTAACTTCCTAAGAAATGGTTAGATGAGTCAGAACCTCATCCTACTTACTTTGATTGAAGACTTGGTTGCTAATGAGATAGATAGATAGATGATAGACAGATATGCTAATGAGATATGTATAATGAGAACCGTAATAAAACCCAAACTAAAAACTCATTTTATAGGTGACTGAAGAAAAACTTGCACCAACTCCAGGATTATGCTCAATTTTACTGAGAAAACTCTTTGGAATCATCATTCCTCATATCTGGGGGATCATGATGTCTTTGGGATTTGGGAAAAACCAGTCCTGGATAATGGCAGTACAGTTCCCATCTAGACCATATCTGAGCACAAGCAGCAGCCAGCTTATCTACACAAGACTGTGCCTCCCTAGCATTACTCACTTCAGCATTAAATCACCCACTTTTTCTGGCTTTCAAAGTCTCTTATATCGATAGTTTCACTCCACTAGTTAATCAATATTTGTTAGGTGTCACATTAGGGTAAGTTTCTAACCCTCTATCACCGCCACTAATCTTTTCTCTCTCTACTTGTAGGTTCTTTTCTCCTAAGCTTGTCCCCTTTACAATGAATGGAAACACAAGCATCTCCATTAGAAAAGATCAAAAAGAAGAATGAAATTTAAAGACTAAAACTCTCTGCTCTAAGTATTGCTCCTTCTTTCCAGCTCACAGTTAGTAGTTCATTATTTAAACATTTGACTAACAATGGGGCATATGGAAAGTTGTCAATAATCCTTTCCAAAACACAACCAAATATAAAAAACAAGCAAAATACTGTTATAAGGAAATATAACAGAAAGTCAATAATGGTAAAATCATCATTTTGGGGCAGAGAAATTTTAAGGAACACTAATTTCCAAAAGCCAACATATTTTATAGTACTATACTATAAAACTGAAGAAAATGTTTTATATCACAATTGTATTGATGTCTCTTTCCTAACACAGACACTTTCATTTCTTTACAAATGTACATAATGGTATTTGTAGAATTCTCTTTATGATCACAAAAAATTCTTTGGCAAGAGTGTATATATATATATATATATATATATATATATATATATATATATATAACTATTTATTAAACTCAAATGGATTAAAGGAGTTTATAAATTCTCATATTCAATTTCCAGTACAAGGACTCCAAATAAAATACTAATGGAAATAAGTGTTGGTGAGGATGTGGAGAAGTTAGAACTCTCTTAAATTGCTAGCTAGTGGAACTATAAAGTGGTGCAGCCACTATGGAAAACAGTTTGTTGGTTCCTTGAAAGTTAAACACAGAGTTAACGTATGACTCAATAATTCAACTCCTAGGTACACCCAAGAGAATTCAAAACATATATCCACAAAAATGTGTACACAAATATTCACAGCAGCATTGTTTATAATAGCAAAAAGTATAAGCAATCCAAATGTTCATCAACTAATGAATGAGTAAACAAAATGTGGTACACTCATACAGTGAAACAGTATTCCATCACAGAAAGGAACAGAGGATTGATTATGCCATTATAACCTGGATGAACTCTGATAACATTATAAGTAAAAGAAGCCAAACACAAAAGGCTTGTGTGATTCCATTTATATGAAATGTTCATAATGGGCAAAACCACAGACACGGGAAGTGGATCAGGAGTTGACTAGGGCTAGGGAAAGCAGGAAATAGGGCATGAATGTTCACAGATATTGAGGCTTTGGGGGGTGTTGAAAATGTTCCAGAATCCGATAGTGGTGACGGTTACACAGCCTTGTGAATATACTAAAATCCATTAAGTTGTATGCTTTAAAACGGTAGCTTTTATGGTATGTGAACTATTTTTTAATTTTTTAAATATTGTTTTCTTTAAAAGCAATGGAACAAGTTCCCTACCAAAAGCAATATTTGAACTGTGTCATACTTCAAACACTCTGTCCAAAAAATGCCATATATATAAGTCCAGGACAAAAAAAAATGGTGCAAAGGAATTTACAAAAAATACAAAGAGATAGTATTTTTTTCATACAAAGAGCTCATAAGCAAACTGATAAAAAAACACCAAGAGGGAAAACGAGCACTGGACATGAGATGCCAATTCAAACAGGAAGCACAGGCAAATATTAACAACAGCAAAAATTAGTCAATTTCACCAATAATCAAAGAAATGATCATTATACCAAGATACCATTTTTTACCCATCAATATAATACAAATTTTTAAAAAATGATTCCAGTGTTTTCATGTCTTAGCAGAGGGAGATTAAGTTGGTACACACATTTCTGAAAAGCAATTTGTCACTGTGCCAGGAGCAGGAAATAAGAGGTGAGCAGTACAGATTTGTATGGAAGGAATTCAGGCTGACAGAGAGCAACAGACATACACAAATCAATACAATAATCTCAAAGGTATTTTAAAAGCAATAAGGGGTTGCAGTGGGGGCCCAAAGAAGGGAATAGTCAGTCCTTTCTACAGGTGGAGGAAGTGGTCCAGGGAGGGTAAAGCAGATGAATGAGAGCTGAGTCTTGAAGAATGAGTTGTGTTAGTCAGACTGAAGGAGATATGCCAACACATTAGAATTTCTGTGTCTGGTGCTATAGCTGCAACCCAGGACACAGGGGAGAGATGGCTTGAGAAGTTCACAAAGCTCAGCTCAGAATGGACCTCACTTGGACTGGATACCAAGCTCTAGGACATAACAAATACCCATAAAATGAATATACTTTTTTTTTTCTTGAAAGAAACATGGAAGATCACTATACTATTCTATACTACTCTCCCCCCTTGCATCTGTTTAAAACTGTCTATAGTAAGAAGTCAACTGAATATCATAACCCAAATAACTAATAGGAAACCTGGAATTCTACCAGGAGCATATGTTCTTTTCAGAAAGAGCATTCTGGTCCCCTGTGGAGGAGAGTAGAAGGCAAACTTAGAAGAGACACAGGTGAGGAGGTTCTGGTCTTGATACTAAGCTCTGAAGTTAGTATCAAGTAACTCTGAACACCCAGGGCAGGGGGTATACAGATAGGTCAATATAGAAAGATGCTTCTACACATACTAGAGGCTATACATCTTCCTAATTAAGTACATAGGCTTCAGGGTTAGCCTGACCTGGACATGAATGCCAGCTCTGCCACTTAGTAGACTGGTGATCTTTGGGATGTTATTTCATCCTCTAAGACCTCAGACTAAGTGGGGATAGAACCACCAATTTCATGGGCTGATGTGACTGTTCAGTGAAAAGAGAACATGGCGCACTTAGCAGGGTATGCAGCACAGCAAAAGCATGGGGAAAGAGTGACTCCATCCACCTGATGGATGACTGGTGAGGAGAGAAAGGAGCAAGGGCACAGAGTGTGACCTTAAAGAAAGGGACAGAACATGGGACAGTGAAAGAGGAGAAGAAATTATCAATGGAGTAGAAGAATCAGGAGTGATGTCCTAGAAGCAAAAGGAAAGAGAATTTCAAGAGAAGATTTAGGTCTCTACATAATGATGTATTAAAAAAAACAAAAAAAAAACAAAAAAAAACCTCTACAGTAGGCACCTGGGTGGCTGACTTCAGCTTAGGTCATGACTTTGCGGTTCATGATCTTTCAGTTCATCAGTTCAAGCCCTCACATCGGGCTCTGTGCTATCAGTACAGAGCCTACTTCAGATCCTGTCTCCCCCTCTCTTTGCCCCTCTCCTGCTCACACTCTCAAAAATAAATAAACATTTAAAAAATAATAAAATAAAATTAAAAACTACCTCCAAATTAGTGTGAAAGGAAGGTTGAAAATAATATGAAGAGTCAGTGAAAAAGTATGTAATAATATTATCTATCTTATATACTTATCTAACAGATATGCAAATATATGGAAACACCATGCACCAGATTGTTACCAGTAAATAACTTTGAGGAAGTAAGTGAACTTGGGGAATGGGGGTGGGGAAAGAGGATCGTATGAATGGAATAACCTTCCACTCTCTCTACTTTTCATTGTTTGGATTTTCTTTCTTTCTTTTCTTCTTTATTTCTGCCTGTCTTTCTTTTGAGAGGTTGCATTTATGTACTACTTATGTAAATTAAAAAATAAGTATTACTGGCAAGTTGAAGTTGTATAAGGAAGGAAAAGCTTTGGAAAGTCTTTGTTGACTCAGGTGACAACAGTTTCCGTGGGGTGGGGACAGAAACCATCCAGAAGGGCTGGAAAGGGAGAAGGAGCTGCGTGAGGAAGGGGAACAACCCAGGCTTTCTTCAGGAAGCCTGTCTATGCAGCAAGAGAGGGAAGCAGGGCCAAGGGAGGGATTTTAATTTCTTGTTTTAAGGTGGGAGAGATTCCAGGAGAATCTAAGAATACAGGGAAAATGCCAAAGAAGGCTTGGTAAGCAGGTGGAATGTATAAGGAGTAAGGGAATCAGAGGGAAGAGCCTCAAGACAGAAGTTTGCCTTGAAGCAGCGCCAGCACTTAGGGCAGCCTAGAGCCCATGGGAGGCGCCCCCTGCAGGCGGGCTGGCATGTGTGTGCAGACAGACAGCACCTGTTCTACTGTGAGCTCCTGCTGCCATGCAAACTGAAGCAAAAACACTGTGAGGAACAGGAAAGAGAACCGACAGGTCAAAGTATTAAACAAAGGCTGTAAATAAACTCAAGCCCAACTTTTCCCTAAAGAAAACAAGTTCTACCATTTCATCAAGTGAAATCTTTCATAGTTCACAGACATATTATCCCTTTTCTCTCATGTCGTGCTCTGCAGGTTCTAAGGAAGAAAGTGTTGATGTCTCTTTCATCATGTCCAATCTGGAGGCAAAGGTCCAAAAGAACTTCTTAGTTTAAAAAAAAAGTAATAATAATAATATATAAACTATCTCAAAAGAACAAAATCCACGTCTTTAGCTTTAAAGTAGCAATAGTAGTGATGGTCTTACTATTACAAGAAAAATAGAAAATACAGCTTTAGGCTATAACATCACTGCCCATTTCTGATTTTCTAGACCTGTCGGTTCACTGTGATACATGAAGCGTTTTCAGCTGTCCTACGTGTAATTGCTTTGTTCTGATTTGTGAGGGATTGCTCCCTGCACATTACATAAAGAGCTGATTTTATGGGGGTGATATGATACACATAGCGGCCTTTAGTGTTGGATAGATTTTCTAATATACATTTCACTCTAAATTATACCTCCATCCAAGTAAAAAGGATGAGGTTACAGGCACTAGGTGTCTGGTGCAGTTACCATGATGTCTTGTGTGTGTATGTGCGTGTGTGTGTATGTGTGTGTGGTTGTGTATGCTGTGATGTGTGTGTGTGTGTGCTGTATGTTGTGAGGGAGTGGGGGACAGACTGATAGAAGGGGAAAGAGAGAGAACAAACAACAGGCTGCCTCAAGCACATGTCATCAAAAGGACCACAGATAAAAACAGACCCAAGAGGCAGGATTAGGGCTTTCTTTAGTGTACAAAAGGATAAGACTTAACTAAAAGACTTAACTGGAGGATTAAGTCTCTCTGTTCATCAAGTTCAGGACTGACAGGGTGAGGGAATGGGTTATTTCAAGCCCTTGCCAACCTAAATCTGACATGAGCTTTATAGAATGGAAGCACACACCCAATTCCTCTTCCCTGGCGAATATCCTCCCCCCCACTGAGAAAAGCCTAAAATCCACCTGCCACAGGCACACACCAAGAGGAGGGAAGATAGTCAAGACAGCGGTTTGAGCAGAGCTTCAGTTAAAAAATTAGAAAGCAGGCAAAAGGTACAGTGGAACAGTCTCAACCACTGACAGCATAAGCCATACCTTTGCAAGGAGAAAAAAAGGAAAATCTGTGCACATTCCACAGTGCACTATACCAGGTGCAACATTCTCTACATTCTCAACTTTTCAAAAGTCCTCCTCTAACCCCAGCTTTGGTAGAAACCCAAAGCCAGCTTTCCCCTCAGGACACACCTTCTCCAGTAGCTTGGGATACTCGTTTTCTCATATCTTCCACAGCAAAGGCGAGGAGACCCCTCAGAATCACATGGCTCCTCACTGCCCCTTCCAGGCATTCAAACCCTCCAATTCCCCTCAGAGGCCTTTCCTGACCAGTGCTCATCATCTCAGCCCCACAAACCTGCTTTCATCCATCATTTCTTCTCCCAGTAAGTGACACTATCCATGCTAAGACCCTGAGAGATGTGTTAAATACCACCCTGGTCTAATACTGCCCACATCCAGGTGGTCACAAAGTCCTCTGAAGTCATCCCCCACCCAGTCTCTGGAATGCTTTCCACGTCTCTCTTCTTAACTCTCATAGACCAGGTCTTTAAGGTCTTATGCTTAGACCAGCATAGGAAGAGCTTTGGTATCTCTGCACACCTAGATCCTCTTCCAGGCCATAGCTACCTTCTACCTGTTGAGGCTTCATTTGGTCCATGTTCCAGCAGATAAAAAGTGGAGAAATATGCTATGGATGTTGTCTTCTGAGCCAGTGAGCCCTATGGACCCACAATTAACTGGGTCAATGCTTTTGACCATCCTAATGTCAATGACTAAACCAACCATGGTAGGCAAATATGGTCAAGAAGACAACAATAACAAAAATCAGGTTATTAGGAATGTCCAAAGTTCCATACACAACTAGCAAACAATTTATGGAATAAACAAAGACTTCACTGCTATTAAAATGCTGGCCTCACCTCATCCAGACAAAAACATGGCTGAGTCTTGCTAGCAGCTTCTCATGAACTAGTGCCAATAATATGTGATGGAATGATATTTTAAATGTGTTCTAGAAAGTAATATTGGCCAACTTCAAGCAAAACTATAAAACAAGTTTTCTGGACTACATCGGAGCTGCAAAATGAGAATATAATTTCCAAAAAGATTTTTCCGTGGGCCAGACCTAAGGGAGAAAACATGTAGCTCAACATCCCAGAAAAGGACCCAAAGATCCTCTGAAGGCAAACTGGGGCAAGTAGATTCAGCTCTGAGATTCAAAAAGCCAGCAGCAAGAATATGATATCCATGACATACAAGGAGAGCACACCCAAGCCAGTTCTGAATAGACGTCCTGGGAAAAGAGCAGAGACCAGAGAAAGGGCTCTGAGCAGTCCCTGTTTCTATGTAGTGTCTGCCGGACACTCAGAAAAAAATAGTCTCAGGCTAAAATAGCCATCGGTTAGTGAAACCTCAGACTTTTAAGAAGAGGGATTAATAAAACCATAATTACTGAGCATTTTCCATTAAAAAGGCAGTGGTACCAAAGCCATGAGACTGTGCTCTAAAGGTGAAATATTTAGTCAGCCAATCAGTTGTTTAATTAGCACAAAGCCAAGAAAAATTAGCTGACAAACTCTTTTTCTAAATCAGCTTCATTTACTTTCTGGCTCTGCACATGTATGAACAGAATGAATTTCACAAATCCAAGTTCACACCAAGAACTCAACTTAATGAAACTTAAATGAAAAAGTTGTTATCTTCCCAGATTTATGAAACAGAAAATGTAAGAAGCATCTCAATGCTAAAAGTCAAATGCAAGAACTCAAGTATAAAGCAGTCTGATTAAAAAGAAGTCATCAAAGGGGCACCTGGGTGACTTATTCGGTTAAGCGTCCAACTTTCGCTTAGGTCATGATCTCGGGGTGTGTGGGTTTGAGCCCCGCGTCGGGCTCTGTGCTGACTGCCAGCTCAGAGCCTGGAGCCTATTTCAGAGTCTGTGTCTCCCTCTCTTTCTCTGACCCTCCCCTGCTCATGCTGTCTCTCTCTCTCTACTAGAAATAAATAAAAAAAAAAAAAAAAAAAAAAAAAAAAGTCATCAAAGAACCCAGTCCTGGGCCTCAAATCAAAGGAAAAGCAAATCTAATGGACCCAAAAGTCAGGCCATTAAAAAAAATCAATTATTAAGTAAATCTTCAAACACAAGAGAATTCTTATCATTCCATCACCTAAATCACTAGAGTGATTTCTAAAGTCTATGTTTCCTAACAAGATCACAAATGCCCTGGTTTCTATTGTGTGTCAATCAACATCAAATACTGACTCACTGGCACACATATGACAAAGTTCCCATAGTATAAATAAAGATTTTTGAATGATTTTAAATGATTTTAAAAATTAGATTTAAAATATAACCATTTTTGAAGGAATTCATACTCTGTATATGGTCCACCACAGTATTTGCTCAGCAACTACAGAGGCATTCTAGGCTACTAAGAGTATCTGGCTTTTCTGGAGTGAAAAAAAAATGGGGGGGGGGTCAAATACACACATTTTAAGTTATTTACATCATTCTAATTCCCAGGTAGGAAGGAATAGAAGTGGTCACAGAGATTGTGTCTAGAAATAACCCAAGCTCTACCTTGCCAACCTGATTACTTCTTTCATCTTTGAAGACCCAGCCTTCTCTCTACAGCAATGCACAGTAGGGTACAGTCTGGAGCAAAACCCTCAGACAGAAGCAATGAGAGAAAAGACAACTAAACGGTGTACTGGGATCACCATGTGGGCAAGCTGTCCCCAGGGCCCACTTGGAGAGGAGCATTTAGTCTCCAAGCCTGAGCATCTCGGAGAAATATTTTGAAGAGGAGGAAAGAAAAGGGACTGAAATATTTTGCAAATAACATCATCTACTCTCAATCCTAACCTCATCCTAGTCTACATTTATCTGTGAATGGAGGAAGAGAAAAAGAAATAGAAGAGGGGAAGACTAAGGAGAGAAGGAAACGAAAATAAAGATTGATTTGGGTTGGAAGCTCTACAGCATGAGCAACTTCATCTTACATGTTGGCCAATCTGCTTAATAATCATGCATCTTTGTTTTCTCATCTATAAAGTAGGCTAATAATACCCTGCTGAGTTGTTGTGAGGAATAAACAAAGTATGTAAAGCACTTAGCATGCCACCTGCCACAGAAGAGGTAGCTGGTTAATATAAAGAAGTTTAAGAAGAAGAGGGGTGAGGAAGGGATGAGAAGCAGAGAACTTTAGGGAAAAAATCTCAAGGGTTAAAGAAGCATCTAAACCCAGAACAAATACCTCATCATCTTCTTTACAATCCATCTGCAAAGATTTCTTGGTCACCTACTACATCATTAGCACCGTGCTTCACTCAGAAATGAAGCATCCTCCTCTTTACTCTCCAGGTCCACACAATCCAGCTCAAGAAACAGAATCACTTGTGCAAAATATGTACAATGAACACACACACACGTGTGCACACACACACACACCCTCTACTGTGCTAAATTGTTAGATGTTCTACATGTACTACTGCCAGCACCGCAGCTGTCTGGAGAAGGAGCTTTTCAGGGCAACTTGTTGGGGAGTTTCAGGGACAGGGGTGGTTAGAGGCATGAACAGGCACTCCTGAGAAGCAGGGGGCATGTCAGGGGAAAGAAAAGAAGATGGGCCCCAGCTGGAATTTTGCCACTGCAATACCAGGAATGTGAGTAGGCAGTTGGGGAGTGACCAAAGACTGGAGTAGGGAGGAGACAGGTAGGAAGGCAGAGAGCATGGGAGCCATCTGAACATGGACTAGACTTCAGAGATGTATATGAAAAATAAAAGAGAAGGATCTGCCTGAGTCTCTTTCAGATTTCTTGTTCTTGTTTGAGACTGAAT
The DNA here is from genome assembly GCA_017311185.1 of Proteles cristata cristata. Lineage (NCBI taxonomy): Eukaryota > Metazoa > Chordata > Mammalia > Carnivora > Hyaenidae > Proteles > Proteles cristata. Next base: position 376,035 of record JAESUZ010000956.1, read on the forward strand.
GCATTCTTTCTACCTGCATATTTCTTAGGATGAAATAAAGTCATATTCTTCTATCTCCCTAGATAGAGTCAGCATCACCTTTCTTGACACCCAGGCTGCCCAGGGCAGGTTTTATAAATGTGGGCTCAGTGGGGTCCATATTCAGGCTCTGCCACCTACCAGCTGTGTGACCTGCAGCAAGCAAACTAACTGGCCAGGCCTTTTTCCTTCTCTGTAAAAGAGGGGTAATTATAATACCCACTCCCAGCTTGTTGACAGGATAAGCAATTCAATACATTTAATAAACTGCCTTAATTGGGAAGCACTTAGGAGAGTGCCTGGCACACAGGAACAATCCACAAAAGTAACCTAACATTATTATTGTTATATGTATTACCTTCCATCTTTAGCTGGAATATAACCATAGAAAATGCAAAGAAACATCTCGCATGTCACTAAGGAGGAGATACCAAGGGGGAAATCCATCTTGGAATTTCAAGTTATTCCAAAACTACAGCCAACAGTAAAAACTCCAACGCAAGAGACCCAGTCAATCCAGTGTCACACAGAGGATTTGAGCCCATACCTGGCTTGATGAATGGCCTCCATCCACTCTTTACCATCCTGCTCCTCCTCACAGCGCAGCTCCAGGGGTTTCTGACCTTCATGGCCAAAAAGAACGGTAAAGTAATACTAGAGAGAAAGAAAAACAAACAAACAAACAAACAAACAAAGTTTAGTTTTATTTTTCAAGCATGACTGCATAATAAACTATTTCCCTACAAAGGGCATATGTTTAAAAAATGCATCAGCATTATGTAAATCATATTTTAATATGTAGTATCACTCCCAGTCCACTTGGCAATGACTTTGCACCTAAAAGATACAATAGGTTGCATCTTAACACCCTTCAGTAAGAGCCAACCCACAACACCTCACTAGATACAAAAAAGGTATCTGATGAGGCTACACAGATGTATGAGTAAAACTCCTTGCTGAAATTTCTAAACATAATTAAGGATATCTAACCAAAAATCTACTATAAAGGGCAAAAAAGCACAAGAAATGGAAAGCAAGGGAAAAAAATCATTTTTCACAGCTGATATAATTGTCTATATTAAAAATTAATTGAAGACATCCAGAGGGCAAACAGACACACGAAAAGATGCTCAACATCACTCATCACCAGGGAAATACAAATCAAAACGATGTTGAGATACCACCTTAAACCTGTCAGAATGGCTAAAATTAACAACACAAGAAACAATAGGTGTTGGGGTGGGTGTAGAGAAAGGAAAATACTCTTACACAGCTGGTGGAAAAGCAAACTGGTACAGCCATTCTGGAGAATAGTATGGAGGTTCCTCAAGAAACTAAAAATAGAATTATTCTACAATGTGCAAATGCACTACCCAAAGGATACAAAAATACAGGTTCAAAGAGGTACATGCACCCAAATGTTTACAGCAGCATTATTAACAATAGCCAACCTATGGAGAGAGCTCAACTGTCATTCATCGATTGATGAATGGATACAGAAGATGTGGTGGGTGTGTGCGCGTGTGTGTGTATGTGTGTGCGTGTGTGATGGAATATCAAAAGAATGAAATCTTGCCATTTGCAATTACGTGGATGGAGCAAGAATGTATTATGATAAGTAAAATAAGTCAAGCAGAGAAACACAAATACCATATGATTTCACTCAAGCAGATGAACATATGGGGAGGGGAGAGGGAAAGAAGAGAGGGAAACAAACCACAAGAGATTCTTAATGATAGAGAAAAAACTGTAGGTTGATGGAGGGAGGTGGGTGGGAGGTGAGATAGATGAGTGATGGGTACTAAGGAGGGCACTTGTGATGAGCACTGGGTGTTATATGTTAAATGATGAATCACTGAATTCTACTTCTGAACCCAATATTGCACTGTATGTTAACAAAAATTTAATTTAAAAAAAATGAAAAGAGCATATGAAAAGAAAAAAAATGAAAAGGGAATGGAGGAAAAAAGAGAGAGGGGGAAACGAACCATAAGAGACTCTTAAAGATAGAGAACAAACTGAGAGTTGATTTAAAAAAATCATTGAAAGACTATTAGAATAAGACCATCAAACAAAATTTTTGGATATAAAATCAATATACAAAACTGTAATGCAGTTAGGTATAATATCAACAAACACAAAACTTAGGTTTGAAAACAAAGCATTTGTAATAACAAACAACTTAAGACTAAATCTAAAAATATATGTTTACCATCTCTAAGAAGTCAACTATTCTATAATTTCAATGCATTCCAATAAAAATATCAATAGTTTTTTTTATTTTTGGTGGAATTTGAATCTGAAAACTGAGCCAATGGAGAAGCTTTCACTTTAAGCCAGTCTAACTGAAGTTGGATGTATTAATTACCAAACTGAAACTATCTGGAAAGGAAAAGTGACTAGAGAGCTTTTTATCAGAAGAGCATGATCAGAAGTACACTGGACCCACCAGGATGTCATCCTGGGGCATAAAAAGAACCAGCCCCACAGAGCTGCTCTAAGGGACAACCAAAGCCAAACACAGAGTGCTTCCTGCTGTCCCACCGGGCCACCTACACCCCAACATTGGTTATTCGGTGTGACAGTTTGGTACTCATTTTCTTCAAATGAATTAAAAGCCTTCAGAACATTAATCTTAGAAATAAGAATTTCCAACACAAGGGGAAAAAAAGAGAGAGGCAAACCAAGAAACAGTCTCTTAACTATAGTGAACAAACCGATGGTTACCAGAGGGTTGGTGAGTAGGAGTATGGGAGAAATAGAGGTGATGGGGATTAAGGAGTGCACCTGTGATGAGAACGGGGTGATGTACGGGAAGTGTTGAATCACTACATTGTATACTCGAAACTAATATGTATATATATCATATATATTACATATATGCTATATATATATTATATATGGTATAAATATATATATTATATATGGTATGTATACATATATATGGTATACTAAGTAACTGAAATTAAAATAAAAACTTAAGAGGAAAAAGGATTTTTGGCACAATTTTACCAAAATGAAAAAAATGACTAAGATACTTCTCAGGTTACCTGTGCATAAATCATCAGTGCATTAAGGACTCTGAGTCATGCCTGTGTGATAATCTACCGCACTTCCCCATGAATAGTCCTGAGCCCCATAAATGGCAAGCTGTCTTTAGTTCTTAAACCTCTTGTCCAGCCCGAGAACTAAATGCTATGAACCAGTGGGAAATAACCTGATGAAAAGGCCACAGAGAACGAGAAGAATTGAGTTTAGCCCTCTATTCAATAAAGCTCCATTTAAATTTGAGAGGAAAAAAGTCAAAACTCAATAAAATAACAGATCAGTGTCTTAAAGGTCAATCCTATACATGATGGCATTTCAGTAACTGCTGGCTACTTTCCAAATCCAGCAGCCCAGTCCAGGAAGAGGAAACATGTAATGAACCAGCCCGATCTATTGCAAGGCTGCGACAGGTGGCTCCACAGCAGCTGCTACTCGGAAACCCAATTAAAAGCCACCTTTCAGAGACAGCAAGGTAATTATATTAGCAAAGTACATTCAAAGGTTAGCCCATGTCTCAGGCATAGCAATGATGCTTTTGAGAAGTACATGTTATCTTTCCAGTTCACTTAAAAAATTCAGCCCAACTACAAATTAAATAGTCCCAGGGTACCTATGGGTGGCTCAGTTGATTAAGTGTCCAACTTTGGCTCTGGTCGTGATCTCACCATTTGTGAGTTTGAGCCTCATGTCAGGCTCTGTGCTGACAGCTCAGAGCCTAGAGCCTGCTTCAGATTATGTGTCTCCCCTCTCTCTGTCCCTCCCATGTTTATGCTCTGTCTCTCTCAATAATAAATAAATGTTAAAATGGTTTTTTTTTTTTAAATAAATTAAACAGTGCCTCTGCATGCATGCACCTACAAATTATTTTTTTAGCCCCTCATCAAAGTTTTCTTTGTATCGAATATTCTGGCCTCATTCTGATATGAACTTAGTATACTCAGGATCTATGTGTCAGACCTGGGGCTTTAAAGTTCCCTTGAGGATCAAAAGTAGCAGCAGACTCCCTTGACAGTACCCTTGACCTCAGATGTGTCCCACCGCAAGAATATGGAGAAATTCCAAAGTACTGGGTCATGGTGAAGTGCAAGAAAGAATTAAAACAGTTATGACCTTGTTTGTGTCTTTAAATTTAACATCTGCAGTGACAGTGACTTTCTCTTCTTTTTCTTCCTAGACATTCCCACCTGTTTCCCCAATCTATTTCTCCAGGCAGATTCTCTCCCAGACACCAGCCCCATATTTCTCCTATTAGACATCATTTCAGTTGGATCTAAAACTGAATTCATCACCTTCCCTCTCTCCCTCTCACCCTCCGAAGCTCTTCTTCCTACCCTCTGCCCTGACAACTATTCCTTCTCCTCTTGCCTTTTCTCTGTCAAGTGAATCTTTATTCAATGGTTGCTCCAATTGGGAATCCCAACATTATCTTCACCTCCCCCCTCTTATCAGCCCCACATGTGGTTTCACCAAACTCTTTTGTAGGACTCCCTACCTCACCTAGGCTACCATAGCAGCTTTACCATCAGGTGACAAATATGACAGCTTTGAAATACTTTCCAATTGATACTCCTTCTCTTACAGCTGACCTCTCTCCCTCCTTGTATCCTGGCCACTGTAAGAGCCAAAAGGTTAATGGCCCCTACCGAAGGAGGACAAGATGACCTCGAGAAGTCCCATGAGCTTTGAACACAAGGAGAAGTGTAGAGAAAAGAAGTGCTCAAGATAAATAGAGAAATCAGGTAAATAGACACACATATGGTACAGCTTCTCCCCACTCAGGGCTAAAAACCCAGAGAAAGGTGAGGAGTTAAAATGTTTCATAACAAAACCAAAATCCAAAGAGCTTCTGTATCACTGCCCCTTTAGGGATCTAGAGAATGCCGTCTCATGGAACGTCCTCATGTCCTACCCCCAACTCTCATGACAACATGGCGTGGTGACTACATGGGTAGTGAATCAGCAAAGCTGGTGTCACAGCAGTTAGATTTTTTTTTTAAAAAGGCCTAAGTTTTGAGGTTAGCTATCCAGAGCCTGACTAACTTTTAAGTGGTGTGGACATCTGCAATTATACAGTATACTGTGGAGAAGCAAGAAGGGAAGTGCACTATCAAAACTTATGGCAGGATGGGGTAGGCGATATGCAGGCCTAGAAAAGCCAAGGTGGGGCCATGTAAACAATATGGACAACCACTCCCTGACTGATCTGGGAGAGAATAGACTGCAAGTTACAGCAGCCACACACCTCAGCAACAGTTGCCAAAAGATGGTCAAGGTAGAGCCAGAACAACACCAGACCACAGTCAGCACCAGCAAGGACTCCCCCAACCTTTGATACACACACACACATACACGCATACACACACACACACACACACACACACACCCTCAAGGACATGTGAGACTCCATTTACTGAGATACCATCTTAGTGAGGTACAGAGGGGAAAAATGAATTACCAAGAGATTTCCCACATTATTGGAGCAGATTGAGTTTCCTCCTCTTAACTAAATCTAGATTCTTTTTTTCTCCACTTATCAAGTGGAGAAATGGGTCTTAAGGAGACAATCACATCAAATGGAGGAAAGTATTTTCTTTTCACACCTAAGTGTAGTGAAGATAAATCTGTGACCCCAATTCCAGTCCTATCCAACTCCCTCCACCCCAAACATGGTGGCCAGAGTTTCCTTCCTAAAAGATAAATCAAGCTTCCATTTCTACTTACAAAGCCTCACTAGAATTCTCAAACACTAAAAGCAAATCTTATGCAGGCTGAAAATGTCCTACACTAATTAGTTCCATTCTCCATTTTGAAACTTGTTTCTGTTTCCTTCAATGTATGCCATACTCCAGCCACACCAAGGTATTGCTCCTCTAAGAAGACAAGCTCTTTCCTCAGCCTCATGCTACTGACAGTACCAGAAATGTGAATCCTGACTCACCAGGTGGTAACTCAAGAACTTGGGCAAGTCACATAACTTTTCTGAGCCTGAGTTTCCTCCTAGGCAAACTGAGGACAATGATGTAGACCTTACAGTAACAAATTAGTGGACATGCAGTGCCAGGCACACAGTAGGCACTTAACAAATGTTAATTTCCTTCTCTGTCAGTTAATCTTTGTCTTGACACACATCCCCAGTCTCTTCACCTACAAGTTCTTACTGAAATTTCAGGTCTCATGTCACTGAAATGTCAATCCACTAAGAATCCTTCCCTGGCACCTTTGACAAAAAGGAGTCATTCTGTCCTCTAGGTTTTAGTAACCCTGTGCACTCTCTTTCTATATCACCTTAGAGTTGTCCATGTGTGTGTCTCTCCGTGGACAGCCTGTCTCTTTGTACTCTTGATCCTAGCTCTGTGCTAGACACACACAAAGCCCTTGATACTGTTTGATGAATAAATAATTATCAGTAAAGAAACGCAAGGTATAATTAAATTCATAATTTGCTTCAGCCAGCCACACATGGTGATAAATTTCATGACTAGGCAGCCATTTAGATAAGGGATTTTAAAAGGAATTGGTTTAAACTTCCAATATACCTTTTTATCCTAAATATGGAAAGTTAGAACATGATGATGATCTCACAAACACCTAGAAGAGCACTAAGAACAGATGCTCAAGTTTTGCAGATTCAGCAAAGATTCTTACCTCTTACCTACAATGATCATAAACTGCCAGAAAGACAACATAATGAACAGACCTATTACATTTAAGTGTTCAAGGTCTTTCTGGTATCTACTGTAGCTTTGCATGAATTTTTATTTTTCAGTTTTCTGGGTTTTATCATAATGAGTTTGCTGCTGTTTATGCTACGTGTTTTTGCAGAGAGAACAAATGTAACCCAATAATAAAACACAAGTTCACTTAAAACTCTGGTCCTTAAGCTCTTGCAAGTTAGAGACTAACAGTGGCAATTGCTAAAGGATAGTCCTACAATACCACTTCCACTTTCCACATTTCTATATTGTTTGAATCATTTACCATAAACATGTATAGTTATATAGCCAGTGAAAAAAATATGCTCATTCCATTGTTTGAGTCACAACAGATACACACTGCTATGCAGTCAACAATAAACACACTTACTATTTTAAAAACTATGTTCAGATCTTTATAATACTACCCATATATTTAGAGAAAGTAAATTACATTGGTCACATCAGTGATGTTCAAAGGCAGATTAAAAGTCAATAGGGTTTTCTTAAAAGTATAGAGCAGAAAAATAATTTCTTTCTAAAAATGCTGCTCCATGCATATTATCATTTGGATGGTACTGCAGGGTTTTAAATTACTACATATGTTCTTGAAAGTTTTCTCTTTTAGATTAAGAGAACCAAAATCAACCCTCTGTCTTCAGCCATTGAGCCAGAAAATCCTCCAGGTATCCCCTTCCCACTGTCCCCATCAGGGAGGAGGAATGGAAGACACCCTACAGAAATCCACTGTGGTCTTCTTCTCTGGGCCTCCGAGATGCCTGACACTGCAAGCCAAACATAGGATGGATAAAGAAATGAGTGCCTCCATGGCAAAGGAAACAATCCAAAAAACTAATAGGCAACCAAAAGAATGGGAAAAGATAGTTGCAAATGACATATCAGATAAAGGGTTGATATCCAGAATGTATAAGGAACTCACCAAACTACACGCCCGAAAAAACAAACAACTCAGTGAAGAAATGGACAGAAGATATGAACAGACACTTCTCCAAAGAGGACATCCAGATGGCCAACAGACACATGAAACGATGCTCAGCATCCGTCCTCATCAGGGAAATACAAATCAAAACCACACTGAGATACCACCTCATGCCAGTCAGAGTGGCTAAAATGAGAAAATCAGAGAACTGTAGATGCTGGCAAGGATGTGGAGAAATGGGCACCCTCCTGCCCTGTTGGTGGGAATGTAAGCTGGTACAGCCCCTCTGGAAAACAGTGTGGAGGTTCCTAAGGAAACTAAGAATAGAACTCCCCTAGGACCCAGCAATAGCACTGCTAGGAATTTACCCAAGGGATACAGAAATGCTGAGGCATAGGAGCACATGGACCCCAATGTTCATAGCAGCACTCTCCACAATAGCTAAAACATGGAAAGAGCCTAAGTGTCCATCAACGAACGAATGGATAAAGAAGATGTGGTGTATCTATACAATGGAATACTACATGGCAATGAGAAACAATGAAATCTGGCCATGTGTAGCAACACGGATGGACCTTGAGGGTGTTATGCTGAGCGAAATAAGTCAGGCAGATAAGGACAAATATCACACGTTTGCACGTATAGGAGGATTAGGAGGAACTTGACGGAGGAACAAGGGGGAGAAGAAGGGGGGAAATGGTGGGGGGAAGGGAGAGAGGCAAACCATGAGAGACTCTTGAATGCTGACAAAAATGAGGACTGATGGATGTGGGGGGGAGGGTGGGATGGGCATGGAGGAGGACACTTGTGGGGATGAGCACTGGGTGTTATGTGGAAACCAACTTGACAATAAACTATCTGTAAAAAGAAATAATAATAATAAATAAATAAATAAATAAATAAATGTGAAAAAAGAAGAAATTTAACTTGCAAGGTACCACTCCACCTACTGCATCTGGTCACCATAGTGCCAGCTGGTGTGGCACTAACTGACTAAAGGTTTGAAGCTTTATCCCCTTGACCTAGCTTTAGCGGTCTCTAGGAGAGAAAACATTCACTCTCCTGCCTCATTGATTGTTTTTACCTACTGCGATCATTTCTTTACCACAACTCTGTCTTACAGGCACTTTTAGCTCCAAAGAAGAATCTGTGTAAATTAAAGAAGGTGGTTTTCTCAACTACTTTATAGACTCCATCTTTTCATATCATAGTTATATGTTGAAGCTCTTCATTATTATAACATGTCAAAACATCCAACTACATCTTCCAGGTCTTCTGAGACACAAAGATCTAAAAGGCTGAAGATTCTTCTCCTCCCTACTGCTTTACTTCCTTTTTAACTTGGAGATTAAGAGGCCTTGCCTTGGGCATACTGACTTCAGTACCGCCAACTTCACAGATTCGCACCAGTGTCTGAGTGCTCAGTGTGGTTCAACAGAAAGAGCCCCAGGCTAGAAGACAGGACATAATTTTTTCCTTCAGCCTCTGGAGACAAAGTGTGAATTGTAGCAAGTCTTTCCTGCACTCGGTTTGTTCTTAGGCCAAGTGAAGACAAGGCCGCTTCTCCTGCTAACCCCAAGGTAAAAATCAAATGCAGTAATACATAAAAGTGCCTTGAAAGGCATGAGTACATCTTGTCATTGCTGTGGGGATGGGACTCTCAGATTTCACCTTCATCTCAAGTCTGTCTAGGACACTGGACTTGGTCCAGATCCACAAATTGAGGCAATTCAAATGTTCGTTCCTTTTTTCCCAAAGTTTTTCTTGCGTAAAAGTGCATAGGGAAAAGAAGAAAAGGATGTATTAAAATTATTAACCAGCACACTGGGTACCTGGTAATTAAGAAGAAGTCATACTGTTTCTGTTGTTGGGCATTTTGTTCTTGTAAATTTTATGTGGTTGTTTGATATTCATGATGAAAAGATTCCCAATTCTCCCAAGACTTAGGAGTTATAGTTTGACTTCGATGACAAACAAGAGCTTGCTTAAGGATTTGTCCCAACAGAAGCCAATACATTAACTGTGAATTTGAAACTATGAACAAGACAAAGTAAAATCCACACTGTGTTATAAAATCAGTTTTTAACAAGTGACTCAGAATATATTTCTCTATTAAACAAATTTTAGATTTTAATTGAATAAAAATTTAACTTAGAAACCACCTTAAAAAGTAAGAGTTTAACTGCTTCCTACTGTGGTTTTTTCTACAACAGGAAAAATGCATTGTGTCTGGCTTCCAAGTTTCATAAAGAACAGAGTTAAATTAAACTGTACCCATTTGAGAGTGACAAAGACAAGATGCCAAAAAATCTGTCATTTTAAGAATGGCTAGAAAAACTTGATATATTTGGTTGTTTTTCAAATCTTTGAGAGGCTATCATTAAAAATTGGAACAGAGAAACTTTTCATCAACCAAGGGATCTGAACTTCCATAAATCACCAAGCATACTAAAATTTATGAAAGAGAAGCATGATGCATGGTGGTTGAAGTCATCATCCCCGACTGCAAGGGAAAGGCAATGATTCCTCTCTATGTTTCATTAAAGTCTCACACAATTTCCTGTCTTTCTTCTGTATTACCACTCTAGTCAGGGATGGATGTTGCTGAAGATAACATCTGATCTGTGTTACTGCCTTAACCCTACCTCCAGCGTTCCCATTTACTTACTGTCTTCAGGGAGAGACATCGAACTGATCATCCTAAAGCCACTGACTGAGCACCCTTGAGAATTCAGTTCCCAATGTCACAGCCTTGTCTTATAGCAAGGTGACTAAACTCTATCACCATGCCAATATCCATTCCATCCTGACCTCTCATGAACTCATCTGGAACCCCTAACTTCACAAGTTCTAAATAATGAAACCTCTAAAGGCCCTTCATTTCATACCATTTTCATCACTTTCTCATTTCAACCACTGATTTTATTTCTTTTCCATTTGCCAACCACATTCTCATCTGTGTAGAAAGTATATACAATAAAAACGTATGCTGTTAATACCCAGGGTAGTGAGTGTCACTTGGTAGAAAGGAAAAAATTTTGACACAGAGACAAGTGAATGTTACAAGCTGCTGCAAGCCAGTTCTTGTGGTGCACAGTCAAAGAGGTACCATGGTTATGCCAAAACATGGGCAGGGGGAATGTGGATAATAAGATAGACTTGAGATCTGCCCTGCATGGCTCCAGAAGCACAAAGAGGAATAATAGGTAAAAGTTACAGACTTGGAAGACCTTTCCAAAACTAGAAGGAGATGGTGCAATGCGTTGGCCACCTCTCAGTGTTGTTTAAAAAGGGATTCTGGTCCTTGTGACATAGAACCAGAGAGCCTCTAAAATCCCACATTACCAAAATCCTTTAGTTGCTATAACATAATCTAGAGTTTTACCATTAAAGCGTGCAATAGAGGATGCATATAAATAATGGTTAGACCACTGTTCTGACTTTGCTATTCAATATCTCAATTTTTATTGCATGAAATGTATCAAAATGGGAATAAAAGGAAATATTTATCTAAATAAAGAAATAATTCGATTTTTAGGAGGAAAAGTCTTTTATACTGTGCCTGATTTATACTGATAATTATCATTTACACATATCAGACTAACGAAGAGCCACTGTTGCACTGAAGGTTTTAAATCAGAAGTACTGGGTTCATAACACTGCAAAACTGACCAAAAAAACCATGTGAGCTATTATTTCATTTTTTGTTTTTATTAAAACAATTTTATACTTTATTTATTTTTGAGACAGAGAGAGACAGGACATGAGTGAGGGAGGGTCAGAGAAAGAGGGAGATACAGAATCTAAAACAGGCTCCAGGCTCTGAACTAGCTGTCAGCACAGAGCCCGGGGCAGGGCTCAAACCCACGAACCGCGAGATCATGACCTGAGACAAAGTCAGATGCTTAATCAACTGAGCCACTCAGGTGCCCCTCATTTTTTGTATTTTAAATGCTAACTATTTAGTAATAATTATTAGCATTTAAATTCATTGAGCAAGCTTCAAAACTGGAAGCTCTAATAATAACAATCAAATAATAATGATCAAATTATAGTATATATCCAAACTTGCACATGCTTCTGAAGCAAAACTGCATAATATAAAAGGATTAATGTACTTAATATGTAAAGAAGTTTCTAAATCAATAAGAAAAACCCAAATACCCTAGTAGAGATGTTGTCAAAGGAATAGAATATTCACATACTTACAAACAGAAACAAAAAAACAATACAAAGATATGAAAGTATGAAAAAAAAAGCATATTAGTACATTAAGACCTTATTTTTAAATTACAATTTTTTTAATTATAAAACCTAGAATTGGGAAGTGTAATGTGCTGAATGAAATAAGAATGGTTATAATCTTTGTGGAGATAATTGACAATTTGTACCAGAAACTTTAAAATATTCTTGATTCTATACAGTGAAATAATTAGAAAAACATGCAAAAATGTATCCAAGAATGTTCACAGCATCATTAATAATAATAAATGTCCAACAAGAGAGGACAAATTAAAGAAATTATGAAATACTTGAGCTGGAACACTGAATAATTAAATTAATAATCATGTGCTCATAGCTAATATCATCCTTAATGGGAAAAAACTGACAGCTTTTCCCCTTAGGTCAGGAATAAGACAAGGATGTACGCTCTCATCACTTTTATTCAACATAGTACTGGAAGTCCTAGCCACAGCAATGAGACAACAAAAAGAAATAAAAGACATCCAAGGGGTAAGAAAGAAGTAAAACTTTCACTATTTGCAGATGCTGTGATACTATGTATTAAAAAAACAAAAGATTCCACCAAAAAACTGCTAGAACTAAGAAATGAATTCAGTAATGTCACAAGTACAAAACCAAGGTATAGACATCTGTTGCATTTCAATACACCAATAATGAAGCAGCAGAAAGAGAAATCAAGAAAACAATCCCTTTTACAATTGTACCAGAAATAATAACCTAGGAATAAACCTAACCAAAGAGGTGAAAGACCAGTAGTCGGAAAACTATAAAATATTGATAAAAGAAATTAGAGATGACACAAAGAGATGAAAAGACATTCAATGCTTATGGATCAGAAGAACAAATATGGTTAAAATGTCTCTACTATCCAAAGAGTTCTGCACATTTAATCCCTATCAAAATACCATGAGCTTTTTTCGCAGAACTAGAACAAACAATCCTAAAATTTGTATGGAACCTCAAAAGATCCAGAATAGCCAAAGAATCTTGAAAAAGAACAAAGCTAGAGGCATCACAACTCTGGACTCCAAGTTATATTACCAAGTTGTAGTAATCAAAACAGTATGGTACAGGCACAAAAACAGACAAACAGATCAACAGAACAGAATAGAAACTTCAGAAATCAACCAACGGGCAATTAATCTGTGACAAAGCAGGAAAGAATAGTCAATGGTAAAAAGTCTCTTAAGCAAATGATGTTTGGAAAACTGCAATAAACAGAAGAATGAAACTGGACCACTTTCTTATACCATACATAAAAGTAAACTCAAAATGGATTAAAGACCTGATGTGAGATCTGAAACTATAAAAATCCTAGAAGAGAGCACAGACAGTAATTTCTCTGACATTGGATGCAACAACTTTTTTCTAGATAGGAGTCTTAAGGCAAAGGAAACAAAAGCAAAAATAAACTATTGAAACTACATCAACTTAAAAAGCTTCTGTACAGTGAAGGAAACAACAAAACTAAAGGGCAGCCTATGGCATGAGAGAAGATTTTTACAAATGACGCATGTGATAAAGTGTTAGCATTCAAAATCCATAAGGAACTTATCAAACTCAACACCCAAAAGACAAATAATCCGGTGAAGAAATGTGCAGATGACATGAATAGACACTTTTCCAAAGAAGAAATCCAGCTGACTAACAGACACATGAAAAGATGCTCAACGTCACTCATCATCAGGAAAATACAAATCAAAACCACAATGAGATACCACCTCACATCTGTCAGAAGGGCTAAAATCAATAACACAAAAAATAAGTGTTGGTGAGGATGTAGAGAAAGGGGAACTCTCTTGCATTGTTGGTAGGAATGGAAACTGGTACAGCCACTCTGGAAAACAGTGTGGAGATTCCTGAAAAAGTTAAAAATAGAACTACCCTATGATCCAGTAATTTCACTACTAGGTATTTATCCAAAGGATACAAAAATACAGATTTGAAGGGGTAGATGCTCCCCAATGCTTATTGTTGCATTATCAACAATAGCCAAAAAATTGAGAGAGCCAAATGTCTACAGACTGATCAATGGATAAAGAAGATGTGGTATATATATGTGTACACACACACACACTGGAATGTGTCATTAAAAGGAATGAAAACATGCCATAGGCAATGACATGAATGGGGCTAGAGTGTATTATGCTAAGTGAAATAAGTCAGGCAGAGAAAGATGAATTCACTTGTGTGGAATTTAAGAAACAAAATAAATGGACATATGGGAAGGGGGGAAAAAGAGAGAGAGAAACAAACCATAAGAGACTCTTTAGGATAGAGAACAAAGTGAGAGTTGATGGATGGAAGAGGGTGGGGGGTGGGCTAAATGGGTGAAGGGTATTAAGGAAGACACTGTTGTGTTGAGCACTGAATATTTTATGTAAGTGATGAATCACTAAATTCTACTCCTGAAAACAATATTAAACTGTATACTAACTAAAATTTAAACAAAAATTATTTTAAAAAGCCTCTGCACAGTGAATGAAGCAATCAACAAAACTAAAAGGCAACCTATGTGATGGGAGAAGACATTTGCAATTGACTTATATGATAAAGGGTTACTATCCAAAATATATAAAGAATTTAGAAAACTCATAAATGGAAGAGCTTTTTGCTAGAATCTCCATATCTAGAAGGTAGTTTTAGGTTATAACCATAGGATTATAGTGCGTTTTTGTAAAGTACCTGTGTTTATTGTGGATAAAGTTCATTCTTTTGTAACATATGGGTTTTTTGGATGTCCTGAGGTGACAACATATGATAAAATGTATAGCTAGTCAATTAACCAATTTATAAGTTTCTTTTCATTATAAATGGGAGGAAGGAAGCATCACAGATATGAAATTGTTAAGCTATCTCTGAGGAGAATGTATGTCTGCACTTAATCATAAGACTGGCAGCAGAGGGAGCAGAAGGGAGAGAGGTATGCGGATGTGTTCATATTTAAATTTTAATGATAACTGTTAATGTGTGCATCTCTTTTGGCTATACTATAGGAATACATTAAGTGATTCAATGGAAACATACCTCCTTGCTAACATTTGAAGAGTACAGACTAGATAATGAATTCTTTTAGGAGCATTATACATTGTGTATTCTGTTACAGTATGTCTCATTTATAATTGAAAATTAAAGGAATGCAGGGGCGCCTGGGTGGCTTAGTTGGTTAAGCGTCGGACTTTCGCTTAGGTCATGATCTCGCGGTTCGTGGGTTCGAGCCCCGCATCGGGCTCTGTGCTGACTGCCGCTCAGAGCCTGGAGCCTGTTTCAGTCTGTGACTCCCTCTCTCTCTGACCCTCCCCTGCTCACGCTGTCTCTCCCTCTCTCTCCAAGAAATAAATAAAACATTTTAAAAAAAAAAATTAAAGGAATGCAGTATTTTAATTGTAACTCTGCCAGTATCTTTATCTTGAGGCCTGTTTCCATATTTGTCTTTTACGAAATTGTTGTTGCCAAGAAAACAGGATTATATTTATTTCCTTTCAGATTGAGTTGGTACAGCGTATTCTTGGTTATCAAAATACTCATAGCTTTGGGACTGTGAAATGATAAATAATCATGGTGTGTAAAAAAGCATAATACATAATTGTATCATCTTAATTACATTAAATGCTTAGTTGTGCAGATACACACATGGGACCTAGAAGTCAAACTCTAAACTGATTGTGATTATGGATGACTTTATTCTTTGCTTCCTGTGTTTTTCAGCTTCCTTTTATGCACATGTTAACTGTGAAAATATAATTTTTTAACTTAAAAAAAAAGAACTTATAAAACTCAACAAAGAAAAAACAAACAATTCAATCAAAATATGGGCAGAAGACATGAATAGACATTGTTCAAAAGAAGACATATAGAAGACCAACAGACACAAGAAAAGATGCTCAACCTCACTCATTGTCAGGGAAATACAAATCAAAACTATGATGAGATATCACCTCACACCTATTAGAATGGCTAAAATCAACAATACAAAAAACAACAAGTGTTAGCAAGGATGTCAAGAAAAAGGAACCCACTTGCATTGTTGACAGAAATGCAAACTGGTATGGCCACCATGGAAAACAGTATGGAGGTTCTAAAAAAGTTAAAATAGAATTACCCTATGATCCAGTAATCACACTACTGGGTACTTACCCAAAGAATACAAGAACATTAATTCAAAGGGACACATGAACCCTTATGCTTATAGCAGAATTATTTACAATAGCCAAGATATAGAAGCAGCCCAAGTGTCCATCAGTTGATGAGTGGATACAGAAGTGGTGATTATACATAATGGAACATTATTCAGACATCAAAAACTTTTATTTTTTTATTTTATTTTTTTTTACAAATAGTTTATTGTCAAATTAGTTTCCACATAACACTCAGTGCTCATCCCCACAAGTGCCCTCCTCCATGCCCACCCCTCCTCCCCCCACATCCATCAGTCCTCAGTTTTTGTCAGCATTCAAGAGTCTCTCATGGTTTGCCTCTCCCCCTTTCCCCCACCATTTCCGCCCTTCTTCTCTCCCTTGGTCCTCTGTTAAGCTCCTCCTAATCCTCCTATACGTGCACACATATGATATTTGTCTTTCTCTGCCTGACTTATTTCGCTCAGCATCACACCCTCAAGGTCCATCCATGTGGCTACACATGGCGAGATTTCATTGTTTCTCATTGCCATGTAGTATTCCATGGTATAGATAAATCACATCTTCTTGATCCATTCGTCTGTTGATGGACACTTAGGCTCTTTCCATGTTTTAGCTATTGTTGAGACTGCTGCTATGAACATTGGGGTTCATGTGCTCCTATGCATCAGCATTTCTGTATCCCTTGGGTAAATTCCTAGCAGTGCTATTGCTGGGTCATAGGGGAGTTCTACTTTTAATTTTGTGAGTAACCTCCACACTGTTTTCCAGAGGGGCTATACCAGTTTACATTCCCACCAACGGTGTAGGAGGGTGCCCGTTTCTCCACATCCTCTCCAGCATCTAGAGTTCTCTGATTTGCTCATTTTAGCCACTATGACTGGCATGAGGTGGTATCTCAGTGTGGTTTTGATTTGTATTTCCCTGATGAGGACGGATGCTGAGCATCGTTTCATGTGTCTGTTGGCCATCTGGATGTCCTCTTTGGAGAAGTGTCTGTTCATATCTTCTGCCCATTTCTTCACTGGGTTGTTTGTTTTTCGGGTGTGGACTTTGGTGAGTTCCTTGTAGATTCTGGATATCAACCCTTTATCTGATATATCATTTGCAACTATCTTTTCCCATTCCGTTGGTTGCCTATTAATTTTCTGGGTTCTTTCCTTTGCTGTGCAGAAGCTTTTAATCTTGATGAGGTTCCAACAGTTTATTTTTGCTCTTGATTCCCTTGCTTTTGGGGATGTGTCAAGTAAGAAGTTGCTGCGGTGGAGGTCAAGGAGGCTGTTTCCTGCTTTCTCCTCTAGGGTGTTGATAGTTTCCTGTCTCACGTTCAGGTCCTTTATCCATTTTGAGTTTATTTTTGTGCATGGTGTGAGAAAATGATCTAGTTTCATTCTTCTGCATGTTGCTGTCCAGTTCTCCCAACACCACCTGTTAAAAAGGCTTTTTTTTTTCCATTGGATATTCTTTCCTGCTTTGTCAAAGATTAGTTGGCTGTATACTTTTGGGTCCACTTCTGAGTTCTCAATTCTGTTCCATTGGTCTATGTGTCTGTTTTTGTGCCAATACCATACTGTCTTGATGATGACAGCTTTGTAGTAGAGGCTAAAGTCTGGGATGGTGATCCCTCCCGCTTTGGTTTTATTTTTCAGGATTACTTTGGCTATTCGGGGTCTTTTGTGGTTCCATACAAATTTTTGGATAGTTTGTTCTAGTTTTGAGAAGTATGTTGGTGCAATTTTGATTGGAATTGCATTGAATGTGTAGAGTGCCTTAGGTAGTAATGACATCTTAACTATATTTATCCTTCCTATCCATGAGCATGGATTGTTTTTCCATTTTTGTGTCTTCTTCAATTTCATAAGTTTTCTATAGTTTTCATCATACAGATCTCTTGTATCCTTGGTTAGGTTTATTCTGAGGTATTTTATGGTTTTTTGTGCAATTATGAATGGGATCAGTTTCTTGATGTCTCTTTCTGTTGCTTCATTGTTGGTGTATAAAAATGCAACCGATTTCTGTACGTTGATTTTGTACCCTGCAACTTGGCTGAATTCTTGGATCAGTTCTAGTAGGCTTCTGGTGGAGTCTGTCGGGTTTTCCATGTAGAGTATCATGTCATCTGCGAAGAGGGAAAGTTTGACTTCCTCTTTGCCAATTCTGATGCCTTTGATTTTCTTTTGGTGTCTGATGGCTGACGCTAGGACTTCCAGCCTATGTTAAACAACAGTGGTGAGAGTGGACATCCCTGTCGTGTTCCAGATCTCAGGGGGAAAGCTTTCAGTTTTTCCCCGTTAAGGATGATGTTCGCTGAAGGCTTCTCATAGATGGCTTTGATGATATTTAAGTAGGTTCCTTCTATCCCAACTTTCTCAAGAGTCTTTATTAAGAAGCGATGCTGTATTTTGTCAAATGCTTTTTCTGCATCTATTGACAGGATCATATGGTTTTTATCTTTCCTTTTATTGATATGATGTATCACATTGATTGATTTGCGAATATTGAACCAGCCCTGTAACCCAGGAATGAATCCCACTTAATCTTGGTGGATGATTCTTTTGATATGCTGCTGGATTCGATTTGCAAGGATCTTGTTGAGAATTTTTGCATCCGTATTCATCAAGGATATTGGCCTGTAGTTCTCTTGTTTTGCTGGATCTCTGTCTGGCTTGGGAATCAGAGTGATGCTGACTTCATAAAATGAGTCCGGGAGCTTTCCTTCGATTTCTATTTTTTGGAATAGCTTGAGAAGAATTGGGATTAATTCTGTTTTAAATGTCTGGTAGAATTCCCCAGGGAAGCCATCAGGTCCAGGGCTCTTATTTGTTGGGAGATTTTGGATCACTGATTCCATTTCTTCACTCGTTATGGGTCTGTTCAGGTTTTCTATTTCTTCCTGTGTGAATTTTGGTAGTGAGTGTGTGTTTAGGAATTTGTCCATTTCTTCTAAGTTGTCCAATTTGTTGGCATATAATTTTCTTAGTATTCCCTGATAATTGCTTGTATTTCTGAGGGGTTGGTTGTAATAAGTCCATTTTCATTCATAATTTTGTCTATTTGGGTGCTCTCTTTTCTTTTGGATAAGTCTGGCTAGAGGTTTGTCAATTTTGTTTACTTTTTCAAAAAACCAACTCTTGGTTTCATTGATCTGTTCAATTGTTTCTTTGGTCTCTATGTTGTTTATTTCTGCTCTAATTTTACTATTTCTCTTCTTCTACTGGGTTTAGGGCATTCTTGTTGCTCTGCCTCTAGTTCCTTTAGGTGAGCTGTTAGATTTTGACTTGCGCTTTTTCTAATCTCTTGAAATAGGCCTGGAGAGCAATGTACTTTCCTCTTAGGACTGCCTTGCCGCATCCCATAGATTTTGAATTGTTGTGTTTTCATTTTCATTTGTTTCCATCTATTTTTTAATTTCATCTCTAATTGCCTGATTGGCCCATTCATTCTTTAGAAGGGTGTTCTTTAACCTCCATGTTTTTGGAAGTTTTCCAGACTTCTTCCTGTAATTGATTTCAAGTTTCAAAGCATTGTGATCTGACAGTGTGCATGGTATGATCTCTATTCTTTTATATTTATTGAGGGCTGCTTTATGTCCCAGTATGTGATCTATCTTGGAGAATGTGCCATGCGCACTTGAGAAGAAAGTAAATTCCCTGGCCTCAGGATGTAAAGTTCTAAATATATCCGTCAGGTCCATCTGGTCCAATGTGTCTTTCAAGTCCATTATTTCTTTAGTGATTTTCTGTCTCGTTGACCTATCCATTGCTGTAAGTGGAGTATTAAAGTCCCCTGCTATTAGCACATTCTTATCCATAAGATTGTTTCTGTTTGTGATTAATTGTTTTAGATATTTAGGTGCTCCCATATTCGGTGCGTAGACATTTATGATTGTTAGTTCTTCCTGATGGATGGACCCTGTAATCATTATGTAGTGCCCTTCTTCATCTCTTGTGATTGTCTTTATTTTAAAGTCCAGTTTGTCTGATATAAGTATCGCTACTCTGGCTTTCTTTTGATTTCCTGTAGCATGATATATATTTCTCCATCCCCTTACTTTTAATCTGAAGGTATCTTCCCGTCTAAAATGAGTTTCTTGTAGACAGCATATAGATGGATTTTGTTTTTTAATCCATTCTGCTACCCTATGTCTTTTGATCGGAGCATTCAGCCCGTTTACATTCAGTGTTATTACTGAAATATGTGGGTTTAGAGTCTTTGTATCTTTTGTAGGGTTCATGTTTGTGGTGGCAGACATCAAAAACTTTTAAATGCATCATCCAGTACACCTAGTATACACTAAAATGTTGTTAGTTATACAAAAACAAACTAGTTACAAAATGTTACCAGTTTTATAAAAATAAACAAATAAACAAAAAAAGAAATTGTGAGCCATAATAATGAAAAAATATGACGCAGATGTTGGAATTAGCAAATAGGACCTCAAAGCAGCTATTAAAAATGAGTACAAAGGTTGGGGCACCTGGGTGTCTCAGTCCATTAAACATCTGACTTTGGCCCATGTCACGACCTCACGGTTCGTGGGTTTGAGCCCCGCGTTGGACTCTGTGTTGACAGCTAGCTCAGAGCTTGGAGCCTGTCATTGGATTCTGTATCTCCCTCTCTCTCTGACCCTTCCCTGCTCACTCTGTCTCTCTCTCTCTCTCTCTCTCTCTCTCTCTCTCTCTCAAAAAAATAAATAATAAAAAAAATTTTAATGAGTACAAAAGTAAGGATATTAATAATGAGTACACAGATGGAGAATATCACCAGGGAAATGGAAATTATAAAAAAAGGACCAAACATAAATTTGGAACTAAAAACCATTATATCTGAAGTAAAATTTTGGAAAATGGACTCATATAATTGAAGATTAGACACAGCTGTTTCAAATGGAAGAGTAAATGTAGTAAGTCTGCCACAGATAAACCAACTGTACTTCTCAAGGAATGGCAACATATGAAGACTCAGTGTGCATCTCTGCTGTTAGTTTGGACATTTAGCAGCAACAGGATCTAGATCAGTCTTGGTAAAAAGAAATCTATGCCGTTGGGACAATGTGTATCCTCCACCTCTGCCACAATGGTCATTTTGTTCATATGCTCATTGTATCAGCACTGGGGGGAGAGGGAGGAATACTAACTATTAGCCAACATAAAGTGGCCAGGTCGGTTGGTTGTTTAATGTCAAGTTAATTGCCTGCTAACCAAGAAATGAACACTCTTCAAAGGAAAATAACAGAATCTAGAGACTTTAAAACTCTCTGGTGGATTCTACAGAGATCATCACATTTTGGGCCTATTTCTATATGTCCAGCCATATGCTACTACTCAGGCTTTGCTGTCCTCAAACTTCTAATCCTTTTCTTTCCAGGTCTCTGATATCAGCCAAGTCATTCACCACTGTTCATTAAGTCTGCATAAATATGAACCTCAGACCACTTTTCTTCTTACACAGAGTAGACGACCAGGTGCATACCTGATGGTGTGCCCACAGGGAGAATTTCCCCATGTCACAGTCTTTCGAGACCATTTTGAGCTGCTGATCCACCTAAAACCCAAACTTGGGTTTTTTCCTTCTCCTTCAGCTAGTTGTACAGGATTCCCCATTCAACTGTAGGTAACAGTTAAGAAAGGGGTGCTGGTACAAAAGTAGTGGGTGCCAGGGAGGTAAAATGCATACCTCAGGCTAAAATACCACCTCACTTAGTCACTGAATGTGACTGCCTCAAGGAAGGCATAAATTTCAAGGCAGCTCTCTACAGTTGTGGTAGACTCTGAAGGAGATAACAGCTACAGGTTATCTGCTGACTACATTGTCTACAGGTGGCCAGCAACTCCTTCTCTGAAGGGGGACAAGGTTGATGTACCTCCATGTCTAGCAAAATCCCAAATATCCATCAATAGGTGCACAGATAAATAATGTGTGGTATACTAATATAATGGAAAACTACTTAGCAAGAAAAACATAACTGCTCACTTATATCAACATGGATGAAATCTCCTCATAAATTCTTAACAGTTAGAAATAACAGAAAACACGGGCACCTGGGTGACTCAGCTAGTTAAGCATCCCACTTTGGCTCAGGTTATGATCTTGCAGTTCATGAGTTCAAGCTCCACATCGGGCTTTGTGCTGACAGCTCAGAGCCTGGAGCCTGCTTTGGATTCTGTGTCTCCCTCTCTTTCTGTCCCTCCCCTGCTCACACTCTGTCTCTCTTTCTCTCAAAAATAAATAAACATTTAAAAAAACTTTTTAAGGAATAACAGAAAACAGAATAAGTTTATATTAAACAACTGTGGCAGATACCGCCATAAGAAAGAGAGAGAGCAAGTAAATGGGGGCAAAATGGTCATTACTAGTGAATCTGGGTAAAGGACATATATAGAGTTCTTTGTAATACCCTTGCAATTTTATTAAACCCTAAAATAATAACAAAATTTAAAGATTTTTAAA
The DNA here is from genome assembly GCA_017311185.1 of Proteles cristata cristata. NCBI lineage: Eukaryota > Metazoa > Chordata > Mammalia > Carnivora > Hyaenidae > Proteles > Proteles cristata. Next base: position 398,564 of record JAESUZ010000956.1, read on the forward strand.
AGTTAGGCTGCTAGAAGGCAAATTCATAGTCATATCTTCAGGTATCTGTGGATCTGCTGCAAAAGTTCAGACTGCCTGTAACACTAGACTACTTTTGAAAATATGACATGGAAAGAGATCAATATTATATTAATAAGTCAAAAAAGTAATATTAAGAACAATAAGAGTAATGCAACCAGCACTTTACTTTCAGAGAAAAATAAATATATGTAACATCTATTTATATATAATGTGTATATATGTAAATGGATAAAGAAATATACCTGAAACACACAGTAAATACAGAAAATGTAAAAGCAAACCCCATCATCCACTAATTCTACTTCCTTGAAAAACACTCATGTGTTCAAAGAGCACAAAGAAGTATATTCACTGCAATGTTGTTTAAGAGCAAAAAAAGCAATGACCTAAATATCTATCAATAAAAGTCTGGCTAAGTAAACCACAGTATACCACACATAAGTAGACTTTAAAAAAAAATTTTAATATTTATTTTTGAGAGAAAGAAAGACAGAGTGCAAGCAGGGGAGGGGCAGGCAGAAAGGGAGACACAGAATCGGAAGCAGGCTCCAGGCTCTGAGCTGTCAGCACAGAGCCTGACACGGGGCTCGAACTCACGAGCCATGAGATCATGACCTGAGCCAAAATCAGACACTCAACCAACTGAGCCACCCAGGTGCCCCCAATGCATAAGTAGTTTAAAAGAATGAGTTCCATATATATCAACATGAATAGGACAGGCAATAAAAGCAAGCTAGAGAATACAGAATTGGTAACATTTATGAAAAAGCATTATTAAAATACGGGGAAGGAAATATACCAAAATGTTAACAGTAGTTACTCTTGAGTAAGTCTCTTTTTTTTTTAAAGTAAGCTCTATACCCACTGTGGGGCTCAAACTCACGACCCTGACATCAAGAGTCACATGCTCCACCAACTAAGCCAGCCAAACACCGCATCTTCTTATTCATAAACTTTATTCATTTTCCAAATTAGCCATAATAAGAAAATAGTTTTTAAAGACATAAATATAGTTCTATATGTGGGAATGACATAAAACATACTCAGGACTTACTAGATATTTTCCTGTCTTAAACAAATATGCTGAAGCATAGCCATATGAAAAAGAAAACTATTTGGTATGTATTTATAAGTAGAAAAGTATACAGTGAATTGCTGGAAACATTTATGTAAATAAATGGACTTGAAGCACATCTGGTGAACATGCCTGACTATTAAATACCATAGGAGCAGGATTAGAAAGGGAGCTTAAAATGTTGCCTGCATGTGAACTATTAATGATGGTTTTGCTGGGCCTCTTTCTCTAGGAAGATTTTTAATATCAAAACTGCATTTTCACTTCATTTGCTGATAGCTGAAAGCTTATAGCTGTCAGACATTTAAAGGAAAATGACAGTCTCCAATATCCAATCATCAGAATGGCTAAGAATACCAAACTTTAGTGCTGGCAAAGAAAACTGACTTATGTACACGTGTGTTTTTGCTGCCTCTCTAAAATCCTCAAAAAACTATACCTCTCTCAAAGTCTCCAAAGTAATATGTCTTTAATTTAGCTTATGCTATTCTATTTTCTGAGGAATATAAAACAAAGAATCTAGTCTGTGTCTTGTGCATTTGATTTGTTTTTCATCATGAAAATGCAAGCCAAATACCATGGCTATTGTCTATCATCTATGTACGTTATTTACACCTTATGAAAAAGTTTATTTTTTTCTTATCCGTGGAAACAATACACATATTTCATACACATATTAAATATAGAAAGTATAGAGTAGTAAAATTAGAGGGAAGAATTTATCCATAATCTCAACATCATTCAAAAATAACCACTGTTAAATTTTGATATCTTTCAATCCAGTCAGTCTATTTTCTAAAACTATCTTAATATAATTGAGCTCAGGCTGCAATGCTATTTTAGGGTTTTTGATGTCACATGAAAACAATTCTAAAGCTTGTATAATGTTGTATAAAAAGGATGTACTACAGTTTATCTAAATGTAGTTGCCTATTTTTGAAACATTTAGAAGGTTTTCAATGATTCCTCATAACATCTCGGTACACAAAATTTTTTTATTTGAATTCTGAGTAATCAATTGGTTGAGATTCTCAAGAATGAGCAAAAGATATGAACAGTTTGGAGGGCGAGTTTAATTTATCTTTTTAGTAATCTCTATACCCAACATGATGCTCGAACTCATGACTCTGAGATCAAGAGTTGCACACTCTTGCAACCATGCCAGGCAGGTGCCCCAAGTAGTTCTTTCTTTTTTTTTTTTAACCTTTTTTTAAATTTTCTTTAGGGATCTTTGCTCCACATGTTTGCCACGGTTGATGTGAGGCTGCATCTGACAGGTCTGTTAGTCACTACAGAATGACACTCACACAACCTGAATTTCAGCAACCGAGCAGCCCCATATAGGACATTGTAACTAGAAATTACAAGTAGTTTAGTAATTCCTACGCTCGAGGGGCTTACACTCTCAGGAGAGCTTCTTTAACCTGAGCAGCCTATGAGAATATTCACGCTCACACTGCTAGGCATAATGACAACATTCATTCAGTGATTAACATGTACCAGGCATCATATTCAGATTCCTTCTGTGTTCTCTCATTTAATGCTCACAATGGTCCAGGATTTAGTTCCTTTTTACAGATAAGGAAATAGGTTTATAGATGCATGATGGTCACTCCCAATCCGCCTAGAACATGTGTCTTAAGCTGTAGGCCCAGGAGTAGTAATGAACTCACACCCATTCACCCATATTCTGTTCCCTATTTTCTCTCATGAAAACTTTGTATGTGGCCAAGCTAACCAGTTTGGGTAAGTCAAAAACTCAGGACTCTGACTCAAAGGTCTATTCTGCTGAGTGGATTCAACAAAGGATGGACCAGGACCACATGAGAAGGAAGAAATAGATGGGCTGGAACCTAAAGACACAATATGTCCAGAAAATAAACTTCCAAAAATTATCAAGACTACAGTTCTATTCTGTCCTAGAATTGTATAATGTTCCTCTCTACTGCCCTAACCATTTCTGTCCTCATTTCCAATCTTTACTTCAATGTCTTAAGAGACAAGAGGTGCTCATAAAGGAAAAGAGGGAAGGAGGGGAAAAAAGAAGGATGGAGGAAGAAATCCATTAAATATTTACCAGCCACCTTACTGTACGCAATATATATGTTTATATATATTTATATATGTATATATTCATATTTATGTATATATGTTGCATGTATATATATCATGTATATAGATAGATATAGATATATATTTCTCTCATCTTAAGGACACTTAAATTTAGCTAAAGATCTAAATCAGGCACTCATAAAGCAATTAAATAACAATATAAGATTAAATAGCAGTATAAATAGGTCGAAGTGCTAAAATAAGCTGTCTGTAAACAGCAACCATCATTGTTTATTTTTGCAGATTATTTTAAATTTGAGATTGTGGGTCCTGTATATCAGACCATGCCTGTTAGATTTTGACCTATCAAAAAATGTTTACCATAGGGGTACCTGGATGGCTCAGTCAGTTAAGCATCTGACTTTGACACAGGTCATGATCTCATTGCTCCTGGGTTTGAGCCCTGAACCAGGCTCTGCGCTGTCAGCTTTGCATTCTGTCTCCCTCTCTCTCTGCCCCTCCCCCACTCTCTCTCTCTCTCTCTCTCTCTCAAAAATGAATAAATGTTAAAAAAATATTTTTTAATGTTTACCACAGATGAAGACAATAAATGTTACAAGAGTTAATTGTGCAAACAAATCAAAATACATCTTAGTCTCTCCTAAAGACTGAGCCCCAGATAAGAGGGATGGTCTAGAACATGAAAAGAGTTAAGTGTGAACAAACTGTCAAGAAGGAGGCAGAAGTCTCTTGCTGGATAGCACTGGGGAAACTTGAGGCTTTTTAGAACTTCCCTGTTACTGCCCTTGCCAAGGGATGTGGACACTTGCTGCTCTTCTCATTCCAACCTCCAATCTCTATTCACTCCCTCCCAAATGAGGAGGCCCCATGTGACCTGCTCACTCAGCATTTTACATTCCGTAGGATGGCTTCCTCTGTGGATAGAGTCACTGCTTTGAAGAGCAGCACAAGGTCCCACTTCCACCTGTGTTGCACCTACAATAAAGTGAGCGTGGCTAGCATTCATCATGGAGAGGCAATGGATCTTAATGTTCGATTTTGCTGGTCCCAATGTCAGCCTCCCTGGGTTTGGGTCACATTAATGTCCCTTATTTACATATCCTTGTGCCAGTTGCTTAACTTCTACGTGCCTCAGCTTTCTCATCTAAAAATGTAGATGACTGCCATAGCTACCTTAGAGAGTTATTTTTTTTATATATTTTTTTTTTATTTATTTCTAGGAGAGAGAGAGAGACAGCGTGAGCAGGGGAGGGTCAGAGAGAGAGGGAATCACAGACTGAAACAGGCTCCAGGCTCCGAGCTGGCAGTCAGCACAGAGCCCGACACGGGGCTCGAACCCACGAACCGCGAGATCACGACCTGAGCGAAAGTCAGACGCTCAACCGACTAAGCCACCCAGGCGCCCCTACCTCAGAGAGTTATTATGAGAACTGCATGACTTCTTACAAGTAAAGAACATGGAGCTATTTTCAGTAACAAACTTGTATTTGCCTCACTCTTTATTTGCAGGGCCTAAGTACACAGCTTCAAAGCTTCAGACTCCAGATAACTAGGAGGCTCCTCTTTCAGAACATGTCAAGCTTAAGCCACATTGTCCCATGTAGTTGAGGGGTGAGATGTGCCCAGATTAAATGGCCTTCATTATTCATTTGATTGGCTATTGTTCCACACATGGTCTATTAGTGAAAGCCCTAGAGGACAAAAGGAACCTAAACCCTTAACAGAAGGGCTATAAGCCTATCTCAATTAATACATCCAATTTTATTTTTTTAAATATTTTTTTATTTATTTCTAGGAGAGAGAGAGAGAGAGAGACAGCATGAGCAGGGGAGGGTCAGAGAGAGAGGGAGACACAGACTCTGAAATAGGCTCCAGGCTCCGAGCTGGCAGTCAACATAGAGCCCGACGCGGGGTTCGAACCCACAAACCGCGAGATCATGACCTAAGCAAAAGTCGGACGCTTAACCGACTAAGCCACCCAGGCGCCCCTAATACATCCAATTTTAAAGAGTCACATAAATTATTAGGAAATAAAATAAATTTTAATCTATAGGTAATAGTGATTTATTATGTTTTCTTGAGCTGGAACCATAAGATAATGAAAGCTGTGTTTCATAAGGATTAACCTGACAGCTATATAAATCTTCTACAGGAAAACTCTACATTCATCCAAACCAGCGTTTTTTTAAACAACAATAAAAACTTTTCCAGCCAGATTTTTAAGGACTCTGCATATAGTACTGAATATCATCAAAGCAGGAACTATGAATTTGATCTCTTGATTCCCAGTGTCAAGCAGTACCTAAGACCTAATAGGTGCTCTACAATGTTAACTAAAAAAACAGAAAACAATATTTACTATAATCAAAAGGACTATAATCAAGCAGTACCTAACACCTAATAGGTGCTCTACAATGTTAACTAAAAAAACACAAAACAATATTTACTATAATCAAAAGGACCACTGTAAGAAAGCTGCCAAGAAAGATGGCACAAGTTTTTTTAAAAATGGAGTCACCTGGGTGACTCAGTGGGTTGAGTGTCCAACTTTGAGTCAGGTCATGATCTTGCAGTTCGTGGGGTTGAGCCCCACATTGGGCTCTATGCTGACAGCTCAAAGCCTGGAGCCTGCTTCGAATTCTGTGTCTCCCCCTCTCCCTCCCCCTCCCCCACTTAGGCTCTGTCTCTGTCTCTCAAAAATGAATAAATGTTAAAAAAAATTTGTAATGGGAGAAAACAGTGAGGGACTACATACTCAGCTAACTCCCACTACCACAGGAGGGTAATGATGTCCCTGGAAACCAACACTAGAGCTCTCTGAAAGCCTTGGTGACAACAGGGAGGAATCCTCAGGGCTCAGCTTGCAAAAAGTCCTAGAGAAAAGTGGAGAAGAGAAGAAGGGCCTGCTCTACTGAACAGAGTGAATGGTCTCTCCAGAGCCATAAAGGGTCAATGTAAATTCCTAAGTTGCTTTACTTCTTACTTCTTACTCTGCAAGATCAAGAGTATGAAAACCAGCAAAAAGGCAAAAGGAAACTCAAATCCAACCTTCCTTCCAACACAGGAAAGAACCTTGGGATCCTGTTTTCTGGGAAGACTTGGTTAATTTGAATCGCAATCAGAAATTTTTTGAATAGATTACTTTGGGAAAAGAATAAGCATGTGATTTTGATGGCATCTAAATCAGCCAAAATACAGGAAGAGGAAATGGATGAGCTGCCCTGTGGCATGAAACTGATTTTAACTCCTCTACAGCCTCATGTCTGACTACTGTGTACAAACCCTTCCACTTACTGCTCTAACTGAAACACAGTTTGGCAACACCTTTTCACTTTCAAAATTTTTGTGGCTTTTCCAAAGCCATTTATATCTAAAGACTTTTCACTCTCAAAGGTCCTTCAATCAGAATAAAGTGAAATCGAGCTGAGTCTGAAGGGTAATCAAAACAGGATCTCAACCAAAGTACTGTGAGCAGAATGATTACATCTCAATAAATAACAAAACAACCTAAAGTGGAAAGAAAAACTGACAGGAAATACAACAAAATGTTAAAGTAGATGTCTCTGCAATATAGATTTGAATAATTTTGGTTCTATATTCATCGAGCTTTTTAAAGGAGCATTTACTTCTTTTTACTAAAAAATATACAAACATTTAACTAAATAAATAAATATTAAAGTCCAAGTTGTTTTCAAACTAGGAAACAAACCAAAAAAAAAAAAAAATCTAGGAACTTGAGTGAGGTGTGGTTTGTTATTTAGAACTCACTGGAAACATTTTCCTTCATATTTTGAAAGTCTTTTATTGTCACTCAGGAAAATATTTTAACTTGGAAGAAACCTTAAAGATTGTCTGATAAAAACGGCCTCAATCAACAGCTAAGGAAATGAAATGGATTTCCTACCTGGAACTCTGACCCACAATTCCTGCCTCCTATTCAATGCTATCTCCAATAATGAGTCTACATCACCAAGGAAAGCATCCCCTTAATTTTCCAGATAGAAAGAAAAAAAAAAAAACCACTGAAAAATACAATGTCTCTCCACTCCTGGGTATACACCCAAGAGAAATGAAAATATGTGTCCATATAAAAACTTGTATATGAATGTTCACAGAGGAATTATTTTAATAGTCTAAAAATTGAGACAACTCAAATATATATCGATCGATGAAGGGATAAACAATGTGGTATATCCATAAACAGAATAGTATTCAATATTCTGAATATTCCCTTTTATGAACGAAGTACTGATATATGCTACATATATACGAGGGTGAGCCTTGTAAATACTATGCTAAGTGAAACAAGACAGTCACAAAGCACTACATATTACATGATTCCATTTATATAAAATGTCCAGAAGAGCCAAATCTATAGAGACAGAAAGTAGATTAGTAGTTGCCTAGGGATGCAGGAAGTGAATTTAGGGGGGTTAGGTGATGACAGCTAAGGGATGAGAGGTTTCTTTTTTGAATGTAACAAAAGTGTTCTTAAGTTCTTTGTGGTGATGGATGCAGCTGAAAACAAGTAACAAAAATTCATCAGCATGTACTGCATTTCTGTTTCAAGTAAAGAATAATACTGATGATGTCACATTACAGAGAAAACAATCATCTACGTAGATTACGATTTCAATCAGAGCACTTATCTTTTCCATATTTGCTTCACTGGAACTGGTTATGTTACCCAGGCTCTAGGATTTCTGCCTCTATCTGTTAAGACAGTAAATTCTCCAAAGCCATTTCAAGTGAGGAAATGACCAATTTAAATAATTGTGTGTACCATCTTGTAGAACAAGCCAGGTTCAGCCAAGAGGGCCACCTCCTTTAAAGAACAATATATTATTAGAAGGTAATAAATGAACCTGCTTTAAATGGTTTGACTACATAATTAGGTGTCCGGTGATTCGCACTCATAGTTGGTAGAATGTTGCTTTGGACATGCAGCTTCATTGCCAGACACCACGCCTGAAATAGCCTCGTAGTGAGCTCCATTTCTCACCCACCTAGAGTCTAGGAACTCACTAGTAAAGAAAGACTACTCTGAAACTAATATAACACTGTATGTTAACTGTATTGGAATTTAAATTAAATTTTAAAAAGAGAAAATTAAGACCACTCCATGATCACTACCCAGAAACAAAAGGGTGTACAATAATGTGCCACACCTCATCCTATTTCTTATCAAGGAGGAGACCTATAATACAAATGCACCCAAAACTCAGTAGCTGAGTGCTACTTTTCCTCGTCTGTTAAATGACAGGAAACTGCTCATTGTGTGTACAAGTTCAGCAGCAATGGAGAACTTTATTCTGGCTACAGGCCCCAATTCATTCCAGAAAACCTCAAATGCTCTTAGGCTATGACCAGGCCTTCCTGCCAACATTAACACAAACACAAAGCACACAGGTCAACTCCCAGTTTTCATTCTACTAACAGCTCTGTGGCAAGGACCCTGCTTCCAGGAAGCAATTTTTAAAGGAGTTTTTAAAGGAGGGTGAAGATGTGTACAGCTGACTGGTATCCTTGTTAGCACCACTAATGTAAAGTTAAATGAGTATTCTCTAGGCAAGCCCCTTACTTGTTATCTCTAAGACTTTCTTCAAAGACCTAAGACAATGGTAAAAGTGTCAGAGGTTTGGCTCACCACAGTTTGGGGAGGAAAGTATAGGCTTCTTTATCCTAAGGTAATTCAGAAAAAGTAGATACTCTTTTCTTTAGGTCTACAGTTTAGCCTCAGCACTGACCTATGTTACAAAGATTTCGACTTTAATACCTGAAATTAAAGCAAATTGTTTTCATATAATTGTATTTGTCAGTTATACTCAATAAAACTGAAATAATTATTTTTATGAATAAACCCTAAAATCCAAGCCAACTTACGTTTCCTTTATTAAAAAAAAGAAAACCTCCCTAACCCTTTGTGATATATTTTTAAAACTGAGATAGCCACTTTCCTCTGGCAGGTAATCAATTACTTAGACCAAATTCATGCCCGCTGAACAAGTAGGTCAACGTCTCATTGACGTTTTCCATCTGTTTGAAGACACCCAAAAAATTACTTTTTTCCATTAGCAGTGCATTGACCAAAGCCAGTTATGGCATTCTGCTTGCCAAATCTGTCATAATAAATGTAACATAATATTGATTATCTATTGTCAGGGAAAACGATAATCCTATTATCAATCCCATTTCACCATGTCTAGTGAGATTACATCTGCAATATTTGGGGTGAGGGTAATGGCTTAATTACAAAATGTCAAGGTCTATACAATGTATCCTCTTATTTACATGGTCTTGATATTCAATCAGTACTTTGATATTCCATAATACACTTTAAAATCGAGATTGTTACTAAGTAAAGGTACAGTGAGATGGGTTCTTTTACTTCTTCCAAAGATACAAATTTACTCAGTAGTAATCACAGAATTCCTCATTTTAATATCACCAAATCCCTCATTTACAATGACAAAATTGCAGCCTCTGAGCCACTGAAAATATTAAGAAAGGATAGGTCACCACATGTTACTGTCCAGATGTTCCTTAACTATCCCTCAGTTAGTTTTTTTTTTCTTCATCATCGATCATTTAAAACAGGCAGCAAACAAATGGCATTTCAATTGCCACCTAGCTATTTTAGTAAACTCTTTGATCAAAATATAGCACTAAATCTAGTACACAAATACAAATGCAGGAAAGAAAAGCAAATACATAATTAAATGTATTGCAGCAGAGGGAAAAAATGAAAAGACCTATGTATGAAGTTGATAAATTAACTACTTTCTCTATAAATGGAAATGGGTGTTAAATGCTAAAAATGTCACCCCTGCTTCCTCCAGTGAAGCAAAACAAGAAGGAAAGGTTGGTCGATATTCCTTTCTAAAATAAGCTTTCCACTGAATATACACAGTTTGTCAACTGGACTACTGATGCACAGTCATTTGCTAAAAACTACAGTGGTAACCACATGATCTAATTCCACATAGTGATGGCTCTTCATAGATAAACAGTCAGGGGAACCCATTTCCAGCTGAATGTATGAATAGTTTCCAGCCCTTGTCTAGAGACCACCACTTCTGTCAGCATTCAAAAGGACACAGAAGACAAGTACCTTGTTCAAACGAGCAGAGGAGGGGAAGCCTATATTTCCCTTCTGTGTAACACAGATTTCTAAGTGTCTACAACATGGCCAAAACTATGCTGTGTAATGTTTGCCTTTCAGGATGAGAAACTTTTCCTCTCAGCCCTTAAGGGAGTTATAATCCTACAGCAAAACAGAGGCAAGGAAACAAATAAATACAAGTCAAGGTAAAGTTAGGTGTAAGAGGAATTGGCTCTGGATTTTCAAAAAAGAAAACACATACCCTTGAGATAGCCTTTCAACCATCAAACATTTATATCGCACCCTTTAAATTACCAAGGAGTAGCATCTACCCTCAGAAAGGAGGGAATTCCTGACTCCCAGAGTACTGAAGAGCATCTTGACAGTCCCAAGGAAAATGTAATGAGATCTAAGGGTCTATAGACTAAATGTTTGTGTTCTATCAAAATGCATATGTTAAATTCTAATGCCCAGAGTGAAGGTATTAGCAGGAGGAGCCTTAGGGTGATTAGATCATGATAGTGAAGCTTTCATGAATGGGATTAGTGTCCTTATAAAAGTGATCCCAGAGAGATCCTTCACTCCTTCCACTATGTGAAGACACAGTGAAAAGAAGGCCAACTATGAAACAGGAGGCAAGCTTTCACCAAACACCCAATCTATCTTGGCTTTGATCTTGGATTTCTAGCCTCCAGAACTGTAAGAAATAAATTTCTATTGTCTATAAGTCACCTAGTCTATGCTACTCTGTTATAGAAGCCCAAACAGACTAAGTCAAAGAGTCCTGAAGTGACAGTGAAAACTGAGATGCTCATGTGTAAAAAGAATGAAACATACCAAGACTGCAAGGACATGTTTTGCAGGAATACCAAATAGTGCACCTGACATCTATGGCCTCCTGCAGTGAATCCAAATTTAGCAAAGGAACCCAACAAAGACAGGAAAGTCACCACTCAAATCCATCATTAGCTCAGAGTATCTTACCCTTGATCAAAATTATCCTAGAGAAGACTCATGTAATAAAGGCCCGCTTCATTCATAAGTCTAATTAAAAAAAAATAAAGACTGCCACTGGAAAGCTATTGTAGGGTAACAATTCCATTTCCCAGAAGTGAAGGCTTTCTAACAACAGAGAAGAGAAAAAGCCTGTTGGATCACAAATATCATCTCAATTTCAATCTCTTTAGAACAGTCTTCCTTCACTAAGGCTGCATGCAGCCTTTAGTCTGATAGACATGCCCAATCTATTTAGATGGTAAATGAGGAAAAAAGCAGAAAAATGTAACAGTATTCACTGGTGCATAACTCAGCTATGCAACAATTCACCATCTTCACAACTCATGTATCCTCATGTTTGAAGCACACAGCACCAGACTTACAGAGGCTAGGTACTGCAGTAAAAAGACGATATCCAGTTATGCATGTTGTTCTGGTTTCATCTGTGGTCTTTCCTAGAGTTTGCTCAGATGATAGAGTGTCAGGACTGCAGCTCTATTTGAAGCTGGTTGGCTAACAACATTATTGATTGTAGTTATCTGTGTTTTGTGTACCATATTGAAGAAATCCAAGTTGAACAAAGCCTGTTTTTGATGAGTCACTAGCACGCAGAGGTACACAAAACACAACCAAGACAAGGTACTGCTTGGTTTAAATACCAGTCTGCTGTATTCAAACACCAGTCCAACACCATCAAAGCCACCTGCATGACTTGAATAAACCAGTATTAGGCAAAGCCAGATACACCTTTGACACTTGAACTTTTACTAGGAAAAAATCATAAGCTATTGCTAGTGACTTAATATGAGAGTCTAACGTAGTAACTTTACTGTTTTAAAATAAGTTGTTAAAAAGTAATCTAGGATTGTGCTTTTTCCATAATGGATAAGAAAGTATAAACTGAGGTCTTGGCTCAGTTGGAAGTTTCAAGCAAAACAGACACAAACCTCTCCAGAGTAGCATTCATAGGGTAGGGAGATTTCTGATGTGGTTGATCAGGGCTCTAAAAGCAAGTCTTCATTAAGCCATCCCAGCCCAGACATAAAACATATGAATCAGGAAGCCACCTGAAAAGGGGCTCCTCTCCTCCAACCCCAGCTGTTGCAATCACAGCCATTCCAGGCCCAGATGTTCCAGTTCCCTGTGATCCTAGTGGAGACTCCAGACATTATGGAACAGAAAACAGCCATCCCTGCATTGGCCTTTCTGAAGTCTTGACCCAAAGAATCCATGAGCATAGTAAAATAAATTATGGTTTATGCTGATAAGATTTGGACAGGGAGGTTGTTATGAAACAATCCCTCTCTGCTTTTCCCCACCCAGGACACGGAGCTCAATAAGTTTATCAAGAGGCCCAAATAAAAATTAAAACAAAAGAAAAAAAAAAGTTCCTCTTTAAAGAAATTGAACTGAGGAGAACTGAAGCAGCTGACAAGGATATATGGGTGCTCCTAGGATGAAAACTGTTACCATTTTGGTTTTGAGGGGAAGGTGATTTTGAGGGTAATATGAAATGTATGGGTACTGAGCATCCTGTGTGAACTCCCCCCTACCATGTAAAAAGAGAGCCCAGTCAGCCTTCTTGGTTCTTCCATGTTAAATCAGAATGGGTGCAGAAACATCAAACTCCAAATCTTGCTTCCTCCTGAAACCCTACTGTAGCAGGTGAGATCCCAACAGGAAACCAGCAGCTTCTCAGATTATAATAATTCGGAGTCTGTTTACAAAATGGAGGAAAAGAGTGTGCAGTAAACTGAGGAGCTGGCAAGAGTGGGAATGTCACCCCTCTCTAAGCTGAAAGAGACAAGAGTAGTCAGTACTTAACCAAAGGAAAATGGCAAGACAGTCCATAAGCATGTAACGCTTGAACTTGAGGTTGTGAGTTCAAATCCCACTTTGGGTGTAGAGATTACTTAAAAATAAAATCTTTTTAAAGAAAAGTAAAAAAGAAAGAGTGCTACCTTGAAAGGAAAACTGACCTTCAGAACAAGTATGTAGCCAGGCTGAGATAACTCCACAGAACAAGTTTCCAGCAGAATACATACAATGACCTCATTCTCCTCACTTCTGCTTATCTCCTCTTGGTCTCCTCATTGGCCAGACCCACGTAGAAGCCATCAGGCATGGTAGCCTTCTGATGCAATCCACAGACGCAGAGAGGATAGTGAAGAAAGGTGGAGAGTGGGTGTAAAGTGACACAGTAGAAGATATTCTATGTCTCTCAATAAGAAAAATGAAAGGCAATAAGGAACTCCAGGGAGGAGAAAACACAAAAGAAAGTCACAGTGCAAATATAAAACCCCCTAAAATGTGGCCAAATATGGTGGGTACACTGGAAAAATAAGTTACTTAAAATTACTTCTTGAGGACAAAAATGTTGTGGCATTGGATCCACGGAGAAAGAAATGTAACCACAGTATACCTCTATATGCTCCAATGAAACCTACTTTCAGCTTTTGTCTTTCAAAAATCAACCTATATAAAGCACAGATGACTTATTTCAGAATGTAGATACCACCTCACGCCAGTCAGAGTGGCTAAAATGAGCAAATCAGAGAACTCTAGATGCTGGCGAGGATGTGGAGAAACGGGCACCCTCCTACACTGTTGGTGGGAATGTAAACTGGTACAGCCCCTCTGGAAAACAGTGTGGAGGTTCCTAAGAAAACTAACAATAGAACTCCCCTAGGACCCAGCAATAGCACTGCTAGGAATTTACCCAAGGGATACAGAAATGTTGAGGCATAGGAGCACATGGACCCCAATGTTCATAGCAGCACTCTCCACAATAGCTAAAACCTGAAAGAGCCTAAGTGTCCATCAACAGATGAATGGATCAAGAAGATGTGGTTTATCTATACCATGGAATACTACATGGCAATGAGAAACAATGAAAACTGGCCATGTGTAGCAACATGGATGGACCCTGAGGGTGTTATGCTGAGCAAAATAAGTCAGGCAGAGAAGGACAAATATCATATGTTTGCACGTAAAGGAGGATTAGGAGGAACTTAACAGAGGACCAAGGGGGAGAAGAAGGGCAGAAACGGTGGGGGAAAGGGAGAGAGGCAAACCATGAGAGACTCTTGAATGCTGACAAAAACTGAGGACTGATGGATGTGGGGGGGAGGAGGGATGGGCATGGAGGAGGACACTTGTGGGGATGAGCACTGGGTGTTATGTGGAAACTAATTTGACAATAAACTATTTGCAAAAAAAAAAATAATAATAATAACTTCACAGTAAAGGTGGTGTAGGAGAGAAGGAGGAAGGGTAGAAAGTAGAGAATAAAGAGGTACTGTTGAGCATGGAGGAGGACACTTGTGGGGATGAGCACTGAGTGTTATGTGGAAACTAATTTGACAGTAAACTATTTGTAAAAAAAAAAAAAAAAGAGGTACTGTTGAAAGTGAATGAAACAAGAACTACAGATTTAAAAATATTATTCAAAGTTATAAAATAGAAATAGGTAACCACCGTGGGAAGGTTACCTCAGGCTTTATTTGCACAACATGTGAGCATTTTCCCCTCAGCCTTTCAGTTTCTGAAACAAACAGCTTAATACACGCAATGTCTTCTTGTTCTGGCCATTCAAAATTCTCCTTCAGCACCAGTTCTTATGCTATATTCCTATGTCATCTTCCTATTTTAAAGATACAGTTGTTGTTAATGAAAAGATCAAAGCCTTGACAACTTTAAAGGGAAATACTTGATAATTTTCTTGTATGCTTTGGATCTCACTTTGGTATGAACTACAGAAATTGTTGCATCTTGTGACAAAACAAATGAGTTTCTTGATATGAACCATAAAGCTATTGCTGTTTCAGTGATCTCCCAATTTAACCATTTTGCCTATATAAATACAACAAGAAAGTAAAATGGTTGTTTGGGTCTCATGAAGATTATATGTTTTTGTTGTTATTAGCTTTAAATAAACAAATGTCTTGAGTTTGTGGTTTCTGTAAGAAGGGTCTGGTCTTATATTTAGAATTCTCTTCACTTTATTCACCTTTCTTCAGTTTTCAGCTACTTTCCTTTGTCTGTTACAGGATCCTATCCAGCATACGATACTACATTTAGTTGTCATGTCTCCTTAGACTCCTGTGGGATCTGTGCTATCTTTACAACATTTCTGTAAATCTAAAACTATTCTAACATTTTTTAAAAATGTAAATTACAAATGTGCACCTGGTAGGTAAGTCCTGGGTATCCCCACACAGGATAGTGATTAGAGGCAACAACACTGTATTATGACCTTCAAAGTGGCTAAGAGACGTGATCTTAATTTTTCCCACCACAAAAAATATTTATGTGACCTAATAGAGGTGTTAGCTGGCCTATTAATCATACTGCAATATATAAATGTATCAAATGGACACCTTAAACTTACACAGTATGTCAATATTACTTCAATAAAAAGTTATAAACCCAAAAAAAAAAAAAAGAATTCTCTTCAGAATAGATAAATTCCTAAAAATATATAGTATTTCAAAACTGAATCAGGAAGAAGTAGGAAATTTGAACAGACTGATCACTACCAGTGAAAATGAATCAGGGGCACCTGGGTGGCTCAGTCAGTTAAGCGTCCAACTTCAGCTCAGGTCATGATCCTGAGGTTTATGGGTTCAAGCCCCGCATTAGGCTCTGTGCTGACAACTAGCTCAGAGCCTGGAGCCTGTTTTGGATTCTGTATCTCCCTCTCTCTCTGACCCTCCCTTGCTCATGCTGTCGCTCATGCTCTCTCTCTCTCTCTCTCCCCCTCTCTCTCTCTTTCTCTCTCTCTTAGAAATAAATAAAACATTTAAAACAATTTAAAAAAAAAAGAAAAGAAAATGAATCAGAAATCACCACCCCCCCTGAAATTCCAGAACTAGATGACTTCATACCTTAATACTACTAAACATTTAATGAAGAGTTAATACCTGTTCTGCAATTATTTCAAAAATAAAAGAAGAGGAAGGAAAGCTTCCAGATTCATTCTACAAGGCTAGCAGTACCCTGATACCAAAACCAGATAAAGACACTACCAAATAAGGGGACCACAGGCCAATATGACTAATGAACATAGATGCAAAAATCCTCAACAAAATACAAGCAAACCAAATGCAACAATACATTAAAAGAAATCGCTCACCATGATAAAGTGAGATTTTATTTATTTATTTATTTTATTCAAGGGTGGTTCATTATTCACAAATCAATTGTAATACATCATATTAACAAGAAAAGAAATAAAACCATATAATCATCTTAGTATACAGAGAAAAAGCAACTGACAAAGTACAACATACATCCATAATAAAAAGAAGGGAACATAACTCAACATAATAAAAGCTATCTATGAAAAACCCACAGCTAACATATATTTAATGATGAAAAATAGAGCTTTCGCTCTAAGATCAGGGATAAGACAAAGATGTCCACTATCACCACTTTCATTCAACACAGTATTAGAAGTCTTAACCACAGCAATTAAACAACAAGGAAAAAAATCCAAATTGGTAAAAAATAAGTAAAACTATCACTACTTACACATAATATGATACTAACTATAGGAAACACTAAAAACTCCATCATGAAACTATTAGAATAAATGAATTCAGTTAAGTTGCAGGATACATTACTAATATAAGAAATCTGTTACATTTTTATATAATAGTAACAAAGTAATAGAAAGAAATTAAGAAAACAATCCCACTTACAATTGCACCAAAAATAATAAAATACCAATGAATAAACGTAACCAAAGAGGTAAAAGACCTGTACTCCAAAAACCAGAAAACATTGATCAAAGACACTGAAAATGACACAACAAATAGAAAGATATCCCATGTAAGTGAATAGAAAGAAACAATATTGTTAAAATATTCATACCACCCAAAGCAATCTACAGATTTAATGTGATCTCTATCAAAATACCCACAACATTTTTCATAGAACTAGAACTAATAATCCTAAAATCCAAATGGAACTCCAAAAGACTCCAAAATAACCAAATCAATTTTGAGAAAGAACAAAGCTGGAGATACCACAAGCCCAGATTTCAAGATAAACTACAAAGCTGTAGTAATCAAAACGGTATGGTGCTGGCACAAAAATAAACACATAGATTCATGGAACAAAACTGAGAGCCCAGAAATAAGCCAACACCTATATCATCAATCTATAACAAAGGATATACAATGAAGAATATACAATAGGAAAAAGAGTCTCTTCAACAAATGGTGCTGGGAAACTGGACAGTTGTAAGCAAAGAATGAATGTGAATCAGTTTCCAATATCATATACAAAAATAAGCTCAACATGGATTAAAGACCTAAATGGGAGACATGAAAACATACAACTCCTAGAAGAAAATATAGGCAGTAATCTCTTTTATATTAGCCATTCAAACATTTTTCTAAATATGTCTTCTTAGGCAAGGGAAACAAAAGCAAGGGTAAACTATTAGGAGGACCCAAAAATAAAAAAGGTTTTGCACAGCAAAGGAAATCATCAACAAAAACAAAAAGGTAACCTACCGAATGGGAAAAGATATTTGCAAATGATATATCCAATGAGTTAATATCAAAAATACGTAAAAACTTACACAACTCAACACCAGAAAAACAAGTAATCCTATTTAAAAATGAGAAGATCTGAATACACATTTTTCCAAAAAGACATACAACATGGCCAACAAACACATGAAATGATGCTCGACATCACTCATCATCAGGGAAATGCAAGTTAAAGGCACAATGAGATATCACCTTATACCAGTTAGAATGGCTAAAATCAAAAATACAAGAAATAACAAATATTGGTAAGGTTTTGGAGAAAAAGGAATCCTTACGCACTGTTGGTGGGAATTAAGTTAGTGTAGTCACTGTGGAAAACAGCACTGAGGTTCTTCAAAAAATTAAAAATAGAATTACTGTATGATCCAGTAATTCCACGACTGGATATTTACCCAAAGAAAGTGAAAACACTAATTCAAAAAGATATATGCACCCTATATTTACTGCAGCATTATTTACAATAGCCAAGTATGGACATAACCCAAATATTCTTCCATAGATAAATATAAAGAAGTGGTATACATATTATAATGCAACATTATCCAGCCATAAAATCAATGAAATCTTTCCATTTGCAATAACATGGATCAATCTAGAGGGTAAAATACTAAGTGAAATAAGTCAGTCAGAGAAAGACAAATACCATATAATTTTACTCACATGTGAAAGTTTGAGAAACAAAACAAATTCACAAACAAAGAAAAAAAGAGACACCACCTCTGCCTCCCCACCACCACCACAGTCACTCACTCACACACACACACACACACACACACACACACACACACACACACACACACAGACTCAAATACAGAGAGACAAAATGGTGGTTGCCAGAGGGGAGGTGGGAGGGGAATGGGTTAAAGAGATAAAAGAAATTAAGAGTATACTTCATCTGATGAGCACTGAGAAATGTACAGAATTATTATATACCTGAAACTAACATAACACTGTGTGTTAATTACTTCATTTAAAAAAAAACTCTATATTTAAGTGAAGTCATCAAGTATTTGAGAGTCAATAGTCAATATCTTTGAGCACAGAAAAGACTCTGTGCTTAGTAAACACATTCTAGTTTGTAGAGTCCATGGAAAAGTCTGACCCACAAGGATGCCAGATGTCAGATGATCAAGTCACAGCTTACAAAAAAGATACAGAGAAAGTAAATTACTAAACCATCCTGTCTGCACCTGCAGCTCCTTATACTAGAGGAAACCCACAATCAGAATCCACTTTTAACATCTCAAAGATGATGTTTATAAAAGTACAAAGAAAGCATGCTTATGTTTATAAAAACTACTCTTAAAGGTTTTTTTTTTTTTTTAAAATAACTGTCTAAGAATGTTTTAACTCAATTAGTTGCCAATATAAAAAGTCCTTAGTTGAGGGGCACCTGGGTGGCTCAGTCAGTTATGCATCTGACTTCGGCTCTGGTCATGATTTCGCAGTTTGTGGGTTCGAGCCCTGCATCAGGCTCTCTGCTGATAGCTCAGAGCCTGGAGCCTGCTTCAGATTCTGTGTCTCCCCCTTTCTCTGTTCCTCCCATGCTCATGCTTTGCCTCCCTCTGTCTCTCAATGACAAATAAGCATTAGAAATGTTTTTAGGTCCTTAGTTGTAAAATCTTTACTGTTAGCTTTTATTTTAATATGCCTCAAGCTTTCAATCTCATGTTTTTACTAGAAAGAGAAAAATTCCTTCTTAGTTTGCTTTGCTCAACCAGTGTACATCAAAGAACTAAAACAAACAAAGCTCTCTTCAAGTCTCCTGTAATTCGCTACTGAATTTTCTTTGTCATGTTAACATAAATTAAGTTTTTAACATCTGATACATAATTTAGCTGTTCTGTAATATGTATATATAACTGAAACAAAAGTCAGTTATATCAATTAACACATATACACACACACACACCGAATGGCAAAGTAACCTAACTAGTCACGTCTGAACCCCATCCCTGAAATTTATGGTTTATGTAGCTATTTTACATAAAGAATATTTAGTCCAAGAACTATAATGTAATTATTTTCTCCTGTAAAATAACAGTTTAAGATATAAAATAAAAAATTAGCATTTAAGGTTCCCAGGTAAAAATACAGGAATTCCAAATGGTGATTTAATTAACAACTACTGGGAGGAAGGGAGAAGAGGTGGGAGAGTAGAGGAGGTAATGCAATGAACAAAATCATCACCTCTCACTGCACAATATCAATAGACACTGTCAAGAAAGAGTGGCTTGTATGTTAATTAAAACCTTCAGAAGAACTAAAGAGAGAGACAGTTAAATGCTATAGGCTCTGAGAAGTGGGATTGGAAATGAGACAGAGTGGGTGGTAGACTTCTCTTTTTATGTTAAACCATTTTATATTACCCAGATCATTTTTACCATGTGTATATACTTGGATAAATATTAATAACTTGCGTAAACATATACAACAAATACACAATAAAACCAGAGAAGACTTTTTGTAGAAATGGAAAAGCTGATTCTAAAATATAAATATGTTGTATTTATATAAAATTCTACACTAGACAAAGCCACAGTGACAAAACTCAGATTAGAGATTGCCTAGGGACAGGAGCCAGAGAGGAGATTGACCACAACATGTCTCCAGTAAAGTTTTTCGGGTGATAAGAACATTCTATATTTTCTCTGTGGTAGTGCCTGCACAACCAGTATGTATGTGCTCAAACTCATGGAAATGTATATTTAGAATGGATAGATTTTATTATATATAAACTATATTCCAATTGACCTTCTTGAAAAATGCACTAATTATTTAAGAAGCTGGGGAAAGATCTGCTATAATTCCCCCGGGAGAGTATATTCCCATATTTGATTGCAAATCATATTTTTGTGGCAAAGTCGATTTTGCTTCAAGCTATCATGTCTCTGAAAACAGCCTAACAGAGTTGTTCTTCAAACTAGAGGCTGTCACACAGATAAGGCCACAGTGCCACCTTGTCATTCATCTGTGAGATTTATGGATCAGGAAATGAGGAATTTTCTCCAACACTATAAAGATGGAGGCAGCAAGTGAAATTTTACGAAGGCTTTATTTTTGTCCTCCAGTCTAAAAACTAGTCTCTCAGAGATTTCAATAGGACTGGAACAAATACATGCAGAAACACGACAAAGCCATAGGCTCACCATTTCTGTTTTATTTCTTCAGCACTGCAGAGTTTGACTGTTGCCACTTACTTACTACCCCTTCTTAAGGTATACTTTTCTGCCAGCTGTCCTATGTTAAGCCGGGGAGCTAGAGTAGTAAATTAGGCATAAGGTCCCTCCTGAAGCTAACATGAAGACACTTCTTTACCTTGAGAAAAAACAGTGTTTGCTCAGGAGCACGAAGTTGGAGAAAGTGCTGGGTATCTCCTATTTGCCCTTCCACTCTCTCCACTCTTCTTCACCTTGCTCTGTGCCCCTGCAGGCTGAGGCGTATGAAAGCCCTCTGGTGTTCTACTGGGCTTGTACCATAAGGACCACTATGAGGAGATGGGCGAAGAAAAGAGTGAAGGGGGGTGGACATTCCTCCAGCTCAACTCTGTACCAGGATTGGTGGCATCCCTCTGTAGCTTTTGTCAAATAGCTCCCTAACGCTAATCTCTACAATTTCTTTTTTTTTTTTCCAAAATATTTTTTATTTATTTCTAGGAGAGAGAGAGAGAGAGACAGTGTGAGCAGGGGAGGGTCAGAGAGAGAGGGAAATACAGACTCTGAAACAGGCTCCAGGCTCTGAGCTGGCAGTCAGCACAGACCCCGACGTGGGGCTCGAACCCACGAACCGCAAGATCATGACCTAAGCGAAAGTCGGATGCTTAACCGACTAAGCCACCCAGGCGCCCCTCTACAATTTCTATAAACACTTCCTCCCTTCAAGCTTCAATCCTAGATGTGGTAATGGCTCCTTGCCCTAGCAAGCCCTGGGCAATGCACTGTGCACTGTTGGTTCCCCAAATCCTGCCCTCATCTTTGTAAACAGTCTGCTGAAGTCACCTCAATCACCCACTTTGAGAATATCGACTCTTACTTGCCAAGACCTTACAGAAGACTTTGGAGACAAAAGGGAACTCAAAGATATATTTAAATCCTCTCACTGTTCACATTAGGAAACTGAGCAATCAGTAGCAGCCACCAACTTTAGTCTATTTTGTATATTTTATCTCTGAAATTGAAGTTGATGATATTCTCATGAAGAAATACTTAAGCCACATATTTTCTTCCTTTTTCAAGCAATTTAACTTAACATATTTCAAAATATAGCTCGGTGGAGCAAAGCAGTCCTCATAAAACACTGCATAAAGGATATGGGGCCCAAGCTATCCTCTAGATGTAATTTTATCCCTGAAGGCAGCCAGAGAGCTGGATATTTAGACTTCGTCATTTGGGGCTCTTATGGAAAGGCCTTCACTAAATTATGCATATGCATGCCATCAACCTATATTGAAAGACCTTTTGAAAAATAGCTTCACAAAACACTCCATCATCTATTTGAGGAATGTTGCTGAGACTGTAATTCACTACACACATAGTATTCCCTTTAAGATTAAGGGCTTTAGCACCCTGTTACACTGCTGGTGGGAATGCAAACTGGTGCAGCCCCTCTGGAAAACAGTGTGGAGTTCTTCAAAAAATTAACAATAGAATTCCCCTATGACCCAGCAATAGCACTGCTAGGTGCTATTTACCCAAGGGATATGGGAGTGCTGATGCATAGGGGCAATGTACCCCAATGTTCATAGCAGCACTTTCAACAATAGCCAAATCATGGAACGAGCCTAAGTGTCCATCAACGGACGAATGCATCAAGATGTGGTTATTATATACAATGGAATACTACATGGCAGTGGTAAAGAATGAAATCTGGCCATGTGTAGCAATGTGGATGGAACTCAAGGGTATTATGTTAAGTGAAATAAGTCAGGCAGAGAAAGACAGATACCATATATTTTCACTCTTATGTGGAACAGGAGAAACTTAACAGAGGACCATGGGGAGGGGAAGGGGAAAAAAGTAGTTAAGGAGAGGGAGGCAAATCATGAGAGACTCTTAAAGTACTAAGAACAAACTGAGGGTTGATGATAACAGGGGAGAGGGGAAAATGGGTGATGGGCATGGAGGAGGGCACTTGTTGGGATGGGCACTGGGTGTTATATGGAAACCAACTTAGCAATATATTATAATAATAATAATAAAAATTAAAGGCCTTAGTCTCTGGGCCATCATGGGCCCAGATCCTATTAGTAGCTCGGGGAACCCAGAAGTTCTCAGACTTATTAGTATCCCACTTCAAACAAGTGAATAGCATTTTCTAGGAAACGTGCTGTGTGCCGACCCTACTCCTCACTTCTTTTCTTTCTACCCCATATCTTTAAAGATTTACTCTATTTTTTAATCTTTGTGGGCCATGCTAAATACTGAATGTTTATATACCTCCAAAATCCATAAGTTGAAATACAATTTCCAATGTAAATTTGGAAGCAGCGCCTTTGAGAGATGATTAGATCATATGGGTGAAGCCCTCAAGGATGGGATCAGTACCTTCTGAAAGAGACCTCAGAGAGGTTCCTTGTCCCTTTCACCATTTGGGGACACAGTAAGAAGGTGGCCATCTATGAAACAGAAGGTGAGCCCTCACCAGACCCCAAGTGTGCCACTGCCCTGATCTTGGATTTTCCAGCCTCTAGAACTGTTAGGAAATTTCTGTTGTTTTTAAACTACTCAGTCTATGGTATTTTTGATATAGAAGCCCAAACGGACCAAGATAGGATGTATCAAATCCTTTTTGAAATGAGGCAGAGATGAAGATAATTTAGAATAAACAAAAAGGGTGAAAACAGTGACATGTTTTTTCCTCATGAAACTTAATCATATTTCATGTATTTATTTTTTTAATATTTCTTTATTTTGGGGAAAGCACAAGTCGGGGAGGGACAGATAGATGGGGATGGGGACAGAGGTTGCAAACTGGGCTCTGTGCTGATAGACTGACAGCAGTGAGCCCAATGTGGGGCTTAAACTCACAAACATGAGATCATGACCTGAGCCAAAGCAAAATGAGCAATCAACTGAGCCACCCAGATGTCCTATCTTAACCTCTATTCTAAAACTCAATAAACGGTGCCTAGGTGGCTCAGTTGCTTGAGTGTCCAACTCTTGATTTCAGCTCAGATCATGATCTCACCTGTGAAATGGAGCGCCCCTGTTGGGTTCTACACAGGACTCCACACTGGGTATGGACCCTGCTTAAGATTATCTCTCTCCTTCCTCCCTCTGCCCCCCACTCATGCGTGTGCACATGTTCTCTCTCTAAAAAAAAAAAAAAAAAAAAAAAAAAAAAATTAATTAAAATTAAAAATAAGGGATGCCTGGGTGGCTCTGTCGGCTCAGAATTCAACTCGTGATCTTGGTTCAGGTCACAATCTCACAGTTCATGAGTTCAAACCCTGTGTCTGGCTCTGTGCTGAAAGCTCAGAGCTCACTTAGGATTCTCCCTTTCTCTTTCTCTTTCTCTTTCTCTCTCTCTCTCTCTCTCTCTCTCTCTCTTTCTCTCTCTCTCTCTCCCCCTCTACTGTGCTTCCTCTCAAAATAAATAAACTTTTAAAAATAAAAAAAAACTCCATTAGAACCATAAAGAAGCCTGAATTGAGATGATAACCTTTATAACTTATCTTAGATCCAATTCCTTCCTATTTGTTGAAGAGTTTGCTCTCCTTTCACAGGTAAGACCTTGGCTATATCTGCCTCCTATTCTCTTCTGCAAATCAGAACACTAATTTTCATTTTATTAACTAGGGGGAAAAAGTGGAAGAGATACTAGACTACATTGGCTAAACTTGCAGAAACCCTCAAGAAAGTCAATTCTCTGTGAAAGTTTCTGACAGGCACATGGCCACAGATGTCCCTAAGTGAGACAGGGAAGACAATTCTTCCTGCAGCCTCAACACGAAATGAAACACTCAGATCTAAGAGGCAGGGTCCTGCCAAGGATGGTATTGCTATCTGTGTGTGTATATACACATGTGTGTGCGTGCACATACACATGCATGTGTGTGAACATGCATGCACACAAAGAGGGCTATTCTCTATGTTAAAGGCACTGAGGGCACTCTGGTTCAGGATGGGGATTATGGGAGGTAGCATGAATGGACCACAGAAGGCTGGGAAGCAATGTTGCAGGTACTCATACGGAAGACTACCTGCATTATGACCATCCTGGTGGGAATTTCCTCCCAGTACATCCCATCCAAAGAGTGATTCCCTTGTGTAGAAGGTCCTGCCTGCCTAATAAATCTACTTGCCACTTAAGCACCTACTTATCTAATGGCCTTCTGCCTCCAGAATTCATATCAATATTAAAAAGACACCTTTCCTGGTAAAGTAGCAGGTGCTCAAAATATTTCTGTAAAACTTGAACATGTTTCCATAATTTAAGAAGGGGAACATTTTATGGTGCATCTGGGGGGCTCAGTCAGTCAAGCATCCAACTTCGGCTCAAGTCATGATCTTGTGGTCCATGATTTCAAGCCCCGTGTCAGGCTCTGAGCTATGAGCACAGAGTCTGAAGCCTAATTCACATTCTGTGTCTCCCTCTCTCTCTCTGCACCTCCCCTCCTCATGTACTCATGCTCCCTCTCTCTTTCTCAACAATAAATAAACATTTAAAAATGGAAAACATTTTAAAGACAAAAGCAACTATTTTTTCTTTTGTATGTGCCATCTTGGGAACACACTCGATAGTTCAAAAGGTTCTTAAAATGTACATCCAGGGGTGCCTGAGTGGCTCAGTTGGTTGGGTGTCCAACTTCGGCTCAGGTCATGATCTCATCATTCGTGGGTTCAAGCCCCACATCAGGCTCTGCACTGACAGCTCAGAGCTTGGAGCCTGTTCACATTCTATGTCTCCCTCTCTCTCTCTGCCCCTCCCCACTCACACTCTATCTCACTCTCAAAAACCAATAAGTGTTTTTTTAAAATGTACATCCATATCATCTCAGTGATATAACGCAAATGGGCACACCAGAAATGGCTCTATTAGCAAAATAAGACAAAATAGAATACAAGTGGGTATGTAAGGTGGGGGCTTTGAAGAAAAACTGGAAAGAGATGAAAAGTCCTACTCACTGACAAAAGGTTGATAAAGTCCTTCTGAGCTTGTTAGAAAGGCAGACTCTCAGGCCTTGCCCACAATACACTGAATCACAGTCTGTATCTTAAAGGGTCCCAGGTGATCTGCAGGCCTCTGCAAGGTTTAAGAGGTCTTCTTCTAAGGTCCCTGAAAGTCAGCTCTTCAATCAGGGAACATATACATTAGGAGGGACTGACAAAAACAAGGGGTCTCAGAAATCTACAGTAAAGTGAAGATGAAGTTTTGTTATTTCTGGAGGTAATTTTTCTGCTCTTGTCTGATTTACAAATCCCTACAAGTCACAAGAGTACCATCTGCCATCACTAACTATAATATAATATATTATTTATTATATTAAACA
Source organism: Proteles cristata cristata (assembly GCA_017311185.1). NCBI lineage: Eukaryota > Metazoa > Chordata > Mammalia > Carnivora > Hyaenidae > Proteles > Proteles cristata. The sequence goes on from JAESUZ010000956.1 coordinate 424,882, forward strand.
ATTTACATATTGCTTCAGCTAAGTTAATGGGAAATGTCACTGGCAATATGTGTATTATAAAATATCAGTGATAGTTCCTTTATTTATTTAAAAATTTTTAATTGTTAATTTATTTTTGAAAGAGAAAGAGAGAGAGAGTAGGGGCGGGGAAGAGAGAGAGAGACACACATACAGAATCTGAAACAGGCTCCAGGCTCTGAGCTGTTACCACAAAGCCCAATGTGGGGCTTGCACTCAAGGACTGTGAGATCATGAGCCAAAGTTGAATACTTAACTGACTGAGCCACCCAGACACCCAGTTCATAGTTCCTTTACATTATTAAAACATAAATGGAGTCCGATGTTACCTTTTCCATCCCAATCAGGCACTTTGTAATTCTCCTCTGTGCACTTCCCACCTCATACACATTTCTTACAGCACTGTACAGCATTGGGATCATTATCTATGTATCCATCCATCTTCTGCTAAACTCCTTGAGCTCCTTGACTACTACAACTGTCTTCCTTGCTTTTGTGTCCCTAGCTACCAGTACAGGACATGTAGTTTTGCCTATAGAGGTTTATTGAAAACAGGAAAGTAGGAGAGGAGTGTTCTGCATGGTAGAATTATTAATTAGTCCCTATATTCAAAAGGCAGTTCTGGATTGCTCCATTTCAGATGCTTTTGGGATACAGGAAAGTCCAACAACTTTTAACTGGGAGCCTAAGCTACGTTTTGCAGGGAGAAATCTGTTAGTATGTGTTAAGGTCCATTTTTTTTAATCCCACTCAGCACTATTTGAATTCAGACCCCCATATTATCTCAGTTGAACTTCAAGGGACCTCCACCCCTACTTCCATTTCATCCTCCAAAATGCCATCACACCTGTCTCTCTAAATTAGTATAAGTGGATTATTCTCATGCTTAAGGTCTGTTACTGGCTCTCTGTAACTGCTAGATAACGTTGACCTCTTTGCGGGACATGGAGCCCTCTACGGTCTGGCCTCGTCACTCCCATTCTCCCCATTTTTGTGCCGCTGTCATGCTATACAGTGTAGTCACCTTTTTTTTTTAACAGGCCATGTGCTTTGCTGTTTTCTGTGCTTGAAATGCTCCCCAGCTTCCTATTTCTGCCAGATGACAGCCTCTTCTATAGAAGATCATGTGTCTAACCCCTCCAGGTGTTTGCCCCACCCTTCCTGTGGTCCCCGGCCAGCACTTCTCAGCTCTTTGATTCACAGTGACCTTATGTACTTGTCTTTTTGCTTCTTGACCTCTACTTCTTCAGTGCCCCATTGCTCGGCTATGACACACAAGAAATGGAAGCTCTCATTTGCTGAATGCTGACTCTATACCAGGCATTGTGTAGACTTCCACTGGATTAAAAGGCACTTGGGGACAGAAATCAAAGCTTACCCCGGGCTGAACATCTAGTTGGCTAGCAGCTCTCTAAATAAAACATAGTGGTTGAGTGTAAGTCTTTCCATCATCTTTTAAAATAAATAAGCAAGTAACCTAAGTCATTTGAACTCAACACTCATTTAGCCTTTACATAGACAATTTTGGAAGTAAGAGGTGAGTGATTATCATTCATTTACTCTGCTAGTTCTATAGAGCAAATCATTGGACTCTGATGGGAGACAGACCAGGGATGGAACGCAGAGAAATGGTTTTCACTTAATACTTAGAAGACTTCTCAGAATGCTGAGATGAAAGGAGAATAATGCAAGAAAAGTGGTTGTGATAAGTGTAAAATGCAGATACTTGCTTAAAAGAAACCATGATGAAATAGCTCATCAGATTTTCATATGACATGAAATACTTTGTGACATGCATTCTGTTCTTTAGCTGCCATTCTCCATCCTTCCTATTAACTTTTCTCTTGTTTTCAATTATGGTGTAATAGTTCCTTACCTCATCTCTCCGCAAACCCAAGTAGTATTTCCTTAGAGAGTTGGGTTAGGGTCACCTCTAAAACACTTCCCATTATGTCTGTAATCTTTGCCTTTATTTCATTCATACCACATGGTCATCTTGACTTAGAAATAGCTTTGAAATGAATGTATTTTATGTAGAGATTTTTGTCTCTTTAGTTAGTCTGTAAAGTCCCTGTAGCCAATGACTGTACCTGATTTTTCTTTTAAATTATTTAGAGTTCTTAGTACCATTCTATGAAGGCTGTTATTAAATGTTAGAGTCTTGTTGAGTTAAGCCATTATTAAGTGTTTATTTTTTTTATTAATGTTTTATTTATTTCTAGGAGAGAAAGAGAGAGAAAAGAGAGAGAGAGACAGCGTGAGCAGGAGAGGGTCAGAGAGAGGGAATCACAGACTCTGAAACAGGCTTCAAGCTCTGAGCTGGCAGGTAGCACAGAGCCCGACGTGGGGCTCGAACCCACGAACCACGAGATCATGACCTAAGCGAAAGTCGGACGTTAATCCGACTAAGCCACCCAGGCGCCCCCATTATTAAGTGTTTAAAATCTTAGTGGATGGATATATAGACCAGGCCCTGATGGATACTGTTTGTATTTATTTGATAGCAGTTGAGAGAGAAATATGCTGCCTGGCTTCAAATACTGACTTTGCTAGATATTAGCAGTCTCACCTTTCTTTCTTTTTTAAAAAAAAAAATTCTTCTTAATATTTATTTATTTTTGAGAGAGTGAGAGACAAAGCTTGAACGGGGAAGGGTAGAGAGACAGGGAGACACAGCATCTGAAGCAGGCTGTCAGCACAGAGCCTGACATGGGGCTCAAACTCATGAACCACAAGATCGTGACCTGAGCTGAAGTCGGATCCTTAACCAACTGAACCAACCAGGAGCCCCTAGCAGTCTAACCTTTTCGTGTTTTAGTTTTTCATCTTTTAGGGCACCTGGGTGACTCAGTCAGGTAAGTGGCTCTTGATTGCATGATCTCACTGTTTGTAAGTTTGAGCCCCACATCGGGCTTTGCAGTGACAGTGCGGGGCCTGCTTGGGATTCTCTGTCTCCCTCCCTCTGCTTCTCACTCCCTCACAAAAATATATAAAAACTTTTTTAAAATATCATCTCTTAGTAAGACTGGAACATTGCTTCATCTACCTCACTGATGTAGGGATGACGGTGTTGTGAAGAGTATGTAAAATACTTGACAATGTCTGGTACATGATAAATAATAAATATTAACCATTATGTATAGTTTGTGCATACAAACACAAAAGAACAAAACACAAAATATGTGTAGTTTATGAATAATAATTTACCCTAATGATTATAAAATTGACTTATTGAATTGCAGACATTTAAAAAAATTAAGGTGACATTAATTATGAATCAGAAAGTGGAACATTGTTACTGATATTTTTTTTAAAAGAAGGAACTCCCTTACTCTGTAATGATCCTCAAAATCAGATTAAGTCTGCTGCGTGCAGTCTGGCTAAAAGACACCAAATATTGTAAGAATTGAGCAAAACACACACTTATGGAAATGTTTTTCATGATTTTGCTCAATTTTGTGCAGCCGTTTTTAGTTTAGACATTCTACTATTGTAGGGATTCCTTAAAAGCTCCTCTGTGTGAAATTCTGTGTTGGAGTGAACTTTATCATTGCAACAGCTAATAACGTGGTTGCAGTTTGGAGCTATTACTGTAAAGTGGTGAAAAAATGTTTTCATAATGTGCCCCATGCCCCATTGTGTTAGCAAATGAGGACTTGGGGGATGGACTGTGAGCAGAGCAGTTACCTCACCCCCCTCCCATGCTGCAATAAACAGCTTCATTTTTTGAAGCATGGGCTTTATTATCTTCCTTCCACTTTGAAAGGTATGCCATTATTGCCAACATGATACAGTATATAGTTTTTACTGTAGTTAATCATGCTATCAGTCAATTTATAAAGCTCAATATCATCATTTTGTGGTACAATGCAATTACGATAAGAGTTATAATGAGAGGAATGGATGGCTCCTCTGGGAGTTGTTCCTTCCTTCTAGAGTGTTCTCTGTCCAGATGGTTTATTGGGTTCTGGAATTCTTATGCCTATGGACTCCTCCTTTCTCTTCTCTCCCACCTTAGAGGCTGCCAGGGTGGGGAGGAGATGGCTTTGTCTAGAAAGGTTGCATACAGTGTATGCTAGGGGTTGAGTGGGGTTGTGTCTTCTGGAGAAAAGAGCACACAGGTGCTCTTGTTAGAACGCAGGTGTCTTCCATTTGCTGAGCCCAGCGCTCCATTCCCCAAAGGAAAGCCCTTTTGCTACTTCACTTTCCAGAAGCTTTTTTCTTTCTCTGCCCAGCTGGGGTCCTATTTTCTAAACTGCATAAAGGCACAATGGATTGCCTAGTAGTGGCTTGATTCCCAGTTCTGTAGGAAGTAGCCCCCTCCCACCCAGTTTCATGGCCAACTCAGAGCCAATTCTTGGAGCACTAAGACTACAGACTCCTAAACACTCCACTTCTGTATTGCCCATGGAAGGAGTGGGGAGTGACTTCCATCTGGAAGCAGTCAGGAACCCCATTGCCAGGACCAGGGGGTTGTGAGGCGGGGGCTTCTTCCTGTCTGCTAGGGGCATTTCCCCTTCTGTGGCTGGCTTACATTAGGAGCTCTTTATGGCTGTTGCCCTGTTTTATTGAGCAGGACTGTCAGTCCAGGTGGTGGCCTGGTGGGGGCTGACTTAGGGGTTTTCACAGCCATTGCTTTGTTCCCCCGTCCTGTGTCGCTCATGCAACCAGTCACAGGACCTGCACTTGTGGTGGCGCTCCCACATCTCCTCTCCACCAGGCCAAGCTCTGAGGTCCCTATTTTCTGTTGGCTCTTCCTACCTACTTCCTGATGAGGGTTTTCTTTCCCATGGGTTGACTTGCTGGCTGGCTGACTGACCAGCATGCCCCTCATCATAGTGGCTTCTAACCTCTACCCTGTGGGAATTCCTTGGTATGAATTTTGGAAAGAGCAGAGTTCAGATTATCACCATACATTAGCAGTGCTGAATTCTAATTCAGCACTAATAATAAATAATGATATATATACTATATAAGTAATATAACTATAACTAATAACTAATAATATATATTATGTAAATAATATATATTTTTTAATAAATAATTAAATACATTTAAGTAATATCAGAATACATCATGTAATGGATTCCATGAAATTCTGTTTAATGTTGTGCATGTTAAAGGTAAAACCCATTTGGAGAGTTCTGCTTGCTAGCCAGGGCTCACCTATCAACTACTGTGATTACAGTCATTTTCTGACTTGTCCAAGTTTCAACTGTTAAACTGATTCTTAGCATTGAATTTCACCATGTAAGTAAACAAAGTGACAAAAAAAATCCAAAGACCTACTGGTGTCAAGCATGCACTCTGTATTTACCTGTCACAATAAAAACCTTCGTTTTTTACACAGCGATCTCTTTAGACTACTTGTCATGCCTTAGTCCACATTCAAACAATTTTCCATCAACAGGCAGGAGTTCCCATGGTACTCCACCCGCTCCACATCCTTCCTGTCCTGGGTCACTTAAAAATAACTAGCCATGAAGCATTTTAAAATTTCAGCAAATTATTTTAGTGGAAAAATTACTGGCCATCACATTTATGGTGAGGCGGAAAACCTAGGATAGATGTTAGAAGGTTTTCAAGTAAGAACTTTACTTTCTAGATAGTACAAACTTCTTTACTTCCTACCAATGAACACTTACCTCATTATTAGAAAAATTTGTCTGCAATATGTGACCAATTTGGGGGAAAATGATTTTTATGTAATATCCCACACTATGTGACAACAAAATCTATTTTTGTGAATTCCTATAACATATAAATATGTGTGCTATATATCTGAGCTTTTTCTGTTTCCCAGGAGCTACTTCATACATTAGTTAGAGTGTGGTTAAATAATTATTTTAATTAATTATATAATATATACAAGTCTATTATGGAAAAATAGACCATATAAATATGCATAAAAAATGAAAATAACCCCAAATTCCCCAACCAAAGAGGTAGAACCTGTTTTCTTTTTGTCAGAATTTTCAATGTCTAAATTCATATACTTCTCTTTAAAATGCTTATTGTCTATAAAAGTCTTTAATAACTCATTGCCATCACTTGTCAAAATAATTAAATGTGTATTCCATAGTTTAGCTAATTAATCTTCATAGCTGGGCATCAAGGTTGTTGCCAAATTTTCATTATTAAAGGCAGTGCTATAAGAAGCAGACATCTATGTGCATCTTTGCACACTCATTCAGTTGTTTCCCTGAGACAGAATCCTACAAGTGGAACTGCTGAACCACAATAGACATAAGGTCATGATTTTTACATCACAGGAAAAATATAGCTCACAGATTGTTTAAAACATAACAAATGAGAATAATAATAAAGGAATACCCAATTTCAAATAAAACATAAAAAAGTATATATGTTTATTTGAAAAACATAAAGGAAAGTATATCTCTTTATTTAAAGATAAGAGTTGGGGCACCTGGATGGCTCAATCGTTAAGCGTCCAACTTTGGCTCAGGCCATGATCTCGCAGTTTGTGAGTTTGAGCCCGGCATTGGGCTCTGTGTTGACAGCTCGGAGCCTAGAGCCTATATCAAATTCTGTGTCTCCCTCTCTCTTGCCCTTCCCCTGTTTGTATTCTCTATCTCTCAAAACTGAATAAATGTTTTTTTAAAATGTAAATATAAATAAACTATAGCTTAGCTGTCAACAAAACACAAACTCTCAAACTAGAATATGTATAAGGCTCTGTCATGTTTGCTAAACTTGTGCCACAAGAGAAGACATTTAGGTTTATTCAAGAGGCTCCTTGGAAAAAGAGCTCTGTGGCCCACAAATGTGGGTGCCATATAATAGTCAGCATCATCAGGAGACAAAAATGTGCACTATAAAGGCAAGCCACACATGTAATTTTAAATTTGCTAGTGGTCGCATGGAAAAAGTAAAGTGAAACAGGTGAAATAAATTTCAATAATAAATATTCTTTGACCTGGTGTATTCAAAATATCCTTTCAACATCTAATGAAATATAAAAATTCTTGAGATATTTTGTTCTTTTTTTTTTGTTGTTCCAAGTCTTTAAATTCCAATATGTATAAGTATGCAGGACATCTCAATTCACACTAGCCATGTTCTAAGTGCTCAAAAGCCACATGTGGCTGGTGGCTACCATAAAGGACAGTGCAGGGCGAAAGTAGAGGTCAGCAAACCTGTTCTATAAAGTACGAGATAGTCAATATTTTAGGCTTTGCAGGACAGGAGGCAAAATCAAGGGTACTATACCCTTTGCCTGGATAGCCTATCTGGGGCAGCAAAGAGCTTTGTACCCAAGTACCCTCAACCAGAGACATTCTCAGGAGACATTCTCAGGATGAAGAATGAGTTGCCCAGGGGAGGCAGAGCTGCTGCCATCACTGTAATCTGAAACCCAGCTAGTCCAGGTCTCCTCCTAAGGGCCCAGGTCTTCATGACTTAGGCAAGTCTTGGAGAGGCACCACTCTGAGCTAATTTTGTATAGCCCTGTTTGGTATCAGGAAAAGTTTTACACAATAGATCTTAATCACAGAACCAAAATCTTAGGCTCCTTCTTAAGTTCCATTTTCCCCCAAACACCATGCAGGATTGTCTTTTCAACACATTCCTGCTTCTCCCCTCCCCCACACTCCTGTGTCTCCAAGGTTCTCTACACAACCCACAAGACAATGTATGTATGCAGAAGAGCCACACCAATCCCCAGCGGATTCATTGCTATGAGGCATGAGCCACATCACTGCAGCACTCCACTGCTAGTGAATTAATTCATGGTCAAACTTCCATTTCCCTTTATAACTTTAGCCTCTACATATTGTTCTCTAAAGACAAATTTAATGCATCATAATTGTCCCATTGAAACTAGATGCTTTGCTTTTTACAAATCACTTTTTTAGTATGAGAAAGGAACTGTCTGGGATACCTCCTAAAGAAAATGTTACTAAACACCATACTACACACACATGAACATGCACACACGAGCGCGCATGCACACACACACATACAGGTACTCACTCACAGGCCTCAGCCTCAAACAACCCTTGCTATAATAAAGGGTTGTACCACACAGACTGCTGACAACACCATTTAAGAGTCTAACCAGCATTGTGTTGTTGTTGTTGTTTTTTTTCAAAGCTGTCAGGAAGTACAGGTACCAAAATTTCCAGACCAAATCACAACCCCATGGCCTGAAAACCCAAACGCTCTTATAGGATTGTAGAAATAGAATATTTTAAATCAAGACTGTCTTAGAAAACTTGGAAGCCATACTATGGTATCAATCAAGCAGTAAGAAGCCAGACAGTATTAACATTAACAGCAAGTCTTAGTAAAATCTAAATTGGAAGGTTTCCCTTCACAGTGACTGTGTAACTAGTACTGATATATTGGGACTATAGTAACATGATCAATATATAAATACACAGCTCCAAAACTTTAAGTGGCTTTTAGACAAGTGTGCAAGAGAGATTATAAAGTATCTGGAAAATGCTTGCCTGGAATTTACTGTGATGTTATTAGCAGCAATCCTAAGGAATTTGGGAACTGGGCTCATAGGATGTGCAAAGAGTAGATTCCCTGGAAGCATCTCACTTTGCTAACCGACAAGGCTGCCAATTGAAAAGCCGATGGACCTTTCTCTTCTACTCAAAGTGACAGAGAGTCAAAAAAAACCTGCCTTGCAGGACCCTAAAATCATCTTCCAATAAAATGTTTTGTCTAACCATTAAAACTAGAAAGCCCAATTACTGAAGTTCACAAAGGAGTTAAATTTTAAAAGAGAAGGAGGACATAAATGCAGTAATATTCTTTCAGGAGTTCTGTCTGTGGGCCAAAATTATTCTCATTATCAAAAGCCACAGAGAGAGCCACAATGGGGGAGGGCAGGTCAGGGGCCCCAGGGATACAATGTTCTCTATCAGGGGGAAGGTTAACAATAAGACCAAGGAGTCAAAGCAGCTGTTAGCAACATTAAAGGTAGGAAAGAATGAGTATCCTAACTTTTGTTTCCTTCTTGGTCTTTGGAAATCACAAAAGGTAACACAATCAAATTTAAGGAGGGCAAAAATTACCCAACAGTCAAATTTGCCATTATCTAATGACAATGAAAGCATATGAAAAATGAAAACCCACTGCCGAAAATCTAATGTGGTTATACGAGGTGGTGTGTTGTGAGAATTCTACTGATCAGTGACCCTGTGGCCCAGGAAGAGACAAAAACCAACCAAGGTAAAGATCAGCTGGTACTAACATCTGCCATCTTTCAAGTAGATTTTTCAAGTGGTTTGAAAGCCAAGAACTGAGTTTTCCTCTTTCTCACATAGTCACAGTATTCCCTCTACTTATCTTTATTATCAAAAGGCCAAAAGCCCCAAGTATATGACGCAACATAGATATCCATATACCTCTAAGCTTTTGCAAATATGCACACAGCAAAGAGTTCTGAAAACACAAATAAATGCCAAGTATTTCAGTCTGGAAGCTACTGCTTTTGTTTCTATGATGGTGCTGTAAAATGCAACATAAGTTGCTAAAAGTTTATCAATCAAATTTATCAATCAAATGTGCACATTAAATGAAAACACATCCTAATTTCCAAAAATGTAAAACATTATAATCTAAGCATGATTAAAATCAATGGAACATAGTACTTTTGGGCATTTCTACTTTGTGCATTCACATGGAGCCCACTGATTATGATCCCAGGCCCTCTAACTGCAACAAATATCCCCAGGGAGAATAAATTCCACCAAGAAGGATTCATAGTCTAGTTTCATTTCTAGAAATTAGAAGATCATATTTGGCCATATTTATTTCTGTATTTTATTCACAGATGAGATCGTACCTTCATTCCATAAATCTGTTTATATTGGGTTTTCAACCATTCACAAAACTACCTTAAAATCCAAATGGAGTGTATATTAGAGAGCACAATTTTTAATTAAAGTGAAGAAACTGGGAGAAATATGCTTGTTGTGGTGATTAAAAGAATGACTTTCACTTCTTGCTTTTTTGTTTGTTCATATTTGCATGTGCCTTCACCCGTCTTGATGCTTTATTCAAAAGTGTTATCTTATGTTCACTGCAACATTACTTAAAATTACAAAGCAAAACTTTATATTAAAGCAACCTAAATATCCAACAGCAGGAAAATGTTTATCTGTGTGATAGAAACAATGTTGTACAGTCATTAAAAATAATGTTTTCAAAGAATATTTACTGGCAAACGAAATGTTCACAAAATGCTCAATTAAAAAAAATCAGGATATGGGCGCCTGCGTGGCTCAGTCAGTTAAGCATCTGACTTCAGCTCAGGTCATGATCTCATGGGTTCATGGGTTTAAACCCCACATCGGGCTTTGTGCTGACAGCTCAGAGCCTAAAGCCTGCTTCAGATTCTGGGTCTCTTTCTCTCTCTCTGCCCCTACCATGCTCACACTTCATCTCTTTCTCTCTCTCTCTCTCTCCCCCTCTCTCTCTTTTTCTCTCTTTCAAAGAAATAAATAGTTTAAAAAAACTTTAAAAAATCATGATCTTTTATGTCAACTATAATTCAATAAAAAATAAATCAGGATCCAAAACTCTACATACAATATGATCCCAAGTGTGCCCCACTTTCTAAGTGTCTATTATATATATGCATACACAGGAAAAAAATCTGGAAAGGAATTCTTCCAACAACATAGTTTTCTCTGAGGGATAACATTTCAAGATATCTTAATTTTCTTATGTTATAATTCACTTTGATTTTTCAAATTATATGCAGTAAACATCATACTCCTTTTCTGGGAGTGGATGTAAAATTGGGAGGGTACCTGGATGGCTAAGTCAGTTAAGTGTCCAGCTCTTGATTTCAGCTGAGGTCATGATCTCATGGTTTGTGGGATCGAGCCCGGTTTCAGACTCTACACTAACAGCACAGAGCCTGCTTGGGATTGTGTCTCTCCTTCTCTCTCTACCTCTCCCCTGCTAATATTCACTCTCTTGAAATTAAAAAAAAAAAACTTTAAAATTTAATAATGTGTCTATACAACAGTACCAGAACAACCAATCACTTCTATACATTATTCATGGAATCAGAAAATACACAGTATATATCACCATTCACTGATTTCCTTCTAGTCCCCAGGTTTAGTAAAATATAATTACTAAATAATATGTGTAAGTTTAAAGTGATGATTTGATATACCATATGTTGTGAAATGATTACCATGATAAGGTTACTTAACAAATCTATCACTTCACAAAGTTACCTCTGTGTGTGTGTGTGTGTGTGTGTGTGTGTGTGTGTGTGGTAAGAACATTTAAGATCTACTCTCTTAGCAAATTTCAAGTATAATGTATAATATTGTTAACTACAGTCACCATGCTTTGCACATTAGATCCAAGAAAAATTATTTTTATAAATAAAAAACTGCTTTAAAAATATTCTGTTAATGTTTTTATAACAAAACAGGAGAAAAATTTTCTCCTTTATAACAAAAAGGAGAAAAATGAGTATGCTGTAGATTTATTTACCTTTCAGTATACATTTTAAACATTCTCCATAAGAAAAAAAAAACGACTGTGAATCTTTAAAGCACAAAAAGCACAAAAAGCAATTTAGCAACTTAGCTACATCTTTCTTCTTAAAAAACTACCTATTAATACCACTCTCATAGATCTAATATTTAGTACAGTCAAAAGGATTCATAAAAAAGAAAGTATTTAAATGACAAACACCTCTTCAGTCACTTATCCTTATAGGTAATATTCTCCTATGCTTAGAGTAATCTTCCAACTATTTCTCAAGAAATTTGTCATCCACTAAAGAGTGTCCATAAAAATTAAAAATATTACCTTGGACTCAGGGCACCTGGGTATGTCAGTCAGTTAAGCATCCCACTCTTGATTTCAGCTCAGGTTAGGATCTCACAGTAGTTAGACTGATCCCCATCTTGGGCTCTAAGATGGGCTCTGCACTGGGCATGAAGCTTGATTAGGATTCTCTCCCTCTGCCCCTCCCCCTTTCATGTGCATGAACATGCACTCTTTCTCCCCGCCCCCCCAAAAAAAGAAACCAAAATCTTGAATTCATAAAATCTTGGATAACTACTGTCCATAGAAATTAAAAACTATGGACTCACAAACTAGACAGAGAAACTATCTGGTTCTCAAAATGGACCATAAAATGAACAGAATACCATCTGTACTAATCAAAATTCCAACTAATTTTCTATTTAAATTCCCTCACTTACATGGAAAAATGCAATTGTGAAAAAATTTAAATACTATACTTGTACCATTTTAGTTTACAAAACACTATTCACCTAGGTTAGCTAAATTAATTTAATATTGCTACTTTCTTGAGGCACCTGGTTGGCTCAATCGGTTAAGTGTCCAATTCTTGACATCGATTCAGGTCGTGATCTCATGGTTTGTGGGTTTGCACCCTGCAATGGGCTCTGCTCTGACAGTGCAGAGCCTGCTTGAGATTCTCTCTTTCTCCCTCTCTCTCAGTCAACAACAGTACTCACTGCTCTGGGTCAGTCTAACCTAGTTAGACGTGGTGCCCAAAAAGTGGAGCATAAATCAAGACACTGAAGATGTCGACTCACATCCTTTATATATCAAAATATAAAGAAATCTTCTCACAGTCAAGAGCCATAGTATAAGCAAGGTCTGAAATGGCAGAGAGGCCTATGTCTCCTACATATTCAGTGCTGACCCCTTTGTGGTGTTGGGCAGACACCAAGAAGAAAGCCTGCGCTGGAAGCCAGCAGCACGGGAGAAAAACAGGTGCTCTGGAGACAGACTGACCTGATCCCCAACATCCTACTCTCCACCATGACCCAGCTCTCAGGCCCTCAGCACAGGGCCAAGGATATACAGATTAGAGGTTCTGATGCTTCCCTTAGATAAACAGGAACCCATAGCTTTGCTTTGTTCACATCATTTCATCAATCTGGGAAGGAAATAACTTGCTTTATGGGCTTTACGAATGCAGCCAGATGAGACTGACATCCTCTCAAACTGCAAATGAAACAAGACAGAGAAGAATGAGACTAATGACAAAATCTTTTCCCTCCTGGTTAGATATTTCTAGCTCCAAGCTAAGGGCCAAACTCAAGAAATACGAAATTACTAAACTAGGTTCTATTACCCAAGTTTGCCACATAGTTAACTTTTGCCCTGTGTGAATTACTTAACCACTCTAGGCCTCAGTATCCTTATCTGCAAAAAAAAAGAGGACACTGTCATCTCAGGATGGTTGTGAAGATTAAATGAGATAATATATGTAGAAGGCTTGGCTCTTTAAACCAAAATTATCACATTAATGTTGGCTCTTACAACTGTACAATATAAAACATTGTGTATAAATAACTAACAAGTTAATATCCTAAATGAAATAATCTAATTGTATTGTGATATACTTTCTTAGAACACAGGTTTAACTTATGCCAGGAGAAAGATGATTACTTTATTTTTTAAAAATTTTTTTTTAATGTTTTATTTATTTCTAGGAGAGAGAGAGACAGCTTGAGCAGGGGAGGGTCAGAGAGAGAGGGAGTCACAGACTGAAACAGGCTCCAGGCTCTGAGATGGCAGTCAGCACAGAGCCCGACGCAGGGCTCGAACCCACGAACCGCGAGATCATGACCTAAGCGAAAGTCAGACACTTAACCGACTAAGCCACCCAGGCACCCCGAAAGATGATTACTTTAAATTAAGTGCTCATAAACTAAGATGATAGACAGACATACAGATAGATAGGTGAGGGGTGGGGGAGGGAGAAAGACATCAGATATGAGAAAATTATCTAAAAGAAAAGTTTAAATCTTTTTTTTATTTGTTGGTTTGTTTCTTTTTTTTTTTTTTTGGTTTGTTTATTTCTGAGACAGAGACAGACAGAGCACGAGTGGGGGAGAGGCAGATAGGGAGGAAGACACAGAATCTGAAACAGGCTCCAGGCTCTGAGCTGTTAGCACAGAACCCAATGCGGGGCTTGAACCCACAAACCGTGAGATCCTGACCTGAGCCGAAGTTGGACGCTTAACCCACTGAGCCACCCAGGTGCTCTCTAAAAGAAAAGTTTAAAAATTAATGCACTGTGTAAGGAATAAAATGGGATTTACATCTCAGTACCCTCAAAATATACACCTTGCCACTCAGTAGTAAGATAAACATCTGTAAAAAGTTCATGACTACTGAAGTATACTTTTGTTTGTTTTTGTTCAAAAACACCATATTCAAAGATGTTCAAAATTAAACTGATAAAATAATATAATTATGATTTGACTTCTTAGTATTTTATTATTAGTGATTTAGAAGTAATTAACAGATAAATTTCTAGGAGGAAAAAAACACAAAATAACTCTTCCACTGTTGTGAAAGGAGTTTTACCGATTTGTAGATTAATTATTAAAACTCATTGCTGAGTGGTAATGGCCAAACACCTTGTTATAGACCCTACCCCACTCTCTAGCCCTCCAACACAGACACACTGAGAACAATTAGAAAAGCTGGATACCACACACACACCTACAAATTATCCATTTGAAAGCATCAGTGAGCTAACAAGATTTAAGCCAGGACCTAAGGAGTAAAGACAAGTTAGAAAAGGAAAGTAAACTAGTGAGTCTGACTGTCTTTTGAAGTTGTCTCTCTCAAGGAATTTGCCAGTTTCTAAGTGATACAAAACAAGAGGCTAGGAGGCCAACCAGGAAGCAGCAGATAAGAGGCTGGAAACTAGCACTGAGTTCCTGGTAGTCTCATGGGGATGGAGGAGACCAAGAAGAAAGAGTTCTGTAAACATCCAGAATTCCATATAAGATTCTAGAAAGGCTACACTTTAGAAATTAATGCAAACTTAAAATGGATAAATTCTCACAAACTCTGAAACCTAGCTTTCACCAGCTCAATCCCAGAATGGATTAATGTAACATAAATCCCACATTTACGGCTGCAAGAAAGCAAAAGTAAATTCTCTCCAAAGGAAAACAGTATCATCCAGAGCCTTCAATTATCTCTTTGATTTTTCATACACAATGCCCAACATTGAAATGAAATTACAAGGCATACAGACAACTATTAGCTTACTGCTGAATCCTTGTCAATACTGTCCCATAGAGGCCTTGTAACTTTCCAACCCGAAATTCTGATTTTAGGATGAATCAACTTGGACTCAAGAACAAACAAGACAAGGGCCAAAACCTTGCTCATCGAATGGAAAGGTGTGTTCAAGAGTGTAGCTAGTCTGGCCTCAGAAGCATCTCAGCTTTACATTTAAAAAAGTAGCAAGTATTCCTTTGGGGAGAAGTTAATCTGTTCTGCTACCTAAAGCAAAATCATTGACTTGAGGGGGCCTTCAATACACAAAGATTCCCTAAATGTCTGGGTCTGGTTCATTGATGGTTTGGCTTAGCTGAAACCCAGTGGTATCCACTGGATGCTGTGGCTATTCAGCTTCAGGGCCAGCTATGCAGAACCAAAACGAGATGAGGTTACTCCGGTCAGGGGTTAGGACTCAGGCTTTTGGGTTGTTGCCACTGGTTAGCTGTTTGGTCTACCACTTGGAAAACTGCAGACTAGCAAATTAGAGAGACCCTTCTCTGGAAACATGAACCTAGGAACAAACCATGTCTGCTGACTGAACTGTCTGGAACACTCATGTAGATGCCCACAGGAAGGGCTGTGAACCTACTGGAATCAAGTAGGCTGACTCATCAAGGCTGATAGAGCCTGACTCTGTTTCTAAGGCAGAGGCTACCACTGCAGGGCAGACATGTGATTCCTGCCGCAAGTTGACCTGTTTGTCTCACAATGGAAGAGGTCATGTCACAAGGGGTGTTACCCCCTCCCACTCCTTGCAGATTGGCTATGTCAGACCTCTGAACTCCTCTCAGGTTACTAAGTACTGCCTCACCATTTTTCATATTTTTTATGTTACTGATTAGGTGCTTCCAAGTCACACCACTGTGCCCCTTGAAAGGAATCTGTGTAGTCAACAATGGATTGATTGTCCACCTCTCTCTTCCTTACTCCCTCCTATCCATATGCTTTTAGTAAGGCAGTTGGATCACTGAAAATAGGTATTCCAAGAAAGACATCATTCTTTCTTGACTACTTCCTGGGGAATGATGAGAACAAAAGTGGTAAGAGTTATAGGGCATTATATATTTATATTTTGAAAATTGAGGATTCCATTTTGAGCACTGCTGGACACGATGTATTTTTTTTTTCCCTACAGCACCTCCAGGCCAGCCTAATTGATACATACTACAGGTGGCAGCATAGCTGAAAGGGACATCAGGGATTCAAGCTTAACTTTGATTAAGTTTTATAAAGATGCCCTCTTTTATCCCTCTTGTACCTGACCCCTGCAAATGAAAGGTATAGGTGTAGTAGGGGAGGAATTATCTCAGACCTCAGAAAGTATATGGAAGATAGAACATTATGATTTGTTGCCTTTTAGAATTACCTCTACAGCCTTCCTCCAAGGGAAAACTCCTTGGCATAGCAATTTGAAACTGCTGCAAGGACGTTTGATTTTACTTACTACTGCATCTTTTGTGATTCACTTGATTGCGTTGACCAGAGAGCAGCAGGGGAGGGCCCCGCTCCTGTTCGTTCCATACAAAGAACTTCCAGATATTGTCTCTTTCCCCATTCATATCATGGGCAGACAAATGCCATAATAAAAGATAATTTATACTACCTTAAAGTTTCAAACTTCTCTTCATCAAAAGACACCTTTGAGAGAGTAAAAAGGCTGGGGCACCTCGGTGGCTCACTCAGTTAAGCATCCGACTTTGGCTCAGGTCATGATCTCGTGGTCTGTGGGTTCAAACCCCACATCCGGCTCTGTGTTGACATCTCAGAGCCTGGAGCCTGTTAGATTCTGTGTGTGTGTCTCTCTCTCTGCCCCTTCCCAGCTCATGTTCTGTCTCAAAAATAAATGAACGTTAAAAAAATTTTTAATTAAAAATAAACAAAAGAAGAGAGCAGAAAGGCAAGCCAGAGTAAAAAAATATTCGCACTATATATGTAACTAACAAAGGGTTCATGTTTTCAGATATATTAGAATGAAGAATATGAAATTATAATATTCAAGAATTTTAATGTACAAAAATGGCAATTCATAGTTTAAGTTAATATTTAAAACTCCTATGGATCAGTAAAATAACTCATAAAAATAGGCAAAAGATTGAACAAGCACTTCAAAGCAGAGAGCAATCAAATAGTCAATAAATACTTGAAAAAGGTATTCAATCTCATTATCAGAAAAAATGAAAATGAAAACCAAAAGGAGACACTACTACAGACCCACCAGAATGTTTAAATCTAAACGATTGATAATACCAGGTGTTAGAAAGGACGTAGAACAACTGGAATTTTTATTTACTGCTAGTGGGAACATCAACTGATAAAAAATTATCTCAGAAAACTGGCTAAAGTCACTAAAGCCAAATCTATGTGTTTCCAGTGAACCAACAATTTCAGTCCTGGGTATATACCCAACAAATGCATATGTGTACATGCACCAAAAGACCTGTACAGTAACTTCTATACCCTTAGTATTTAAAATAGCTTCAAAGTGGAAACAATCGAAATGTTCACCAACACTAAAGAAAATTATACAGACAGTCCCCAACTTTGAATGGTTTGACTTACATTTTTTTTTTTTTTTTTTTACTTTATGATGGTTCAAAAGCAACAGACATTCAGTAGAAACCAGACTTTGAATTTTGATCTTTTCCTGGGCTACTGGTATCCAGTGTGATCCTCTCTCATGACGGTGGCAATGAGCCACAATTCCCAGTCAGCCACACACATGGTCACATGGCAACAACTGATATACTAACAACCATTCTGTATCCATTACAACCATTCTGTTCATTGCTTGCAGTAGAGTATTTAATAAATTACATGAGATATTCAACACTTTATTATAGAATAAGTTTTGTGATAGATGACTTGCCTGACTGTAAGTTAATATATGTGTTCTGAGCATTTTTAGGGTACATTAGGCTAAGCTATGTTTGGTAGGTTAGGTGTATTAAATGCATTTTTAACTTAGGATATCCTTAACTTACAATGGTTTATTAGGACATAACCCCATCTTAAGTCAAGGAACATCGTGTGTGCTCATCCAATAGAGTACTACAAGAAATGAAAACACGTGGACCCCAACATCCAACAACATAAATCAAGTTCACAAAGATGATGTTAAGGGAAAGAAGCCTGACACAAAGGAGTACTTATTGCATGAGTCCATGATGAAGTTCAAAAACAGACAAAAGCAATCCCTAATGTTATTAGTAAGGACGGTGGCTATCTATGTCTAGAGTAGTAGAGAGGAACAGACACGAGATTAGTTTATGAAGGCCTGATCATGTTAATTGCTTGATCTCAGTGCTGCGGACATACACTCATCTGGCAAAAATGTATCAATCAGCACCCTTATAATTTTGCACTTTTCTGTATGTTTGCTACACTTTAAAATAGTTTTTATTTAATTTATTATTAAAGGAACAACATTGACAATAAACTATTTGTAAAAAAATAAATAAAGGAACAACATTCAAATAATTTTTGAATATTAAAATATTAAAAAGTAAAGGAAAATTATGAACATAAACCCTAAGCAAGACAGGAGGCCAATCTGCACCAGACAGAAATTATATTATTGGAAAGATCATATTTGATACAGTGAGGATGTAAACCTGCTACTGAAGGAAGAGAATGTGATTAATAACGAATTAATATTAGTTTGATGAAGATTGTATTATATAGCTTGATGAATACTCTAGACACACCAATAATGATGTTTCCGTAAAACTAACTCACCCATGACCCCTGTAGTTTACCAGCCAATCCATGGACTTGTCAGAGATCAGTCTAGCCCCAAAATGCGAGCTGAGCCCATCAGATTCTCTCTTACAAGAATACAAGCCTGAACAGATGAATGAATAAGAGATGCTGCAGTGAGAATTAACCAGAAAAAAGCAAAGAGAAAGAGGCCACAATGTGTTGTCAGTACCAGGTACATGACAGTCTGAAGTTAGGGCAAGCAAAAGTTGAGAAGGCAGCAGCAGTGAGGAACCAAAGAGGCATAAACACATTGAAAAACAGGTCAGCCAGTACCAATGTCCAAAGATTAGTTAGGTGGCAAGAAAGACTCGCTCTTGCATTGCCTTTCAGTATTCCTACTGTCTCCCCACCACACACAGAAGGGACCAGTATTCAAGAACTTGAGTTCACATCTCTCCACTGCAATCAAAGGGCCTAAAGAAAATAATCACATAGCAAAACCAACTAACCCTAGAAAAGTTTAGTAATACTAGAGAAAGCAAATCATACCCTTGTTTATTAAAACCTTATTAACTGCCTTAAAATAACATTAACTAGCTATTGGGTCTTAGAATTTATTTTTAAAGACTGATGAAACATTGAAAGATCTGTTGCAAATCTATGTTGCAAATCCACGCAAAATACTGAGTGAGAAGCAGCACTAAGGATGCCACACGAGGAAGCACTCATTCTGGCTCTAAACAGGATTCCTCCGGCTATTCAGCTGTAAGAGTTTGGAAAATGGACTTCAATAAAGCAAAAAAGAACCCTCAGTAAGAGAATCACCTATAATTTAATTTCCCCTGGAGTGAGGTCAAATCATGAAAACATTTTTACACTATGATCACAGCTAAACAGCTGATTTCAGATTTCTTTTCTTTCGGATTTAACATATTAGAATTTATTTAAGAGCTAATTCTACCACCTTTATGTCTTCACAGCTACTGTCTTAAGTTTTTTCCTTTATAATGATATCAAAGAAGTAAAAGATGAGGACCATTATTATAACACACAATAAAATAGAAACATGTTACATCCTCTTTCCAAGATCACTCTGGTAAGAGCCACATGTAGTATAATCTTCAGTGCCAAACAAGGTTTATGCAAAAAAGAAAAAACATCCTTATTAACAAGTTAAATAATACAATGTGTAAGGCTTGCTTTAAAATAGTTGAGGGGGAGAAAAAGAGGCATGTGTGGAGGGAAACAAAGATCACAACAAAGCAGAAAGTTGCAGATTGTTGAAGCTGGGTGATAGGTATAATGGCATCCCCTGAACTATTCTATTTTGTGTTAAACTTAAAACATTTTTAAAGAGGAAGGAAGGAAAAAACTTCCTAAGTGACCAAAGTAATGAAAACAAAAAATGGGATGCCTGGGTGGCTCAGTCGGTTAAGCATCTGACTCTTGATTTCAGCTTGCGTCATGATCTCATGGTTTTACAGGATCAAGTCCCAAGTCGGACTCTCCATGTTGACCGCATGGAGCCTGCTTGAGATTCTCTGTCTCTCCCTCTCTCTGCCCCTCCCCCACTCACGCTCCCTCTGTCTGTCTCAAAATAAATAATTAAACTTTTAAAAAATTAGAAAATAAAATAAAGCATAAAGTCAATGAGGAATTATATCAGAATTTAATGGAAACACCAGCTAACAAACGGGTAGACTCTTCATGTGCTATATTAAGAACCTGGCATGGACTACTGCCTGTGAGCCTGATAATAACGTGATGATGTAGGTACTGTTGTGACGCTCATCTTCTAATGTCTTAGAAAGCGACATTGCTCAAGATCACATATAGGTGCGTAGCTGAGTTGGGACAGAAACCCTGGCAATTTCGCACCTGAACTGAGTCATACACAATACTACCATGGACCCGGAAACTAATAATTAAACTAAAAAACTAATAATTTGCTTTCCTCAAGTTAAAAGAAAGCAAATTCATATCAGAAATGAGGAGCCTCCTATTACTACACATCATGGACATGGTCTCAGCATGGCTTCCGTGAGGAGTTAGGATGTTACTTTCATAATGAGCCACAGACCAGGTTTCCACCTCCACATGCCCACATCACTATACCCAAGAAACCTCCTAGCTTTCCAGTCTTCCCTCTATTGGACAGCACTAACCCCTCTGTTTACATTAGTCACACAAATGGCATGGGCTCATAAATACAGCTCAGGAAATGAATCAGGCATTGTCTAAATTAAATCAGACCTATGACAAAATAAAACATTTCAGGAATCTGAAAAGAATGCAAAGTACCAGCAACCAGGGTCCCTTGGATTCCTGTTGTTTCTGTCATCCTGGGTCTCGTGCAGTGTCACACTGGTGAGGACGGGAAGAGCTAATAAACGAAACTGCGGCCTGCGTTTAAGAAAAATACAGCACTAAAGGATCGATAAATTTTATTTTTAAGCATAGCTGTTTAAATGTCATTTTAACTGTCTAGGTCTCCTCAGATCTTTTTTTTTTTTTTAATGTTTTATTTATTTCTAGGAGAGAGAGAACGAGAGAGAGAGAGACAGCGTGAGCAGGGGAGGGTCAGAGAGAGAGGGAGTCACAGACTGAAACAGGCTCCAGGCTCCGAGCTGGCAGTCAGCACAGAGCCCGACACGGGGCTTGAACCCACCAACCGCGAGATCATGACCTAAGCGAAAGTCGGACGCTTAACCGACTAAGCCACCCAGGTGCCCCTAGGTCTCCTCAGATCTTAAGAGAATTCTAATTTCCATCAACTGAGTCTCCTCTGATGCTGGAAGGTAGACTTATATAGGCCTCCCCAACTTTCTCATGTCATTATAGTTCAAAAAGAAAAGAAATACTATTGAAGTAAACAGGGTTGATCAACTCAGACTTGCGTGTGTGTGTGTGCGCACGCATTCCTCCCTTTTCCTTAAAAGTATACTTGGGCATTTGGCATTCCTGTGAGGAGTTTTAGGAAAAATGATTTGCATCTTTATTTTTCCTTGAATCATAAGTTTTTCAAGTGCCAGTAAAAAGGAAAAGTGAGACTATGTGTTTTCTGTACCTCTGTTCCACCTACTGATACCAATGTTTTCTCAAAGAAAGAAAGAAGAAAGTCAAGTCTACTATTTTTTTCCTAAATATATGTACCATCATATTTGAATTCATTGGGCAAAAACGCTAAAACATACGCTTTGGTGGAGCCAAAATCATGTATTTATAACTTCATAATTAGCTCATATTTAAAAATTATACCAACTAAAATATAATAAATAATTTTGTAATAATGGTAAATTTTTAGAATGGCCAAATATTATAAAATAAACAAATGTTTGTGACAGTGCTATATTGTAACAGTACTAATAAGTATCATTTTCTAGTTTCATTTAAATATTAACTAATATTTTACTATACACATCTTAAATTAAGATAAGCTTATTTCAGAGAGGAATTTATATACTGATTAATGAAACAGAATATTTACACATACTTAATCCTGAAAAATGAAGCTCCCTAACTTGTAGACAGATTGGATCTACAATTCACATCCTAAAATGTTAATGATACAAATAAAAATCTGTAAACTCCAAAATTTGTAACTGCATAACAAATGTTTCATATTTAATGACAGTAGATAATAAACCCAATAAGCAGACACACATATGCACATATATCCCTTTCTTACAATACGAATGAACAGACATGAAAACACAAAGCTACTTTAAAAGTATAAAAATTGGGAATCCGGACCTAGTAAGTAAAGCCATACTATTTGCCAATCTGTCTTCCTTCATTACCAAATAATCTTAAGGATTAAGTTTTTCTATTCTACAAAATTAAAATTATATTGACTGCAGGATTCATATTTACATCCAGCATTTTTATGGACAAAATCAACTTAAATATATCTGCATTAAACACACAGTTATATCAACTGTTGTAATAAACTATTAACATTTGTTTGCTGAACTCAGAAACGTAGTTATTACACAGGCTCTACAATTTATCATCACCCAGTGAAAGGAAAATATCTCTATTTTTTAATTCCCAAAGAAAACAAATTATGTTACAACAATATAAATGGGAAGGTTTAGTGTAGCCAAAATTAAAATAACTGAATTTTGCTAATCCATAGAATTTTTCTTCATTTAGTTTAAATGAAGGAATGATTACAAAGTCTGAGTAATAAGTCATTCCTCTTCCATAAATTATACTTTAAAACTTTTATAAGATTAGTAAATAGTTTGTCCCATTTTCCCTTCATTTATGTTCAAGAAGATTGAAAAGAAAATATTGAGCTGGTTATTATCAATTAAACAACATAAACTACACCGAAAATCCACCATCCATACTCCCCACCCTCCACAAGTATTTCAGGGCTTGCATACAGCTCTGCCTAATTCCATAAAACGATTAAAATCCTCTGCTTGTGGTCAAGTTAGGAAGGCTAAAATGATTGGTTAGTAATGAGGTGACAGAGGAAATCACATAACCTTTAATCCCTTTAAAATTAAATCAACATGTTTAATTCAGCACAAATATGACAAGTAACTATGACTTTAAACCTCCAGAAATAAGATGTTTTAGCCTAAAAACAATTGAAATCAGGGTGAACGGAACACTTAACGTTACTGGGAAATTAAGAATAAATATCGCTTTGCTCCTGTATGTCTCGCCTATTGTCAGGGAAGACACATACAGTTGCCACTTAAATGGACCATAGTAACCAGATGTGCACTTTCATCTAAGTGCAAATATTTTTGAAGATGCCGTACTGAAGGAAATGAATGTCATGCAAAATTGTTTAAACATAAATCTCATTTTTCTTTGAAAATGCAATGGTCTGCAATTATATTTCTCACAACTGCCCTTTAGGGTTTTTTTGTTGTTTTGTTTTTTAATTTTTTTTTTTTTTTTCCTGAGAGAGAGAGACATAGCGTGAGCAGGGGAGGATCAGAGAGAAAGGGAGACACAGAATCTGAAGCAGGCTCCAGGCTCTGAGCTAGCTGTCAGCACAGAGCCCGACGCCAGGCTCAAACCCAGGAACCGTGAGATGATGACCTGAGCCAAAGTCAGACACTAAAGTGACTGAGCCACCCAGGCGCCCCTGCCCTTTAGTTTTTAAAGAGAAACAAGGGTAAACAAAACGGTGATTCATGTACTACAATCCCAACCCCCATCCCACTCAGATTTTAAATTTCTTGAAGCTTAATTTATTTAAATAGCTTCCTTACTAACGCACTCCTTGAGATGATTCAATCTTCACACCTGGAGCTGGACTATCTCCCTGGAAGGCCGTAAGTCTCAGGGTTAGCATAGGTAAAAATGAATACAATACTACCAATCTCCAAGAGCTGAAGTTCGAATGAGATGTGATACCTATGGGTTACATAGAGCCTGGCACATAGAAGTTACTTATTAAACTCAAATTTCCATTCCTCAGGAATACCTTTACTTGAAGGAAAAGTAAGTTTTTCATTGTACATAAATGGAGATTTTTTAAAGAAAGAAGTACCACCAGTACACATTTGCAAGAAAAGGAACACTACTTGCAACTTTTTTTAGCTGAGTTCATTTTAATTACATCACATAAATAAAAGTACCTAAGAGGTAGCCACTATGGAAACTTGATGTGAGAGCTTTGCAATCAATCTCCCAAGAACCTACCAAAGTGAAATCTTTGGGAGACTCTTGGAAAAAATGGAGCAATGCAAATAATTCTTCAACCCATGCTGATTTGGAAGGTGAAAAGACACCTTTCTTTTCTCTTCTTAACTGGAAGCAGTTTTAAAAAAACAGTTTAACAGTAATTTAAAATAAAAACCCTAATTTTTTCCTTTGTCTAGTTTAATATGAATTATTTAGAAGAAGCAAACCAATGAATGTTTTCTTCTTAGGACTTACCTTAAAACACAATTAAAGAGAATTTAAGAATCATTTGAAGGATAAGTAGCATTTAAACTGACAAGAATGATGACAGGCATTTTAGAGCAAAAACTGCATTAACTATAGTAACTGTCAATGACATTACATCGCCCTCCAATGTAAATAAGAACGTCTCCGTTCTAGCAATGATGTTGTTGGTTTGCACATCTGCTGACCTGACTGATTTATTAAAATGTCCACTTTGATCACCTGCTTGTCCTTAGCTTCTCAGATTTAGTATTTATTACAGAGACTGGTAATCTGTAAATCTTATGGAATAGTCTGTCACATCTTCTACAAAGCACAAGCTCGCACTGCTTTTACTTTGGAAACAGGAGATGCCATTATTGTAAGGTAACTTGAAATCTTCTTAGCCCAACTTTTAATTTAATATTAAGAAACAGATTTCATTCACAGAAAAAAAAAAAAAAAAACAGAAGAACTGTTAAGAAATTTGCATACAGAAGTCATAGCAACATGGTGGAGGAAAACCACTCTGCCTCCCTAAATCCCGCTTCAAGCCCTGATCTTCCACTATGTTTATGCGTTTGATAGAGATATATATTCAGAAAGCTCCAGAAGCATATTTGGAGAAGCAAACCTTAAGACAGTCCCTGTTCAGTGCCTCCACTTTGCCAGTTTCAAGTATACGTGCTTGAGAAGATATGAGCACATAGCAACATAAATTAACTGAAAGGAAACCAACTACATAAACTGTAAGCTGAAGGTAGAATGTTTCTTTTTGCTTTATCTTTGCAGTTTCTTCTTCTTTTTTTTTTTTTTAATTTATTTCTAGGAGAGAGAAAGAAAGAGAGAGAGAGAGAGACATGGAGTCACAGACTGAAACAGGCTCCAGGCTCCGAGCTAGCAGTCAGTACAGAGCCCGACGCAGGGCTGGAACCCACGAACCGCGAGATCATAACCCAAGCGAAAGTCGGACGCCTAACCGACTAAGCCACCCAGGCGCCCCTGCAGTTTCTTCTTAATACGTCAAACACACCCAGACATGCAGTGCTAGAGAAAAGCATCAGTCTGGGAAACTAACCTAACTCACGCAAACATGCCTATCAGAAGACAAAATGTGACAGATTTCCCAATCCAACTCCTAATCCACTTTGAAGCACTTGTTCTGTGTATCTCAGGCGTTTTTACATGTACCCAAGCTTCTAATTTCTATCCTCTTAAAGATGTACAGAATGAGTGAGAAATATTCATAACTTGTATGACAAACTTTTTTTTTTTCTAGTATGACTTGTTTAGGACTCCCATTAGAAAGTGGCATAAAAGTCAAACTATTTGGAGATCACATTTATTTATTAAAGGGTGGTGTAAAGAAAACTGTCCTGAAGAGGACAGTACAGATATTGTCCAAGTAGAAAATATTGGTTTTCGTATACGTTTAACCAGTCAATCAGACAGACAAGTAACATCTTCCCACCCCCAACTCAAAAAAAGAAGAAAAACAGGTGGCTGGCTCCTGATATTAGTATAAATTTAAAAAAAAAACATAATTTGGAATTAAGTCAATGAAATAGGGTAATTTAAGATGCCTATTTTCTTTTCCACATAATAACATTTAAGAAACTAAGGGCACCTGGATGGCTATTGGTTAGGCATGCAACTTCGGCTCAGGTTATGACCTCGAGGTTCCTGGGTTCCAGCCCCAAGTCAGGCTCTGTGCGGACAGTTTAAGGCTTGGAGCCTGCTTCAGATTCTGTGTGTGTGTCTCTCTCTCTGCCCCTCCCCCACTCGCACTCTGTCTCTCTCTTCTCTCTCTCTCAAAAATAAATTAACATTAAAAAAAGAAGAAGAAGAACCTATTTTGGCTCCTGTGGGACCTTGGAACACATACCTTTATAAAAAAAATATCACCAATAGAAAAAAATAGATACTGAAAGAAATCTGTTTCTTCAAAACACTTTCTCTTAATTTAAATTCAAAAATGCAGGACTAGAAAATTCAACTTGCATTTCCAGTATCTACATCTACAAAATAGGAAATCAGTTTTTCAAAAACCCCTCAACATGTCCTCAAAAACCACGGAGGCTATTTTTTACATTTCAGATTTATATGCGCAATAACAAGTTTAATCAATTAAGTCTGTTAATGTTTTATAGTGAATACAAAGTCGGGGGGGGGAACCTCCTGGTTAATCTAGTTTAAACTCCTCTTAATTTTACACATCGTTTTATAAGCCTCAGGGGTTGTGCAGGCATTTTATTCATCATCCCATCGCTAGCGCCTCCCACAGCCACCCTCTTGCAGGAGAAGCTGTTTGGTCTAAGTTGTAGGGAAAATTCAGCTGCGAAACATTTTTAAGCAACAGCAAAGACAATCAGCCTGTTTTTTACAAGGTGGAGATCTAGAAGCCAAGTGAGAACATTTGAGAGCATAAAATTAGTTTGCTCTAACTTTAATAACCAAATGGTAACTGAAAAAAACGCACAAATTTCTCATTTGCAGGAATGAGGGGGGTGGGGCAGGATGTACTAAATCTAGAGGGTTTTTTGTCCTCCCCGAGTAAGAACACAGCAAACTAATAAAATTATGACCGAGAATGAAAAGGTCACTTTTATTTTCAAAGCATTCACTTAAAAATACAGAGAAGCATTCTTTTTAAAATGCCCACATATTTAAACGTAGCAGGAATGTGGCTACCAAATACTAATCCTGAGGGAAGTGGATTCACGTTTACCTTCATAATTAGACCCAGCAGGTCAAATACCAGCAAGGTAAACTGACATAAACCACAAAAACAGATTCAAAACAGCCAATAGAAAGTTCCTCTCCTTCCTGGGAGCCCCCGTTTCTTCCCTGCACAACCAGCCATCAAACATGTGCCGGCAAAAAAACAAAAACAAAAAAACAAAAACCCTACACGCACCAGCCGGGTAAGGGAGAAACCAAACTTTCCCAAATAAGTTAGTTCCTTCTTGCCAATCTAAATCCAACAGGTGTCAACACACGCCACCACGGTAAATCCCTCCGAACAAGGTCTAGCGAAGCAACGGATGGTTAGCAATGAAACTGAAAAGCCGAGCCGCGAAACAAATAAAGCGGGGCCTCCGTTCCAAGTGATTACAAGGAGGTGGGGGAGAAAGGGGGATGGAGATAGGGAGGCGCGTGGCGATGTCCTGCCCGACACTGCAGGGGAACCTAGGATCTGGGAGCAGGGTTCCCGCGTTCGGTCGAGCCCGAGACCTCGAGGGTTGGAGCCGGGAGTAGCCCCGGCGGGAGGGAGGGAGCGCGGGTGGTACCTGCTTGTCCAGCGCGTCCCGGCCGCCGCCCGGCCCGACCCCGGCCCTCGGCGGCGCGGGCGTCCGCTCGCAGCTGCAGCCCTCCAGGAGGTACATGCCCGCCGGGCGGCCGCTCTGCTCGCCCTCGAAGTAGAAGAGCACATTCTGGTAGAGAGCGAACCACTTCTCGTGCCACCGGCTCGCCTCGGCTGCCTTCTTGCTCAGGAAGCCGCGCTTGGTGCCCTCCTTCCGGGCCAGGAAGGCCAGGTACAGGGCGTGCCCCTCGTTGTAGCGCACGCTCTTCTGCATGGTGAGGGCGCGGGGGGCTCACCGCTGCCTCGCAGCCATCTCCGGGCCGAGTCGCCCCGGGGCGCGCCCGCTCCGGTCCGGGCTGGCGAAGGGCGCCCCCTTGCCTGATGCGGCGCGCAGGGCACCGCGCCGGCCTTCGAGGCGTGGCGCCTCGCGGGTCCGAGGGGCTCCCGGCTGCGGCCAGGGCACGTTCTCGACAGCGCCCGCCGCCCTCCTGGCTGAGCGAAGCCCGGGGAGCCCCCGACGCCCGGTGGGAAAGTGGCCCCGAGAGGGCGCCCGGGTCCGTCGCCGCTTCGCCCGAAGTTGCGGGAGCCGGGGCCCCGCGGCTGGCTGGGGCGGCGCGACGCGCGGCAGCCCGGGGAGGACTGTCCTCGGGCAACTGGCTCCGGGAAACAGAAGGTAAAACGTCACGTGGGAGATCAGCTGTAATCGGCTTGGAGACCGATTTAAAGGGCAAAGTCGGCGCGGCGGCGGTGACGGCGGCGCAGCCCGCTCACCCCGGCGCGCGCAGTGCCTCCCTCGCCCGGCGGGCCGGCGGCCGCCTCTGTTTCCGCGCGACGATGGGGCCGAAAGCCTGGAGGTGCCGGCGCGCGGCGGCCGCACTCACGCTCACACGCGCGCCCGCACGCCCGGACGAGTATATACACTGACACGCACACGACACACTGACACAACCTGCAGGTCGCAACACAACGCTCGCGTTTTCACAATTACACCCTCATACACGCTCACAGTCAGACAAGAATACGCATACACACAAATACACAGTCATAAACTCAGTCACACACCCACACAATACACAGAAAATTACGCAACCATATATAAACAACTATAACCACAATGAGCACTTCACACAAAAATACAAACCCATATGCAATTACACATCCAGGCAACTACATAGTGCACACACTTAGATGCTCACCCAAACACACACATTTACCACACAAATCGTGCACTCCTATACACACTGGCCCAAACTCACACACACAAAATGGACACATACACACATATACACTCAACATACACACACTCATACCATTATACGTAAATACACATGCACAACTCATTTATACTCATACATTCACAGTACTACACACACAGATCATCACACACAGGTAACATAAAGACCACCTCAAACACAGTCATTCAGAAAAGCTTATACGCAAACATACGCGAATATACATTCATGCAAATTCACTTTCACAAACGCAGTCACACAAACATCCATCCGTGCAGTTGCAGTGACTGGAGTCACAGGGCAGCTTTACATAAGGGACAATCTTGACTTTTCCTCATGTACTTGCACGATCGTATTTAAAACTGGAGGAGAGGGTTAATGAGGGCCACCCCCTGTTCCCTCTCAATGACTGTGACTTCTCAGGATTAAGTGAAAGAAACTAAGTTGTAGGCACAGTGTTTTCAACCAGAAAAAAATACCCAAACAAGGGAGACTTGCTGAGCCCTGCCAGAAAGTCTCCAGGAGGCCATGCTGTCTTAGATTCCTTCCTAGCTAGGAAGGGAATGCATTTGACTAACAAATCTCACAAGTATGACCAGACCAGAGAGCCGAGGCCCTTATTGTAAAATGTAAGTGGAAAAGAAATAATGTGCCCAGCAGCTGCAGGAGAAAGCTAGTGAAGGCCCCAGGGAGTGCCAGTATTTGGTTCTACTATTTATACGTTTTATTCCTGTTAGTCACTAACTAAAAATAGTTTGCCATGAAGTGTTTATTGTTAATTTTTTTTTAATAAAATAAAAGGCTTTTCTGGACCATGAGTCTGCAACAATACACCTGTCTTGTACCACAAGTTGTGTGTTCATAAATTGATGGCCCAGGGGTTCTGCCTGTTCCGTCAGTGCTGTTTTTGCAGAATATTTTAACTCTGCCTCACTGAGCAGCTGAGTGTTTTTTCCATTTTACCTAAAAACAAAAACAAAAACACTTTCACTATTAAAAACTATACAATAGAGAAATTGTCATTTGAAATTGCAGTGTGAGAGCAGCAGTCATTTCTCTTTACACATTTTTAAATGGGACAGTGCTGTGCTAATTTGGGTTTCACCCAGCTGGGAGCTTGCATTGTTCTTTACAGCAGATACAACTACAGACACAATAAGTAAATGTGGACATTTATTCTAGATGAAGAGGAGATGGCAGTTGCCTTTTATTTCCTTCTCTGTGGTCCAGTCCCAGCTCTGAGAATAAGTGAGTTGACACCTGGTGTAGCTGATGCTCTCCATTTTTGAGTGGAAACCATTAGTGTGTGGATTCCGTACGAAAACAATTTTGCAATAAGTATTCAAACCTTCTAGCCTCTTGTTGTTGTTGTTGTTTTTTCAGACGTGAAACACTCTTTCCCTAATAGACAATGACTCTGATGTGGAGGCTAATTTCACCACTAACTGATCCTTTCTTTCTACTCAAATGTCCTTTGGATTTGAACCACACAAAGTATCCACCTGAGCCTCTTGTCAGTCATCACTTCCTACCCTGTTAGATGTGGCTGTCATGGGCCCCCTGTCAATGACAGAAGGGATCTCTGGCTTCCTCTGAAATTTGGCTGGTGATCATTATTGGTTTTAATTATGGAAATTCACTGTGAGAACTATTGACTGATCATCTGTTTATGTCCTCAACACAATACTTAGGTGATGCAGAAGGTACAGAGAAAAGATGGTGTCTCTATCCGTGGTGTGCTCAGTCTATTAGGAATAGGATTTCATGTTTCGATGTTTCTCACTTGACTGTCTGCTTCTCCAGGACAGGGCTGTATTCCTAATCCCAGAAGCACCCAGTCGGAGAGTTCATATGCAGTTGGCACACAAGTCATTCATAACTATTTCCTAAATTAATATGGCACTTAGTCACTGAATTGTTACAGGGCACACACATTTGCAGATATTAGATCATTTTGCAAGACTTAACGGAAACAATCAGAGATCCCAGCACAATCTAGAGAAGCCTTATCCTGTGGAGTCTGGTGGGCATTTGTGGGCCCTTATCCTCCTTCATTCATACGGAAACTGCTTCCCTGGACCGGTGCCATCCTGAAACACAAAGGGCCAGGAGGTTATGTAAATGAGGATGCTGATTCCCAGCTGATCAAACAGGTTGGCTAAGGGGACTATGTTCCAAGTGGGTGGGAGCAAGCTCTTCTGTGAATTCATTGTTTTTCTCTCTTGCATTTTTATGGACTCTATCCCAAAAGGGTCAGCGTAAGTTGATTTTCAAGGGCAACAAAGCATTTCTCACTGATAACAGTGAAAAGGTCTTTTTTTTTTTCCTAGGTGAGTTATGAGGAAAAAAATTAACAATTAATTGCCATATCTGGAATAAGTTCCCTTTCTCTATTATTTATAAAGGGAGACGTTATCCAGATAATTTGACAATAAAAGGAAAAGAAAGAGGGAGGACTTTTTTTTGTCTGATGTCCAAAAACTAGTAAGTTTTGGAGGTAGGGAGCTGATTCCACAAATGTAGAACATATAATATAGCTTTTCAAAATCCCTAAATCGGACATGAGATGACACTCCAGGAGAAGAACCTGGGAGTAAACTACCATTCAGAGATTAGGAAGAGGAGAACAGCAGGGGGGAAATGAACAACCAGCAGGCAGGGAGGGAGGGCCCAGAGAGTGTGGTGTCCCAGAAGCCAAGTGAAGAAAGTATTTGAGAAAAGAGGGAATGACCTTGTCAAGTTCCCACAGCTGGTGGTATAAGCCCTTGAAGCCACATCTTGTCATTGTGACTGCCCCTCCCAGCGGTCACACAATGAAGCTAACTGAACGTCTAGGCCAAGAATCCCTTTATCCTGCTGAATGGCACAAAAGCCCCTAAACAAATTTCTTGGTGGCTCCGTAACATCATGCTAGGCTGCTGTCGTTGCAGATGCAGATGGTGTAGGGCACAACCCACAATCGTATACCTTGCGGGTAGAATAGAAAAGGGGTAGGGGAGGCTGTGGGAGTGATATAAACACCATGCCAACTTTCTGTCTCCTAGGAGCTGGAGACTTGGATTCTCTTAGGTACAGAAACTGTTCCTTCAAGAGAACTCCTGGCATAGGTGCTGTTAGTTCAGAAATATAAAGCAAATACCCTTTCATTTTGGGAGAAAACTGAAGGGATCTGAAGACATGTATTTTGGCTCAGAAGCTCAGTATTTTTGTGTAATGCACATTATTGTGTGCATAACTACTGTGACATCTCTTTTTCCTTCTGGCAGAGACCAGCAGGATATATAGATGAAAAGCACTAGTCCTTCCTAGCATGGAGAAGACTTCCTAGTGTGGAGAAGACTCCTAGCATGGAAAGCACCCTTAGGTTTTGGCCTAAGGGATGATGAGCAAGGAGCTGAAGGGCAGCTCCTTGTAATGTCTGGTCACGATCATCTATACTCTTTCTCCTTATCCTTGGTAAGAGTGAAGACCACATGTTGAAATCAGCAGGACTATGAAACAGGAGCCAAGGTCCTCGAGTCACTGGCTGGCTGAGAGTGACCAGGGGCAGTACAACCCAAATGATGTTATAACATAAGCAAAACATAAACTTTTGTGGTGTTAAGCCCCTGAGATACTGGGTTTCTCGTTATAACATCTAGTGTTAATTTCCTGACTGCTACATTTCTCCATGGATTTAAACTGGATACTGTACTACTAACTGTTCTTTGTACTTTTTAAAAACAGGCCTATTGTGGTTACGATTGACTTACAATTCACTGCACATATCTAAAGAATACTATTTGATTATGTTTTGACATATTTGTATACCCCTGAACTATGGCCACAGTCAATACTGCAGGCATTTCTGTTTCTCCTAAGAGTCTCCTCATTCCTCTCTGAAATCCCTTCCCTCCTACTTCTCCTTGCCCTTCACCTCCATGCAACCACAGGTCCACTATTTCACTGTGAGTCAGTTTGCATTTTCTAGAAGCTTATATAAATGGACTGATGTACTCTTTTTATCTAGTTTCTTTCTCTCCACATAATGATTTTGAGATTCATCTATTTTGATGAGTGTGTCAATAGTTTGTTCCTTTTCATTGCTGAATGGTATTCTAATAATAGTACTGTATGCGCATACCACATTTGTCTATCCATTTTTCTGTAGATGAACATTTGTGTTGTCTTTTGGATTAATCCAAGGACATTAAGATTTTCTCTTGTGTTTTCTTTTAGAATTTTTCTGGTGTTAGCTCTTACATTTAGCCCTATAATCCAATGGTGTGGGGTATGAGTTGTGGTTCATAGTTTTGCATATAGCTATCCAACTGTTCTGGCACCATTTGTTGAAACAATTATTCTTTCCTCATGGAATTGCCTTAGCATCCTTGTTAACAATCAATTGGCTATACATATGTGAGTCTATTTCTGGACTCTACCCTGTTCCTTTGATGTATAGCTTATATATATAAAAATCTACACTGATTTATGTCTTTACACCAATATCACACCATTTAGATTATTTTAACTTTCTAAAAACTTAAAATCAAGTCATTTAGGATTTTCACCTTGGCTCTTGATTTTCAAAATTGTTTTGAATATTCTAAATCTTTTGCAATTCTATATAAATTTTAGTTTCAGCTTATACATTTCTACACATATAAAAAGACTTGCTGGAATGACATGGGAATTGGGTTGAATCTGTAGGCCAAGTTGGGAGGAGCTATTATCTTAATAATGTTGAGCCCTCTAATCCATGAACATGGTATTTATCTCCATTTGTTTAGGTCTTCTTTAATTTCTCTCAGCAGTGTTTTGTTAATTTTCAGTGCATGGGCCTTGCACAACTGTTATCTAATTTATCTCTAAGTATTTCATATTCTTTGACACAATAGTGTCTTAGCTCAGGCTGCTCTAACAAAATACCATAACTGGATGGTTTATCAACAAACAGAAAAGTTTATTCCTCACAGCTGTGGAGACTAAAAGTCCAATATCATGGTGCCAGCATGTTTGGGTGAAAGCCTCTCCCCAGTTACAGATGACTGACTTCTTGTATTCTCACATTGCACAGAGAGAGAGCGAAAGAGAGAGAGCACTCAAGCTCTGGTCCCTTTATCACCTTAATAATACACAAATCCCATTCATGAGGGCTCCACCTCCACAACCTAATAACCTCCAAAAGACCCCACTTCCAAATACCATCCCATTGGGGGTTAAATTTCAACACATGAATTCTGGGTGGATACAAGCATTAAGTCCACAAAAAATGGTAAATCATATTTTAATTTACTTTCTGGTTTTTCAATGATAGTTATATAGAAATAAAATTGATTTTCATATACTGATTTTTTTTAGTAATCTCTGCATCCAATGTGGGGCTCAAACTCATGACCCTGAGATGAAGAGTCACATGTTTTTCTGACTAAGTCAGCCAGGAGCCCCTGATATACTGATCTTATATCCTACAACCTTGCTATATTCACACACAAGGTTTTGTAACCTTTTTATAGTTTAGGATTTTCTGCATAGACAATCATGTTAGCTGTTAAAAACATATTTTTTATTTTTCTTTCATATCAGTGTGTCTTTAATTTCCATTTCTTGTCATTTGCCCTGGCTAGGGCCTCTAGAAAAAAGTGTCGAATAGAAGTAGTGAAAGTGCACATCCTTGCTTGTTCCTGATCTTAGGAGGAAAGCATTCAATCTTTTCACCATTAAGTATGATTTTAGCTGTAGATTTTTTAATAGATGCCGTTAATCAGGCTGAAGAAGTTTCCAGTGATTCCTGGTTTGCTGAGAGTTTTTATTTTTTTTAAACCATGTTCAAATGCTGAATTTTGACAGATGCTTTTACTGATATTCACATGGTTTTTCTTTTTTAGTTGTTCAATTTGCTGAAGATAGAGTTGATTTTTAAATTTTTAAATAAACATTAAAACATCTCCTTGCATTCCTGGCATAAACTGTATTTCATCATAATGTATTATCTGCTGTTTATCCCATTTGGTGTATTTTTAAAATCTCAAACACTATTTTTCATCTTTAAAGTTTGATTTGGGTCTTTGTGTCTTCCATTTACCTCCTCACCATTCTCATTCTTTCTTCTACCTCTTGAGCATATGGGGTATATGCTGTTTATAATAGCTGTTTTAATGTCCTGCTCTACTAATTTTGTCATTTATGTCATTTCTGGCTCTGCTCTTACTGCTTGCATATTCTCCTTCCTATGAGCCACATTTGCCTGCTTCTCTGCCATTTTTGGTTAGATGCCAGATGTTGTGAATATTACCTTTTGAGTTCTGTTGGTATTGGTTGTTTGTGTGTTATAATATATCCCTTTAAGTATTTTCTACTTTGTTCTGGAACCCAGTTAAGTAAATTGAAAATGTTTGATCCATGTGAGACTTGCTTTTAAGCTTTTTTAGGTTGGCTCAGAACAGCTTTTAGTGTATGTTAATATGGCCCACTTATCTGAGTACTCTACTTCATATCCCATGAGTTAGGAGACCTTTCCATTCTTACTTCTAAGAAGTGGTGTAAGCCCTGGGGATTTTTCCTCCTGCTTCTTTCTGGAGGTTTTTTTCTGACCTTAGTCATATTATCACATGATGAGCTAGTCAGGACTCAGCTGAATACTGGGGGGATCCTTCTGCAGATTCAGAGCTCTCTCTAAAGGGAGAGCTTTAGCTACTGTCTCCTGCTCAGCAATGTGTCCAGTGTACTCTAGCCACTGCTTTTCTGAACTCTAAATCTTGTCTTCTCTTCACATCAGCGAGATCACCAGGCCCCCTCTGGGTTCTTACTCAAAGTGCTGCAGGCTGGCCACTCTCGAGGCTCCAAGATGAGGCACTTGTAGGGCTCATCTCGTTTGCTTCCTTTACTTAAGAATCACAGTTGTTAGAATAAATATTGTTAAAAGTTCATTACTACCCAAAGCAATCTACACATGCAATGAAATCCCAATCAAAATTCCACGAGCATTCTTCTCAAAGTTAGAACAAACTATCCTAAAATCTGTATGGAACCACAAAAGACCCTGAATAGACAAAGTAATATTGAAGAAAAAAAACAAAAAGGGAGGCATCACCATCCCAGACTTTAGCCTCTACTGTCATCATCAAGACAGTATGGTATTGGCACAAAAACAGACACATGGACCAATGGAATAAAATAGAGAACTCAGAATTGGACCCACAAGTGTATGGCCAACTAATCTTTGACAAAGCTGGAAAGAGTATCCAATGGAAAAAAGACAGCCTCTTTAACAGATGGTGCTGGGAGAACTGAACACCAACATGCAGAAGAATGAAACTAGATCATTTCCTCACACCATACACAAAAATAAACTCAAAATGGATGAAGGAACTGAGTGTGAGACAGGAAACCATCAAAACCCCAGAGGAGAAAGGAGTAAACAGCCTCTTTGACCTCAGCCACGGCAATTTCTTACTTGACACATCCCCAAAGGCAAGGGAATCAAGAGCAAAAATGAACTACTGGAACCTCAAGATAAAAAGCTTCTGCATGGCAAAGGAAACAATACATAAAACTAATAGGCAACTGACAGAATGGGAAAAGATAGTTGCAAATGACATATCAGATAAAGGGCTAGTATCGAAAATCTATAAGGAATTCACCAAACTCCACACCCAAAAAACAAATAATCCAGTGAAGAAATGGGCAGAAGACATGCACAGATACTTCTCCAAAGAGCACATCCAGATGGCCAACAGACAAATGAAACGATGCTCAGCGTCCCTCATTATCAGGGAAATACAAATCAAAACCACACTGAGATATCACCTCACCCTGGTCAGAGTGGCTAAAATGAACAAATCAGGAGACTATAGATGCTGGTGAGGATGTGGAGAAATGGGCACCATCCTACATACACCGTTAGTGGGAAAGTAAACTGGTGCAGCCCCTCTGGAAAACAGTGTGGAGGTTCCTCAAAAAATTAACAATAGATCTCCCCTATGACCCAGCAATAGCACTGCTAGGAATTTACCCAAGGGATACAGGAGTGCTGATCCATAGGAGCACATGGACCCCAATGTTCATAGCAGCACTCTCCACAATAGCCAAAACATGGAAAGAGCCTAAGTGTCCATCAAAGGACGAATGGATCAAGAAGATGTGGTTTATCTATGAGAGACTCTTGAATGCTGAGAACAAACTGAGGGCTGATGGGTATGGGGGAGAGGAGAATGGGGGTGATGGGCATGGAGGATGGCATTTGTTGGGATAAGCACTGGGTGTTATATGGAAACCAACTTGACAATAAACTTTTTTAAGAAAAAAAAAAAAGAATCACAGTCCTTTACTCCCCATTGTCCCATGTCTGCAAACCACTGTTTTGTATATTTTGTCCTAATTTTTAGTTGTTTAAGGGAAGAAGTAGAAATTGTGTCTTTGTTCTTGAGAAGTTATTTGACAGTTGCTCAGAGATGAGGAAGGGTTAATGTTGCTTGGATTTCTACAAACTTTTTTTTTTTTTTGGCAGTAACTTTAGCCCTTATGTAAGAAAGACTGAAAAGGAGCTATACCAAGCTCAGTCGACACTCACCGTGGCCTAGAATATTGATGTCGTACCTACCTGAGGTGTGGTAATTTACACTGAAGACTACAGACAGCTCGTATTGACTTTAAGTCCCATTACAGTCTTAAAGCAAGATCTTGGGGCAGGACATGTTTTTTCCACAAATGAGAGCAACTCTACCTTCCACAAAATCATCCTGAGAGGAGGTTGATGCCATGATAAGAAATGACAGCTGGAGAGGGAAAACTTGGATTGAAGGGAAAGAGAAACTCTTTCTGTAGCAGGAGATTCCTGAGTTAGTCCCCACGTTAACATCTGCATTCTCTGTCTTCTCCACCTCCCTCCTTCTAGGTCTCTGTTGTTCTGAGGGAAATTACAGAAAAATCTCTTCCATGCTTGTGATGGACTGGCAAAAGGCAAGTGGAGCGTGCCTCTGCCAATCTCCATTCCCACTAGCCAGAACTGCAGTAAGGGGATATCCAGCTTCACGACAATAAAAGACCCAAAGGCCTTGGGCTGGTAGCCCAGTAAAGAGGATGGAGGAAGAGACTATGTGCAGACCTCTTTGTGAATCCTCAGAGTGGCCTTATTAGCAATAATAAGGAAACATTCTAAGATGGTGAAGTTTTTACAGTCAACCAGATGGGGGCAGGGAAAAATGATAGGTAGTCTAAATATTAATGGACATGTTCCTTATTTACCATCTCTGCTCACTTGGTGCTTAGATACACACACACACACACACACACACACACACACACTGCTGAGTAAATGGGCCCAGGTATCATTGGGAGTGCACAGGGATATACTTTGTGTTTACTGAAATAAAAATATCTTCCCCAATACACAGAACACACACAGGAACACTCAGATATGCAAGACCAAAGGTTTTCAATCTTATCTGTATATAAGATCATCTAGGAGCTTTTAAAATAGACTATTGACTGTGCCCACCCTGAGAAATTCTAATTCAAATTAGCCTAGGGTATAGCCCAGACATCTGCATTTTCAAAAGTGCCCAAGGAGTTCTAATGGCTAGCTAGGGTGAAGAAGTCCCAGTCTGTGCCTTTAAAGCACATCTTCCTCAGCTGTTTAAAACCACTCATCTCATCTGGGCCCACGCATTAGAACACCTTTCCTTGTTCCTCTTCATTTTCTCTCCTCTCTGGTCAGGGTCCACTGCAGACTGCCTATAACCACTGCTCTGCTCACACTCCTTACCCCCTCTTTTCCTGTTGCCCTTCACACCCATAGAGCTTGCCTTTGCCCAGCAAACTTATCTTCATAGGTTGATCACCTTGTCCCAGTTTTCTGGGACTCTCCTAGACTTAGCATTGGAAATGCTCCATCCTGGGAAACTCCACAGTCCCCAACAAATTGGATGATTGATATTCCTGACCTTGGTGCCTGCGCCTGACTTCTTTGTTCCCAAGGCTATTTTCAAGCCCATTTAAACTTCAAGTCCATCTGAGCACATAAGGGTAGAAGTGACAAGTTACCAGATGACCTAGGGGTGCCTGGGTGGCTCAGTCGTTTAAGCATCTGACTTTGACTCAGGTCATGATCTCATGGTTCATGGGTTCGAGCCCTACGTTGGGCTCTGTGCTGACAGCCAGCTCAGAGCCTGGAGCCTGTTTCAGATTCTGTATCTCCCTCTTTGTTTGACCCTCCCCTGCTCATGCTGTCTCTCTCTCTCAGAAATAAATAAAACATTAAAAAAAAAAAGTTACCAGATGACCTAAAGCTTACCATGCTGGAGCTTATCATCAAATCCTTATGCAGTTAAATTTCCATAGTTTATTTTAAATGGTAAAATTGTCATATTCTGAGGCAATAAATGTGTCAGTCAAAACCACATATAGAGTAGCATATGCTTGCCTGAGGCAAATAAAATGAAATTCTGGACTGCTACTGAGCTCTCAAGTAGCATAAGAAGATAATTTTAAAATGTGGATTATTATTTTTTGGTCAGGCTTTGATAAAAGTTTTGACAAAATATACAAGGAATAACAATGTGTGTGTACTTTATATTTGAAAAAGACCTCAGTCACCTCCACTAGTGATATACACACTCTGGCTTGATCTTCCACCACCAGAGATGGACTTTGGTGCTCCAGCCCTGGCTGGGGCTAAGAATGGACATCTGGACAAGAAAATGCTGTGGGGGACAGAGAGATGCTCACTTGTTCAACACAAAATCCAGAAGTGGCAGTACACATGGGCAGGGCAGGCCTCTGAAGGACACTAAGCAAAAGAAATCCCACCATCAGTGAGTGAGTCATCACTTTATCATTACGGTGACCCTGTGCACTTTGTAAAAATGCAAATATTCTACTAAG
Source organism: Proteles cristata cristata (assembly GCA_017311185.1). Lineage (NCBI taxonomy): Eukaryota > Metazoa > Chordata > Mammalia > Carnivora > Hyaenidae > Proteles > Proteles cristata. Next base: position 464,962 of record JAESUZ010000956.1, read on the forward strand.
CGTACACATCTTTCTGTGAATGGATTTCTTAGCTCATATTTTTTTTAATGTTTATTGTTGAGAGAGAGAGAGAGAATGCACGTTGAGCAGGGGAGAGGCAGAAAGAGGGGGAGACAGGATCCCAATTGGACTCTGTCCTAACAGTAGAGAGCCCGATGGGGGGCTCGAACTCACAAACCTTGAGATCATGACTTGAGCCAAAGTTGATGCCTAGCTTACTGAGCCATCCAGGCACCCCTTGTATTCCTTTGTTTTGTTAAGCATGGAGCCCAATGCTGGGCTTGAACTCATGACCCTGAGATCAGGACCTGAGCTAGAATCAAGAATGAGCCATCCAAGTGCCCTTAGCTTATATTCCTTCTTAACAAGACAAACAGAGCAGCATGAAATCCCTGGAATAAAAGGAGTAACAACTGGAGAGAGGGAGGAGAAAAGAAGGTGGAGTGCAGTATTAAATTCTGGTATTCACCTACCCTACCCCAGGTTTGATGCCTGTGCTCACCTAGAAAGCCACCCCCCCGCACCTGACAACTCTGGGAAACCCAATTTTTTCTACAGAGGTGACTACACCCCACCTGTACCCTGAGCCTGGGACTCTTCAGTGTCCTCTGAAATCCTAGTGCAATTAGGGTTAGTAAGACATATTTAACAACCCATTTTGTGTTCCAAGCAACACCTCTTGAAATAGGACTTAACTTTTGTGTGGTCAATAAACTTTCATGTATTGATATTTTATCTTACTAGCCAGATTGTGACCTTTTTGGAGAGTGACCTTAATTGAATGATCCATGTTCCCAGCAAGGTGTATGTAGCAAAGGGCCTGGCCCAGGAAGACAGTGTTTGATAACTTTTAGACACATGGATTCTGGAAAAAAGAAACAAAACAAACACAAACCCAACTCGTGTTCAAGGTTCAAAAATTTAAATCCCACAACTGTATCACTTGCTGGCTATGACCCAAAGGAATTACTCAACTGCTCAGGATCATAGGACTTTCTTGAAAGGGTAAAGATGACTTACAGTTAGCTTGGCACACTAAGTGCCCCATGCATGTTGGCTATAATTTAATAATATTTTTGTATTCTTGGATTTTTTTTTATGTTTATTTATTTTTGAGAAAGAGAGAGACAGAGCATGAGCAGGAGAGGGGCAGAGAGAGAGACACACACACACAATCCGAAGCAGGCTCCAAGCTCTGAGCTGTTAGCACACAGCATGATGCAAGGCTCAAACCCACAAATCCCGAGATCATGACCTGAGCCAAAGTCAGAAGCTTAGCCGACCGAGTCATCCAGGCACCCCTCGTTCTTGTTTTTAACTCTCGAGTCCTTTGGACAGCGGAGGAGCTTTGGTAGGAAGTTTCAAGGGAAACCAGAGGTGGCTGGAATGAGTTCACGTTTGCACCTCTGCTGCAGAATCCAGGCCCTATCTTGAGCAATACGATAAGTCTGACCTTGCCTAAAACTTCTCAGAATTTATATACGAATTCAATTGTCCAAATAATATTAGAATCTGTTGAGTTTGGCTTACCTTAGTTTTTTTTTTTTTCCTAAGCTTAGCTGTGGCTCACACATAGCAGCATGAAAATTAAAAGGCTCTTTCAGCCGAGGAGAAAGGTCACCACTGAAGCCATTTTTGAAAACGATCGATAGACATAATCCTGTTGTTAGCAGAGACCAAAGCATATGTAATTTGAACTGAAGAAGACAAGCCTGGAAGAGACATCTCAGTAAAAATCTGGGTAGACCTCAGTAAAGGTCTGGGAGCAAGATAGAAAAACTCCCAATAAATGTTATCTGAACAAGGGAAAACATAATAGAGCCTCCTAACACTCAAAAAGATAGAATGTCTGAGGCAGTATTATTTTATATAAATGCTGGGCGTGGTCATGACACTGTGACACATAATATCAGTCTCAGACTCTAAAGTCAAAATCGAGCAGGGTTGACACTGTGGTTCTGTCCTATATCAAAAGTAATAATTTAGACAACTCTATGAGCTGGCATCCCAGAATCCAGTGGAAATGTTTTCATTGATCTCCACATCTAAAAATAGAGATGATAGATGATCATAATAATGACATTAACTTCATGGAATTGTTGTAAGGATTAATATTTGTACACTTTTAGCACAGTGTTAGGGACATATTATATATTCATTTTTAAGCTATTATTGATCTGTCTACCACTATAATAATTCTACCCCATTATTCTGAGGACACATTCCCTGGTCCTAGCCAAAATGCAAAGAAATCAGCAGAAGTCTCAATTATTTAACAGCATCCTTTCGTTGATCAATCTTCAGCTATTGCTGTCCTCATTTTTTAAAAACCTCTCGCAATATTCATGGTAATGGACAATAAAGCATTTCCTGTGGGATAGAGTCATTTAGATTTCCTATGTGGAAGACAAGCTCAATTTCCTGGGAAGGAACATCTGGCATTGCCCCAGGCTGTACTTTGGAGGCAGGAACATTGCTTGGCAGTTGGTATAGGAGTATGTTTCATTTTCTCTTGTAGTATTCAATAGTTCTATTTTGTTCAACTTACAGTTCTGCTCTCCTTTTCTGGGGTCAAATGTTAAATTAGCCCTGAAATTCACATTCTTTTTATAAAATAAAACTGGTGTCAATGTAGCAGCAATCTCTAGGTGATGACCCATTTGAAAAATTCTGTGATGCTTCTATTAAGATGGCAATATGTTGGCACACCTGGATAGCCCAGTTGGTTGAGTGTCCAATTCTTGATTTTGGCCCAGATCGTGATCCCAGGGTCATGGGATTGAGTCCTCAATTTAATTAATGTAACTGATTCTTGATATCCTCCGGACTGAGTTTCTTTCTTTCTTTTTTTTTAATGTTTTATTTATTTCTAGGAGAGAGAGAGAGAGAGAGAAAGACAGCGTGAGCCGGGGAGGGTCAAAGAGACAGGGAGTCACACACTGAAATAGGCTCCAGGCTCCCAGCTGGCAGTCAGCACAGAGCCTGACGCGGGGCTCGAACCCACAAACCGCGAGATCATGACCTAAGTGAAAGTCGGAAGCTTAACCGTCTAAGCCACCCAGGCGCCCCTGGACTGAGTTTCTTGAAGAGCAAGATATTCTCTTTTCCTTTTATAGTTCCCAAAGCAGCCAGCACCAACACCTTACATAAAATTAACATGTGTGGGTTGACCCCTTACTCTGTTATTCATCACCTCTTTTCAGGAAGGTCAATAGTCTCTTCCTTTTTTGCCTTCTAGTATCAGGGCCCAAGCACCATCAACCCTCTAGGCCTGTTACAGTTTGGGATCTGGTAATGCTGAGACTTTCCAGCCTAAGTCAGGAGTGGGAAAACCCACACACTGGGCAGCCCCATGACAGACAAGCTGCCATGTGGGAACTAGCTAGCTATTCTCTCTCTGCACACTGGACCAACACACATCTTAGATATGTCATTGTAAATCATCAAAGTTGCATCTTCTTTTCCTTACAATACAGGTGTCAAGAATCCCTTGGAAAAAAAAAAAAGGATGTTGTCTAGGAAACATGAAGGCTGTGACCATCAGGAAACATTAAAAATAAGAAGTAATAGGGGTGCCTGGGTGGCTCAGTCAGTTGAGCATCCAACTTCAGCTCACATTATGTTCTCACAGTTCATGAGTTTGAGCCCCATGTCAGGCTCTGTGGTGACAGCACAGAACCTGGAGCCTGCTTCGGATTCTGTGTCTCCTTATCTCTCTGACCCTGCCCTGCTCCTCCTGTCTCTCAAAAAGAAAAGAAAGAAAAGAAATCGTAAAAAGCACAACTAAATTATATCATCAGTAATATGTGTATGTTTACTAAATTATGTTTCATGTGAACTTGTCTTAATGTCAATCATAGTTAAGGTTGATACAGGTTCCAATTACAGTAAAATGGAAACAGTGTGATTTTCCTAATTAGAAAAGGAGATGTTCAGTACCTTTTACCACAATAAAGAAATCACCAAAAAAGATGACTTTGTTGTAAAAGCAAACAAAAATAGATAGCACCACAAATATAATGAACAGAATAAAAGTCACTATCTGGAAATAACTGATTAATAACCCAAGAATAACTAGATTAATAATAAAAGTTCTTAAAAAAATTTAAATTCTGCCATACTACAGTTCTATAGTACAGTGGTACTTCAAAAACGCTAACTGTGAAAGGCTGGCTTTTCCTTTGGCTATTTTGTTGCTGTATTTTTACTTTAGTTTCATTAATTTTGAGGGAAATGAAGGATTGAAGTCAAAGTATTGGCAAATTCACAAGATCCAGTGCAATCTCCAGTCTAAACTGCTTCAGTGTAAACTGACAGTTTTTCCCTTTGTACCCAGAAGACTCATTGTTCAAAAAACAGATCATTGTGTTGCTCAGGTACCCAAAAGAAAGGGGACACTTCAGGGAAAGAAGGACAACACTAAATGACAGTGTCAAGTGGAAAATGCTGTTCTTCCACACCCAGTGAAGTTATCCTGTTCTCCACATAAACAAAGGTTTTATTTTTTTATAGAGACAACTGGCTGCTGTTGAATATTGTCTAAGAGGTAAAAAAAAAAAAAAATAAAAAAAATTAAAGGACATGAGTTTTCTAGTTATTCCACTGCCTGGTTGCACCCGTATGCCAACTGACATACTCCTTATATGAAAAAAGGCACATTTTATCTCTCCTAACATACCATACTAAGGAATTGCTACATAACATGAATTTAGAGCCCATCTTTTTTTTTAAATTTAAAAATTTTTTATTTATTTCTGAGAGAGAGAGAGAGACAGCATGAGCAGGGGAGGGTCAGAGAGAGAGGGAGACACAGAGTCTGAAACAGGCTCTAGACCCTGAGCTGGCTGTCAGCACAGAGCCTGACACGGGGCTCAAACCCACGAGCTGCAAGATCATGACCTGAGCCGAAGTTGGACACTTAGCTGACTGAGCCACCCAGGCACCCCTAGAGCCCATCTTTATAATTTAACAGGATATGATCATCTAAGCATTGAAAAAATTGCACTAGAATTATTAAAGAAATTGAAAGAGCCTTTAGGGTTTGAATTATTTTGCTTGGGTTGAGAATGCTAAGAGGTGACCAAAACTCTCTTTGAGACATAAAATGGGGCTGTTAAAAGATAAACTGAGACATATTAAGCATTTTAAGAGTTTATTTGAACAAAAGTCTATTTTAATTGGCAATGCCACACTGGAAGTGATTAGGAAGGCTCCACTGACAGGAGGCAAGGGAGTGAATTTTACAGGGAAGATGAGGAAGCAAAGCAAGGGAATTATTTGATCAGCTATGTCTTACACATTGCCTTATTTGGAAAAGTCCAGTTGGCTGTTGGTGACTGCTTGTCCTGAGGTTTCAATTTCTTGGGTTTTTGAGGCATTTATAGACTTAGGGTTTGGTTTGTTTATGGAGGCTGCTAAGTATTTAGAACCACCTCAATCTAATGGCCTCCTAGTTTAACCAATTTATCATTATTTTGAGGGGCTGCGATGAACCTCCCATGTTTACCAATTGCAGACCACTGCTGCATTTAAATACCTCTAAACTTGAATGTGTAATCGAAAAAGGAATATCTCACTAAGCCAAAAACAGAGATATCAGATCCAATGGTTCCTAACAAAGTGATTCAGTTTACTTTAGTTTAAAGAGTGCACTGTGAGTCACCTCATTCACACAAGCTGTCATGGTGTGGTCTGAGGAGCCTACCATGAATGACAAAGACACTGGGACGGACATTCCATGAATGTAGAGGTTGCCTCTTAAAAGCTAGAGACAAAGGACCAATTCTTTATTATACAAAATTATGTAAGACCCTGATAAATGTCTAGTGTTCAGAATATATAAAGAACACTTACAACTGAACAGTAAAACAACTCAATTAAAAGGCAAGCAAAGGATTTAAATAGACATTTTTCCAAAGATTTTACACAAATGGCCAATAAGCACATGGAAAGATACTCAGAATCTCTACTTCATTACCCATCTTGTCCAGAATCTATACAGAAATCTCAATTCTTTTTTAATTGAGGTAGAAGGATGCAAAGAAGGCATGGACTATCTCCCAATCTCTCTGTTCTCTGTATTTTCCAAGTCTCCACTAGGGAGTCCTGTACTTTAGAAGGAATTAGGTAGATCTCACACTTTGGTCTTCATTGTCTTGAGTGTATCCCCTAATCTTTAGAAATTGAGGAATAGAGGGGACAATGGATTGGCCCCTCAGACCTTCAATAGGCCTGGCACTATAAAGATTAAGCATGCTGTGCCTTCTGCTGTACATTCTCCAAGACTGACTTCTCCTCGTTCTTCAAAATTTAAGTTGGATGCCACCTCTGCTGGATGACTTTCCAGAATGTCCCCCTGTTCTCAACCTCAGTTTTGATTCAGGTGCATCTCCCATATGTTCTCCTGTACTTTATGTATATCTCTGCCATAGGTAGCATGTATTAATGTTTAGTAGACAATACAGTGTGGTAATGGACACTGGAGTCAGTGTCTACGTTTAAATTCTGGCTTCATTTCTTATTTTTTTTTTTAAATATTTTTATTTATTTCTAGGAGAGAGAGAGACAGCGTGAGCAGGGGAGGGTCAGAGAGAGAGGGAGTCACAGACTGAAACAGGCTCCAGGCTCTGAGCTGGCAGTCAGCACAGAGCCCGACGCGGGGCTCGAACCCACGAACCGCGAGATCAGGACCTAAGCGAAAGTCGGACGCTTAACCGACTAAGCCACCCAGGCACCCCATGGCTTCATTTCTTATAAAGAAAGTTTCTTAAATTTTTTGTGCCTCAGCTTCCTCACCTAAAATAATAATAATAACCCCTCTTACATAAAGCTGTTGGGAGAATAAAATAAGTGATCTATGGCAATTAGTGTAATATGTTTGGCACATAGTAACTGATCAACAAATTTCAGCTTTAATTGTTATTGTTGCTTAAATCTCTAGTTTACCCAGAGGGTAGCAAGCTCTTTAGGGACAGAGAGCTTTATCTTATTCCCTTCTCATTCTCTAGGATGAGTAAGTGTGCCTGACACATAGTGGGCAACCAACAAATATTTTGTTGTTGTTTTTGAATATAGACAGAGCAAAAAGGTTTTTAAACGGGGGCAAAACTAAAAAAAAAAAAACAAAAAAAAAAAACACACAGACTTCAGTCTATCCCCAAATACCTAGGGTTCATTTTCCTCCTTTTTGGTCCATTCATTAATCACCTTTTGGGACTATCCATGGTGCTGACCTTTGCCCAACTGGCTTACGTAGCCAGAACTTGCCTCAATAATTTGGGCCATATCCTCTGTTAACCTAATATCTCTGCTGCATCCCCATCTGACTGAGCATGCTGTCACCTCAGTGTGCTAAAGACTAAGGCTTTTTAGTAACCCTCCCTACCTGACTTCCTAAATAAGGCTAGTGGACCCTCTCCTAAATCCTACCTTGAATGTTTCAGCATGCTCCTCATGACACCAACCACAAAAATAGCTAGCGTTCTTCTCTACTCTCACTCTCTTTCTTGAATGCCTTTCTTGTTTTCATTCTCCCACTACTTTGTTGCTCTTGCTTTTCTCTACCTTTACCTCCTTCCTCCAAGTAAGATGAAAAAAAAATTCATTTGGTGTCCACTTCTTTACTGGTGACCCTCCAACTCAAAATCTGTTTAGAATCAGTGACATATTTTCTCTAAATGCAGAGAGAGGCGGTAGGGGAGGAGAGCAAGAGACAGGCAGGCTCTGCAGAGGTAGGGAGCTGTATGATTGACCTCTAACATTCACCTGTTTGAAGTTCAAATATAGAGTTTCCTTAAGACAGAGCTGAGGGTGGGGGTACTTATGGAGTTTGTGTGACAGAGCTTGGATGGAGAAGGATAAAACCTAGGTGGGGATTCCCCAAGGATAAACTTAGCTTAAATCACTGGCTTGTGTGGGACCAGAATTGGTGAGAGAGACAGCTTTGTTTTTATTTTTGTTTTCCAGATAAACTCTGCTAGAAGGAGGGCATCCAAAGGCAAAAGGGAAAGTCCTAAGATTTTTTTCCCTCCATGAACCCACTTAAAAGAAATTGTGCTACATCTACACAGAGACAAAAATCATCACCATCCATGTTTGAGTAGAAAGACTCATAGCACTTAAATTTGCAGCTATAACAAAGAACAACCAACAAATCTGGCCTAGGCAAGGAACTGAAGTGACCTAGATTCAGACATCACATAAGTACTGAGGGTGGGCTTGAGCCTAAAAATCTGAGCCAGGTTCTTACCATTTGCGTGATCATAAGCATTTACTAGAATGTTTCTAGTAAATTAATATGCAAATTAATATGCATGCAATAATAGTTGCTATTGTTTTAGTTAATGTGAGTAACTGGTGTAGTTGTTTTATAGTTTTATTTGTTTTGTAGTTTTTTAAAACTAACACAATTTGGAGGCAGGCATTTTTCTAAGAGCTTCACATACATACATTAACTCATTCAGTTTCCAAAGTAACCCAATGATCTATGTGCTATTATTATGCCATTTTACATATGAAGAACTGGAGCCCAGACAAATTGAATAACTTGCCTAAAGTCACATAACACACCTAGGAAATGACTGTGTCCTTAAGAGTCACAATTCAAACGAGATGTTCTGACTCCAGAATCTATGTTCTTAACTGTTGTACTCCTCTGACCCTTTTAGGAAATTATGTGTGGTGGGGTGTAGAAACAGAGCGAACGATGTAGAAACTGGATTAATCTGCATTGCTTTAAATGCATTTAAGGGGCGCCTGGGTGGCTCAGTTGGTTAAGCGTCCGACTTTGGCTCAGGTCATGATCTCACAGTTCGTGGGTTTAGCCCTGCGTCAGGCTCTGTGCTGACTGCCAGCTCAGAGCCTGGAGCCTGTTTCAGATTCTGTATCTCCCTCTCTCTCTGACCCTCCCCTGCTCATTCTGTTTCTCTCTCTCTCTCAGAAATAAAAAATAAATAAAATAAATGCATTTAAAACAAATATCAAGGACTCCTTAGTGAAAATGAGGGTATATCAATAAAAATAAATGCAATTTGATGAAGCTGCAAACCAGATGAGCAAGTTGTCAGTTTGTGAGCTAGTTCTTACTCACACATAAGGGAGCCACTTTCTTGTGTACTCATTGTTTGTGGGGTCCTAGTTATCTAACTAGCTTTCTCCACTTTTGTCCCTCCAAACATACTAGACAATTTGCAGCCACACATTACCACATTATAACAAATATATTTAAAAAACCATTTTATTGTGAAATCAAAACTACAGTGAGATATCACCTTACACCTGTTAGACTGGCTAAAACTTACAACTCAGGTAACAACAGGTGTTGGCAAGGATGTGGAGAAACAGGAACACTAATGCAAGGTTGGTGGGAATGCAAACACGTATGGCCTCTATGGAAAACTGTATGGAGGTTCCTCAAAGAGTTAAAAGTAGAATGACCTTCTGAACCAGCAATTGTACTAATTAATGGGCATTTACTCAAAGATTACAAAAACACTCATTCAAAGGGATACATGCACCCCTATGTTTATAATAGCGTTGTTTACAATAGGGAAGATATGGAAGCAGCCTAAATGCTCATGGATAAAGAAGATGTGTTGGACAAATACAACAGAATATTGTTCAGCCATCAGAAAGAATGAAATCTTGCCATTTGCAATGACATGGATGGATTTAGAAAGTGTAATGCTAAGTGAAATAAATCAGAAAAAAGACAAACACCGTATGATTTCACTCAAGTGAGGTATTTAAGAAACAAACAAGCAAAGGAAAAAATAAGAGAGAGAGAAATCAAGAAACAGACTCAAAATCATAGAGAACAAACTGATGGCTACCAAAGGGGAGGCAGGTGGGGGTATGGGTTAAACAGGTGATGGGGATTTAGGAGTACACTTGTCGGGATGAACATATGGTGATGTACGGAACTGCTGAATCACTATATTTCACACCTGATGCTAATACCTTACTGTATGTTAACTGGAATTAAACTAAACACTTAAAAAATTAATTAAAACAATATTTCAAAAACAAAATTAAAACCAAAGAAAACAAATCTGAATTGAAACCTCTGGAAATTTCTCAAATTATTCCTTATGATTTATTCTTTGAAGTCATGGAATTTATTTGAGCAAAGTCTCTGTCAGTCTACCCTTTTCCTATGGTCCACTTCCTATATTTCTAACGTCTATCTTGCAAAACGGCCCCTTCTCTCTGCTTGTGCCCAAACTGCCTCTCTGCACCTCTCTCTTACTCACCTTGGGTCACACAAGTTGTTTTGAGGTGGACAGGTCACCCTTTGACTTGGGCTGATCACTCATCAAGTTCTCTCCTTCATACTTTCTTTTCTTCTCCCCAGTGAGTCCAACATTCTGGGGTTACCTTCTCCTTCTGTCCTCTCATATTCCCAGATGAATCCATTCCTCATCTTCCATCTATATGTTCAGTACTTCCCTTCCTCTTCACCTTTTTCTTCTCTGCCCCATTTCCATGGGAAATCTCTGACACAGTTCTTCATTCTCTCTATAAACCAGACAGACAGACTTCCATCTCTCTTGTTTGCTATTATATCCTCAGAGCTTAGAGCAGCACCCGTCACTCACTGGACAATCATGAACAACCAAATGACCGACTGACTAAATCAAACACTCTTTGAAACAACTGTCTCAAACAAGAAAACCATCATGATGAGATTTCTTAAAAATTTCTCATTAAGTTAATGTTCAGCATCTCTGATCTGATTATAAAAAGTAATACTTGTTGACGAATATTTTGAAACTATACCAAGTTGTTTATTTTAAAGAGAAACATAATAAAGAAAACTAGTGGTGAGGGTCACACAGACAAGACGGGGCCACCGGCACAGGTTTGTGCATTCATCAAGCTCCGCCACTGCTCCGCCCTGTTCCTCAGCATGGCCTAAAGAGCCTAGCGCGATAGGTACCTGAAACCCCGGGGCAGGAAAGGAAAGGAGGGTGACAATTGACGAGAGGGAGAGCAGGATGAAAGGAAATGGAACGAGGGAGAGCTGGCAGAGGCCCAAGATGACAGCAGGCCAAAGTGAGCCTGCCTTTTTCTGGTACGGTGTGGATGAATAAAGCTTTCTGTGCTGTGCGATGCTCAGGAAGGAAGGGAGGAAAGAAGGAAGGGAGAGAGGAAGAAAGAGGGATGTGGGGAAGGAGAGAAAAGGAAAGGAAGGAAAGGAAGAAGAAAACTAATGCTATTTATCCTTCCCTTGTTCCTGCTGGAATTTTCCTAACAGTATAAGCCTCTTTAGGCCCATTTAATTAAATCTGTTTTTCCTTGACCATTAGCACCCACTGTATGTTTTTAAAAGGTATTTCTTATTCAGTTGTATTGCTCTTTTGGCTATTTAAGACTTACCAGTTTTATAACAATATTCTGCTCTTATCTACTGCAATGTATAGAATTTTAGCTATATTCTGGGTGAAATAGGTTTTTATGAACTAACCTGAAAACCTAAGTGTCCCTCTTCACCTTGTTTCCATAGGGAAATGTATTGCAGATAAGCAGCTGATACACAGACGCTTAGAACACAAGCTGTTGGTACATCCTTGATTGTCTGGAACGTCAGGACCTATGACTTTTATTGCCACACGATACGTAGCAACAAAGCAGTTACATGTGCTTCTTCACTTCCGTGTGATCATCCTTCTCCCAAGCACAGATGTTTCAAGGTTTCTGTGAGCTGATGGGAGAATAGAAATTCTCCAGCAACAATAGCAACAACAAAAAACACAATAAATCAACAAGGCGAGATAGCCATTCAACTCCTTTGGAGCCTGGCACATTAGTCCATCCAAAGAAAATTTTATGGGACAATGTGCAGAAACAGATTTCTTAAAAAAGCTTTTCATATTCAAGGCATAAATCTAAGAAAGAACACTAAGAGCTCACAGGTGCCAACTAGCAACAAAACTTGACCAAAGGACAGGCCGAGTATAAAAGAGGGAATATAGAGAGTAGGGAAAAATAGCAAATATAGTCAATTACTATCTACCTTACACTAAGAAAATTAAAATACTACAAATTTAAAATAGGAAGTTATTTTGATGAATATGAATTTGAACCATTTGGGGCTGGGGGTGGAGGAACATTATTAGTTTAACTGCAACTTAACTACTCTTCGTGGAATTTCCCATGAGTTACAAGACTGATTTAAATAACTGTATTAGGAAAGTTTTGTATCTTTCTCTCTTATTGACAGGATGAAAAGAAGTATATAGTAGCAAAGACAATAAAAGGGCCACCAACTATGAAAACATTTTTGGCAAATAGGAAATATATGTAAAATGGAAATAAATGTAAAGTAGTGCTAGAACAATTAAGATCACTGTTATGTTTCCAGAAACCTTGAAGTAACACTCTTCTATGATGTCCAAAAGCCACACTCAGCTATGAGAACAAAGAAAGAAGATACCTAGAAAAATCAAAGAAGGATCACATTTCTAAGACCTTTTCCGGGATCCACAAACACAGAGAAAAGACAAAGATTAAAAATAACAAAACCTGGTTTGTGAAATAGAAAAGTAAAATAAAAACAAGGAACATCTGGAAATAATGGATGGTAACAGAATGCCAAAATGGATGTTGTTCCAAGAAATTATGAAAAGGCCAAACTTCTGTTGAGGACTTAGTTGCAGGCCTACTTGCCTAAATCCATGATCTACTCTGTGGTGGTGGCTGCTGTTCATGACAGCACTGGGAAGAGTGGGGGAAGAGCCTTGTTTCAGAGGAGTGACACACACATCACTCCTTGAGGCTTAGGCCATGAGGCTGCTCTGCACTCATTTACATTTTAGCTTTAGGATACGACATAACAGACAGAGCTCAAGACAATAGCACTGGCAGCCCTTCTGGTATGACTACCTTTTGTTGGAGAAATCTCATATTGGGGTTTGTGGTCAAATGACCTATTTCCCCATCTGGGAAAAGATGAGGCCCAGGCAGCTTCCAGGCCCACCTAGAGATGCATGACCCTCCTCCAAGCAAATGGCCATAGAGAGCAGAGAGCTTCATTCAGCACATACATCAAAGAGGATTTCATCAAGGTTAGAACTGTACTAGGGCACCTGGGTGTGTCAGTCGGTTAAATGTCTGACTTCGGCTCAGGTCATGGTCTTGTGGTTCATGAGTTTGAACATCCCATCAGGCTCTGGGCTGACAGCTCAGAGCCTAGAACCTGCTTCGGATTCTGTGTGTGTGTGTCTCTCTCTCTCTGCCCCTCCCCTGCTCACACTTTCTCTGTCAAAAATAAACAAACATTAAAAAATTTTTTTTTAAAGTTAGAACTGTACTATGTTGGCCAAATTCAGTAAAATTTCCAAATTGTTTTGGCTTCCACTGTACATTTCTAAAGAATTGGTAAATCTAAACCTATCTGGGACAAGTCATAAAGATGAACACGTTGTGAAACTGGCCAAGTGAACAATGCTTTGTCCATACGTGCTGCATCAGTTAGGATGATTTGGCAGCAAGCAACAAAAAAAAAAATCACACTTATGGCTTAAACTATAAGGACATTAATAGTTCTCTAAGAAGTCCATTTAATCAGTCCTAAGGTTGATTCTGTTGTTCAGTTATGTCATAAAGGATTCCAACTCTTTCTAAAGGGTTACTTATTTTTAATGTTTTTTTTTTTTTTTTTTCTGAGAGAGAGAGGCAGTGTGAGCAAGGGAGGGTCAGAGAGAGAGAGGGAGACACAGAATCCAAAGCAGGGTCCAGGCTTTGAGCTAGCTGTCAGCACAGAGCCCGACGCGGGGCCCAAAACCATGAACCATGGATTGCAAGATCATGACGTGAGCCAAAGTCAGACGCCTAACTGACTGAGCCACCCAGGCGCCCCATGGGGTTATTTATTTTTGCCACAGAGAGAGAGAGAAAGTTCAGGCAGGTGCAGAGAGAAGGGGAGACAAAAGATGGGAAGCAGGATCCAGGCCAGATGCAGGGCTTGAACTCTCAAACTGCAAGATCATGACCTAAGCTGAAGTTGGATGCTTAACCAACTGAGCCACCCAGGCGCCCCAGGGCTCCAGCTCTTTCTATCCTTGACTCCACTGCTCTCAGAGCATTAGTGTTAATCCTTATGGTCACAGTTCCAGGCATGACATATTTATATCACAGCTTTCAAAGCTAAAAGTGGAGGAAAGTAAACAAAAACTTTTTCTTTGCCTTATGCTGTTCTTATCAGAAAGGAAGCATTTCTCCTGAATTCTCTGGTAGATTCCCCTTAAATCTATTGTTCAGAACTTGGTGATCACATACTCACTCCCGGGCCATTACTCTCAAGGAGAAACCAGGTTGTTATAATTGGCTTAGCCTATTATTTGCACACATTGTAGCTAGAATGAAGTTGGGATTCTGTTACCGAGGAATGGAGGAGAAATTGTGCAAACCTGGCCTTTGGGGAAGGGCAAATAAGTAAATAAGAAGCCTAAGCGAGATGTTATACAGACTATATAAATGTTTATAATGCTGATGTGGCACGGATAGGCTAAGTAATGCTGCAGAAACGAATAACCCCAAGTAAACAGAGATTTACTTCCTGCCTAATGAACATGTCCATCATGGGTCCACTGCAACTCTACTCATAGACCCAAGCTCACAGAGTAGCTCCTGTATGGGATGTTGCCAGTCTGACAGGAGAGGAATAAGACCATGGTGAACTAGATGCTGGTTCTTAATGTTTCTGCTCCAACTGTTATAACTGAGTAACTGTTATAGTCACAGTTAATTGCCTAAAGCAAGTCATTTGGCCATGCCTGGGTCCAAAAGCCTGGAGTATTATCCCCCTGCAGGAAGGTGAGCTCATGGAGGGGCAACAAATATTTTGAATGAAAATGCAATGTATCAAAAAGATGAATGTGTGGAGTGCCTGGGTGGCTCAGTTGGTTGAGTTTCTGACTCTTGATTTAGGCTCAGGTCATGATCTCACTGTTGCTGAGATTAAGCCGTGTGTCAGGCTCTACGTTGACGGCATGGAGCCTGATTGGGATTCTCTTGCTTCGTCTCTCTCTCTGCACCTCTCCTGCTTGTGTGCTCATGCTCCCTCTCAGTCAAAAATAAATAAGTATTAAAAAAGATGAATGTGTCATTTAGCTATTATTCACTTCAATATGGTCATGCACATTTGTGACTCAGCATTAAGCTTCTGTAAAACTTGCTTGAGTCTTTCTGTTGCTATTAAAGCACAGCAGCCAGACCTTACCTGACAAGCCAACAGAAGAATGTAAATGTCTAATAGCATTTCCTGTTTTCTTCTTAAAATTTTTTCAGTAAACAATGCAACCATATTAAAAACTACTTAAAACAGCCATGAAAGATTCCATTTCCTGAGCTCCATCTCCCCTCTTCCCTTCAGCTTTAAGCCTTTCTGAGTACAGAAAGGATTTCTAACTGTCCTCCAACACCTCATGTTCTTTTTTAAATCATGATTTAGGGTGGCTCAAGGGATAGTAGTGACACAAGCACAGTAGCCTAACCTTTCACAGTTCATGGCCTAGTTGAAAAAAGGATACATTTTATTGTTGAGAAGCTCATGGTCACTGGGGGCAAACCTTACCTAAAGCTCTCCTTAGTCCCTCCAGGACACAGCCTGTCTGATAAAGTCCTTGTAAAGCAATTCTTTCAGAGCATTCTTTCCTTCACATTCCACTCCTGTGTCCTCAGGATAAGAAGCGGGGCAATTACATAACTCTCTGTGATTTCTCTGTGATTAATTATGGGAGGAAACATTGCTTTCATTGTTGCCTAGGGCTTTGCAGAAGCATTTAAAGCAAGCCCTTGCACTTAGAACTTACTTTAACTTATTTCATGATTAACAAAGTTATATGGCAACATATTATACAGAAATCATACATGACTTTTTTGAAAGTTAATAAGCTTTTTTTTTGTTTTCTAAAGAACTCAAAATGAATTTGAATAGGGCACACATATGATATCATATATATTGTTTTCACAGTCCTCCAAAATGAAATACTTGAGTTTAAATTTAACAAAATCTCTGAAGAATGTATTATGTTCAAAACTGTAAACACTGATTAAGGAAATCAAAGAAGACCTAAATAAATGAAGAGATATTATTCATGGATTAGAACACTCAATATAATTAACGTATCAATTCTCCCAAATTGATTTAGTTTTAGTGAATTCTAACCCAAATAGCAGCAAGGCTGTTTTTAAAACTTTTATGAAAAGGCAAAACAACTTTGAGAAAGACCATAGACTCAGCCATGATACATATAGACCTTCCTCTCAAAACTCAGTAAGGAGGAAACAACTCAATAAAAGAGAGGGCAACAAATTTGAATAGACAGGTCACCAAAGAAGACACATGAATGGCAAGTGAGCACATAAAATGTGCAACATCATTGTTATTAGAGAAATGCAAATTAAAGTCACAAGATACCATTACACACCTAATAGAATGTCTTAAAACATGCATAAATAGGCAAACCATGAGAGACTCTTGAATGCTGAGAACAAACTGAGGGCAGATGGGGTCGGGGGGAGGGGAAGGGGGGAGATGGGCATGGAGGTGGGCACTTGTGGGGATGAGCACTGGGTGTTATGTGGAAACCAACTTGACAATAAACTATTTTAAAAATAAATAAATAAATGAAAATAGATATAAATAAACTTGAAAAAAAACAAAACAAAAAACCACACACAAATAACTGACAATACCAAATGCTGGTGAGAATGTGAATCAAATGGAATTCTTAAACAACGGTGGTGGAAGTGCAAAATGGTGCAGCTGCTTTGGGAAACAGTTTGGCATTTTTTATTAAAGTTAATATACATATTATGCTAAGTGAAATATATCAGTCAGAGAAAGACAAATATATGATTTCATTCACATGTGGAACTTAAGAAACAAAACATGAACCTAAGGGAAGGGAAGGAAAACTAAGATAAAAACAGAGAGGAAGGGAAACCATAAGACCTTCAAATATAGAGAAGAAACTGAGGGGTACTGGAGGAGTATTGGGAGGGAGGGTGGGCTAAATGGGTGATGGGCATTAAGGAGGGCACTTGCTGGAATGAGCACTGGCTGTTATATGTAAGTGATGAATCATTGGGTTCTACTCCTTAAATCAATACTACAGTGTATGTTGTTAAGTAACTTGAATTTAAATAAATAAATAAAATAAATAAAGTTAATTTACAGTTACCATAAAATGTAGCATTCCCACTCCCAGCTATTTACCTTGGAGAAACAAAAGATTATATTCACACAATAACTTGTACATCAGAGTTTATTACAGAATTATTTATAATAGCCCATTACTGGAAACAAGTATCTCTCAGTTGGTGACTGGTAACTATGGTAGCTCCATACCATGGAGTAATTTTCAGCAATGACGAGAACAAACTATTGATGCATACAACATGGATAAATATCTCTTGTGTTGTACTGAGTGAAGGAAGTCTGTTCTGAAAGATTACATACCATATGATTCCGCGTACATGATGTCCTAGAAAAGGCAAACTATAGGGAGGGAGAACAGATTAATGACTGTGATTGGGGCTGGAGTGGGGAAGGATGTAACAAGGGAAGTTTTGGTGATTCTGTATCCCGAGTGTGTCTGTGATTACACAAACCTGTGCATGCATGCAAGTGGGAGAAAGAGAGGGAGGGAGAGAGAATCCCAAGCAAGTTCCACTCTGTCAGCACAGAGCCCGATTGGGCTCAGAACTGTGAGATCATGACCTGAGCCGAGATCAAGAGTCAGATGCTCAACTGACTGAGCCACGGAGGCACCCCATACCAGTGTTTATATTGAAGCACATAGAACTGTACATCAAAGTCTGACTGTATGTAAGTTACAACAACAAAAAAATTCTAAAAAGCAATGCAGATAATTTTAAAAGACAATATCACGTATGTCAGTTTAAAAGTCAACAGACTTAAAAACAAAGGAAATTCTGAACATGAGGCAACATGGATGAAACTTGGGGACATTATGTTAAATGATACAAGCCACTTCAAAGGAAAAGTACTCTATGATTCCACTTACATGAGTAACTCATGTAAATAATATGAATTATTATTAAATAAATTCATAAATAATATGAATTATTATTAAATAAATTCATAAATAATATGAATATTATTCATATTCTTATGAATGAATGAATACAATATTCACATTCATAGAGAAAGAACGTAAAATGGTGTTTTGAAGGATGGGAGTAATGGCAAGTTGATATCATATGCGTGCCCTATTCAAATTCATTTTGAGTTCTTTAGAGAACAAAAAAAAGCTTATTAACTTTCAAAAAAGTCATGTATGATTTCTGTGTAATATGTTGCCATATCCTGCTTGGGATTCTCTCTCCTTCCTTCTTTGCCCCTCCTCCACTTTCTCTGTCTCAAAATGAATAAAAAATTCTATTAATGTTTATTTATTTTTGAGAGAGAGAGAGCATGAGTGGGGTAGGGCCAGAGAGAGAGGGAGACAGAGATTTGGCAGCAAGCTCCATGCTGTCAGCACAAAGCCCTATGTGGGCCTTGTACTCATGAACAGTGAGATCAAGACCTGAGCTGAAATCAAGAGTCATATGCTTAACTGACTTCTGTTAAGTCAGATGCCCCTGTTTCTTCTTGTGTGAGCTTTGGTCATTTAGGTCTTTCAAGAAAGTGGTCCATTTAATCTAAGTCGTTGAATTTAATGTGTATAGAACAATTTAATTGTTCATAGTATTTCCTTATTATCTATTCCTTTAGTGTTATATCCTTCTAATATTGACATTTTGTGTCCTTTTTCCTTTGGTCTGGCTGGAGGTTTATCAGTTTGGTTGATCTTTTCATACGACTACCTTTTGGTTTCAATAGTTTTCTCTATTGCTTTCTTTCTTTTGCTTGGTCTGGGTTTTGTTCACCTTTTTTTCTAGTTTCTTAAAATGAAAGCTTAGGTTATTCCTTTATTTCTTCTATTTTTAAAGATTTTATTTTTGTTTTTATGTAATCTCTACACTCAACATGGGCCTTGAACTCATGACCCTGACATCAAGAGTTGCATGCTCCACTGACTAAACCAGCCAAGTGCCCCTTAATTTATTTCTTTTCTAATAAACCTTTAATGCTATAAATTTACCTAAAGGTAATGCTTTAGCACTTTAGTCACTTCAAAATATTTTCTAATTTCCCTTGAGACTTAAAAAAATTTTTTTTATTTTTTTAAATATCTTTATTTATTTCTAGGAGAGAGAGAGCGACAGCGTGAGCACGGAGAGTCAGAGAGAGAGGGAGACAGACTCCGAAATAGGCTCCAGGCTCTGAGCTGGCAGTCAGCACAGAGCCTAACGCAGGGCTCGAACCCACGAACCGTGAGATCATGACCTAAGTGAAAGTCGGACGTTTAACCAACTAAGCCACCCAGGCGCCCCCCCCCCAAATTTTTTTAATGGTTAGTTACTTTTGAGAGAGAAACAGCAAGAGCAGGGGAGGGTCAGAGAGTGAGACAAAGAATCTGAAGCAGGCTCCAGGCTCTGAGCTGTCCGCACAGAGCTTGATACGGGGCTCAAACCCATGAACCATGACCTCATGACCTGAGCTGAAGTCAGACGCTCAACCAACTGAACCACCCAGGTACCCCATCCCTTAAGACTTTCTTTTTGGTCCATGGATTATTTAGAAATGTGTTATTTAATACCCATATATTTGGGGGAATTCAGATATCTTTCTGTTACTGATTTCTAGTACAATCCTACTTTAATGAGAACATATTTTGTATTCTTTCAATTAAATTTGTTAATGTTTTATGACCCAGGACATGTCTTTCATGGTCCATATTACATGTACACTTGAATAGAACGTATATTCTGCTGTTTTGGGGTGGAGTGTTCAATAAAAGTCAATTAGATAAGGGGTGTCTGTCAGTTAAGTGTCTGACTCTTGATTTTGGCTCAGGTCATGATCTCACAGTTGGTGAATACGAGCCCCATGTTGGGCTCTGTGCTGGCAGTGAAGAGTTTGCTTGAGATTCTCTCTCCCTCTCTCTGCCCCTCTTTGCTTGCTCTTTCACTCAAAATAAATAAATAAACTTAATAAAAGGCTTTTTTTTGGTCAATTAGATCAAGTTGGCTGATGCTATCATTCAAGCCTTCTGTATCTTCGCTAATTTTCTGTATGCCATTCTATTGATTACTGAGAAAAATACTGACACCTCCATCTATAATTGTGGATTTATCTATTTTCTCCTTCCTGTTCTATCAGTTTTTGTTTTATGTATTTTGAAGCTCTGTTGTTAGCTGCATATAGTTCAGGACTGTTATGTCTTCTTAGTGAACTGACAATTTTGTTATTATGTAACTTATTTCTTTGTACTTATTAATTTTCCTTGTTCTGAAGTCTATTTTGTCTAATTAATATGGCCACTCTAGATTTCTTTTTGTTAGTCTTTGCACGTATATCTTTTTCCATCCTTCTACTTTTTACCTATTTGTACTGTTCACAGTGGACTTCTTACAGGTAGCATATAATTGGGTCTTTATTTTTAACCAAAATGACAAACTGTCTTTAACTAGTGTTTCCAGAACATTTCCATTTAATGTAATTGTTGATAATGGTTGGACCTATCAGTTTACTTTTTTTTTTTTCAGTCTGTCCCTTTTTCTTCATATCTCAGGTTCTCCTTTTCTGGCCTCTTTTGAATTGAGTATCTTTTAGTTTACTGTTTTAACTTACCTTTTGGCATTTTATACTATATATTTTGCATAATATTTGTAATGACTGCTCTAAGGATTAAAATATACTTAACTTTGATAATTTATTAATATTTTATTATTCTAATAAAATCTAGGAAACTTTCAATCTTAACAGGCTACATCATACACTTTGTGTTGTAGTTATCTTATGTATTACATCTATGTTCACCAAAAATCCTACCATTTGATGTCATATTGTTTTCTTGCAACCATTATACATATTTTAAATGTTTGTTTATTTATTTTTGAGAGACCGTGTGAGAGAGGGAGAGGCAAAAAAGGAGATAGAGAATCTGATGCAGGCTCCGTGCTGTCAGCACAAAATTTGATGTGGGGTTCAAATTCATGAACCGGGAGATCATGACCTGAGCTGAAGTCAGATACTTAACCAACTGAGCCATCCAGGAGCCCCAACCATTATGCATATTTTAAAGAACTACTCAAGAGTAGAACTACTTAGAGTTATACTCAAGAGGAGTAGAACAGTATTATATTTACCCATATATTTTCTATTTCTGGTGCTCTTCCTTTATTCTTAAAGTTTCAAGTTTCCTTCTGGTATTATTTTCCTTAGACCTGAAGAACTTCCTCCGGCATTTCTTTTAGGGCAGGTGATTGACAATAAATTCTCTTAATTTCCCTTTATTTGAGAAAGACATTATTTTGCTCTCATTAGTGAATATTTTCACAGAATACAGAAATCTGGGTTCATGTTTTTTTTCTTTGAGCATTTAAAAAATTTTCTAAGTTGTTCCACTTCTTTCTATCTCCATGATTTTGGCTGAGAAATTCAAGATATTTTGATCATTTTGCTTCTATACACAATGTGCCATTTTTCTTTCTCCAAGTTTTTCTTTAATTTGAAGGAGCTTGACTATGATGCATCTGGACAGTTTTATATTTTGGTTTACCATGTTTGGGATTTAAACTTCTAGAATCCTTACAATCATGTTTTTGACAAGGTCATCCTTTATTTCTTTCAATATTTATCTGCACCAATATCTTTCTCCTCTCTTTCTGGGATTCCAAACACATGTATGTTACACTTTTTCTTTTTTTAATTCCAATGTAGTTAACATACAGTGCTACATAAGTTTCAGGTGTACAATATAGTGATTCAACAGTTCTATATATTACTGTGTTTATCAGTATAAGCGTACTCTTAATCCCCTTCACCTATTTCGTCCCTCCACCCACCTTCCCTCTCGTAACCATCATGTTGTTCTCTATAGTTAAGTCTTTTTTGGGGGTTGTCTCTTTTATTCCCCCTTTGTTTTGTTTCTTAAATTCCACATGAGTGAAATCATACGGTATTTGTCATTCTCTGATTGACTCATTTCACTTAGCATTATACTCTCTAGATCCACCCATGTTTTTGCAAATGGCAAGATTTCATTCTTTTTTATGGCTGAACAATACTCAATTGTATACATTTACCATATCTACTTTGGCCACTCATCTATTGATGGACACATGGGCTATTTCCATAGTTTGGCTATTGTAAATAATGCTGCAATAAATATAGTGGTACATATACTGTTTTGAACTAGTGTTTTCCTATTCTTTGGGTAAACATCCAGTAGTGTGATTCCTAGATTGCACATGATTGTTCTATTTTTAATTTTTTGACCTCGATGTATCTTATATCTTTTGATATTGTCCTATAAATACACGAGACTCTGATAAGTTTTTCTCTGTTGTTCAAATTGGCTAACATATATTGATATTGATCCTTATGTTCACTGATCTTTTCCTCTATCATTTCCATCCTACAAGTGAGCCCATCTACTGAATTTTTTTTTAATGTTTTTATTTATTTCTAGGAGAGAGAGAGAGAGACAGCGTGAGCAGGGGAGGGTCAGAGAGAGAGGGAGTCACAGACTGGAACAGGCTCTAGGCTCCGAGCTGGCAGTCAGCACAGAGCCCGACGCGGGGCTCGAACCCACGAACCGCGAGATCATGACCTAAGCGAAAGTCGGGCGCTTAACCGACTAAGCCACCCAGGCGCCCCTACTGAATTCTTTTATTGTAACTATTGCAGTTTTCAGTTTGTACATATCCATTGGGTCCCTTCTTCTCTGAAATATGCTTTATTTTTACATAGAAATATGTATTTTAATGTATAGTTCAGTAGTGTTAAATACATTCACATTCTGTGCAACCAACCTTTAGAACTCTTTTCATCTTGCAAAACTGAAACTCTATACCCATTAAACAACTCCCTATTCTCCATTGTCCCTATAGTTCTTTCTTATAGCTTCTGTTTCTCTACAGAGAATTTCTACCTTTCCATTCAAGAGTGCTCTCTTGTACTTCTTGGAGCTAGGTTATAATAGGTGTTTTAAAATCATTGTCTGATAAGTCTAACATTTGAGCCATACCGAGGTTTGTTTTTCTTGTGAGTTGTTGAGATTTTTATATTTTGTGTGAATTTTAAAAAGATACTAAATGGGGGTGCCTGGGTGGCTTAGTAGGTTAAGCGTCCGACTTTTGCTTGGGTCATGATCTCGCGGTTGTGGGTTCGAGCCCCGCATCGGGCTCTGTGCTGACTGCCAGCTCAGAGCCCAGAGCCTGTTTCAGTGTGTGACTCCCTCTCTCTCTGACTCTCCCCTGCTCATGCTGTCTCTCTCTCGCTCTCCTAGAAATAATAAATTAAAAAAAAAATTTAAAAGATACTAAATGGTACGGTCAGCACCAGAACTGGTCTATTACCTCGGTCCAGTGCTTGTTGCACTGACCCATAGAGCCTTAACACACACATCACATTCAGTGTCATTCATATTTCAATTAATGATCAGGCAAGCCATAATTCGATGATTGACTCTGGAGTCAAAGTAAAGGCTTTTTAGTGCTATTTCAGGTAGAAACCTTGAGCTCAGTGAACAATTATCCTTTCCTCCTCCTACAATGAATACCAGATGTCACGAACAATGATGGCCCCCTTCCTGTTCCCATCTGGATATTCCTCGTGGCAAAAATGATACTCAGTGATCACATACACACACACACACACACACACACACACACACACACACACACACACAAGGCAACCAAGATTCAGTGGGTGAGTTCCCAAATCTCCCCTCAACCTCAAAATCTGTAAGTTGCTCAGCATGTTCAGTCACTGGCAAGCCGTGAAGAAAGGAATTTTAGGAAGGTAAACATCACAGATCTGAAGTAATAAGAAAAGGTAAAGGAATGGTAGATGGCATCTAAGGGTGATAAGTACAGGCAGGCAGGAGCACAGGACATCACGCAGAAAGTTATGAATTATTCACTAAAAGAGAAAAAAGGAAAACACATGGAGAAACAGAAAAAGAAACAATAGACACATTCAATGGACATTTTAATCATTAATTCACACAGCTGTGTGCACATAAATCTTGCTTCATTAAGTGTGATAGTCCAGAGTTGATGAAATCTTCTCACTACTGCAGGGGGAATATGAACATCAGCAGGATTATATTCTCTTTCATCTAGATATTTAGTTAAAAGTTAGAGGATAATCTGCTCAATCTGTTTAATGTAGCCAACAAATAAACTGTATATACCAAGTCTTCTAGATCAGCTCATACATATACATTTTAACAAGGGAATTTATAACTCAACTAAAAACCAAGAAGCACTGGACCATTATAACATTTTCCAAGTTATGGGATTTAAGAGAAATTTTATTCACTAAGAAGTAAAGACTCACCTATTTGTGTTCCATCTGGCTTTCTTTCTGTAACTACTCAACAGATTTAATCCTAAACACTTCGGGATTATAAGGAGCTGTCATTATTATTGGTACGTTTATTCCCAGTAGTATCTAGTTTTATTGCGTTCCCCCTCAAATTGCAAAAATTTCCATATCACTTTTTATACATTTTAACATTAACTTTGGACTCCACATTGAAAGACTTTATCCATGAAAACACTAAGATTTCAATGAGTTTAAAGCACGGTAATGAAAAAGCATGTCTCTTATTTCTCTATACCAACCACAATTTTTTATTTTTGTTTCAGTTAACAATCTCCCTTTCAAATTTAAGATGTTACTGAATCTACATATTGTGAAAAACATTATGTAATTTAGGTATTTCACTAATTCAGATGGATATGTGTGTATACTGCTCCAGCTAAGATGAACCACTAAAGTTCTTTATTTCTAAGAGGCATTGCATATTTATATACTGTATAAACCTTCAGCACTTTCATGAAACCAGATCAATTACCTGTACTGCTGCTCAAATTTGCCACCAAGCTTGTAGCTCCTTCTGAGTAAAGTGAAGCTCCCATTCCAGACAGAACTGGCTAAACAGAGTAGTTGCTTGATCTAAGGTTGCTACTTTTCAGGCCAGTCAGCAGCCCATGTGGTGTTCCAAGACAGAATCTACCCAAGGGGAATAATCATGACAAACAGAGCCAATCAGGTCTGCCATCTTAGAACAGCTGAAGAACAAAGGAAGTAAGAAATTGGTAGTGGGGACAGAAATGGACACCCCTGGAGAGAAGGCAATAAGTATAAGTGATGGGAAATCAGAGGCCAGAGAACAGAGAGAAAACGGAGGAGAAAGTCAGTCAGAAGTAGCAGAAACAAAGACAGAAAGAAGCTGATTCACTGTAATGGTGGAACAGCCCACTGCTGATGAAATGATAAATAAAAGAAACAGAACTGTATATGCTGTGTCTTGAAAATTATTCCAACTTATCATATTCTGTTAGCTCAAGTTATTCTGCTGTTTCTGTTTCCCTTTCAGTGTTTCAAGTGTCTTTCTGTTCTTGAAACTTAAGAGTCTACCATTGTTAACTAAGTCACAATTATTCATTTAGACACAGATCGATAACTGTATAATAAATTGCTAATCTGAAGGGATCATTTTAATTTCAAAAGGTCTTAACTGTGGTTGGGCATTTATGTAACATTTTATTTCTTCTATTTTGGTGCTCGTAACTGAATCACGTGGATATAGTGAGGTGCCTTGAAATTGGCTACCTATACTCACCTACCACTAATAACTGTATTTTGTATTTAAATCAGATGCCTTGCAGACTGTGGTGCTTACCTCTGTAGGAAAGTTAAAATTTTCAACTTGCTCCTTCCTATAATAAGAAATTACATTTTGTCACTGGAAGAGAACACGAACTCAAAAACTCTGATTCACACCTCACTCCAAGGCTCTACCTGACACAGGAGTGACTGTTCTGGAAGCATCAATACTGCAAGTATAAGTTACACTACTGCCAACCAGTGTTAATTTACATAGGGATCTGTTTACCTGTTGTTTAAAAAGTGTCAATGAATTCTTAGGTTAATTTCTGACTAAGGCCATCACGTTTTATTGTACCAACAATAAAAGAACATTTGAGAACTTAGCTTGTATACTAATACCAAAGCCACTGATCGCTGGAAAACCGTAGCGCTCAAGGTCTTGAAACAGAGATGGTGCTTGGGGATATTTTCATTATCTCTTTTCCTAATTATGCTATACATTGGTTTGATTATTTAGAATACTATTACCTGTCATTAATATTTGAATAATATTTAGATTATTATTAAAATACCATTATAGCAGAAAGCTTATGAGTTGTTTGAGGTATTATGCATGTTTATAGAATAATATCTATTTTAACTCTCACAATACAGAAATGCAACTTTAAATGCCTTCTTTTACCTGATACTCTGTTAAAAAGAAATACAAATAGTTTGGAGGAACTAAACGTTCACTGTTATTTGCAGAAGTGGCTTCTTCCGATGAATAAGAATTTAAAGGCACTATGGCCATGTTTCTCAAAACTCAATTCTTTATTCTTTAAAGTTTTCTCTCTGTACTTTCTGCTGAATTTTGCTATGAAACAAAAACTGCCCTAAAAATAACGTCTATCTAAAAGAATGAATCTAGAGGTGCCTGGGTGGCTCAGTCGGTTAAGTCTCTGACTTTGGCTAAGGTCATGATCTCACAGTTTGTGAGTTTGAGCCCCCTGTCAGGCTCTGTGCTGAGAGCTCAGAGCCTGGAGCCTGCTTCAGATTCTGTGTCTCCCTCTCTCCCCTACTTGCACATGCTCCCTCTCTCTCTCTCAAAAATAGACATTAAAAAAATGTTTTCAAATGTATCTAGATATAGGCCTTACACCCTTCACAAAAATTAACTCAGATGGATTATAAATGTAATGTAAATGCAAAGCTATAAATCTCCCAGAAGAGAAAATGATCTTGATACGCCAATGACTTTTCAGATATAACACCAAAGGCACCATCCATGAGAAAAATAAATAAGCTGGACTTCATTAAAATTAAAAATTCCTGCTCTGCAAAAGACATAATCAAGAGAACGAGAAGACAAGCCATAGACTGGGAGAGAGTATTTGCAAAAGACACATCTATAAAGGGCTGTTATCCAAAATATGCAAAGAACACTTAAAACTCAACAAGAAAATGAACAACCCAATTAAAAAAGAGCAGAAGGCCTGAACAGATACCCCACCAAAGATATACACTTGGCATATATGCATGTGAAAAGATGTGCAGCATCCTGTCATCAAGAAAAATGCAAATTAAACAAATGAGGGGGCGCCTGGGTGGCTCAGTCTGCTAAGCATGCCAGACTCTTGATTTGGGCTCAGGTCAGGTTTGAGCCCTGCTTGGGATTCTCTCTCCCTCCCTCTCTATCTGCTCCTACCTACTCTCTCTCTCAAACATAAATAAATAAACTTAAAAACAAAAACAACAACAAAAAACAATGAGATACTACTAAATGCCTATTAGAATGGCCCAAATCCAAAATACTGGCAACATCCATTTGAGGATGGGGAATAAAAGGAACTCCCATTCAATGCTGGGAAGAATGCACAATGGCACCACCACTCTGGAAGACAGTATGGCAGTTTAAACTAAATATACTCTTACCATCTGATCCAGGAATTGCACTGTGGTGCTTATCAAATGAACTGAAAAGTAGGCCCACACGAAAACATGCATGTGGATATAGTAGCTTTATTCATAATTGCCAAAGTTTGGAAACACAATGTCCTTCAGCAGGTGAATGGATAAACTATGGCATACCCAGATAATGGAATATTATTCGGTGCTAAAAAGAAATGAGCTGTCAAGCTGTGAAAAACATGGAAAAAACTTAAATACATATTACTAAGCAGGAGAAGCCTATCTGTAAAGGCTATATGATCTCAACTGTGTAACATTCTGGAAAAGGTAAAACTTACAGATACAGTACAGTGATTAGTCGTTTCTAGGGATTGGAGGGAAGGAAGGGGTAAGTAGGCAAAGCAGAGGATTTTTAGGGTAGTGAAACTACTGTGCATGATACTACAATGCTAGATACACGTCATTATGCACTGGTCCATACCCACAGAATTTACAATACAGAGAGTGAACCCCAATGTAAACACCATGAGCTTTAAGTGAAAATGAAGTGCCAATGTCGGGTCATTGATTATAACACATATGCCACTCTGGCTGGGGATGACGATAATGGAGGAGGCAGTGCTCGTGTGGGGGCACAGAGTACAGAGGAACTCTGCTTTCCGCTCAATTTTGCTGTGAGCCTAAAACTGTTCTAAAAAATAAAGTCTATTTAAAAAATAATAACATTCCCTGGGCCCTAAGCCAGACCTACTGAAACAGACAGAACCTTGGAAAGGGATTATGATCTAAGGAATATGATTTTTAACAAATGGCATTGGAGACAAGATTACTAACTTGTGGGGAGAGGTGAGAAAAGAAAAGGAGACAGAAAATGGGGAAGAAAGGAGGCCGAAATTAACAGTGACTGACCAATCCCTGTCTCAACCTTAGAGATTCAGATTCAGTACAAAGAGAGTGGAGCCTAGAAATATGCATTTGAAAAGCCCCTGAGGTGATTCTCATAAAGGGAGGGGCAGCCCTGATCCAGTGAGGCAGCTTCAGGGAAGGAAGGTTTAAGATAAAGGGAGTAAAATGCTTTGCAGTATTTCTGATGTAGAAATAAACTGTTCTGAATGTCTGGGGGGAAAAAAATGATATAGTCAAGGCAATGAAGGGAGAATGTGAGCAAAGGACAAAACAACCAGAGAAAGGATTCTTCCTTTCAAGCTCACTAATGATTTCTGCAAGAACAGAACCCTGCTGTGTACCTTATGAAGTCATGTAGGTGCACATTCTTCACCATGATTTCATGGACACAAGGCAGATAACAAGTTATCCTCAGGAATGGCATCTTAAAATTAGCAGTCCTATTTTCTAAATGCCACAATACAAAGCATTTATTACAAATAGAAAAAACAATTGGAGGGTCTTTGGGATAAAAAAAAAATGAGTTTATACACTGAGTAAGAAAAAAATGAATTTTTAAAAAATGATATTCAAAATTTATCAAGTCAGTAAATGTGCCTATGAAGTAGGATCTATAACTGGGGTAACCACATAATGTATTATCCCAAAAGGATATTTTTGAGTGAAAGTGACTTTTAATAACCAAGCCAGGAAACAGGTATAGACCAAGACTGTCCCAACCAAGCCAAAAATGATAAATGGTAATATGACTTGGGGCACAATAAATCTAACAATAATCATACATAGTACCTGTACAATCTTCCAAAGAGGAATTCACCTTAATTATAAAGTTAGAAATCACAGATGGTATTAATTCAAGTTCCTTTATCTCTCTGCCCATATCCTTGGTGTGGAACATCAAATAGCACTTTTATAATTACATAGCCCAGCAGTAATTAATATTGATCTTGGAATTTGGTAAAGGTCAACATTAATTTGTATACCAAATTGGATTTCAATCTAGTCTTTACTCTGAAATTCAAGCAGTGGGCACTGTTTCACCAGCTCCATTACCACTATAACCATGACAACAGGCTCAAACGTGAAAAAACAGCCAGAATATATATTTTTAAAAAAATTTTAAGATGCAGTATAGTTTCCTTATGGATCTTGACCCCTAGTAAAATGGTGCCTCGATTATGAAAAGAAGAGTCTCCTCCTTGAGTTTCCAATCTGAAAGGGTTTGGTTTTTCTTTTTCTTTCAACAAATACTTACTGGGGAGTCTATGGTACGCCATGCTTTCTCCTAAGTGACAGATAAAGGTAGAGGAGAAGTGGAGCAAATACTTGTTAATCCAATAAGAAGTATCATTTATTCAACTGTAATCATCGAGACTAGTGACTCACAAACCTGACTGCACATGAGAATTATTTGAGGGCAGAGGGGCTTTAAAAAGACAATCCTGTGTTGGGGCACTCGGGTGACTCAGTTGGTTGAGTGTCCAACTCTTGATTTTGGCCCAGGTCATGATCTCGTGGTTTGTGGGATCGAGCCCTGCATTAGGCTCTGTGCGGAGCATCGATCCTACTTGAGATTCTCCCTCCCTCTCTTCTCTGCTCCTTCCCTGCTCACATGTGCTCTTGTGCTCTCTCTCTCAGAAAAAAATAAAAAAATTTAAAGAAAACACATTTAAAAAAAAACCCTGTCTTACCACAGAAAACCTGTACATGAACATTCACAGCAGAATTAGTCATAAAAACCAAAATAGGGAAATGACCCAAATATGCATCAGCTGATGAATAAATAAAATGTAGTATGAAGCAAAACAGTTTTCAATAATAAAAAATAAGGTACTGCTACATGCTACCACATGAATGAATCTTGGAAACAATATGCTAAATGAAAGCCAGATACAAAAGTTTCCATATATGGTATGATTCCACTCATACTAAATGTCCAAAAGAGGAAAATCTACAGTGACAAAAAGCAGATTAATGTCTATCTAGAACTAGGGATTTGGGGAGGAATGAAGAGAGACTGCTAATGAGTACAGGTTTCTTTTTTAGAGTAATGATAATGTTCTAAAATTGACTGTAGTCATCAGGGAAATGGAAGTGAAAACTACAATAAGGTCTCAGCTTACACCGTTAAATGGTTATTATCAAAAAGATGAATAATAACAAGTGTTGGTGAGGATGTAGAGAAAAGTGAACTCCCGTGCACTATCGGTAGGAATATAAATTGGTACAGCCATTATGCGAAACAGAATGAAGGTTTCTCAAAAAATTAAAAGCAGAGGGACACCTGGGTGGCTCAGTTAGTCAAGCATCTGAGTCATGATTTCAGCTCAGGTTATGATCTCATAGTTCTTGAGTTTGAGCCCAGAGTCACATTGGCAGCAAAGTCTGCTTGGGATTCTCTCTCCCTCTCTCTCAGCCCCTTCCCTGTTCAAGCGTACATTCACATGCTTTTTCCCCAAAGTAAATCAATCAACCTAGAAAAGAAATTAAAAACAGAACTACCATGTGATCCAGCAATTTTAGTTCTGGGTATATACTGAAAGGAAATGAAATTAGTACCTGGAAGACATGAGAACTGTACCGTTCAGTTTGGTATCTGGAGTATGTACCCAATCAATTGCATTTTTCCTGCCAATCTTCACAGCATTTGTACAATCTTCATGCATGGGAATCTGCCCCAACTTTCTCTTCAGTAACCTGATTAGGAACAGGCCTCCGCTGGAAATGCAGTTCAGCCGTGCTGGTCTTCACCCAAACGTGGAGCAGGCCTGACCTCCTGCAAACTGGCTAGCCAGCTGATATCAAGAATCTAACATGTAATAATCCACATTGTCACTTTCCACACCCTGTGTACTGCCATTGCCTGGACACACTGCTCCTAGAGCCCATAACTGCTTAAATGTTGACACTGGCCTGGTCAAGCCAGAGATGGCCTGAAATGCCAATCAGACATTACCAGTGATTGCTGGTCCCTGTAGCTCCCTCAGGCATGGGATTCATTCCTGGATTCATCTCCTTTTCTTGCTGGCCTGCCAGTAAGGTTACAGCACTACCTTGAAATTGTAGTTAGAAAGATTATAAAACATTCATAATCCTATAGAGTATTAAAATACTACTTAGAAAGTATGGTTCTTTTTTAAATTTAGATGATAGTATATTCCAAAAAACTCTTGTTTTGAGACATTCTTGAGAATTTTACTGTGTTAATATTTCTGAAGGGATGGTGGACTCAATCAAATGGTATTATATTCTAACTTCAAAAAAGGCTGGGAACCAGAGTGCTAAAATGTGACTGACTCAAAAGTGTATAACCAACCACTCTTCAGCATGGGAGACTATACGGACTCCTGGGTCCAGGGGTCATCATGAGGGCCACTGTAGGAAATAAACTAAAGAAGAAATTAAAAATATGTCTGCCAAACGTGGGGAAGACATTTAACAAGCAGGTAGAATAAATAGGTGGGAAACAGAAAGGAGAGCCTTTGTGCAAGATCATGTATTTACAAATAAAAAACACACAAATATGAGAAGACATGGTTTTAAGTGCTGTAAAAAGCTCAGGGACACAGTCGAATACATGTCACCCTGAATGTGCAGGGAAGGAGTATTGTCAAGTATCAACAAAGCTATATACTTTGATACTGGGGAGATCATACATTTTCTACGCTGATTAACAGGAAGATCCAAAAGAAAAAAAAAGTTCAGTTCTGTGTATATGGTGGGAGCATCAACCTTGGTTCCATAACTGAACCTAAAAAGTACCAATTGCCAGACAGAAGAAAACTGCAAAATTCAACAAAAAAAAAATCATCTATAGCAAGCATTCATTAAATGTTTATTACCTGAGTGCATGACAAATAATTTCATCCAATAATTTCTAAATTGCTTAAAACCGTGACAGTATTTAACTTTTTAAATTTCATATGATCTTATTTCTTGTGTGCTCTGTTTTCTAAAAGCTTGATAATCTTTTCTATTTCTTATCAAAAATTCTTATGCTCATAGTGAGTAAACTGGTGGCATGATAAAATTGTTTTAGTTCAAATGAAAAGGTATAATTCTGCTGGACATCTCACCCAGGAGCTGCAAGTTAATCTGAACTGGAACAAATAAAAATATGAATTAAATTTTTATATCACTCTCTAAAAGTTCATGAACTGTATTTAACCATGTTAGGTTTCATTTAGGAGGTGTGATTTTATGTGAAGCTTATTGTTCATGAAGTTTTCCAATTATATAACAGAAGTCTTAATATTCAAAATTGTTTACACTTTTATAAGACAGGATGACAAGAACCTGGCACAGACTTTCTACACAAAAGGTCTTTTCCAATGGGAATATACCATAGTTCTGATTTTATGCTCACATCACACAAAGATACACTGTTACTGGACAGTTGTTTTGTACAGATGGTATTTTTAACTCTCCATGTTTTGTTCACAAGGGTAGTCTTCGTTTTCATCAAGACGAAAGGTCTGAAATTTCTTCCATGTCAAACTCATCTCTCCACTTTTGCATGTCTTTTGCATCATTAATTGTCCATAACTTTGCAAAACACTTAAGCCTTTTCCTAGAAAGAAAGATAAATACAATTTATTTTATAAATGAAGTTGTTGGGGGACAATACATTTCACTGAAAGCTATAAAAGGTCTATGACTTTGGAGTACCAGGCAGGGCCCTGTGGTTAGGAAGCTGTGTCAGTGTCACCCTTTTGGTGATGCTGTTATAATCAAAGACTGAGGCTGCTGATGGCCGCCATTGCCTCCAAGGAAGCGACAGTCCAGCTTGTTCTAACTCAGGCCACAGGCTATGTGTGCTCACAGGATGAAAAGTAAAACTGATTTAATCAAGTAAAGCTAGCTCATGAAAGAGCAGAATGCCAACATAACACAGACATAGTTTTTCTGTAGAAGAACTGCCAGGTGAGTGTTTAGGGTCCGGAGACAGAGTATCTGAGTTCCAGTCAATGCCACCACTGAGTAGTTATGGGACCCTGGATTCCTGGTTGATCTACCGCCGCTTTGCCTCATTCTCCTCAACTATAATATGGGGATAACGACAGTACCTGTCTCACAAAGTTGTCATAAGAACGGAGTTAATGTATGTATAGCAGTAAGAACAGTAACTGGCACAGTGTCTAGGCTGCTGCAAATTCTGCTTAAACTTGTTTCTGTGCACAGCAAGCATTCAGTAAGTATTAGCTGTTCTAACAAACTCACACAAATGCACAAGATTCCTTTTGGTTTCTCTGATCTTTCCAATGGAATTGATGTGATAAGTACTTTCAGTAAAAAGGTGAATACAGTGTCCTAATGAATGATCAGATTCTACCCCAATGCAGCCTCTTCTAACAATTCTCTGTCTTGGTCCAGATTATAGATTTCAAAATGTTACATAGTAGTTAGAAGAGTTAAAATATTATAGTCTGTGAATTTTATTGCTCTTGCTATTAATAGGATATATAGCAGCAATAAGTATAAACTATCATATTTTATTGCCATCTTGCATATATATGCCTTTATAGTAAAGTTTTATTCTAGTTTCTCTAGGGAAAAAGAAAAATAATGAAAGAGAACAAAAGAGTATTTAAGGTTTTTTAGACTTTGCAGCAAACTAAGAACTTACCTTTAAACTCTCATAATAAATAATTACTTTTCTAATTGGGCATTGTAGAAATGATCCGAAAGAGTGTCAACAGAAGAAGCTGCATATCATTTTTACTACTCTGTCACTTTGGACTTGGTCAGCCACCATTTACCACTGCAAAGCGTAGAGTGCCAAGGCGGAACCACAAGAGAAAGGAACTGGAGAAGTTGGTTGCACAACTTCCATACACAAGTTGGCAACTGTTTAACTAATATTAGGTATTACTATTCTAATATTTAAATTCGGTTATGATTTCCAGGACTAAAAATTTTTCTTATAGTATGGTGACCAGCCAAGATTTTCTATTTGACCAACAATCTATTCCCTCATGGTCACATGGTTATCAACCAGGACAGACCAGACTCTCTAGGCAGTAACAGGGCTGGGGCAGGAGACGGACCAAGAGCTTATGTCATTTTATAACATAATCTTATATCTGGAGGGAAAAAGTTATAATTTATTATTTTAATCGGGTATTTTTCTAATAATATCTTCTTTCCAGAGTATATTTATTTATAGTAAGAGTAGTTAATACACTGACTATGCACTGGCTGGATATCAAGGGTAAAAAGCAGAATGCATTCACATAAGCATTGTAGGTGACAGAAGGTAGTTTAGAATGAAAAACTTGTCACAGAAGTGACATGGGGATACTGACTACAATTATATAGTTCTAAAATACTATTATTTTCCCTCGTGTCTTGACAGAATTCTTAATTTCTGAATGCAATATAAGAATAAAAGAAATACTCGAAAGGTTTGAAATGTCATCTCTTTTAGTAATTTGCTCTATAAATGAATGTTTCAAGCAACTACCATGTTGGCACACAGTAAGGAGTTAACTTAGTTCTTTAGAAAAATGACTGAAAAACCAATTTAGCAACTCAACAGATAAAGATCTGAGCAGAGAAGGCGGACTGAATTCACATGAGCTTTTCAAAGATCTGTTTTCATTTTATTGTAATTAAATGTTTTAGAATATCTGAAGAGATGCTCAAAGGTAAATCTGATGTTCATTTACAGGACAATCCTCTTCCTGCTAGACAATTTGGAGAGTTTCATTATGAACCGAAAAATGCAACACAATCATTCTGACCTTTTCATATTTACTAATCCTTCTAATTCTTTGGACTTGCTAGCTGCTTTCTTTAAAATTTCTTCAGGAACATCTGCTAGTTTAGCCACATTTAGTCCATAACTCCTTGCTGCAATTCCTCTGGTTATTTGATAAAGAAATGTGACAAAATCAGGGACTTGATCATCTACAAAATAAAATTTAAGAAAAAGGGAGATAAAGGAAACCATGCCTGAAAGTTGAAAGTAGAAGATTAAATAGGACATATAAGTTCTTACAACTTCACTCAATTAAAATTGCAAAAAACTTGCAATCTGAAAAAGAAACACATTGTTCCTAATCACCTCTTACCTCCGTTTTTCAAATGTACATCTCCAGGAAAGGCAGAAATACTCTTTTGAAAATTCTCTTGCATTTAGATCTTGTAGACATACAAGATCTACACCTAAAAGGGCTTTTTTGTTTTTTTTAAGATTTTGTTTTTAAGTAATCTCTACACTCAACATGGGTCTAGGGTTTACAAACCCGAGGTTAAGAGTCACATGCTCTACCAACTGGGCCAGTCACGTGCCCTCACCTAAAAGGATTTTTAACAATGATCTGGGGTAAGGTAAAGATTTATTTCGTTTTATGCTGCTTGCTAAAAAAATTTGGACTGAACTGCTATTATGAGAAAGAGGATGATTCTGATACATTGTACGATATAATTTCTCCTTCAGAAGAGATGAAAAACACATAAAGAAATACAACATGTTACATAGTTTAATAACAAGACTGAGAAATTCCGGTTTATTAAATATACTGGGTTAACTAAGAGTTATATATTCAAGTGAATATTGCTCAGTACCACTCAGCTCCCATTTAGGATTAAAGGGTTTACTATCCCGGGTGTCAGGAGAGGTGTTAGCCCACAATCTTCAGCTGTATTCCCTTTTTGGATGTCACCTCAGCTCCAGAGACCTGCTTTGCCTGGGGCCATGTCCTGTCTAGGGCAGCTACACCTCCACAGGTAGCTATGGGGGTTGGTAGACAGCTTCTAAGATGGCCACCAAAGATCCCTGCCTCCTGATGCTCATGCCCTTGTGTCATTCTCTGCCCTGGAGTGTAGGCAGAACCTAAGGACTTGCTTCTAATGAATAAAACATGGTAAAAAATGAGGCGTTGTCATTTCTAAAACTAGACTACAAAAGACTGTGTGGGCACTTACACTTTCTTGCTTATTTGCTCTGAGGGAAGCCCAGTTGCCATATGGTGGGCTGCCTTATGAAGAAGCCCACATGGAAAGAAACTGATGTCTCTGACCAACAGCCACATGAGTAAACTTGGAAGTAGATCTTCTATGGCTTACCAGTTGCCATGTAAGACAACTGGGAAGTAACCTCCCCCAGTCAAACTTGGAAGTGATGACTAACCTAGCCAACCTTAACTGTAGCTTTGTGAGAAACCATGAGGTAGAAGTGTCCATCTAAACTGCCCTTGGATTCCTAACCCAGAGAAATGATCAGATGATAAATGTTTACTGTTTTAAGCTATACTGTGGAGTAACATGTGACAATATGTTTATGTTAAGTGACAACAGCTAACTAATAAGGAGGAGAAAGGTCACGCTCCCTCACCCCATGTTGAGGTAACTCTGACGGACCAATCCTATCTTAGAGATCTCTGTAAGGTTGGCTGAAGCCTTATGACCACAAAACGGCCCAGTCCCACCCAGTCCCTCCCTCAAGTGTTGATCATGAGAAGACTCCCAATCAACACGTGGCACAGAAATCTCAGAATCTGCTTCCTGAGGAACACAGTCTACCACAAAACTACATGTACATGAATTAAAAACATCTAAAGGACTGGGATATAAAGATAAAGCTGCATATAGTTTAATAAATAGTTTGATAAATCTAAAGCCCCTCAAGATTATGCTGATTTTATTATGAAATTCAATCTAATTGCACTGTGTTGCAAAAATGCCCCAAATGAACCAGATTTTTAATGATTTCTGAGACCCTATGTTTATTAAAGCTTATTATAAGTTTATCAAGAGCTTCTTCTGATACATTATGTCACTTGGTAAATGTGTATGCTTTAGTCTTTTATCAGCTAAAAACTAAAAAGCATAACCAAGGAAAAGGATAATGGAATTTTCTTTAACCTCCAGGAAGAATTCAGCAACAAATAACACCTTTCTAAGGCTGGGTGCTGAAAGTGGGAGGTGGAAAGAATGCTGGCACTCTCAGGAATACAGACTAAAACTCGTATTACAAAGCACTAAGAATACCTTTTGCCTCCAAACAAAACTCAAGGAACACAAAGAACAGGTGAGGAGGTGGGTGGCAACAGACTAGGAAAGAAGCATGAAGAAACCAGTGCCTGCTAACCTGGGTACTTTTTTGTTACTCTATGATGCTCACATGATCAAAAGTGAACAGCAGCAGGCATTCAAAAAAACAAACTCTTCTCATCCTTAAGACAAAAAAACAGTCTTTATCACTTCTACTGGCTTCATCCTAACTAATGTCCCTATCTCCATCCTCTGACTGTATAATCTAGCCTCCATACTGGTCTTTGTCATTCCTGTGTTGGTCCATTCATTATCCGTCCATCCATCCTATCCTTTTCTGAAAGCCTACTAAATGCCAGAAAACCCCCATCAATAAAATCTGCTTTGCTGATGGCTTTTTTCTTTATATATAAGGCTATACGCTTTTTATGTCTAATATAGCTAATATTTTATAGCTATATTACATATAAATATACTAGATTTATATATTATATAAACATATTAACATACTTAAAGTATATTTTATATCTATATTATATAAAATGTTATATTGCTCTGAATAACTTAACATGTATTAGTACAAACAACTGCTGAATTTGTCATCATATACTGATCTCTACTGTAGTACTATTTGCGGTAGTTCTCACACCATCAAGGTAAATAAAGTGACCACTCTTCCATAATCACATTAGGGAGTTTTTAAAGTTAAGTTCTACATCAATATTGTCCTTAACTCCTCTTAGAGGGGAGAAGGGGAAAGAGAGAGAGAGAGAGAGAGAGAGAGAGAGAGAGAGACAGACAGACAGACAGAGAGACAGAGAGAGACAGAGAGAGAGATGGCAACGTGCAGACAGACAGAGCCAGGTGGGAGAGAAGACAGTAAATAAAAGTGCTTGGTGGGGATTTTGCCTATAAGCTATAATAACCATTTCCTAAAAGGATAGTACTGAGAAGTTGAAGTGACATTGCTTAGAGTCAGTGAAAGTAATAATTCATATTCCTGCTTGTTACATGGGAACTTAATAAAATTTGTTTGAAAGCCAAATTTCGCTAGGCAGTTATTAAAGAGATGTGTGCTGATCAAAAGTTTCTGAAGTCACTTTTGGGGCAGATTCAGAAAATTTAGAGATGGATGAGGTTAGGTAACTTGTCCAAGATTTTATAGACTGGAATAAAAATACTAGTTTCTTACTGCTAGTTCATTGCTTCATCTACCTCAGTACGGGGCATTAAAACATAGTCTCTTAAAAGCCACCCAAAAGGCCCGTGGGGCACTTGACTGATGACCTATGCAATGGCCTCTAATTTAGACACCAGAGGAGTTAGAGGTAATGGATGAAACACAGATGTAGCAGGAACAACACTGGAAGTAAGCAGACAATGGAGTAATGCTTCAACATTCTGAGTGAAAGTTATTTTCAACCCAAAATTCCAGCCCTAGCTAAATTATAAATCAAGTATGAAA
Organism: Proteles cristata cristata; assembly: GCA_017311185.1. Lineage (NCBI taxonomy): Eukaryota > Metazoa > Chordata > Mammalia > Carnivora > Hyaenidae > Proteles > Proteles cristata. The sequence goes on from JAESUZ010000956.1 coordinate 503,919, forward strand.
GGATACTGGAGACATTTTCATTCCTGCTAAATCTCAATTTACCTCCTTAAGTTGATATTATTAGTAGAGCATCCAAAATCTTTTCCAACCCAAAGAAAACCCTGATTTTCTATGGAATTAATTCACTGATCATTTAACTCAAGGGATAATGTCCTCATACCAAGGTCCAAAAGTCGATCCTGGTTAATCTTGACTGATCAAAGTCATCCTTGCCATTCTCACTTCAAGAAACTGGTTTAAGAATGAGTACATGATGGGGCGCCTAGGCGGCTCAGTCAGTTAAGTGTCCGGCTTCAGCTCAGGTCATGATCTTATGTTTCATGGGTTCGAGCTCTACATCGGGCTCTATGCTGACAGCTAGCTCAGAGCCTGGAGCCTGTCTTCAGATTCTGTGTCTCCCTCTCTCTCTTTGACCCTCCCCTGCTCATGCTGTCTCTCCCTCTCTCTCAAAAATAAATAAAACGTTAAAAAGAGCTTTAAGTGCCTGTCATTCTGAAAATTGTATATTTATAGTCAGACTTGTCTCACAGTGGAACCGACTAGCATCAATTTGTGCAATTAGGTGGTGAGCCCTACTTTGAGGCCTGAGCACTAGCAAAAATGCAGGTCTGGTGTGATCAGTTTTCTCAGACATCATGCAATAAAAAGCCTGGCAGATGAGCATCACACAAGATGTTCAGTTTTTCATGTGAACTTTAACCAGCATTCGGAAGCTTACGGTCCTTCAGGTACTGATTAAGTGGTGGACTAGTGACAGAGTGAAGCTCCACCAGTTCCTGATTCTTCTGAGCCAGACCCTCCTCAGGGAAGGGACCAATTAATTTTAAAACTCACTTGAATGAAGCACAGCTGGTTGTGGGGCATGGTATAAAGTTCCTATTCCCCACCCCCCCCCCACCGATGAAATAAGTATGATGATCTTGAATTGGCACAGTGTGTTTAATTATAACCAAGTTCAACAGAGTATCATTGTCTTTGTAATAAATTAACCTAGTAATAAATGCTAGCAAATAAAAAAAAAATGAGTACGTGATTCAATTCTGAAAAGAAGATGGGACAATGATGAGATGCTAGTGGGCATCTGAGAAAAGTTCTCTCGTTCCTAAGAAAGAGTCACAGGAAATGCTGGTCCCTTTTCTTCCTTTGGACAGTGTCATTTCTGGGCTTGATGCATGAAAGAGCCACGGCCACCTTGTCACTAGCCGGATGATGAAGCCAACAGTGCAGGAAGACAGAGCCTAGAGAACTGCAAAGAAGAGGAGCTTCTGAAGCCCACTCTTCCTGTAATGTGAGATTGTTTACATTCTTATGAGTGGAGCCCTTGTGAAATCAAGTGTTCTGTGATCGGCAATCAAATGCAGAGAAGGCGGACTAAGAGAATTCCTAGGATGACGGTAAAGGCAGGTCTCGGGACAACAGCCCTGCAGCAGGCCTAGGGAGCAAACAGTTCAGATGAACAGGACAAAGGGCTCCAGAAGGAATGAGTCCAGGGAAGAAAAGTGGAACCAACAATTCTGTCATGTGGAAAAATGTCTAGAGAGGCATTTTACAAAGCTACTGGAGAGTGGAGGAAGAGTGAGATACAGACTCAAACAGAAGAGTGAACTGAACACAAGGCAATTATTACCTTCAAAAATACAAAAAACAGAAAAGTTGCAAGAGAAAGAGAACGCACTTGTCTCATACCTGGCTCATGAGCAAGCAACCCTTACTGGCAGCAACAGTGAAAACTAGGGAGAGGAATGAGACCGAAGGCACCTGGAATGAGTACAGTGGAAGGTCAGCGCAGGGAAGGCTGCAGACTCCCATCCAGCACGATGAGAAGCCCAACAGTAATGTGTCAAGGTGATGAAGCCAGAGATCGGAGGATCAGCCTACTATTAGAGAAACGGAAGAAAGGAAAGTAAGAGTCGAAAGCAGCTGCCTTGGCAATGGCTGGGGAAGAGGTATGGGGGAAGGGACAGAGCAGAAGTCTACTGTCTGTTAGCTGGAGCCTTTATCATTATTTAATGTTTAAACTTATGCTCATGAATAAACATTTATATCAACAGGATAAAATGCCAAAATACTTATGGTTTAGTAGTCTGTTCACATAGACGCTTATCAATGACCCTTCCCTGTTGGTGAACTCTTGTTTATCCCACTGGGTTTTAGCTTATAAGCTCCTCCTGTCATTCTGGATGCAGATTAATAGACATGAAACGGCTTCCATGAGAGAATTTATGATGTGTTTTTCAAGACCGCATGGTGGTGAAAGGTGAGGATTGCCTAACATTACATTTACTTCAGGTCCAGGGCTTTGTTTTATTTGGGCCAGCTGCCTGATTTCTTTTTCAGGTCCATTCTTTATTACTTTTCCAAAATAAAATTTGGACTCTGGAGAGTCCTGGATAATGAATTTTCCATTATAGCACACCAACTGTGTAAACCATCACTGCCCCAAAAGCTGGGAGCTTAAAAAATTACTACTGAACAGGAAAATAAAATTATACTAAAATTGACTACATTACTTAACAGCATTTGAATTTATTTCTATTGGCTAATAATGTTCTTTTTCATGAAATGTCTCATTTCTGTGACACTAATACAGAGTGGAAAGGGGAGGAAAAATACTGTAGATCCTACATACCATTTTAAAAGAGTAGAAAAGAACCTGCAAGCAGATTCTTCAATTCTAGCCTCAGTTCAGTCCCCACCCAACCTGCCCACATGGGCAAGCCACTTTACCTGAGATTCAGTTTCCATATCAAGTTAAGATAAAACAAATGTCAGGTATAGAATACTGGGGATATTTGGGGAAATATACTGGACATTTCTAAAGATGACTAATACTCTTGACTGTTAGGGCATCTTTCCTGAGATGAATCTAAGAGTAAAACCTAAAACATCTTCTTGTAGAGAAATGAGGTAAGAAAAACCAGAAGAACACTCAGAGGTTGTAAAGATAAAAGTAAATTCTACTTGACCCTAAGCTTAGAGAAAATGAATTCAGAGAAACGTCATTTAAAATCAACATTCACAGCTTATACTTAATAACCAGTGAGTTCATGTACCTATGAATTTTGAGTTATCAGATATGAAAACGAAAAACATTCCAGTTTTACTTCTGCAAGCATTATTTCGTACCTGGATCCTCTTTGCTTTCATCCTCATTGACCAAGAATCCCATGTGATAATTTCCCACCTGTTGTAAGTAACTTTTTTCTAATTCACAAACTGATGGATAATGGGTGACAAATAGGGTTAAGGATTTCACCTAAAGCAGTAAGACATAATAAATGTTATTTTTAAATTTTCTTTCAAAACTTTCTTCGACTTTGTTTTGAAAAAGTTCAAACCTTCATAAACAATGCAATTAATTCATTACAATGAATATTCATTTTTATCTAGACAACCACCCATTAATATTTTGACATCACACACACACACACACACACACCCCTTTCCTGAACCATTTAAGAACTGCAGACATGACACTTCATCCCTACATACAGTAACACATTGGGGCTGTGAATAACTTGTTCTGCAAGACAAACATTTCTAATAAATTTTGACTTGATAAATGAGCCATGCCTTACAGTATGAGTCGTATGTGACACCATATGTCATATGATCACACAGAGCCAATGCTTCTTTCCTCTCTCTCTCTCTCTCTCGCTACAGGATTGTGGGTGATTGTCTCCCAGACTCATGTGTGGTCTCACGGCACTGTGTTTGGCACACTAAAAAATCAGTGATTTTTCAGAATATGGACGGTGCCCACAACTAGGGTATTTTTTTTGTCACTTCAAAGCACCTGTGGATACTCCTTTGCTTTTCCATATAAGACGAAGCTTAAGAATGCTTTCCTTGTACTGTATGTAGTCAACGTCTGTTAGTGACAGTGAAAATCATCCTACACAATAACCCTCCTCTATCCCTCATGCCAGCCACAAAGGTTTTCAAAGATAAGTCCAGGTTAATTGGTTTATTTTTATTTATATTTTGTATTTTCTTTATTATTTTATATTATATTACAGTATTATAATCATTTTTAGATGAATATTTTTGGGTTGTGGAACAAATCATGTGAATTTCTATTATTTCTTATGGGAAATTTGCTTTGATATACAAGTGCTTTGGATTACAAGCATGTTTCTGGAATGAATTATGGTCACAAACCAAGATTTTCCAGTACTTAAAATTCTGTCTTATTCTTTTTTTTTTTTTTAATGTTTATTTATTTTTGAGAGACAGAGAGACAGAGCATGAGCAGGGGAGAGGCAGAGAGAGAAGAAGACACAGAATCTGAAGCAGGCTCCAGGCTCTGAGCTGTCAGCACAGAGCCCGACGCAGGGTCAAACCCACAAACTGTGAGATCATGACCTGAGCCGAAATTGGCTGCTTAACCAACTGAGCCACCCAGGCACCCCTAAAATCCTGTCTTCTACGAACAAAAACATTCTCCTACTAATCAGAATAAAATTATTATAATCAAGAAATTTAACATAGATATATCACTATTATCTAACATTAGCCCACAAATTTCCAATTGTCCCAGTAATGTTCTTTATAAATGTTCTTCGCATTAAAAAAAAAAAATCAAGGATCATGCCATGCACATAGTCATGTCTCTTTAGTTCCCATCAATCTAGAAGAGTTCCCAGCCTTTCTTTTTTGTCTTTAGGACATTAATGTTTTTGAAATATCCAGGAGTTGTTTTGTATAATGTCCCTCAATTTGGATTTGGCTGATTGCTTTCTCCTAATAAGATTAAACCTTGTTGCCAGAAATATTACATATATTAATGTGGGTGATGTACTCTTCTCCGTACATCATATCAGGAGGCACATGTCAATTTGATCCAATACTGGGGATGCTAAATTTGCTTATTTGGTTTCAGTGAGTGCCCAGAAGATTTCTTCACTATACTAACGCCTTTCTCCTTTGTAATTAGTAAATAACTTGTGGAGTAATACTTTGAGATTGTGTGACTATCCATTTCTTCAACAAACTTTCAGCCAAAAGTTTTGCCATCTATTGCTCATCATTGCCTGAATGAATATTTATTGTGGTGACTAGTAAATGCTGATTTAAAAAAATTCTCTCTATATTTATTAGTTGGCATTCTACAAAGAAGAAAGACATTTTCTTTCTCCTCAATGTGATCCCATCATTTTAAAATTTATTTTTGTTTTGTTAATATTAATACATATTCATGCTTTTTGATAAGCATTACTTTATTTTATTTTATTTTATTTTATTTTATTTTATTTTATTTTTTACAAATAGTTTATTGTCAAATTAGTTTCCACATAACACCCAGTGCTCATCCCCACAAGTGCCCTCCTCCATGCCCACCCCTCCTCCCCCCACATCCACCAGTCCTCAGTTTTTGTCAGCATTCAAGAGTCTCTCATGGTTTGCCTCTCCCCCTTTCCCCCACCATTTCCGCCCTTCTTCTCCCCTTGGTCCTCTGTTAAGCTCCTCCTAATCCTCCTATACGTGCACACATATGATATTTGTCTTTCTCTGCCTGACTTATTTCGCTCAGCATAACACCCTCCTGATAAGCATTACTTTAAATCACATATGATACGTATTCTAGAAATCCCAAGTTTCTTAACTCTTAAAAAAAACTAACACCAAATCTTGGTCTAAGTATTAGCAGAAGAGGGTAATTAAATCAAAGAACTCCAGGTTTGATTCATCTGCCAATCACCTCATTAAAAGTCAGAACATGTGCCTTCTTTCTTATAACAATTACAAAAAAAACAAAACAAAACCTATTAAGGCAGATTTCTTTGATGAGCTGCTCTTAAAATCTTCCCTGAAAGATCTTCAGACCAGCTGTCTGATGATACCCATTCCCTGAGCTGAGAGGCATTTCTATCCAGACCTAAGGGTTTGGGTCACAACACTGCTCTCCTCAAGGCCATTCTCAGCTTGAAGCCTTAACACACAGCCTCTCCATTCCTCCCCTCTGATCTGGTCCCAGTGCCAGCAATCAAAAGATACCATGAAAATAAAGATTTCATTTATAAAAAGTATAGAGATTCTTGTTCCAGAAGAATCCTCTTCAATGACTTACCTCTAACATAAATTTTATCTAAAAATAACACTTTCTTCATTAATATTTAAGATGTAAAAAAACTGCTTGCTATATAAGCCATGAGAACAGGCATGACAAATTTAATTCTGTCATAATTTGTTCCCGAGGGTTCTTAAACGGATCTTTAAGATATCGCCAAATCTTAAAGGGTTATTTATAAATTTTTTTTGAGAGACAGAGAGAGACTGAGCACAAGCAGGGGAGGGGCAGAGAGAGGGAGACAGAAATTGAAGCAGGCTCCAGGCTGTCAGCACAGAGCTGGATATGGGGCTCGAACCCACAAACCGTGAGATCTTGACCTGATCCAAAGTCGGGCACTCAACCGACTGAACCACCCAGGCTCCCCAAAGGGATCTTTAAGATGTCGCTGCTTTTGGTAGCCAGCCTCCAAAACAGCCCCAAAGTTCTTCACCTGCCAATGTTCACGCTCGTGAGCAGCCTCTTCTCACAATGAATCAAGGGTGGCCCTTGGGCTCAACAGAATATGACTGAAGCTAGTTCATACTATGCATTTTGTCACTGACCTCTTGAACTGCTCCTTCTGGGGGAAGTCCTTCCATGAGGATATTCACACAGCCCAAGGGAGAGGCCCACAGGGAAAGGAAGTGAGAGCCCTGACCAACTGCCAGCACGAGTTTGCCAGCAGTGAGTGAACCACATTGAAAGAAGGTCCTCCAGCCCCAGCCAGCCTTCAGATGATGCCAGCCTTGCCTGACAACTTGACTGCAACCTCAGGAGAAACCCTGAACCACAACCACCCAGCTAAGTTACACTCAAATTCCTTACTTCCAGATATTGTGAGAAATAACAGATGATTATTGTTGTTTTCAGCCATTTAGTCTTGGGGTAATTTGTTATATAGTTATACTAACTGATATGCAGCTATAGAGTAGGAACAACAAAATGAAGCTCAGAGGGGGCAAGTCCACTCTGTCACAATTCATTCCTAAAGGCTCTTAAATGAACGTATAAAATATGTTTTGGAAAGAAGGGGTGCATAGGTAGCTCAGTCAGTATTTTTAATGTTTCAGAAATAAATAAATAAAATGTGTTTTAGAAACAACAACAGGACTTTACTAACATGTGATATGCAGTTTCTAAAATGATTAAAGAAATGTCCTTGAGCTCTTTCTGCAAATAAAGAATTTTTTAAAAGAAAAGTTAAAAGTACTTATTTTAAAGTGGAAAACATGCCATCATTACTTACGTAATCAAACCCAACATTCAAATAAAAAACTGAGGACCACAGAAGTTTAAAGAAAAGGGGAGTTTATTTTTGCATTCTATGTTTTGCAAAGAAAGAGGAGTAAAAAATATGCTTTTAATGGTTATGTAAGGAAGAGAGGAAGAGATGAAAATGGAGGAATGACACAGAGAAAAGAGTTTAAAAATGGAGAACAAAAAACCTTAGAACAGACAAGGTTCAGGGCAAGTGCCAAGAAGGAGACAGATAGGGAGAGACCAAAACAAACAGAGAAAGAGAGCAGTAATAAAGGCAAGGGGTGCCTGGGCAGCTCACTTCGTTAAGCATCCAAATCTTGGCCCTGCCTCAGGTCATGATCTCACAGTTCATGCATTCAAGTCCTATGCTGGGATCTGAACAGCTCAGAGCCTACTTCGGTCTCCCTTTCCCTCTTCTCTCCTCCTCCCCTGCTTTCTCGCTCTCTCGGAATAAATAAATAAACTTAAAAAAAGGTAGAGGGGAAGAGAGTCTGAGGGAGATGACAGGGATGAAGAATTTAACACAAACTTTCACACTGAGATGCTCAGAACTGCACTCTGGAAAAAAAGCAGACATGTACTGAAGGAATGAAACAGACATGAAGACAAGAGATCAAAGGCCTTCTATCAAGATCCTGTAGGATATGCTGAAAAAAGTATGTGACAGGTAGAAATGGCTCGATCTCTTTTCTGTCTTCCTCAAGGATTGGGTTGCAGGTAGGTGGGGGGCGGACAGGGTCCCTGCTCTTGATTTAGAGTTTACCAAGGATAATAAGAAACAGTTCTGGTTGGAAGTATTTGCCAAAGAGTCCATTATCCTGCTGACCATATTTACTTTGCTTCAGGAAAAGAAAAGACGACACATCAAAGAATTACAGATATTATGCAGTGCTAATCCAAGCTCAATATATGTGATTTAATGGTGAATTGCAGGTATAGAGTCAGTTATTAAAATAAAAGATAACTTTGAATATTTAGAAGCTGAGGTCAGAAAAACAATTTGTATACTATGCGCCATTCACGCACAAAAAGTGTACAAGGTACTCACATCTTTAATAAAATGCTCGAGTGTAGCGTAAGCGATGGCGATTCCATCATGGGTGCTTGTCCCTCTTCCCAATTCATCCAAGATAACCAAGGACTGGGGTGTGGCCTGTCTTATTATTTCTGCTGTATCAGTCAGTTCTTCCATAAAGGTACTCCGCCCTTTATATATATTATCTGCAGCACCCATCCTACAAATAAAGTGAAAACATCTTGATTTTTCCTCTGAATTTTATTATTAGGAAGCCATAGTTATACTTTGTGAACAATAAACATAAATGATCCCTAAAGGTATATACATTTTGAGCCAATAATAGCTGAAATCATGTGAAACAAAAGAAAACATGTTGCATGTAAAAGAGTGCTTAACATCAACTGTACCTTTTAGAAACACTGTGTGCCTAACATTAAACTGCACCTTCTAGAAATATTGTGGATAGAGTCTGAGGTACTGGACAGAGCTCCCTTAAAATAGGGAAACCTATGACCCTACTTTCTGAGCAGTCACTCCAAACCAAAATTTTGGTACTCACAAGGGAAAATAATGCTTCTCTGTGTTGCTGTGTTTAAATATCTATAAGTAGGAGAAACATGTAGAATTAAAGACTTTTCCTAGCATTTCATTAAGAACAAAGTAAAGTACCATGTTGAAATAGTTTCTCTATAGAAGCTAAAACTTTTTACCAGAATCACAGATGTTTAGTAGTCTCAGTTACCTAGTACAGGTTCCTAAAGTAGGCTTCATGGAACACAGTTCTTAGGGATGTCGCAAAATGGGTGCAAAAGACGTAAGGGTTTCTTTCCTGTAAGACTTCTATGATCCTTTAATATTCTACTACACATTGTGCATTTTCTAGACAAGGATCTATTTAGCATTTCTCTAACTCATTTAACTGTGGACTGCTACAACTCCCATAGCACCTGTGGCAATAATAATGGTCTACAGAACACATTTGGAAAAATGTCTATTTAGTCCAAAAGGATTCTGAAAAAAAGGCAGGGGGTGGGGGATCATTAAGCGATAGCCACGCCAAGTCATACAGTTAATACCAAAACCTAGAATTCAGGTGTTTTACCTGCCAGTCAGCTTTGTAAATTCTGGTAAGTATTTCCTCAGCAAAATACCTTCATTAGTGTAGCTCTGCTAAAACAATTCACATGTGACTACAGTAGCATAATGTACCTTTTCTTTCTGGGGAAATTCATGATGAAATCCAGCGTTAACCATCTCTGGGCTTGAGCCTTGTACTTAGATAGGGAGAATGGAATATAATGTTTCCCCCACAGATATGTAGAACCTTAAAACTACTCTAGGGATCAATGGCATTTAGAAATCAGTTGTATTTAGTTTTATTGAAAGTGTTTTAATCTTACCCATTTTAAAATAAATAACTATAAAACATAATTTCTGAAACACTGCTAACGTGAGCATTCTGGCTATTTCCTCATAGTTCAAATACTTTTATTTATCGCAACTGTCAATGTTTATAACTATTTCTTCCCACCATAAAGCAAGAAGATTAAACTTTCCTATCTCTAAAACCACTCTGAATTCTTCAGAATCATGCCTGACCCTCATTTAACATGGTTGTTTTTATTCCTGACAGGTTGCAAGCTGACAAAAAGAATAAATCTTTAACTGATAACAAAATGCTCTAATAGGGCAAATAATGGAGGGAAGGTCTTTGGTTCTCAAGAATTAGAATAATAAGCAAGCAATGAATATGATTTTAATATAACAGGGGGTGCCTGGGTGGCTCAGTTGGTTAAGTGTCCGACTTCGGGTTTGGTCATGATCTCACGGTTTGTGAGTTCAAGCCCCACATCAGGCTCTGTGCTGACAGCTCAGAGCCTGGAGCCTGCTTCACATTCTGTGTCTCCTTGTCTCTCTCTGCCCCTCCCTGGTTGTGTTCTTTCTCTCCCAACAATAAATAAATAAACATAAAAAAATCACTATAATACTTTAAGTATTACACTTAAGTGCTTTCTACAAACAGTATGGTAACAGAGTGGTCTGGTTAGAAATTTCATGAACTGCACGGAGTTCTTGGGAAGATATTTTTAGGTCGATACATACGGACACACACACACAAAACATGTAGTATATGATAAGGGACAGATTTTGAATCTGGAAGGGAGGAAAGGATGAATGATCAGTCAATAAAGAACATGCTAGCTAACTGGTTATTTCAGGAAAAAAATAAAAACAGATGTGCCACTACTCAAACCATATTCCAAACTAAATTTATATGGATTTAAAAGTTTAATGTAAAGAAAGAAACTATACCAACAGATATAGATGAAATTTAATCTCTGGATAGGTAGATAGGTAGCTTTATAAACTTAGCACCAAAATATATATACAGCAAAAAACACACACTGACAAAAACACTTGCAACATGTATAGCAAAGGGTTAATATTCCTAAAATACTCTCATAAAGCAAAAACAAAATGGTAAATATTTCAACAGAAATGCAAAAGACAAGAGTCAATTCGCACACACAAAAACTCATGAAAATATTCACATATCATGCAAATTCAACCAGGAATAAAATCCTTTTTTATATATACAATTAGCAAAGAGAGTAAAAAGAATGCTGACATCTACCACTGTCAAGAGTGTAGGGAAAAGGATATTCTTATGTGAGACTGAGAGTTGTTACAATCTCCCAAAACACAATTTAGCAACGTCTGTCAGAAGTTTGTCATGACCCATACATTTCACTCTAGGAATTAACGCTGTGGAAATTATCACAGAGGTATGAAAAAATATATGTACAAATATGCTTCTTAATGTTATCTAGTAAAAAACTGGAAAAAGAAAATGCCTAAGGAAAAAAGAAAGAGCAGTAATACTTGGATCGAAAACCATGCAACCGGCAGAACTGTACATTTAGAAAACAGACAGTGGAAAGTGGTCACAACATATGGGAAAATACTACGTCACCAGAAAGTGTTTGATTCAGTGGAGGGATCTGCTGGGCAAAGAAATCTACCCAACCCCTGAGCCATGTCAGTGCCTGCAGCACCTGAAGCACGTCTCTGTTTAGACAGATGGACAGCACCCGAAATTAAAGAAAAAGTTGAGGACAGTTGAGGAAAACCGGTGGTAGGAAAGACAAGGCCTGGGAACAGCCAACACAACCACCACCACAGAGGAACAAAAATACATTTCACTGAAGAGAGTTAAAACACACAAACCCTCTATTTGGTAGCCTCAGAGAGATTAAGAACGCGGCAGCCTTAAAATAAAATAGCCTACCAAAAAAAGGAACAGCTGGAGAATGAAAAAATCTTGTAAATTAAAAATATGATCACTGAAAAAATTCACTGTATAGGCGGGATTAAAATTAGATACTGTGGAGGACCAAGATTTTCATCTGAAAGATAAACTTAAAGAAAATATCTGAGAACAGTAAATAGATCAAGAAATGAAAAATACACACAAATAATTTTAACATGGAGGCCAGTTCCTGAGGGCTTAAAGTCCACCCAGTAGAAAGTACAGAAGGCAGACAAAAGTACTAATATCACAGAAGAAATTATTGCTAACCTGAAATAAGGCACATCTTCAAATGGAAATTTTCCACAAAATGCCGAGTGAGATTACTAAGAAAAGACTTACACCTAGAATTATACTGGTAAAATTTAAGATATGACAGAAATTTTTAAAAAGTCCTGAACACTTCAGGGACACCTGGATAGCTCAGTTGGTTAGACATCTGAAATTTGGCTCAGGTCATGATCTCAAGTTTGTGGGTTCAAGCCCTGCATCGGGCTCTGCACTGACAGCTGAGAGCCTGCAGCCTGCTTCAGATTCAGTGTCTTTCTCTCTTTCTGTTGCTCCACTGCTTGTGCTCTCTCTTTCAAAAATAAACATTTTTATTTATTTTTAAAATTTTATTTATTTATGAGAGAGGGAGAAAGAGAGAGAGGCAGTGTGAGCAGGGGAGGGTCAGAGAGAGGGAGATACAGAATCTGAAACAGGCTCCAGGCTCTGAGCTAGCTGTCAGCACAGAGCCCGACGTGGGGCTCAAACCCACGAACCATGAGATCATGACCTGAGCTGAAGTCAGATGCTTTACCGACTGAGCCACCCAGGCGCCCCTGAAAATAAACATTTTTTTAAAATAGTAAAAACAAATTAAAAATCCTTGACACTTCAGAGAGAGAAAGAGAGAGAGAAAACATTACTAACAAAAGGATGAAAACAAGATGCTATCCAAATTCTTACCTATATAAATGCCAAACTAGAAGACAAGGGAACAATTTCTTTACATTTAAAACCTGGAAGTTTATACTCATTTAAACTTTCAAAACAGATAAGAAGACAATATAAAGCTTTTTTTATTTTTTAATTTTTTAAAATGTTTTATTTATTTGTGAGATAGAGAGAGGTAGCGCGAGCAGGGGAGGGTCAGAAAGAGAGAGGGAGACACAGAATTGGAAGCAGGCTCCAGGCTCTGAGCTAGCTGTCAGCACAGAGCGCAATGTGAGGCTCGAACCCATGAACAGTGAGATCATGACCTAAGCAGAAGTCGGACGCTTAACCGAATGAGCCACACAGGCGCCTCAAAATAAAGCATATTTTATACTTTGAAGAACTCAGAAAATTTGCCACCATGAGTCCTCATGAAAAAATTGCTCAAAGAGTGATATAAAAGAGAAAATAGCATTCAAGAGAAGAACATTAACTAGAGGGAATAAAATAAGTGAAAAAAGCTGGAAAGAAATGAGAATTTTAGAGGGGGGATGCTTAGGAGGAGTCCTTATGACAGTCTAACACCTTAAGGATTACATACTTCTTGGGGCGCCTGGGTGGCTCAGTTGGTTATAAGTGTCGACTTCAGCTCAGGTCACCTCTCACAGTTCGTGGGTTCGGGCCCTGCGTTGGGCTCTGTGCTGACAGCTCAGAGCCTGGAGCCTACTTCAGATCCTGGGTCTTCCTCTCTCTCTGACCCTCCCCTGCTCACGCTCTCTCTCTCTCTCTCTCTCAGAAATAAATAAAACATTAAAAAAAAAAAACAGGAGCACATACTTCTTACACTTTCCAGTGAATGTGGATGTAACATATACATGTATCCTAATTATGCAAATTTTGATTATTGGGTCCTTAAACTAGTCTATGAAAGAGAACCAGATAATTACAACAGAGCAGATGTTGGGACCTTTTGGAAAGGTAAAAGTAAGAACAATTTTAACAATTCCAAGACTCATGGATTGATAAATGATTTCTTTGTAGCCAGAAGTTCAACAGATACTGTCAAAAGTAAGTTTTAGTCTAAAATTAAAGAATATTTTATAAACATTGTAATGTTAACTACCAGCAGAACAAAACCAGGAACCCTCAGGGTGACTGCCTACTGCACAGACCTCGGGTTCTGTGCTAGAGATGCTAGTGAGTGGGGGAGAGCCTTTTAGTTTTCAACTGTGAGCCCTCTGTACTGAGTTCTTTTCTGCCATAACAGACATTGTTTCTATATACAAATGTGTGTGTATATACATATTTGTATAATATATATATAATAAGTTTATATATATATATATAAATGTTTATTTATTTTTGAGAGAGAGAAAGAGGGGGACCGAGGGAGAGAATGAGGGAGATGGAGGATCCAAAGTGGGCTCTGCGCCGACAGCAGCGAGCCTGATGCAGGGCTCAGACTCAAAAACCGTGAGATCATGACCTGAGCTGAAGTCAGATGCTCAACCAACCGAGCCACCCAGGTGCCCCTGTAATTGTATTTTTTTCAAAATGTTTTATTATGGGGCATCTCAGTAGCTCAGTAGGTTAAGCATCTGACTCTTGATTTCAGCTAAGGTCATGATCTCAGGGTCGTCGGAACGAGCCCTGCATTGGGCTCCATGTGGACAGTGCAGAGTCTACTTGGGACTCCATCTGCTTGTGCACATGTACTCAGTCTGTCTCTCTCTTTCTTTCAAAATCAATAAGTAAACTTAAAAGTACTGTTAAATTGTCATCTTTATTAAAAACTTCCTATGCAGTAAATAGTAACAACAATAGTGCCTGCTTATCTACTTCGTATGATGGTTAGGAGAAATAAATTAATATTTGTGAATTTTTAAAACACAAAACAAACTTAACAACGGTTTCCTAATACCTGGAAAATAAAACCCTAAATTCCTCGCACGGTCTCCAAGGCCTCTGCGTACTCTGGCCCCAAATCTGTCACCTCTCTCTAATCTCATCTCCTTCTGCCCCTAGATGCCCTGTTGTTGCCACCTCAATTCATACTTGCTATCCCTAACGTAAACCACATACCTTTTAGAACAGAACAACTTTATCAAGATTTAATCCACACATCACAAAATTCACCCTTTAAAGTGTATTTAAAGGGGCATCTGGGTGGCTCAGTCAGTTAAGTGTCTGACTTCAGCTCAGGTCATGATCTCGCGGTTCGTGGGTTCGAGCCCTGCGTCGGGCTCTGTGCTGACAGCCAGCTCAGAGCCTGGAGCCTGCTTCCAATTCTGTGTCTCCCTCTCTCTCTGACCCTCCCCTGCTCACACTGTCTGTCCCTCTCAAAAAATATATATAAAACATTAAAAAAATATTGAAGTATATTTATAATTCAGTGGTGTTTAGTATATATTCAGAAATCTGATAGGACCCACCTTTCCCTCATTATTTCATTAGCCTGGAATAATTGTGCCTCTTCTCTTTTTTACAGACTGAAAGACTTGTTTTCCTTCAGCTACACTTACTTTTGCATTCCTCTCAAATGCTAAGCATAGTGTCTTGCACTAAGATGTTCAATACATCCTGAACATGAACTAACTCAATCATGTTCAACTTGAAATTACTTTTTCTGAGGCTTGTAACACCACTTACCCAAATGAAATGTCTCAAGAGTAAACAAACTATGTGAATGTCTAAACTTAAAGTTAAAAAAGAGAAGGGCTGACTAATCATTTCTGGGAAAAGTCTCAAGGGGTGAAAAGATTTAAACATCTGTTTTCCTTTGTGCTTCTGTATAAATTAGGGTTATCTTTGCACATCTTGCGGAGTTTATTCTAACATCACAATGTACGAATTCTAAGGAGCATAAGAGAAACTTAAGAGTATAATGGACATAAAATTTAACTTTTAATATTTTCATGGAATGTTTATTACAATTATGTGGTACCTGGTAATTAAAATTAGCATGCAACCTTAATGGCATTCACTTATATTTTCCATTCAATTTTAAAACACTGCATATAAAAGAATAATTCCAGAGGTGCCTAGGTGGCTCAGTCAGTTGAGCATCTGACTTTGGCTCATGTCATGATCTCACAGTTCAGGAGTTCAAGACCCACACTGGGTCCAATGATGTCAGCACAGAGCCCACTTCAGATCCTCTGTCCTCCTCTCTCTCTACCACCCCTCAAAAATAAATATTTAAAAATAAATGAATAAAAGTGTAATTCCAATTTTTTACTTTTCATAACCTATTTGATGTAAAAATGCTTAGCCTATGCTAAACTTTTAGTGGTAAAGTCAAAGCCATGCTGATGAAGACTCATTTTTAAGAATGCTATTTACTTTCTGCTTATCCAAACTACCCTTTACCCTTGCTAAGGTCTTCAGGGCCTTTCTAACTGACAAGACTAACAGATCACCCATTCTTCAACCTGACCCTCTTAGATTTTGTCACTGACAACCACAAATCGTTCTCTACTGATCAGCATCAGGGCCAAGATAGCTTCTCAATCACCTTTTTTCCAAAGCCTTTGCTCTCACTGAATTTGTCCTATGGGATCTGTCTGACTAGAAGGACTGTAGACACCAAAATATGATTGCGATAGAAAGATTACTCTCCCTTCCACTTATGTTTGTTTTCTTATGTTCACATCCCGTACAGAGAACTGGGCCACTTCTTTCTCCCATGGTCCCTTCCTATCAGCAAGCCAAGAGAAAGAGTCAAAAAAGTCGTGTTGCTGGTCAAGCTGGTAGTAATCATTTTATACCCTCATTTAACAGATGAGAGAAAATATTTCAGACATCAAGTGACTTTCCCAAAGTGACGAAGTAAATTTGTGACAGAGAAGAAAAAAAAAAAAAAACACAGACCTTCAGGTTTCTGGCTTGTAGCTGAATTACCCAGTGAGACTCATGGTATTGATTGGGTTTCTGTCCTTAAGGAGAGAAGACCAGATTTCAGGGGATCTCAGATGTATTTTTATTATACAACGGTCCTAACTCTACTGTTAGGCCAGTGGTTTTTGAATATCTTTTTAGCCGTTAAATCCCTTGCTCAAATTAAATTTCACAAACAAACTCACTACAGATTAGATAAAAGGAATGCTGATGTGGTCAAGATAGCACTATTAGGCCACCTTTCCTCATCCAGAGGGGGCTCTGAGAGACTCTGAGCACCGAAAGAACAGGTTGAAAGTCACTGCCTTAGGAGGCAACACGTTGTCTATTACAATTCTATGTTTCCACAGCACATCTAACAACAAAGCTGCCCAGCAGACGCTGAAGAAATACCAGCTTGTTACCAGTCACTGAGGCTATTAAAGGAAGTGTATGTTGATAACTCTGGGGAAGGTTTACTGATAAAAATATTTTCTGCTAACTTCCCTTCAGAAATATCCTTTATTTTTCCAATAAATTTCAGCAGTATAATGACTTTATATAATTCTGATGGACACAGAATTTTATAACAAAACACGTTCTTTTTCATTTTGGTTACTAATAGCAACTTATAATAACAAATAGCAACTCTCACTTTCTCTTATGTTTCTATACTTATTTTCTCTTGATTCCAGTGTCTTTAGACACCATTCTATTTTCTTATTTCTGTGTTATATTGTATATATCCCAGTAAATTACCAGAAATATGTTTTTGAAGATAGTATAAATAAAAGTTTTTATAACTTTTTACTAATTCAACAAGCGTTTTATAAGACGTAATACTGGATAATGATTCTGAGATTTTCCAAATGTTAAAATATGTTAGAGGTTTAAGGAATTCTAGAACATATGCAATTATTATCATTCTGTCTATATATTCAAAAGTAGTAAAAAATGGAAAATGCATTCTTTAGGTTTCATCTTAGAGTTATTTTGCTCCAAGTAGACAGGTTACGGTTATGTGATTAAGAAAAAAAACCACTCTGGTATTTTTAGGAATGGCGCCTGACTAATCTTTCTAATCCCCTACTCCCTCCTCTCCTATAACCCTTATATAGGTCAACAAAGCTTAATAAAAACCATTAATGGAGAAAAGAAATTAATACTTTTTTGAGTCAGTTTCTAAAATAAAGAACACTTATATAAAAATTTGAACAAAAGTTTGTTTTTAGGAGATCTTGATATTTTGAGATAACATTCTAGATGTTTTTCCATTGTAGCTAATGGGCTGGACCTCTGTGCCCTCAAATCACAATTTCTGGGTCTTACAGAAGAAAAATGCTAGCATGATGGAGAAAGTACTGCAATTAGCAAAGAAAAAGGATTTTTCATACTGAATGATCAGGACTAGAGCTTAAACATCAAAATTATTAAATACAGGCAACAATTATTATATTGCATCAGGATTTTTTTTGACACATTTGAGTGTTTTCAAGATAGTGGATGTTTGAGCGCTTTCAAGATTGTGGTTATACACACACACACACACACACACACACACATACAATTTGACTTTTTTTAAAGACGCATTTTCTTTTTAAATTCATTTCTGAGAGAGAGAGAGAGAGATAGCATGAGCAGGGGAGGGTCAGAGAGAGGGGGAGATACAGAATCTGAAATAGGCTCCAGGCTCTGAGCTGTCAGCACAGAGCCCGACACAAACCCACGAACCGTGAGATCATGACCTGAGCCAAAGTCAGATGTTTAACCAACTGAGCCACCTAGGCGCCCCTCATTTGACATTTTTCAGGTATACAAGTCAGTGGCATTAAGCACACTCAAATGTTGTGTTGCCATCACCACTATCCATTACCAGATCCTTTTCATCACCCCAAAACAAAAATTCTATACTCATTAAAAAACAAACTCCCTGTCTTCTCCTTCCCACAAGGCCTGTACTAACCTCTATTCTGCCTTTTGTCCTTATGAGTTTGCCTATTCTGGCCTCCTTCCTTGTCCTCTAAGTGCTCTGTAGAGGAGGGGTTTTACATTAGCCTATTTTTGCCTTCTTTCTGAAATAGACGGTGTTCCTCTTTATTTCACTTTGCTAAAGAGTTAACAGAATTCTGTACTGTCTACACGTCAAAGCTTTTATTTTTTTATATATTCTGTAAATTTATAAAAGGGAAACAATCTCCTAAAAAACCAAATACTCTAGCTTTTGAGAAGGGTAGTATAAGAAGGAGAAATTAAAAAATACAGTCCAAGAAAAGAAAAAGCTACAAAAAGATACTAATTATTACAAGATGTGTAGACACGGTGCAGTTTGTAAAAGTCATAAAAATACGAAGTAGCAAATCTGTGTTGTATTTAATTAAACATAAACATTAACCCAGAAATGGAATGAAATTACAAATGATTTAACACTACATGGATGCATTTTAAAAGAGTCTGGAAAGCCACATACCTAAACAACAATGATTTCCAGGTGGCAGAATTACAGGTGATTTAAATTTCTTTTTTGAGCTTTTCTATTTTTATATTTTGCACAACAAGCCTGACAGTGTAATTAGAAAACAAATGTTATTTTTAAAAAATCACAAATGATAATGATACATTTAAGAACACTGTGTTGTATTATTATGTTGAGACAAGGCAAAAAGATGGTAATTACCAGGTTAAATAACCAGCTTTCTTCTAGCAATCACTTTATTAGCAGCATTGAAATTATTGTAAGAGACAAGAAGAAAGTTTCTTTAATATAATTGCTTCTACTAACAGTTGCAATGAGATAACACTATAGTATCTGAAATTAATTTATAAAAGTTGTAACATGGAACTGCAAATAAAACCAAACAAAAACCACTGTAGCAATCTTTCAATTTCAATAGAAATATGACTGAGAATTGAGATGGCAGTCCAGGAAAATGCCAAACTCATGTTGGCTCTCAGGAGACCATGTGCACTGAAAACATCTACAAACACATGCAGGCAACTCGTGAAGGGCACAGGCATTTTCCTATCGAAGAAACCCCAGGAAGTGCTGACTGGGCAAATTACTCTCTAACACATCTACAACTGTGAGAAGGTTCCAACAATTTCAAAGGGAAATAATTAACAGAAAATGTTCTTTCCCAACCATAACCCTATCTGTGAAAGCCACAAATAATACAGGCCATCAAAAGAAAGGTAAGATTCATCAGTCATCATGGTAAAATTAATCAGATTAATTAATAAAATTAATAGAGGGGAACCCGAATAATTAAACACACGTTGTGAGCTCAGGCAAATCACCATCTCTTGGATTCTCCTGTCCCTCCTGTAAAATGAACAATGGCTCCTAAATCTGGATATGTTTTAGAGTCACTTGTGGTTTTTAAGTATGGACAGAGTCTAAAAATCCCCTTCATCGTATCAATTACAGCACTCTCTCCAGGGGATGTGCCTTCAGGAGAACTGTCTGCATTTCAGACCAAATTGAATCCTCAGGTGACTCTGAAGTATTAAATTCATACAACCACTTCCTATCAAAAAGATCAAGTGAGGCATCTCCTGTTTGCCAAACACAGCTGCGGGAACTAAATAAACCACAGAGATATTCACAGGCAACACTTTTGATGCCAATAGAATCCTAACAGCCTACTCATTTAGTAAAATATCATTTATCATGTGATTTTTAGTGCTAGTATTTACAACGAACTAGAAGACATGTACTGATTCAAGAGGTTTTCTTTCTGTCCAAGAGCATACACACACACACACACACACACACACACACACACGGATATATATATATATATATGGTAAATATATATTAAGTATACATAAATATACCTTATATACATACTTAATAAAGTACAAGTACTCCATAGTAGGTGCTCAATCAATATTCGCTGACTTAAACTAGACTGGGCAAACAAATCAGTTACCACCCTCACAGTCAAATACAAATATCTAAAGTAAGTTAAGCATATGCACGCTATTACACTCTAATTCTCTCTCAAAATAAACACACTGATGAGTACACAGCATTCACAAGTGAGGGGCCACAAGAGGGTTTACATGGGTAGCATAGTATGAAACTTTTTACCCGAGGGCCACCTAATGTAAATATCCCTTTCTACCAACACTTAATTTAAGTGACATAAATAGCAATAAATTATGCTGAGAGAAGCCAACTGTTTTCCTTTTGTTTTTCAAACCAGACTTAGTAATTCATTGCTTTTCTAAAACTTAATTACTGAGTCTAAAAAGGTAAATGAGGTTTAAGTTTGCAGTTATCAGGATAACAAACAACAGATCTTATTCCAGTGATGCACTCAAAGATGTTAATGATCCTTGGAAATAAGTGTCTGGAAATATTTCACTGAAAAAAATATATATCATAAAACACTGATATGTAAATACTAATTAGAGCCGTGTATATGTTAGTCAAAATTCTACTTTCAAAAGTAATATTCTTAGTCAGGAAAAGGATTATACAAGATTACAACATTTAGAAAAAAATATTCGTAAAGCACCTTGTCTGCCTGTAGCTTTTTACAAATTTATTTATTCCTCTCACGGCACAGTGCACAGTACACTACCAGTTGGCATTCAATGAGTATTTATGGAATGAAGGAATTTAAACCCGGTGCTGTAAATGTTCAATCAATAATGCAAAAATAACCAATTTAAAGGTAAAGTTTGGAGACAAATTTCATGCATATGTCTCATGCTGCTAGACTTCCAATATACCTTCCATTGAGTACAAACGAATTTGAAGTGATTTAGACAACAGTATGTTTATAGTGTAAGAATTATGAATATGAAACTAAGATTACCAGCCACACAGCAGGTCATCACATTTGAGACAGCATATTGTGCATGAGTTTTGAAAATGCTAATTTTGTGGTCTCATCCTTGCAACTCCAATTTAATAGGTCTCTGATACGGGGCTTAGAAAGTTTTAAACATTTTAAACAAGTATCTCTATGATTCTCAAGCAGCTGTTATAAGAACCATGTTAGAGAAATACTCCCATGCAAGAAGAGAAGGGGGAATATTAAACCGAATTTCTTTCTGCACCTGAGCCTTGAATTTAGCTCTTGCTTTCTTGGCAGGCAAAACAAAAAGGAATTAAAGGAAGCAGCCATTAGCTGATGACAGGAAGCCTGGCAGTTTGTCAGAGAAGGCCAATAAATCGCTTCAAATCTTTTGTAAACAGGCACAGCATGCACACAGAGGGGAAAACAATTCCCTAGCAGGAACAAAAAATGACTTATCAGATGGCACTTCGTGTAAAGGACAGTAAATCATAAAATGAAAATTTCCTTATAAGCAATTTTGGAGACTATATAGAAACATCATCAAATGGGTACATCTACTTTAATTTTAAAGCACAAGTACAAACTTTTACCCACTGCCAGCAGGATTCTAAACTGCTCCAGCCCCCTTGAAGAATGAGAAAGATGCACATTTCTTACACTCCATAGTCCCACTCCTAGATGATAGCCTCAACTGAGAAAACTCATTCATGTGCACCAGAAAATGTGTGTAGGACAAGTATCAGTACTGTTTGCATTTGCAACAAATTTGAATCATGTTAAATAGTAATAAAGGAAAACGGATAAACAACGGAATATCATAATTACAGAAAAATGAGTAAACTAGAATTATACATATCTATATGGGTGAATTTCATAACTGTAACATGGGGGGGCATGTGCAAAAGAATATACAATGTGATGTGATACACAGAAAACATTCCTCAAAAACTATACTTACGTAAGAAAAATATAGTGAAATGCTTGGGATGAAAACTATAGCCACAAAAGGCAGTTCCAGGGCATGTTATTGGTTAAGGGTCCAACTCTTGATTTTGGCTTAAGTCATGATCTTGAGGTTCAAGGTTTGAACCTCTCTGCCCCTATCTCCCCCACTCACGCACATGCTCCCTTTTTTTCTCTCAAAAATAAACAAACAATCATTAAAAAAGAGAAGGGCAGTTCCTCTAGATGGGGTGGAGGGGGAAAGAATCAGGGAGGATTATGGGTTCAGTAGTATTGGCAATGTTTTATTACTAGGGTGGTAGTTACCTACAGGACTGTCCTTTGAATTATTTCACAATAAATGACTGAAAACTATACAGGCATAATATAAGCCATATTCTAGTAATGATCTAGGATATAAATGAATGTGGTCCATATAGACTCTTCTCAATTATAACAGGCAAAGAGAGTAAGAACAGAATAACAGATAGGGAACAGGGTCTTTACACTAAAGCAGTACATTCCAGATGGAGCTCTCTGAGATTAAAGAGACAAGGAATCTCTGCAGAGCAGACATACTGCAGCCATTAAAACATGTGAGATCGGGGCACTTGGGTGGCTCAGTGAGTTGAGTGTCCAACTCTTGATTTTGGCTTCAGTCATGATTTCACAGTTCCTGGGTTCGAGCGTCATACAGAGCCCTGTGCTGTTTGCGATTCTTTCTCTTCTCTCTCTGCCTCTCCCCATCTTTGTGTGCTCTCTCTCTCTCAAAATAAACAAATAGACATTAAAAAAAAAAACATGCAAGGGATACTGGAGTGGCTAAGATGGTTAAGCATCTATCTTTAGCTAATTTCATGGGTTCGAGCCCACCATCAGGCTCTGTGCTGACAGATCAGAGCCTAGAGCCTGCCTCAGATTCGGTGTCTCCCTCTCTGCCCCTCCCCCCTTTCTCTCTCTCCCTCTCTCTCTTTCCGCATGAAGATTAATCTGCATGAAGTGATAGAGAAATATGTCCTCCACATATTAGGAAATAAAAGCAAGCCGCACAGCATAATGCTTAGTATAATATAATTTTGTGGAAAGTTATACAAAGAACCATTAACAGTTGTTGACCTGGGGAGAAAGCAGAAGTTAGTTTATACCCTATTATACTGTTAAATTGTTTTCATAATAGGATGTATTATTTTTATAATTAAACACCTGAGCTCTCCAGTAAGGGCAGAGGATATGCTTCTCAGATACACTTCAGAACTGTCTGGACACTTACAAAAGTGTCAACTTTCAGACCCCTGTCCGACTTAGAACCTCTGAGGTTAGGGTCCAGGTATCAGTATTTTTTTTAAAAGCTCCATTAAAAAAAAAAGTCCAATTGTACATTAAGGGTTAAAACTCATTGTTTTTAGATGTTTCGTGTGCAAATGATAATAATATGTGTGTTATGAAAATTAACGACACACCAATCTTGTATATAGATCCAGACAAGAAAACCATCACTAAAGGAGGAAGCAATAAGGTTACATATAGGCTGTGTTAAAAACTTTTTGGAAAAGTAAGCTCTGATATGCTCAAGCACCTGGGAAAGTTTAGGCTTAGAAGCCCAAATTCCATGCTACTGAGCCAGGAAGAGAAATTTGTCTTCGAAAAAAGTATTCCCAGACAGTAACCATATAAGCATTTCACAAAACTGTAAAGCATCTGATTTTGACTGACACTGCTTTTAATTTGAGGTTGTCACTTTGTTACATGTTTATTTCAGAATTTTAAAAATATTAATAAGCAGAAGAAAAGAACATTCACCATAATCCCATATCCCTCATGATATTTTGGAATATAGCCTTCCATTTAGATGATTTTCTCTGCATATATTTACATATATAATTTCTCCCACAAAAGAGGAATCAAACAGAATGCCAGGTTTTGTAACCAGTTCTTTTTTGTTATTGTAACAAGAATATTCTTTCTTCCATGAAACACTACCTCTGGATGCGCCCACCAGGACCAGGAAATGGTAAAATGTATCCCCAAGTAGCTGAAAAACATGGATGTGTTTGAAGGGGTTAATTTAGAATAAAAACCACTATGCTGAAACAACGAATTTGGTGTTCCCAAGGTTTACAGCTTAGTTCTTCCCTTATGCAATGGTTAGGAACCAGTCCAGCTCCTCAAGGCTGCTCGGGCTCACGAGATAAAGACCTGCAATCACGGTAGCAGCACGGAGGAAAAAGCTCATGGTCCACGTGAGCACCACTAGTCTTATCGTTAAAAACTGTTGTCTAACAAAATAAAAAGGTTTTTAAAGCTGTTTTCATAAGTAATTTATTTATTTTTCTAACTACTGTGAACTACTTTAATTGAACAAGGTTACCTTTGTGGAAACCTCTGAGACAAATCTATAGTTTCCCCACAGCAGGGCTGGTCAGGATGTGATAAATAGTTTAAGCTTCATTCCTGGCTCCATCTTAAGCCCTGACGCTCATTTTTACTTATGCTGTTTGGAATCTTCTGTAAACTGGCTTAATTCCTTTCTGGAAGATGGCAGGATAAATATTAATGAACAAGTAAGCAAATAAATACACATATACAAACACTTCTCGAGCACTGCAGGATCTTATTGCATTGGAATGCTTTATGCCTCCCTGCATTGCCCTTACCACACCTGAGTTTCCCGTGGGCAGGTAAGGTGGTCTCATTAGGCTTTGTATCCCTAATGCCTAGCATAAAACTCTGGTACACTGTGAGGTTTTAAGAAAAATATGTGTTTAGTACACTAGAGTTTTGATCTCATTATTGAGCCAATGCTCAAGTCTCCTAACAGTCTATAGTTTCTACTTAAGACACGGAAATGTAACGGCCATCCTATCATGCAGCCTCCTACCTGTGCTGCATGTTACAAGTTAAGATCACTTCTGAAATCAGACCCACTTCCTGAACTTCTCAGGGTCACTGACAAACACCATCTTTCACTTCTCTTGGTCACCTAGGCTTGATGCCTCCTTGTCTCTAGTTCTTCATCTATCTCCCTTCATCCACTGTAGTAACCAAAGCCTGCCAGTTCTAACCCTGTAATCTCTCCTCTGTCCCTTATCCACTTCCATTTCTATCAGTCTAATAAAGATGTGCAGGATCTCCCCAAGAATTACTGCATTACATCATCCCTTTGTATAATCCATCTTTCACAGTGTGGCCAGATTAATCATCCTGTAACACAAATGTAAGTAACTCTGATCATATCATCTTCCTTCTCATAAGTCTTCAAACACTCCCCACTGCCCATGGGATTAGCTTCCAGTAGCCTGATTTTGATTTAATGATCAATTCATTCAACAGATCTGTTGTTGAGTGTCTGTTATGTATGTGTAAAACAGAGTCCCAGATTCGGGGAGGGGGGAGGGAAATGTGAAACTCATCTTCTGGGAATGGACTAACACAAAAGTAGAAATAGATGTGTCCACAAATAACTATAAAGTAAAAATGGTAAGAACTTTCTTAAAAAGGCAAAACAGGGGCAGCTGGGTGGCTCAGTCAGTTAAGCATCAGCTTTGGCTCAGGTCATGATTTCACAGTATGTGAGTTTGAGCCCCACATTAGGCTCTACACTGACAGATCAGAGCCTAGAGCCTGCTTCAAATTCTGTGTCTCCTTCTCTCTCTCTGCCCTCCCCCACTTATGCTGTCTGTCTGTCTCTCTCAAAAATAAATACACATTCTTTTAAAAAGGCAAAATACACAGTACAGAGATGAGAAAGAGTAACTGCGGCTATGGGAATCCAGGAAGACTTCGTAAAGGAGGTGGAATTTTATCAACAATAAAACTAGCAAGAGAGGTATTTCTGGCCCAGGATATACTATAAATTGAAAAAAGACAAATGGGAAAGCATATAATAGCTTCCTAGAATTCAGAAAGAAGAGTTGGGTTGACATATAGGTAGGTGAGGGAAAGAAAAAGGAAACAAGACTGAAAAGGTTAGGGTTCATCTGGTGGTTCTTTACTGACTTGCTCAGAGACTTGTAGTTTAGCACCAGAATGACCTGATCATAGCTGTGCTCTGAGAGGCTCCTCACAGGGGCTTGAAAAGTGACTAGAGAAGGAACAAAGGAAGACTGAGAGAGCAGGGAACCAGTTTCTGCAATAATGTATAGTAAGTAATGGGTGCCAAGATTAGACCTAAAGCAGTAAAAAATGCATGGCTGGCCAAAGAGAGCACTCAGTAATATCTGTTGGGGGCACTGCAATCAGACTCTCACCCATATTGTATTTCTTTCCGTTTGATCGGTGAGCTTCTGAGTCTGGAGGACACCGTATGTGTTTGAAGTTTCAGGGCTACAATCAGCCAACGCATTTAGGCTGCAGTGTGCAGCACCTACAGCTTGTGGATGCACCACTGCCCAATCTAGATCAGACTAGTCTCCAGACCACATTCTTCTACTTTCCATGTTTTCATCAGTCAGAACACTGTGTGTCCTCCTCTGGGTTCTTGGAGCCAACATCAAGTCCATATGGCTCTACACTCCTCAGGTTTTCTCCAACTCTCCGTCTCACTCACCTCCGAAACCTAAACACTAGGCACCTTGGAAAATCTACCAAATAACCAGCCAACTGTCCTCACCCTCTTCTCCACAAGTGCACTCCAGTCCCTCCCCTGCAGCCCTATCAGGAGAACTGGCCATTCACTTCCTTGTCTCACAAGGATTCTCCTGCTCACCACTCTTCCTTCTAGGCTCTACCTTCTTGTAATAAAAAGAGCTCCTTTGAGGTTATACCACCAGACCGTACCACCCCCCGTTTTGTCCATGCAGCTATTCAATTTCAAATCACTCCCTTCATTCATCAAAGCTGTTAATACTTGTCATATATTTTATTCTCTGCACCAAGATCCCACAATTGCTTCTGGTAGCACTTCAGGTCCACGTGGCTAAACCAGCCACCACCATCTGGCTCAATCCTAGATCTCCTCCTCGCCCATCTCCACCTCTACTCTACCTCAGCCATCCATCACCAGACTCACTTCCTGGACTTCATCTGAGACATGAATTGTTTCACCTCAAAAGCTGCTTACTGTGGCTCACACAGCATCTCCTCCACCACTGTTATTCAGACCTCTCAGGACTTGAGCCCACCCACCGTGCTCTGCCCAGTACTGTGAGCCTTCTTCTTTAAGTTCCACCATTCCCTGCATACACTCTGGCCAGCTCTTAAACTCCCTCGCTCTTCCATTCACTTCTCTGAAAAACTCCACTCTGGGGGAGGTTGCAAAAAAAAGGTGATACACTGGTTCCTTCTTTGCTTATTAGCTGGAACACTCCTATCATGAGAAACTTTCTTTCACCTGTGCGGAAAGACAGACCTGTTTGATTCTCTATTTTTCAATTTTCATTCTACAAAGTGACCAATGATTTTTTGTTAGAAGTATCATTACTAACTTATTCTAATATCCCCCGAAGTAATCAATGCATTTTTAAAATCGGAAATCTATGGATATAATGTATCCCCTAGAACATGTTCAAGTCTAGCATTCAAAAACAAAACAAGTCCCTCACTGGATCTCTCACCTGCTCCTGCCATCCAGGCTGCCCTGGTGACACCCGTACTAATACTCTTTACTTCCTGACCTCTCACTCACTCTTTAGCCATCTTTAACTGGAATATGGTCCTACCATTCCACCAAAACAGCTCCTGCTAGAGGTCACTAGTGACAGCCACTTAGCTAAGATCAAAGTTGACTTTCCAGGCTTCATTTCACCTGACCTCTCTGTGCTGCTGGCCCCTTTCTTTCTCCTTGAAAGAGTCTTCCCCTGACACTATAACATCCTGGTTTTGTCCCTCCTCTCCGGCTACTCCTCCTTTGTTAGTTTTTCTAGCCTATCATGTCACTCACCTATGACATGTTGGTATTCCTAAGGCTCAGTCTTCAAACCTTATTTTCTGCCCTATACTCTCTGCTAAGATGATCTCACCCACAACCAGGACTTCACTTACCACTTACACAAAGACGTATCAGAGCCAATTTATATCATTACCTTTCATCTCCCCTTCTGGACTCTATATCCAATCGCCTATATGACTGCTCCCCTAGAATGTCTTAGAGTATTTCTCCTTACTATATATAAAAATAAAAGTCAGGATCTATGGAAAAAAGGAAACCACCCGCTTCCAGTAAATACCAGAACTGTCCAACCATATGCACAAACCACTGTCATCTCTCACAACCCCATCCATCTCAGCT
This sequence comes from Proteles cristata cristata, assembly GCA_017311185.1. NCBI lineage: Eukaryota > Metazoa > Chordata > Mammalia > Carnivora > Hyaenidae > Proteles > Proteles cristata. The sequence goes on from JAESUZ010000956.1 coordinate 532,329, forward strand.
GCACAGCCCTTCTATCACCAAACCCTGTTGATTTATTTCCTGAACACCTTTCAACTGAGACCTTTCCACTGAAATTAACACTACCAACCTCATCTAAACTACTGATACCTCTCACCAAGACCGCTCAAGGGATCTACTACTGTGTCCTTTCTCCAAATGTTCCCTGCATTATAGCCAATGTAGATGTGATCGTGCCAAGCTTTGCTTAGAAGGCTTCAAGGGTTTCTCATGGCTGAAGATAAAGTCCCAACCCTCTACACTCTGTGTCACTGCCCTTACCTATTCTTCAGCTTCATCTAGAATAATGTTCCCTTAGGGAGTCCTTCTAGGGGATTTTTTCTTATACTAAGGGACTCTGCACACACACTCCCTGTCTGAAATTTTCTTTCTTCCTTTGATTAGTCAGTTTACCCTTCAGACAGGCCTCAAGAGTTGCTTGCTAAGAGAAGCCTTCCCCACCCAGACTCTGGTCTCTCAGACTGCCAGAGCATCTTGTACATGGCCTTTGTGTATTTGTCACTGCTGCAATTTCATAGTTTTTATGTATGTTTTTTGGTGAATGCTGATCATCTTCACCGGGTAAGTTTCACCAGAAGATAAACTATGGTTGCTTTATGGTCCCCGTGTTTGTTATATATTAGATGCTAAGCTAATACACACTTGGTGAAAGAATAAATGAAAATGAATAAATACCCCAATTGTTTGAAATTAGTGTGGTTTGTCCTTTTTCAGAAGGCTTATACATGCTCTCCCTGAATGAACTTTATATAAAGTATTTAATAGAAGGGGCATAAGACAGTCACTATACATTGATATAAATGCTATCATACTACTGTTTTAAATATGTATTATAAAGTTTAATGGTTTTTATTACTATCACTGAATTCATTTCTTGAAGGCAAAACCTATTTTCTGATTATTTCTGAATCCATTCCTAAACAGGTGCCTACATTCATGAGAAAAGCTGGACAAAACCAAATTCCTACTGTTTCCCTTGCAATTACAGCCATGAGAGACAATTCTGGCTAGTGAAATATAAGTGGAAGTTTTCTGGGAGGCTTCTGAAAAGGCACTGATTTCCTGGGGAAAAAAAGGGAGGGGTGAGACAATGGCATTCTCTCTTCCTCTTTCCTCACGAACATGAATGTGATGCCTGGAGTCACAGCAACTATCTAGCAGCTATGAAGGAAAGGCCAGAGTACTGAATAACCACTGCAAGAGTGGAAACAGTGCACCTCAAGCCTTCTTGTTTATGAGAAAGATAAGCTCTTATTTTTTTTCCTATTACTTATACCTAAAATACATATACATTTAAAATATTCCTAAGTGATATTCTGTTCCCTAACAAGGTTCTCTTGTTAAGGTCAAACCACCTTTCTTTGCCCAAGAAGACTTTCTCTCTTTTTCTCTTCTCCTTTTAATCTTTTTTCTCTGTTAAATTTCTGTCAGTGTCCCTAATACGGTAACCAAAATAAAATACCTAGTATATATTTTTACCAAATAGAAGACTAATTACAATTTAAAACGTAAAGAAAGATTCCTTAAATTTCTTAAACTGAATTTACCTGCAAATATATAGAGATCAAAATAACATCTGTTTGGTGATATGGTATCAAACAGAACTTAGGTGTCTTTGCTTTGCTCACTCTCAGATTCAAAACCAAGCTCTAAGATCAAGTATTTTAATGTCTACTCAAATGCATCAATATCAGCATGTGATATATTTTTTTTTCTTATTTTATTTTAGAGAGAAAATGAGAGAGAATGTGCACACACAAGCGGAGGAGGGGAAGGAGAAAGAGAGAGAACCCCAAGCAGGCTCCAGGCTTAGCACAGCACTTGATGTGTGGCTCAATGCCACACCCTGGGATCATGACCTGACCCAAAAACAAGAGTCGGACATTCAACCAACAAGCTACACAGGCGCCTCAGCATGGGATATATTCTGATGTGATCCCAAAGTCAAGCATTACAGAAATATGCAGCTGTACAACCAATCAGACAGTTATACACATAACCTGATTACACACATATGGACTATATTTAATTTTTCCAAAAGTGTCCATGCTCTTAAGAAGTATAAGTAATATGTTAGGAACTGATAAATCTGAATAAATAGATTGAACTATGATTTTCCTGTTAGTGAGACCAGGATATTTACACTTGTAATCCTAACATGACATGCAATTTAGGTTTATATATGAAGGATAAGACTAAGTCAATTACAGGTAATGCTTCTAGAGTTAAATAAATAAATAAATAATCTTGGGCAGCGCCCTTTTCACTGTCAGTTCCCCACCTATAAAATGAGAAGGGTGGACTGGTATTCAGACTGTGCTCTGCAGAGCCATCCAGTCAAGTCTGCAAGCCTTCCCTCTGACTCAGGCAGAGCAGATCTGCTTTTATCTGTTTAAATATTCATCTTTTATATAAGATTTTCTTTAAAGTAAGAACTTAGTAACCAAATATAACTTGAAAACTAGTGGACAAAATGCTCTCCTTGGTCTCCTCGTATTAATATTCATGATGAAATGCTCTCTTTAAGCTCCTAGTTCTAAATATTTTAAGAGCAAATCTATTCATCTAAATATGTACACAGAAAATCCATGTGACAATGTGGGCCTGATTTATTTTCAGAAATACATTCAAATAGAACTAATGTTTTTACCTCGTGAAAATGCCATCCACAATTCCAATTGTTGCTTCCTCTGCAGGAACATAGGAGCCAATCTGAGCCATGATAGTAATCAATGCAACTTGTTTTATGTAGGAGCTCTTTCCACCCATGTTTGGTCCAGTAATTATCATTACTCTTTCTGAGTCCCCCTAGAAAATTAAAAAGCAATTTCACTTATTGTACCCAAAGGGCTTTTATGTAACAGCTATAAATTACTCCATAAATGGGAATGCCTTGGGCAAAAGATGGCTTTATGATATTTAAATATGTTACCAATTAAGTATCACAAAGGGAAAGAGGGCCTCTTTGTCTTCAACCTGAACCAAGCTATTGCAGAACAGTGAATTCTTAGCAATGCACATGATTGTTTCTGTGTATAAATAAGGAAAAAAAAGAAGCAACCTGAATGAGGTAACTAATACAGCCTTCTCATTAAATATTCATTAACCTGATTCTTTTGTGTTTTTCATATTGCTTACATTTAAAATCAATCAATATATCCATCTTAAAACTATAGGTATTATACAGCTAATTGCTCAAGGCCCTAATGTGGGTTGGTAGCACAGGAATTTTTTTCTGTTATAGACAGATGACTACTAAAGACATTTACAATACCAAATTCTACATATCAACTTTATCAGCATTTTTCACTGACATTTCACCAGAGAATCTAAAGGAGGCAGAAAAGCTCAACCACCTGCACTAATTTAGTTTCTAGAACTTGCTTCTATTAACCAATTAGAGTACTTGCTAGATACAGACTCATCCTAAGGGAAACTGTCCAACTGTAGCTCTCTGTAGAGGAGTGAGTCCGAGGCATCCATGTGCTGTGCTCTGTGAATCCACCACTCTGGGCAATACCTGTCTGGTCAAGAGGAGCCACTCTGTGTCTGACCAACAGCCCAAGACATGGCCTCACATAAAAGGTCTTCCAAAACTAACCATATGATCTCTTGGGAGTTTAAACTGAGAACCATAGAGAGATTCAATCAGTTGGTATCTGAAGAAGGGGTCGAAAAGAAACGCAGAACAAGGCCACAAAGCACTGGGGACCATGAGTAAGAACTTAGGAGGAAACAAAAAGTATGAAGAAAAATTACACAGAACAACGGGTAAAGAGGATAGTTAGCAATGAAAGGGAAGAAAAAGCAGAGGAGCCTAGAGGAGTTGAGGGTTGAGAAACTTCATGCCAATAATGAGAGTCTCAAAGTAAAATATTATAAAGTCTTACTATTCAGGGGATAAAAAGAAAATCTGTTCCATCTCTAAAGCTGTCTTATACCCTAATTAACCAGACATTTCCAGTCTCACTAAAGCCAAACTGTACTAGAGATCTTGCTCTTCCCATGATTCCTTTCTCTCATGATCATATGTGGTTTTATAATGAGTGTTGTAAATCTCCATTATTTGAAAGAACTGGAGTGAATCTGTGTTTCTTACAACAGAAAGAGATTAGCACAGTAAGTGCAAGGGAAGAAACTTTTCATAAGTAGAATGATGAAAATAATGATTAAAATAAAATTCTCCTAGAGATTTAAAAATAATAAACCTGTTGTAAATAACCAAACATCTGGCATGACCAATTATTTCAAAAATTTAAATAAAATGAATAGATTTCTTTTTTAAAACTGGCAAAAAAAAAATGACACAAAAAATAGATAATCTGAGTAAGCCTGCATCTCTTAAATTATATCTGTAATTAAAAGTCCTTCCATAAGAAAAACTCCAAACCCAGATAATTTCCCCAATAATTCACGCAAACATATAAGAAATAGCACTAATCTAGATGACATGATACTCTTCATAGAAAACCCGACAGACTCCACCAGAAGCCTACTAGAACTGATCCAAGAATTCAGCCAAGTGGCAGGGTACAAAATCAACGTACAGAAATCGGTTGCATTTTTATACACCAACAATGAAACAACAGAAAGAGAAATCAAGAAACTGATCCCATCCACAATTGCACAAAAAAACATAAAATACCTTGGAATAAACCTAACCAAGGATACAAGAGATCTGTATGATGAAAACTATAGAAAACTTATGAAGGAAATGGAAGAAGACACAAAGAAATGGAAAAACATTCCATGCTCATGGATAGGAAGAATAAATATAGTTAAGATGTCATTACTACCCAAAGCTATCTACACATTCAATTCCAATCAAAATTGCACCAGCATACTTCTCAAAACTATCCAAAAATTTGTATGGAACCACAAAAGACCCCAAACAGCCAAAGTAATACTGAACAATAAAACCAAAACGGGAGGTATCACCATCCCAGACTTTAGCCTCTACTACAAAGCTGTCATCATCAAGACAGTATGGTATTGGCACAAAAACAGACACAGAGACCAATGGAACAGAATCGAGAACTCAGAAGTGGACCCAAAAGTATACAGCCAACTGATCTTTGACAAAGCAGGAAAGAATATCCAATGGAAAAAAGACAGCCGTTTTAGCAGATGGTGTTGGGAGAACTGGACAGCAACATGCAGAAGAATGAAACTAGATCATTTTCTCACACCATGCACAAAAATAAACTCAAAATGGATAAAGGACCTGAATGTGAGACAGAAAACTATCAACACCCTAGAGGAGAAAGCAGGAAACAACCTCCTTGACCTCCACCGCAGCAACTTCTTACTTGACACATCCCCAAAAGCAAGGGAATCAAGAGCAAAAATAAACGACTGGGACCTCATCAAGATTAAAAGCTTCTGCACAGCCAAGGAAACAACCCAGAAAATTAATAGGCAACCAACGGAATGGGAAAAGATAGTTGCAAATGACACATCAGATAAAGGGTTAATATCCAGAATCTATAAGGAACTCACCAAACTACACGCCCGAAAAACAAACAACCCAGTGAAGAAATGGGCAGAAGATATGAACAGACACTTCTCCAAAGAGGACATCCAGATGGCCAACAGACACATGAAACGATGCTCAGCATCGCTCCTCATCAGGGAAATACAAATCAAAACCACACTGAGATACCACCTCACGCCAGTCAGAGTGGCTAAAATGAGCCAATCAGAGAACTCTAGATGCTGGCGAGGATGTGGAGAAACAGGCACCCTCCTCCACTGTTGGTGGGAATGGAAGCTGGTACAGCCCCTCTGGAAAACAGTGTGGAGGTTCCTCAGGAAACTAACAATAGAACTCCCCTATGACCCAGCAATAGCACTGCTAGGAATTTACCCAAGGGATACAGAAATGCTGAGGCATAGGAGCACATGGACCCCAATGTTCATAGCAGCACTCTCCACAATAGCTAAAACATGGAAAGAGCCTAAGTGTCTATCAACACATCAACAGATGAATGGATCAAGAAGATGTGGTTTATCTATACCATGGAATACTCCATGGCAATGAGAAACAATGAAATCTGGCCATGTGTAGCAACATGGATGGACCTTGAGGGTGTTATGCTGAGCGAAATAAGTCAGGCAGAGAAGGACAAATATCATATGTTTACATGTATAGGAGGATTAGGAGGAACTTAACTGAGGAACAAGGAGGAGAAGAAGGGGGGAAATGGTGGGGGAAAGGGAGAGAGGCAAATCATGAGAGACTCTTGAATGCTGACAAAAATTGAGGACTGATGGATGTGGAGGGGAGGAGGGGATGGGCATGGAGTAGGGTACTCGTGGGGATGAGCACTGGGTGTTATGTGGAAACTAATTTGACAATAAAATATTTGTAAAAAAAAAAAGGAAATAACACTAATCTTATACAAAAACTTTCTACTAAACAGAACAAAAGTAATTCTCACCTAAACATTTCAAAAATTCAAGAGAATCTCTTTTTTTGTCTACTTATTTATTTTGAGAGAGAGAGAGAGAGAGAGAGAGAGAGAGAGAAGGAAGGGCAGAGAGAGAGAAAGAGAATCCCAAATAGGCTCTACATGACCTGAGCCAAGAACCAAAAACCTGTCAAAAACATTATAATAAAGAAAAATTACAGGCCAATTTCTACTACAAGTATATATGGATGAGTATACATTAAACCAATGCAAAACTACATTATGTAAACCATTTATAGAGTTTTTGAGGAATATAAAGTTGGTTTCAGATTCCAAGGCCAATCAATGTAATTCACCACATTAAGAGAACAGAGGCGACAAATCAGATGATGATATCCAAAGCATTTGGAAAAATTCAGTATCTTCTAATTTAAAAAAGCGGGTGCAGGAAAAGGAAATAAAAAGTATAGTTTTAGAAAGAAAGTAATAAATCTGTCATTATTCCTGTGTCATGATTATGTTCCCAGAAAATTTAAAGAAATCTATAAAAATTATTATAGTCAAGAAATGAATTAAACAAGATGTTTAGAAATAAAACCAGTATTCAAAAGTCATTTCTTCCCTAGATTTTAGCAGTAAGTAACTGAAAATAAGAAATTTAATGATATAATTTACCACAATATCAAAAGAAATCAATATTTTGAAATAAATCTAACAAAATGAGCAAGACCTCTTCACAGCAAACTACAAATCATTTTGGAAAGAAATTTAAGAAGACCTAATTAAATGAAAGAGTATACCATGTTCATGGACTGAAAGGCTCAGTATTATAATGCTACAATAAATAAACTAGTGTGATTTTGGCACAAAAACATACAGTGGAATATATCAGAGTCCAGAACCAGATGGATGTATACACAGTTAGTTGACTTGTGACAAAAGTGACACTGTAGCAAAGTACGCAAAGGATGGTCTTTTCAATAATTTGGGTTTGATCAAAACTATGTCCATATAGGAAAATAAGAAATCCTGATTCCTAACTTACATCATACATAAACAAAAATCAATTCCAGGTAGATTATAGCTTTGACAGACCAAAATAACCAATAAAATTACTGGACAGTAATATATGACCTTGGGGTAGAGAAAGATTTCTTTAATAGAACACAAATCATAACTAATTATAAAGAAAGATATAGAAATTGAAGTACATTAAAACTAAATGCTATTGGGGCGCCTGGGTGGCTTAGTCAGTTAAGCGTCCGACTTTCGCTCAGGTCATGATCTCGCGGTTCGTGGGTTCGAGCCCCGCGTCGGGCTCTGTGCTGACTGCCAGCTCAGAGCCTGAAGCCTGTTTCAGTCTGTGAATCCCTCTCTCTCTGACCCTCCCCTGATCACGCTGTCTCTCTCTCTCTCCTAGAAATAAATAAAATATTTAAAAAAAAAAAAAAAACTAAATGCTATTAACCAAAAGATGCCATTAAGGAAATGAAAAGCTACAACACAGAAGATTATATGTATTATATATTGCCCAAAGGCTCAAATCCAGTATACCTAAAGAACTCTTAGAAATCAGGTGCATCTGAGTGGTTCAGGAGTTTAAGTGTCCAACTCTTGGTTTTCATGATGTCATGGTTCGTGAGACAGAGCCTTGCTTCAGGCTCTGTGTCGACATGGCGGAGCATGGTTGAGATTCTCAGTCTCTCTCTCTACCTCTCTCACCCCACACCCGCATGCTTTTTCTCTCAAAATAAATAAAACTTGAAATCAGCAGAAATACAATGCCAAGAAAAACTTTAAAATGATAAAAGAGACAAACAATGGTGGGACAAGTGGGTACCCATATTAAAAAAAATAGAGGTAGGCCTGAAACTCACAGAGGCCCCAAATCAAATCTAGATGAAGGAATTAATTGTGAAAAGCAAACCTTAAACTGAAGAAAACATAGAAGAACAGCTTAATGGCATCAAGGTAGAGAATGATGTATTGAAAGAAATAGGAAAAGCAACACAAAAAAATAAATCATAAAAGGAAAGAGTAATACATTTGATTAATTTTTTTAAAGAATTCTAGTAGGCCACTATATACACAATGAAAAGGCATAAGGAAATAGTACTCCTACATAGTAATAACACCAAAACAATGGAAAAATGCTCAAAGTACAGAAACAGCATATTTATAGGAAAAGAAACACTCAAAGCTAAAAACATATTCTCAATCAGGAAAATGAAAATGAAATCAGAAGGATTTTTCAACGGATCTACAAGCTGTCCCTAACATTCAAACAAAAGAATAAAGAAATACTAACAGTGAAAATTTTTGAAGGAATTTTAAAGATAGCTTTCACATTCATCGGATCATCAAAAGGCTTGAAAGTCTATTTATGCACCATGTTGGCAAGGATATAGAGAACAATTTGGAAATGCTTAGTAAAGTTAAAGACTGTGTATACTGGTCTACATGACCCAGCAATTCCTCTTTTAGTAACCTACCTTAGAAAAATACACAAGTACTCAAAAAATACTTATAAGACTGTTCACTCTAGTACTGTTTGTATTCATAATAGACAAAAAAATGGAAACAATCATTAGGAAAATGAATAGATCTATTCTGTACAGTTATTAAAACAATCATTTACAAACCAGTATACAACAGGATAGCTTCAATGTGCCATATTTATGTACATTTTTAAAACACACAAAATCATATATAGTTAAAATACAAATATATAAAAGAATAAAAACCATGCTTAAGGATAATAACATCAGGATAATAGTTACCAATAAGAGTTGGGGAGAGGGAGAAAAAGGGATAGAAATTATGTAAAACCTTAGCTATATATCTGTAACATTTATTTACTTTAAAATTTTTTAAATGTTTTCTTATTTATTTCTGAGAGAGAGAGAGAGAGAGAGACAGTGTGAGCAGGGGAGGGTCAGAGAGAGAGGGAGACACAGAATCTGAAGCAGGCTCTAGGCTCTGAGCCAGATGTCAGCACAGAGTCTGACGCGGGGCTCGAACTCACGAACCACGAGTTCATGATCTGAGCTGAAGTCAGACGCTGAACCGACTGAGCCACCCAGGCGCCCCCATTTTATTTAAATAAATCTCAGGTTCATATTACAAAAGGACATTCTCTATGGTATTTGAATGAAAGGTAAATGGATGTCTTTCATACTGTTTTCTATACTTTTTCATTTGTTTGAAATATTAAAATTTATTTAAATGAATTATCTTAAGATTTAATTATTTATTTCATGAATAATCATCATGAACCACCAAATAACTCTTTATAAACCCATTAATATATTCAGAATAATTTTATATAACTTCCAAATGACATTTTGTTATTTGGACCTCAAGCATATCTACATAAAAATAGAAAAGTAGAAGAAAAATATAACCTAGAAGGTAAAAGACTGTAACATAAGGGAAATGACTCACAGAGGGGTTACATGTACCATGATGAGGTCTGGAATTGTGAAGGCGTTGCTGATGGACCTGCCTGAAGTGGAATTACCAAACTCAACTGGGAATGAATGGGGCAGATGGAAGTGCACGGGCAAAAAAATATATATATATGTATTTTAATAATTTAGGAAAGCTATAAGAAAAAATAAAAATATATACCTTTTATCTTTTTAAAAAGACTTTTAAATTAATTTTTTAAAGTTATTTATTTATTTATTTTGGGGAAGAGAGAGAGAGAGAGAGCGTGCACCACTGTGGGAGGGGCAGAAAGAGAGAGAAAATCCCAAGCAGGCTCACACTGTCAGTGCAGAGACCAATGAGGGCCTCAAACTCATGAACCAAGACATCATGACCAGAGCCAAGGTCGATGTTAACTGACTGAGCCTCCCAGGCGCTCCTATACACTTTTATCTGCAGACACCCTATTCTATCCAAAGCCTTGAAAGATACACTTATTGCTTGATTCAGTTCTCTCATCCAATGAGAATCAAAAATTTGACAGGGTATTCACAGGTCAGTACAACTCTGTAGCTCTCGGGTTCCTAGTGACTTAAATGAGGGAGTTGAATTAAATGATCTCTCACTTTCAAATTCTATGATTCCCTGAAAAATGGTATGTCCAATTTAGGCATATGACATGGAGATGTGGCTCTGTGTTGAATCAAAGAGGGAAAACTGTGGAATTCACTTGTTCAAACTGCTTGAGGAAAACAGTACATAGTGACTGCAGTCAGGACTTTCCAGGCCTATCCCAGATTTGAAGATTTCAGGTGAGAACTAACTTGGAGGCTTTTAAGGAATGAAACGCTTTCAACTCACTTAACTATTTCTAGGTGGCAAAGTGGCTGCCTTCCTAATAAGCACTAATATTTATACCTCCAATGGGAGCTAAATTATATACTGGGCATGCTCCAGTAAATAATAATGGGGAAAAAAGAGACTGTAAAGAATCAGGAGGTATTTTGAGATGCATAAATGTCTCCTGTCTCCCTCTCTACTGCCACCATCTTGGCAGACTTGTGCAGTAGATTCCATCTGGTTTTCTTGCTTCTCTGTCCACAGTCCATTTTCCACATAGCAGTCAGAGTGCCAGTCTTCAAACTGAAAACAGAACTGGTCTCCTGCTAAAAGCCCTCACATAGCTCTGCAGTGCACTGCTAATAAAGCCTCAACTCCTCACCACAGCCTAAAGGCCATGACTGCCTCTCTGGCCCAATCTCTTCCCACCCTCCATATGCTCACTCAGCACTATCCAGACTGGGTTTATATCCTTCTTCCACCTGCCAGTAGATGCCAAGTTCATTCCTGCCCAGGCCTTTTCATAGCTGTTCCTTCCATCTGGGGTGCTCTTCCCTGAGATTAGATCCTTTTTGTCATTCAAGTTCAAACTCAAACATCAACGCCCAAGAGAGATCTTTCCTGAGCAATCTACTTAAGCCTCTCTACCCTGTCGTACTCTATCATGACAATCTATTTCATTTTCTTTATATTTTTTATCCTTCTCTGAAATTTCCTTAATTTTTTTGTCTACTTATTACCAATGTCACTGCTAGACAGTTCCCATGAGAGGAACTATGTCATCTTGTTCATCCCCACTGAATACAACCAGGCCTGGTACAAAGAAGGCACTTAATAAGTACTGGTCAAATAAATGAATTTATTGTGTGAAAGGCACCACAACAGGGATATTCAGCACCCTGACAGATCAAAAATTATTTGCATTCTCACTAGAAACTAGTCAAGCATATATGACTCCCTGTCCTCTGCAGTTCCCAAGACGACCTAGTAAGTGAGGAAATGATCAAGAAATCTCACACATGGGGGCACCTGGGTGGCTCTGTTGGTTGAGTGTGTGACTTCGACTCAGGTGGCTATGATCTTATGGTTTGTGAGTTTGAGCTCCACATCAGGCTCACTGCTGTCAGTGTATCAGTGCAGAACCCACTTCAGATCCTGTCTCTTTCTTTGCCTTTCTCCCGCTTGTCCTCTCCCCAGAATGAATAAATAAAAAAAATAAATAAATCTCACACATGTATTTTATGCATCTACCTTTCAACAAGGATCATATGACCTTTGATGCCCACACAAAAGGTCCTAGATATAAAAACACCTTAAATCTATCTGGAAAACCAGTCAGGATGAGGAAGCATTGCAACAGAATAGCCAGAAGCTGAAAATTGGCCAAAAAAAAACCCTACTTTTTTACACATTCTGGAGCCTACTGAAGTTACCAGAACTACATCAAACTAGACGGCCTAGAGGGTACCCAGACCCATGCCAGGTACTGAGTGTGATGCCACACACAGAGCAAGTTCTCAGGGAACCACAGATGGATGGGTGAATGAATGAAGGACAGTAAAGAAACACGGAAGTACTGCACCAGTGGGACTATGTGTCTGGATGGCACCTACTGCCTTGATGAACCTGTGGGGAGGCCAGAGTTCAATCTCTCAAGTTTTTGCCTTGGTAGTGGTGATGTCTGTCTGCATAGCATCAGTCAGTAAGATCTTAGCACTGGATATCAAGAATCAAACAGGAAATCCAAACCAGTGAGTTTTGAGATAACTAATCAACTTCCACATTGAAGTTGGAAAGAAAAGCACAGTGGAGATGAAAACATAAAAGGTTTTAAGGTACCATAAGAACACTGCATCTAACAAGTGCCATAGATAACTGTGCTGATGACTTGAGGTGCATCATCTCATTGAGCTCTCACAACAGCCTCACAGGGTAACACTAGTACCACAGTATTCCATGTTACAGCAAGGAGACACAGGCTGGGAGACTCTAAGTACCTTGCCCAGCGACATGTAGCTTCTAAGTAGCAGAACTGGGATGTTAAGTGAAGATCATCCGTGGACAGATGTCTCACTGTTCAATGACAGAGAGTCACAGTCACTGCTAAATAGGAGAAGGGCTGCTCTGGTGCAGGGTTAGCATCCATGAGTCCATCACTGGCTACAATAAAATAATGGTCAGAAGAGTCCTAAAGTCAGGAATGCACAGCAAAAAATAAATAAATAAAAGACCAAAATCATCACATATTAATTTACAAGACTTGGGCATTAGCTGCTTTTTACAAAAAAACAAAAAACAAAAAACAAAAAACAAAACAAAACAAAACAAAACACTTCTTTCCTTGACAGGTAGAGATATTGACATCTAGCTTCAAGAAAGACTCACGGTAGAACTATTTTTATAATAGTTGCAGACTGCTGAAAAAGTTTTACAGTTTCAAAGTGTTTTATTCCTTGAAAATGTCAATCAATAATGGGTTACAGTAAGAGACTCCCTAGTGAAAGCCTCCTCCAGACTAGCTCTTAGCCAAATCCTTACACTTTTAACCCAAGGTGAACTACAAAAAGAAAGGTGGATAATGAAGCTGGAGAGGAGTACAGGCTATATGCTGAGATGCTGAGGAAAGGGTCTAAATCCTTCTGATGCCTGGATGCTGCCCAATTTACATTCCACTGGGAGCTAACTGTTACTCAATCTAATCCCCTCATCTAATAGATGAAGAGTACGGTGGTCTATCCAACCTGGTAGCAAAATAACAGCAGGCCAGGATTGGAATTATACCTTAGTCACTGTTAGACACTCTCCCACTACCTCTGGGTACCAACAACTGGTACTTGGTATGAGTTTAAAAAACAAAACAAAGAAAATGCCAGGATAAAAGAGATTATTTTTGGCCAGAAAAAGGCTCTGAGGAGGCAGTAGTATTTTTTGGGTCAAAAGGATAAGTACTTGTTCAATCAATGGAGATGGGTACAGACAGGAAGAGAGAGGAAGGAACATTCTGGGCTGAGACAGCAGCCCAGAACACATTAAAAAGTAATTGGCTTTTGTAAAATATACCCCTCTTTATCTCCATGGTTCAGAAGCAAGAAGAAATGGGCACCAGGGGTGAGAAGTAACAGAAAAAAAATTTTTCAAGTGCTATTAATGTTTCCTTTATTTTCTTTTTTTAATAGTATGATCCCATGATTATACTATACGAGAAATCTCATTTATAGCAAGATCTATGAGAAAAATTCAGGCATAGAATTAAATGAAGCTTAATGCTCACACACATTTTTATGGTATGCATTATTGCTGCTCTGCTTGGTAATTAGGTACAAGGAGTCAATAAATAGCTCATGAAATTAGTATAATCAGTCTTACATTTATATAGTCAAAGCAAGCATTTCTGCAGTACCTAGAAGCATTTATCCTGGGAGAAGGGAGAAAATGGGAAGTTGGTAATCCTGGGTCCCCTCTAGTACTCCCTCATCTTTACTGGTTTCAAGCATCATTCATGTAACAAATATGTGAGCACCTACTATGTGCCATACAGTGCTAGGGGCAGAAGTGCTTAAAGCCTCTTCTTGATTTCAGGAGAAGGGACTGTCATTGGGAATCCAGTGTCCACCAAAACAGCTGGGCTGGGGACTTTCCTTGGGCTACAGACATCCACAGGGTTCAAGTACTTCCTGGAAATCTTCCTGCTTTACACATTCAACTCCTTTTCTTCCCTTCCACAAACTGAGAAACTATGAACCACAATTTTCCCTTTCTCTCCCAATAAGGGGAATTTATATTACTTACATTAAAAACAAAACAAATTGAAAAAGCCAACAAACTAAAACTCCCATTTTAGTTGCTGTCAAAAACCCATCATTAGAAAGTCATTTGGTTTAAGCAAGGGAATTAAGAGCAAAAATAAACTGTTGGGACCTCCTCAAGATTAAAAGCTTCTGCACAGCCAAGGAAACAACCCAGAAAATTAATAGGCAACCAACAGAATGGGAAAAGATAGTTGCAAATGACATATCAGATAAAGGGTTGATATCCAGAATCTACAAGGAACTCACCAAACTACACGCCCGAAAAACAAACAACCCAGTGAAGAAATGGGCAGAAGATATGAACAGACACTTCTCCAAAGAGGACATCCAGATGGCCAACAGACACATGAAACGATGCTCAGCATCCTCCTCATCAGGGAAATACAAATCAAAACCACACTGAGATACCACCTCACGCCAGTCAGAGTGGCTAAAATGAGCAAATCAGAGAACTCTAGATGCTGGCGAGGATGTGGAGAAACGGGCACCCTCCTACACTGTTGGTGGGAATGTAAACTGGTACAGCCCCTCTGGAAAACAGTGTGGAGGTTCCTCAGGAAACTAACAATAGAACTCCCCTATGACCCAGCAATAGCACTGCTAGGAATTTACCCAAGGGATACAGAAATGTTGATGCATAGGAGCACATGTACCCCAATGTTCATAGCAGCACTCTCCACAATAGCTAAAACCTGGAAAGAGCCTAAGTGTCCATCAACAGATGAATGGATCAAGAAGATGTGGTTTATCTATACCATGGACTACTACATGGCAATGAGAAACAATGAAATCTGGCCATGTGTAGCAACATGGATGGACCTTGAGGGTGTTATGCTGAGCGAAATAAGTCAGGCAGAGAAGGACAAATATCATATGTGTGCACGTATAGGAGGATTAGGAGGAACTTAACAGAGGACCAAGGGGGAGAAGAAGGGCGGAAATGGTGGGGGAAAGGGGAGAGGCAAACCATGAGAGACTCTTGAATGCTGACAAAAACTGAGGACTGGTGGATGTGGGGGGGAGGGGTGGGCATGGAGGAGGACACATGTGGGGATGAGCACTGGGTGTTATGTGGAAACTAATTTGACAATAAACTATTTGTAAAAAATAAAAAAAATAAAAAAAATAAAATAAAAAGAAACATACCAAAATCAAAAAAAAAAAAAAAAAAAAATTCCAAAAAGAGATAGAAAAAAAAAAAAAAAAGAAAGTCATTTGGTTTAATAAGTAAACTGTCCTGAGACTGCCTTGGATTGCACTGGCATTTCCCACGCCGAATATCTTGGCACACTATGTCTTGGTCTGCCTCGTGGGTCACAGGTATACTAAGAAGCTGACCTCCTAATCCTCAATGTGGCAGTTGGGGCTGGGGTAGCCAGAGCCCTGGGCCAACTTCCTTTGGCTCCAAGCAACCCTTCCCTTTTCCTTTCATTCTAGTTTATCATCATACCCTTATCATTTTCAAGACAGTGAAAAAAGTGAAGAAGATTAAAAAGCACTGGCTTGCCTGACAATACTTTGTGTTCTGGGAAATAGTTCAAGACTACTCAACTTGGGTAACCTCTGGCAAGTCAACTTCCCCACTCTGGGCTTTGATTTCCTCTTAAGTAAGAAGAGGTGGTTACACCAAATGATCCCTAATATCCCTTCTAGTTCTATGGTATAATTATTCAGCAAATTGTGATATTCCCATACAATATCCTAAAAAGCAACATTTTGTGGAAAAAAAGGGCAAAAATTTGGAGTGAGATTTGGAGACTGCTCAAGGCTTGTAGCTAATTCTTGTTTATTTAACAAATATGATTAGGTGCTCACTAACTGCCACAGAACTGTGACTGACAGTAGGATTACAACTAGACCAGTAAAATCTATTCTGTTCTCATGAAGCTTACAGTGCACTGGGAACCACATACAAAAGCAGCTATAATTTACTGGGTAAGTACTAAAATGGGCAGAAATATGAGCGTAATGGGTAAGTGATGAGATACTCAACCCTGCAGTGGTTAGGAAAGGCTCCGTGCAAAAACTGACATCCAAGACAAGACTTCAAGAACAGCAGGAGCTGGAGGGCGGGATGGGGTGGGTTGTGGGTGTGTGTGAGGCAGGAGTGGATGGTGTGGGGAAAGATGACATTCTAGGCAGAGGGAATGCCATCTGCCAAGTCCCAGAGGCATGGTAACTTGGGAACTACATGGCTGGAATCTTAAGCATGATTTTAAATGGGAGAGTAAGAAGACAGGTTAGGAAAAGCCCTGTGGCTGCACAATGGAGGAATGAATCGGAGATGGGCAAGATGCATGTGGGGAGATCCAGTGCTGCTAAGTCTACACACACTCAGGTTATGCAGTGAATCCCGGAGGGAAACGAAAAGAGGATTTAAAAGAGTACTCCTTTCAATTCTGATTGGAGAGGTCACACCTAGGTTTCCTAGAAGATGTGGAAGAGCCAGGTCTCATAGGATAGGAAGGGATATACAGTAGCATCTGCTTACCACTGGAGCAAGTGTGACTAAACTAGAACTCTAAATTCTGAAAGTAAGGTAGGGGAAACCTGTTTAAAAGATTCTTAGAAAGTTCTCACTTAAACCTGCTTTTGGTGAAACTATTCCTTCAGTGTTAGTGCCCTAGAGGGCTTTTTCATCAGCCTTCTTTACACTTTTATATAATTTCCCACACAGATTGAGAATCTAAACTCCTGTACACACATCATGATCATCTTAAAATCCATCACTCCAGCTCAGACCTCTCTCCTGGTCTTCTTATTCACCTTCACATTAGGATCTTCACCCAAGGTTCCCCAAACACCTCAAAGTCACAGTTCCTCTCTATTTAATTCTTGCTATATTTTTGCATTCTATAAAATAACATACAGCAGGTCAAGAAAATGTTAGTCTGGTAAGTGACCATTTGGATATCGTCTACTTTGAAATGCCTGTTCAAGTTTGGTGCCAGTTTTTCTACCAGGTAGTCTGTTGACTACCTCATAGCTTGTGTTAAGTATTCTATTAGTGTTAATGTCATTGGGTATGTCTCTCACCACATTAGGAAGGTATTCTCTCTTTCTTCTTTGTAAGCCTGACATCATGCACAATACTGACACAAAGTGTGTCAAAATCGGTAAGAACAAAATATTCACAAAACAATGCTAATAAAAATTCATAAATAAATGCAAGATTATGAAATGTGAAAAAAAGAGTATTCTTAAAACTGAGAGAGAGAAAGGCAGAAAGTTGGCTTGTTCAGAAGAACTATAATAAGTTCACAGAAGACAGAATCCAGGAAAGTATACTTATAATCACATGTACAAAAGACTATTCCTTAAAATTACATGATTATCAGAAGTAACAATGTCATTTGACTTTCAGGAAATTATTTTCCGGCTATATCTTATAATTAACACCTATAAATTATTTCAAATTGAGTTTTACATAGTAAGTTCTTTTTCAACACTATCCCTATATATAAATTTATACCCTGCAAAATAGAATGCACTTCACCATAGCAACAGTTCTATATCAACTCCTACTCAAGTTAGAAAAAGCATATGTAAAAGAAATGAATATTCTGGAATATTCTAAAGTGCCTACTGGAAAAAAATCACTCCATGTATTTTATAAAAATTTATATATAAAAATTTAATGTTTCCTTAAAACATTCTTGTAATTAGGCAAAAGGCTACTCGAGTTTCTCAAATCTTGCTTTATTAAACAGTATAATACATTTTTTTAAAGAATGTGAAAGAGAAAAGAAGAATGAAAAAGGAAAAAAGTACTAAAAAAAATCAGTGTCGAGGATAACATACTTGGGACTGAGCTGGAGTTTGCTGGCATGCTGGGGGATGGGGACAGTAACAGGAAATAGTGTTTAAGTGATTTATAAGTAAAATATAAACCAAGGTATTAAATGTTATAACTAAACTACTTTCTCAAGAAAAGCTATACCCTCACTGGTATTATGGGAATTGAAAACGAAATTCTTATGATCTGTCTTCTTATAAAAGTCAATAAAACATCAGTATGTATTAACTTGGGTTGATAAATTAAGTAATTTACAAATTCTCAAAGGAGAACAAACAAGTTTATAGACTTTGTGGATCAGATGATACACTACCAACAAGTCTGTGTGTTATATCAAAATGTAATATTAAGCCTAATGTAATTCAAAGCATTTCCTTTCACTTACCACACTTGGGGCCAGACAAATTCACCATATGCACATCTTTGTCACCCTTGCTCACAGCCCAAGAGGGAATACTCTGCTATATTCCCAAATCCCTTGCTGTTCTGGGCTTCCTTCCTTTGACCTAATTTCTTTCTGCTCTGCTACATTCCAATTTTCCCAGCAAACTCTGAAAAATTCCCAAGCCCTTCTGCGGTTCTAACCTTCGTGCTTAATACTTCCTGACAGCAGGCTTAAACTGAAACCTGGCTGTTGTTCACTTCATCTGGAGGCTGCGCTTTCTGCCACATCCTACCACACACATCTCAGAGTTCAGAGGTTCTCCCTTATGTGTTCTTATGTCTTTCTCTAGAACTTTATCACTTCTGCTTGTCCTCACTGCAGGCATCTACAAACTTCCTCGTCACCAGACTCCATCCTTTGGAAGCTCTGGCACCTGGATCACCTTTGGCTTCCCCTCCGAATGCTGCTGTTCTCTTAGATGATTTCAACATTCATGTGGGTGACTTTTTCCCAAACTCTGTTCCTTGACTGCATCTCCAAAAATCTCCACCTCTGCTACCCACCTTCCATGGCTAAACCTAGGGGTTGCTATCTCCCAGAAGAGCACCATCTCTGAAATCTTAAAGTCAGGCATTTCATTCCCTGATACAACCTCTCTCACTGAACATACTAATTCTCTGATCTTATCACCAGATTATTTTACTCTATGCTGACCAAGACTCTCACTGTGACCAAACTGTAGTCAGGCTCCACTGGGCTTCAAACCTGGCCTCTAAAAACCACACACTTTCAGCACAAATGATTTTGTTTAGTTACCCCACTAAGATACCAGAATAAACACTAGCATAGTTTCTTGCCGCTCTCAAGGCCATGATGTTAGGATGACCCAAATCCCCTTAAAGTTCCTACCTGAGAAAGTACAAGACTCCCAGGAGAATTTACTACTTCTTCCAGCCAAAAGCTGATGACAGGCCGAGAGAGAGAGGCCCCTGAACCTCCTCTGAGAGCAATTACTTCACAAAGCTTACAGTTAGAAATCTAACCCCTGTCCCTTTGAGATGTAAATCTCCTACTACCTAGAAATGTCTTCTCAAGGTAAGTCATTTCTTTGAAATGAAAACATTCAAGAAGACAACTCTCCCTTTCTTTCCACTCCCTGTCTGAGGGCATAAGCTCCAGGTGCCAGTTAGAAATCCAGATAGGTTTCACATTAACCAATCCTCTTCCCTGCTTTTTCTAATGTCTACTCCCTTGAATCTGCAGAACACCCCCTCCACTACCCACCCCATTCGTCTCTCCTTGTCCCTCACTCTCCCTTTAAAACACGCAGTCACCTCTGTACAAACTAAAGTTAAGTTCAGTCCACACTGGCCTCTTTTCCTTATTGCAATCACATTACTGAATAAAATCTACCCTTACCACTTTAATTAGTGTATGGCTTTATCTTTGACAGTATAACTCTATTTCACACACACACACACACACACACACACACACACACACACACACACACACAGGCCCAGGCACACATGCACACCCTCTCTCCCACAAATTTGCTTTTTTCCACAGTTTCAATCACTCTCTTCCCAGTATTCTCAATCCTTCAGGAAAAAATTCAAAATTTCCTAATATGGCATGCAAGCAAACTGGCCTCTTCTTATTTCTGAACGCTTCTTTCTTCACACTCTATGCTCCACATTACTCAACATCTTTCACTTTCCTGAACTCACCCGGCTCTGCCTCACTCCCAGCCTCTGCCATGTTGGTTCCCTAACCTCATACACTCCCCTCTACTTCCCTGGCCTACACTGACTCCCTCTTCAGTTAGTATCTCATCCCAGGGAAACCTTCCTCAATATTCCCCATACAGTAAGTTAGGCTGACCTGCTACATGCTCCTGGGACAAACTGGTTTCCTAGATCATCTATTACAATCGCAGGATAACCTTCCGGATTGACCACAAGCTCCCTTAAGGCAGTGTGTATCTCTGTCTTACTTACCATTCTCCGTCCTAATACTTGCTTCACTACCTGAAGCTAAAAAGGAATGCAGTAAGTATGTGTTAAATGAATAAATCTTTAGGATCATTAATGATCTGTGAGAGAACACTAGCCCATATGACAAAAGTTCCCATCACTGACATGAGCTGAAACATCTCTAATTCTTCCACAGAACATTTTAAAATGGTGAAACACAGGTCAAAGCATATAATATAAACACTAACGGAAATCTGCAAAACCATGTTATTAATTCCACTCTATTAGAGGATTTAGGTATTCATAAATGAAAAATATTTTAGGAGTTACCTACGAAAACTACTTATCACTAACTCTTTAGTGCTAAATCTCTCCACTTAAGGATAATCTTTCATTGCAAATGACACCAATTCCATATTTGGTGATGAATATAAAACAAGAGCCCAAGATTACTACACATAATACTGAAAAATAGTTAAAATCTGGGTAAATGAGAAAAATATTTATTTTGTATTTAAAGTTTGGATCCGTTCATAGCAGCACTCTCAACAATAGCTAAAACATGGAAAGAGCCTAAGTGTCCATCAATGGACGAATGGATCAAGAAGATGTGGTTTATCTATACCATGGAATACTACATGGCAATGAGAAAGAGTGAAATCTGGCCATGTGTACCAACGTGGATGGACCTTGAGGGTGTTATGCTGAGCGAAATAAGTCAGGCAGAGAAGGACAAATATCACATGTTTGCACGTATAGGAGGATTAGGAGGAACTTAACTGAGGACCATGGGGGAGAAGAAGAGGGGAAATGGTGGGGGAAAGGGAGAGAGGCAAATCATGAGAGACTCTTGAATGCTGAAAAACAAACTGAGGATTGATGGATGTGGGAGGGAGAGGGGAGATGGGCATGGAGGAGGGCATTTGTGGGATGAGCACTGGGTGTTATATGGAAACCAATTTGACAATAAACTATCTGTAAAAAATAAATAAAAATAAATAAAGTTTGGATCCATGTTATCATCTTTTGCATATTTAATGGCATCACATGGTACTTACTGATAAATTCGTACTGTTGGGAACATATTGATCCTGTTCTCCTAGTAACACGTCAATCACAGGGTGCCGGCCATTTTTAATCATGATCTTCCTTTCTTCTTGTAGCGTTGGTCTGCAAAAAGAAGTCCGTTTACTAGGCATGGAAACTGCCTTCTAAAAACAATCTCTAAGTTCTAGCTTACAAAACAGACTAAGAACATACATCTAGACTAAGGCTTTGAGTATTAAACTTAAATTTTAATTATAAGAATTGGGGGGAGGGGCGCCTGGGTGGCTTCGTCGGTTAAGCGTCCGACTTTCGCTTGGGTCATGATCTCATGGTTCGTGGGTTCGAGCCCCGCGTCGGGCTCTGTGCTGACTGCCAGCTTGGAGCCTGGAGCCTGTTTCAGTCTGTGACTCCCTCTCTCTCTGACCCTCCCCTGCTCACGCTGTCTCTCTCTCTCTCCTAGAAATAAATTTAAAAAAATTAAAAAAAAAGAATTGTGAGGAAAATTATTATAGTAGTGTTTGAAGCACAAACTTTAGCAGAGTCCTACAGTAGCTCTACTGCTGATGTCTATAATATCTTTTTTATTTTACTACTATTCTCTAAGACCAATGTTTTCATTACTAAAAGTTACAGTTCAGATTAATGCTATTTAAATCATTTTCATTAATAAGCATAGTAAAGGCTATCAATGGAAATTATTCCCAGATTTAATTATTACATTAATAGAAATAATATTATATGTTGGACTTGAGAGACCTACATTTTTTATATTCTGTTTAACTGAAACATCTTTCTAGGGTCTTTGGTATCTTTCACTTTTTTTGATATAAAATTTTTTTTGCCTTGTTGGTCTTTTCAAACTTTCACATTTCTCTGTTTTTATCTATAGCTTCATCTATTTATCAAAGCCCCCATAAGCACTGCCCTACTCTTATTCTCCTTCCCAGAGATCACCACTGAGATCAGTGTAGTATATATCCTTCCGAAAACCTAAACCCTATTTAGGTTTTTATACCCTCATTGCACTGGTTTGTGGTTTCTTTAAAATAATGCAGAACTCAGGATCACACTGTAATGTATCTTCCTACAACTACATTGTCTCCTTTAACACTCTATACACACTAAAACAACAGGTCTTACCATTTACCAATGGACTGATATATATTTTTTAATACTTTCAAGTCACTTTATAAATTATTTGCAAAAGGGGCAGTTCAGGGGTAGTAAAAACAAAGCAACAAAATGAAACAGAACCTCATGACAATTTTAGTAAGAATTTAAACAGAGCAAATCTCAAACTTTCATTCCATATTTTCCTGGTCATAAAGGCATATATACTTGGAATGGGCAATACACTCTCTCAATGTAATTAACTGTCACCAACCAACATTCATGCACCTAGGACAACAGTCATTCATAAATACTAATTCTTGATTTCAATACATTTCTAAAACATTCTGGCTTATCATTATTTTTCATTCTTCTCCAATTTGCATGGACAAAAATGCACTACTTGAATTTTTGCAATCTTTTAAAGCTTATAATTTTGTTGAGGAGAAGCCAGCCATTTTCTTTGCTCCATAACCGTAACACATTTTCAGTTTTATATTTATAAATATCAAATCAGAGTAATCACTCACATCGGCATTTTTATTTCACATCATCTATTTTCTTTCTTTTTTGCTTTAAAACACAGAATTTATTAAGTGTACATAGGATTCACTGGTTGAATAAATTCCACAATGTATGTAGATTACATACTGAAATGCTACTTCTTTATTTTTTGTTCTAAATCATCCCTTTATTTATTTTTTAAAAAGTTTATTGTCAAGTTGTTTCCATATAACACGCAGTGCTCATCCCCACAAGTGCCCTCCTCCATGCCCATCATCCCCTTTCCCCTCTCCCCCAACCCCATCTGCCCTCAGTTTGTTCTGGGCATTCAAGAGTCTCTCATGGTTTGCCTCCCTCCTTCTTCCCCACCATTTCCTCCCTTCTTCTCCCCCATGGTCCTCCATTAAGTTCCTCCTAATCCTCCTATACGTGCAAACATATGGTGTCTGTCCTTCTCTGCCTGACTTATTTCTTTCGATCTTCTGCCTTCAGCACCTGTCCAGTTACAAACAGTACCAAGTAAACCTTAGGGCACAAACATGATAAAAGACAAACTACTACCTGTCCTCTTAGCAAAACAGTATGGTTCAGGTTCTTATCACCAACTATTGCATGATGTGTGCTACCTATGGAGTAACTAACTCGAAAAGAACACATTTCACTCTGCTCTGCCCTTAGAAAAATATATTTGTGCAATGATTCTTGAGTCTAGGAAAATTCATCCAGGATACTGTCATCTGAATACTCATAATCTGAGACTGTGTTTATACAAGAAATTTCATTATCATCATTAGTATCTAGAGCACTATCTTTCTCTTCACATTCATCTTTTGATTAATCTAATAATTGTGAAATGTCTTCTTCAATTTTTTCCTCTTTGCTGTTATGGGTGAAAAAAAATTCTGAGTTCTCAACTATGTTCAATGAAAGTCAGAAGCCAACTGCAATGGTGGGATCTCCAGTCTTCTGTAACTTCCTGACGGATAAGGCAGCACTTCAGGCAACACAATTAGAACAACTGAAGGACGGTGTGATAGTGAATTCTATCTCACCTCTGCATTATCATTCTCCAGCTTTCTTAGACTTTTTAGTGGAAATAATCAAGAAACAATAATTTTATGTGATTCCTGGGATGATGAAATAGCAAAATGTTCCAGACACAGAAAAAATTAAATCAGTAAAGATCCCAAAATACATCTCAGATTTATAAAAGGGTCCAATGAATCTGTAGGGTAAATGCAAGACAGAATGAGCTTTATTCTTCTTTTTAAAAAAGCATGGTATTTCTCTTTGTTTCTTTGAAAGACCTTTAAGAAACTTAAAAACTGAAATTAGGTCCAAAGGAACCTGATGGTATGGTATACTGAAGATTTAGGATCATTTTTTGTGATATTTTTAGCATTCTTCTGAAGATGCTGCACAGATGTGTTAGCTGTTCTCTGTTGTTAAACAATTTAGACTGTCTACATTTTCAGTTATAAACAATACACACACACATATATATTACACATATACACACATATATATGTATGTATACACACCATACACATACACGCACACACACCCACACACCCATTGCTTATGGACAAGTGTTTGTCTAACCTAGAGCAAATTCCTGAAGTATGCTTTCTGAGTCATAGGATATGCAGATTTTTTATTTGAATATATAGAAATATCTGTATCAGATGCCTGCATGGCTCAGTCAGTTAAGCTCCGGGTTCTTCACTTCAGCCCAGGTCATGATCTCATGGTTCTTGAGATCAAGCCTCTCATCGGGTTTTGTGCTGACTGCACAGAGCGTGCTTGGGATTCTCTTTTTCCCTCTCTCTCTTCCCTTCCCCCACTTGCTCGTTGGTGCACACAGGTGTGCACTTTCTCTCCTTCAAATAATTAAACATTAAAAAAAAGAAAAACAAATATCTGTATCAGTTTATCTTCCCACCAGCAGGATATGATGGTTGACTTGTTTTTTCACAACTTCACCTAAGGGAGGTATTACCAAATTTTCTAATTTCTGACAATGTGTTGGGTGAACAGTGTCCTCATATTGTGTTCACTTGCATTCACTGATTTTTAAGTTCTTTGACTCAGAACTTTAACATATAAACACATTTCTGAACTTAACTCATAATTCTAAGATACAGTACCTTCCTAAATATGTAAATCCTTTGCCTAAAATATATCTGGCTAACAAAACTCCAAGTATGTACCCTCACATTTCTCAAAGAAAGTAACTACAGTGTCTTCTGAGTAAACAATTTAAAATTATCCTTTGGAAAGAGACATTTAAAATGGCAAGAAAAGGACATTTTTTGGATTTCAAAGTATAATTCTAAAGATAGGATTTTTACCTAGATGCATTACAAATTTACAACTTAAAAAATGAAAGCATCTGTAAGTAATATCAGTTTTAAAATAAAATTCTAGGTGCTCTGCCAAGTGAAATCAATGGATCATTATTCATGACATGGATATGATTTCTGAGGAAGGTTTTCACTTTAGAATAAAATTTTGAGTGATTTGTTCTGCTCTAAAATCTACACTGACTTACTCTGTCACTATCAAAATTATATAATGACAAAACACTTCCCGGCAGAATGAGAAGCAAATGATAATTTGGAGAGATGAGGCGATACACTAGATTAGGATAGTTAGAGCAAGAAGGATATGAAAAACATGTTGATGACATGGCATTTAAGAAGAACTGAGGAAATCTGGATGCTGCCTGGAAAGAATGAAACATTATACTTGAACATATTTATTTTATATTTTTGAAACTGCATCTTTCTCCTTTAAATGTCTCAGGGAATATCCAAAATACAAATTGGATAGAAAGACTAGAATAAGAACTTTTGCCTCAAGGTTATACTACAGTGAACAAATGTCCTAAGAGTGTTTAGAAAGAAAGCATCACGATTACAATGCCAATAATCAATCTGAACTAACAGCAATAGTTCAAAGGCACTAATATCTTTAAGCAAGCTGGAAATCTAAGGGGGAAAAAGGTATAGACTTCAGATACTTAAATACTAGTTTAAAATACATTTTAGATCAAAATTTCCTATTTCGTGGCTATTTACAATCAATTTTATTTCTGCTAAAAAAAGAGAAAGTTGATTATATTATTTAGTGTTCCTGGCTTGCTTTTTTTCATTTAAAAATATTCAGATGGAGTTTTCTTTTAGATAATTTTTTTTACATTTTTAAAAAATGTTTATTTACTTTTGAGAGAGAGAGTGTGTGTGTGAATGGGGGGAGTGGCAGAGATAGAGACAGAGACACAGAATCTGAAGCAGGCTGTATGTAGGCTCCGCACTGTCAGCACAGAGCCCGATGTGGGACTCAGACTCACGAACTGCGAGATGATGACCTGCACCAAAGTTGGACCCTTAATCGACTGAACCACCCAGGCACCCCAGTGGATTTTTCTTAATACAAAATACATAGCATCCAGTTTGGAAAAGTATTTCAGCATTTGAAATATTTCCTAAACTTATCTTCCTTATAGAATATGTTGTTTGGAATGACATACTGTGGACAAACAGAAAAGTTAGATAAAGTACAGAAGGGGCACCTGGATGGCTCAGTTGGGTTAAGCACCTGACTTCGGCTCAGGTCATGATCTCACGGTTTGTGAGTTCAAGCCCCATGTCAGGCTCTGTGCTGACAGCTCAGAGCCTGGAACCTGCTTCAGATTCTGTGTCTCCCTCTCTCTCTGCCCCTCTCCTGCTCACACTCTGTCTCTCTCTCTCAAAAACAAATAAACATTAAAAAAAATTTTTTTAAAGATAAAGTACAGAAAATAGCTACTTGATGGTACCTAATAACTAACAAGACAGCAAGGAATTACTCAGCCAAGATCCGGGGCAGGACAGAGACCGAGGGAATGTGTTGATTCCTGAGGAAACAGCTGAGGGTGAATACGAGGAATAGCCTGGCTCTGGACCAAGACACCAATGGGCTGCACACCAGGCATAAGAAATACACTGGAAGCAATAATGGCAGCTTTTGAATCTTTGAGTCATCTCAAGCCCAGATAAAATGACAGATTATTTGGACTAACTGATGCCAGAGTATTTTCAGTGTCTTGAGATGTCTTGTAGAAGCAAGTGTGACTCTTTCAGGGAAAATATAACATCGAATTATTTCTATAATGATTCTGCAAATATAATGCTTATAATATAATTAAGACAACCAGACATCAAAAAGATATAAGAACAAAAATGAACAAAAACAACAAGCAAGAGAAACAGATCCATAAGGACTCCAGGTATTTGAATTATCAGATACAGACTTTAAGATAATGTTGCTTATTATCATGTTCAAAGACACAGATAAGACAGAGAACTAAAAATGATTAAAAAAATAAATTACATGGGCATGAAAGATACTAACACCCCTCATATTTTTATTAAAGACAAATAATTTTTAAAATACTTAATCCTTCTGATTTTTAAAATAAGTATCTTTGAAAAATATTATCTGCTATTTATTAAGTATTTATCATCTGTCTGATCCTGCTTAGAAATTTAATATAGATTTATTTCACTTAATCTGCACATCTCTTGAGAGGTAGGTATTATGTCAATGAAGAAACTGAGGATCAGAGAGGTTAAGTAACCTGCTTAAGGTCAGCTGTTAAATAACCAACCAAGTATTCAACACCATGTCTGTCTGATCCAAAGTCTACACTCTGAAAGATATGCCGGAAAAAAGAGTTCAAATTTTACTTACGCAAATCAAGAGGTCTCTTGATATATGTACTAGAAGATGCCAAAAAAAGGAGAAGTCCCTAAATGAAAAATCTAGGACCAAACCTGTATATAGTATATACTTAAACTACTTGTTAAATCTCTGATGAGTCTACAAATTAATCAGAGTTTTATAGTGATATAATAGGGATGATGTATTTTCACTCCTCAGAGATTTTGCCAAACCTACATTTCAATAAAGAATTCCCGGGCTGCCTGGGTGGCTCAGCCGGTTAAGCATCCGACTCTTAGTTTTGGTTCAGGCCATGATCTCACAGTTAGTAGGGCTGAACCCTGTATTAGGCTCTGTGCAGAGCCTGCTTGGGATTCTTTCTCTCCCACTCTCTCAGCACCTGCCCACTCTGTGCATGCACATTCTCTCTCAAAATAAATAAACATAATAAAAAATAAAAGAAATAAAAGAAAAAAGTAACATACAATGTATAATATATAAATGTTTAAGTTTACAAATAGATATACACACACATAGAGATACAAAAATTTAAGTTTAGTATAATATAAACCACATATTCATAGACATCGTTCTTCTGGTCTCACTAGCTGCAGCATCAGCAATAGCAAATGGCAAAAGGCCACTTGAAGAAGTGTAAGAAGAGATAAGCCAGGCACAAGTATGTTTCAGTGGGAAGAGCTTTGCCTGAACACACACTAAATGCATAGGTTGTAGCCGATCCTCTACTTAATTCACAAAAAGAATCCTTTAGGAAAAGTTAGCATCACAAACCTTGTGCATCGAGAAAGAAGTCCTACTAAGATCACAGTACATAAAGAAGAAATCAAGTCAATGGAGAGTAGATTCTTATTCTCCCAGAACTAGATTCAACTGCAGTAAATTTACAGATCTCACTTTTATGGATGATAAACTGGATAAAACTTTTGAAGCTCTCTGATGTCAGAAGAAATTGGGCAATAAAGAAAAGCCGAAGAGCCTATTTTAAACAAAACTATTGTACACAAGACTGTTGTGTAGATCATTCCATACATACATGTACAGCAAAACAAAATGAAACAAAATAGCAAAGTACGGTTTTAATCTAAAACTGGCACAGCCAATTCCTGCAACCCTTCTCCCATAAACAAATAAATAATAAACAAATAAATAAACGCTTCATAAGAAACAAATAATTTTTAAACATCTACTATGGGTATTACAGTAGGTATAAAGAACATTTAGATGTTAAAAACAAGATATTTGGCACAAACTAGAAAGAAACCAAGATATGAAAGACGTATGAAGAGCAAAACATATCTACTCAAACATAATGAACTCTGTATGCCACAAGCACTGACAGGCAGTACCACGTCTATGTTTTCTTTTTACTCCTCAACATAAGGCAGTGATGTAAATATTCCCTTAAATTTCCTTAAGTACATGAAAAATTAGTCTTTGTGCTACAGACTGAATGTCTGTGTCCTCCCCAAAATCCATATGAAACCTAACATAATGGTATTAGAAGGTGAGGCCTTTGTAAAGTGATTGGCTTATAAAGGCAGAACCCTCACGAGTGGGCTAGTGCTTTTATGAAACAGATATCTCAGAGAGCCCCCCCAATAGTGCAATGCTCTCCAGATCCAGAGAGCCGGCAGCACGGAATTCTAGCCTGGGGGAACCAGAGGAGGGAGCCAGGGGTGGGGCCCAGGCACAGGGCCACCTAAGGGGCAACAGGACCTGGAGCTCTGGGGGCCCATTCCTTGCCCAACAAAACTACAAGAACAGAAATGCTGCCCCAGGGGGTCTGGAAGGCAGGATCCCCACCCCAGTGCACCTGGAGGGCAGAGCACTGAGGAAAGATTTGGCTCAAACTTAAGGTTTAAACTTAAGGAAAAACAATCTGAAAGTAATAGAGAGCACTGCCTCAAAATGAATCATACACTGAGTCTCGGCCATATTCGATTTAGATGGTATTTATAATTATAAAATGAAACATACTACAAAGTGTTCAAGTCAGAGCTAACAAATGAAAGGATTATACCTTTAAAAAACTGTCACGGGGCGGGGGGGCGCCTGGGTGGCTTAGTCGGTTAAGGTTAAGTGTCCAACTTTCGTTTAGGTCATGATCTCGTGGTTCATGGGTTCGAGCCCCGTGTCAGGCTCTGTGCTGACTGCCAGCTCAGAGCCTGGAGCCTGTTTCAGAGTCTGTGACTCCCTCTCTCTCTGACCCTCCCCTCCTCACGCTGTCTCTCTCTATCTCTCCTAGAAAAAAGTAAAACATTAAAAAACAAAACAAAACAACAACAACAACAAAAATGTCACGGGGGGGGGTGGGGGGCGCCTGGGTGGCTCAGTCGGTTAAGCCTCCGACTTTGGCTCAGGTCATGATCTCACGGTTTGTGGGTTCGAGCCCCGCATGGGCTCTGTGCTGACAGCTCGGAGCCTGGAGCCTGCTTCGATTTTGTGTCTCCTTCTCTCTCTGACCCTCCCCTGATCACACCGTCTCTCTCTCAGAAATAAATAAAACATTTAAAAATTAAAAAAGAAAAAATGTCACCAGGGCACCTGGGTGGCTCAGTCGGTTAAACGTCTGACTTCAGATCAGGTCATGATCTCGCAGTTAGTGAGTTCGGCTCCGTGGCAGGCTCTATGCTGACAGCTCAGAGCCTGGAGCCCGCTTCAGATTCTGTGTCTTCCTCTCCCTCTCTGCCCCTCCCCTACTCACACTCAGCCTCTCTCTGTCTCTCAAAAATGAATAAACATTAAACAATTTTTTTTATTAAATGTCACCCACATAAACTTAAAAACTGAAATATGTAACATTCACCTCTGGAGTTACATCTGGTTTCGCTGTACTGAATGACAGAGCAAGCAAGAAAGGAATGTGTTTGTTTTAAATCAAGCTATATGTGTTGATATTCAGCTTTACAAAGAGTCCAAAATATCTGAATATTTTAATAATGTATAATAAAAATACTAAAATTAATTAAATAATGCCATCTGATCTAAAGCACTGAAAAGGGGAGGGGGGGAGTGTTAAAAAAAAAATACATTACCTGCAGTAATTTTCTTGCTTAGCGACCTTGGCCAGGGAGAAAATGCAGTCAACAGTTGCTAGGTGATGTACTGCTTTACACAAGGAGTGATAGTGTTCACTGAAATCCCTACAAAAGCAACAACAACAAAAAGATGAGCACATTGATTTCGTCAAGCTATAAAAGCTATAGAATAAGTAATCACTTTATTAGCTAACATGAGCATAAACAAAATAACCAGGGATACCTAAGAAACATGGAAATTATACTGAAATGCTTTTCAGTGTAACATGATAACTTGATTACAGAGGCTTCTTTTGTTTCATTTGGATAGAACTACATATATTTAAAATAGCTTGTATGAAAAGATGTCTACTAGTAACACCATACTACACATTTCATTTGACCATGACAAGTCAACGTAGATATAACACAAATGTAGTGATCATTTTCATTCGGCTTAAATAACATGAACTATCCAGATGGTCAGCCTTTGTGCTTCTCCTTGATAGCATCATCCGAACTAGGATTAACAGTTTCAATATCCTTCTCTCACGCTGAATCGGAAGCTTCTCGCTGGTACAGTCCATGTTTGCCTGATTTGCCTATCATTATCAAGCCCTAACATAGAGCCCCTAACTTTGGTATACAGTAGACATTATAATACATTTTGTTCAGGCAAGCAAAAAAGTATTTTTTTTTCAGTGATCTTCAGTTATCTTCTTAAAATGCATATATAAATTAAATTTTAGATTTATTTTTAAAAAGATTTTATTTTTAAAAAGATTATTGCCTCAAATCTTTGGCGAATTAAATAGCTGGTGATTAAAAGCTTAAAACATTTTTATTGAAATATATACTTAAAAAAATAGGATTTGCAAGTACATTCTTTCTATTTTTTTCTACCTAAAGTATTCCATTATCTACTATCACAGGTATACTTTACAACCTTTCAAAGAAGACTCCCCTCCAAAATTATGCTGAATGCTGCTATTAAAAAATATTTCTCCGTTGTACTATGTTTCAGAAACTTTAAGATATAATCTGTCTGCTTCTTAAATCCAAAGTTTTAGAGTACTCCCTAGCTTGAAAAGGATATCGAGATTAAGCTACTAGGTGATCAATTATTCCTATATTATCACTATATTGATTTTTTAGAATCTGTAATGATTTTTCAAGTAATATTATAAAGGTATTCCATGTAAATGACTTTTCCAACCAGAAGCAACATTTTAAGTATCCAGTTTTATTTTTGTGTTAACTTTATGAACTGAAAAATACATTTACAGTATATTTTATACCTCTTTGTCTGAACAGAGTATAATAAATATAATTTGCCTATTGCTCACTGAATTAATGTTCATTAAAACAAGCAAGAATTCCACTAACAGCGTTAAGAGTCTGTGCAAAATCCCAAGCACAAAAGAGATTGGACACTGGTATCAGAAAGATAATGTTCTGTTTTCACCTTATGCTTTTTTTTTTTAACATTTGTTTATTTTTGAAATGGAGAGAGATAGAGAGAGAATGTGTGAGTGGGGTACAGGCAGAGAGAGGGAGACACAGAATCTGAAGCAGGCTCCAGGCTCTGAACTGTCAGCACAGAACTTGACGTGGGGCTCAAACTCGTGAACCACGAGATCATGACCTGAGCTGAAGTCAGATGCTCAACTGACTGAGCCACTCAGGTGGCCCCTGTTTTCACCTTAAAAGCTCAGGTCAATATCTCATAGTCCTCAGTTTGAGCCCCACATCGGGCTCTGCACTGCTTGTTTAGGATTCTCTCTTCTTCACTCTCTGCCCCTCTCCTACTCACGTCGTCTATGTCTTTCTCAAAATAAATAAATAGACTTAAAAAAAATGACTTGGTTTTGAAGATGCAACATGCCACATGCATCAAATATTCCTGAGTGACTACTCAGTGATCATGCCTTCTCATTCCTGGTCTAACTTCAATTTCAAATCTAACACTGGTTTATCTCTTGAGCTGTGTCCTATTCTGTCCCTGTTCTAATCACTGACCCATCTGGTCTTCCTATCTTGGCATTCTCTGTTTTGCCAGTGAGCAGCCACATTTTACGTTTCTGCTCTTACCTCTCTCGATGGGAATATCAAAATATATTTCGCATTAAACCTCAGTCATTTTTTTCATACTCTCTCCTTCCCAGGTCTTGTCCAGGCCACCAAGACCCTAATTTAATTTGCTACTATCTAGGAGACATCGGTTGAGGAGGGTAACTGTTCCTGATGATATTCTAGTTTCTGGAATTGAAATGAGTGACACAACTCTCAGTGGGTACCATTTCAGTTAAAAGAAAAAGAAAAAAGAAAGAAAAGGCAGAGAGAGATAAGGGAATTATTTTGATATAGCCAATAATGTTCTTTCTCATGTCAACTATATATATAAAATATGTGAATTCAATTTTTAGAAAGTGTCATAAACCTTTAACATCACCATTGTAACTCTTACAAAGTCTTGTTTGACTTCTTGATCTTTCTCCATTTGCTACACTTTCCCAGATTTCAAAGAGATTATCCATACCTAGAAAACGACAAGCTAAAAAACGGGGAATTCAAATAATAATCTGATAGACTAGGATTACATCATAACATGAAATTTTATCACTAAGCCACCAACCAACTTAAGAATGAAGCCATTAATTTCTGGTCAAAGGATATTGTTAGGTCTACAGGAAAAAGATTTAAGGCACTTGGGTTCTAAAGCTGTTATGACAGTATACCATCAGATGTTGCCCAATGCCATCTGAAGTTAACAAAAAGAAAGTATTTTATTTTTTATTTACAAATTTATTTCTAAAATATTTAACTACTTTATAGGAAACATTAAAACTTATTTTTTTAAAAATCTGCGATCGAGATTATTCAACATCCACAGCCTATCTTCTGGAATACAGAAGAAGAGACTCATTTTTTTAGAGACGTTTCCATTTACTTTTGAAAGAAGTTTCTTTCAGCCTTGATTTCTTGCAATATTTTGATCAAAAGTAGTATGACTAATGCGTAATGGTTAATATCTCAATAAGAGACATACATGTGTATAGCTGGTATTCAATCCTCTGTCAGGTTCATTGAGGTTAATCATTTTTTAAAATGACATCATATTCACACCACCCGGCACCTTAATAAATACTGTGCTGAACAATGTTGTTCCCAAATAAGGGCTCTAGCTGCAAAAGCTATAGCTAAAATTCAACCAATATTCTTTTTTTTAGATAAAAGCATTAATGTATTTTTCTTATTTTGAAAGTAATGTAAGTACACTAAAGATACTTTCAGTATCCTGTCTTTGCAAAGTAAATTAAAATCTCCAGTAATCTCACCTTGCAGAAATAATCAGTTAGTATTTGAGGATATATATGAAGACATTTCTCCAAAAAAGATACATAAGTGGCCAATAAGCATAATGATAACATAACAGTGGCAAATATATATTTAATCTTTTAAGATAAAAGGTTTGTATGCTGTGAATGTATGTGAATTTACACATTACTGTTTTGCATCCTTTCTTCACTTAGCAATGCAGCATGAATATCGTATTCTTCTGTGATGTAGTATTTAATGTCAGCTTACTCATGGCAATTCTCAAAGTAGTGCTATGATGAAAGTAGAATTTGCCAGGGTTAATTTGGTAGAAGGGCTCAGGCAGAGGGCTGGAACAGTAAGAACGGTATGCAGAAATGGTGGAATGTTATAAGGGAACAAGGGAAGGGACAAATCAAAGAGACATTTCAAAGGCAAAAAAGACAAACAGGAATCTGGTAACAGACAGAGGGACAAAAAGGAAGGCAGAATCAAGGATAATGCCAAAGTGTTTGCCCTGGGAGATCTGAATTTCCTTTAGTCTAGAATATTAACAATGAGAACATAAACCTGATCTGTAAAACTGTGTATACTATGAATGGAGTAAATATGTATCACCTCACCAAATTGCAGGATCCTAGAATGTGGTCCCTGAAGCCTGGAAGGAGTCTAATTTTCATGTCTCAGTGATAACTGTAAGGGGAAAACCAGGAGAACTAGAGATTCAAAGGCCTTGAAAACCCTTAAAATGGGACACTGAAAGTGAAGTGGAAAAGGAAATGAATACACCACTAAGTTTCTATCCCTGGGTCCACGACAAGGAGTCAAGATAACCTCAGGAGATTCAGGACAAGTAAAGTGGAATATCTTTCTGATGCTATTAATTCAAGACTCCTCTGGGCAAATATCTACCTTTTAAAAACTGTCAAGTAGTAGTTTTTGTTTACTTGCCAGACTGGTTACTTAGCTCCCTGGAGAATCTCACTGAATATTTACTGTTAAAGGTTTTAAAGAGAAAGACTACCAAAGAGATTTCTGTTTAGAGTGATGCCTATGGATTCACCACAGGCAGTCTCGACAAACTGATGGTAGAGGGTACAATCTATACCACCAGACACTCTACACTGAATCTCAGCTCCAACCAATATAGGCAACTTACTCCTGATTTCTGATTCTCAGCTGATCTATTTGTAAATTGGGGGTAATAATATTTCACTCAAAGATATCGTCTGAGGAATAATAAAGTGCTTAGATGAGTGGCTCATGGCTGTGGACTCATGAAGGTCAATGGTATGCCTTCTTTCCCAACTCCAGTCTGGCAGCAGCTTGAACTTAGCTCCGGTGGGAGTGTTTACACTACAGAAATCAGCAAGCACCACAAATACTACTATTCTTCCAGAGAGCTGTCTGTTTATCACTTATTTAACAGCACACCATGGAATTAACCCTGTCCACATGAACAGATGGCTATTAATAAATCCATATATAAAACATTTCTTTGAGGCAATGGCAAGGGCAATTCAAAAGAAAATCTCATAAAAAACAAAAAATGTGTGAGATTATTCTAGATTCAACTATAAAAGAAACATAGTAACAAAATGCAACATGTGAAAGTTGATTTGAGCTTTCATTTAAAAATCGGGGAGGGGGTACAGAATTAAAGAAACTAAATATTCCTTATATTAATATCAATTTTTTAGATGTGATAATGGTATTAAGATTATAGAGTAGAATGTTCTTTAGATGTATTAAGCTTTAGATGTATGCTTAATTAAGTATTTTGGGGGGGTGAAGTGTTAGAATGTCTAAAATGTATTTTCAAATGGTTTAGAAAGAAAAGCATATGAGAGATATAAAACAAATGTGGCAAAATGTTAACATTTGACAAATGTAGGTGTATTAGTGTTCACTTCAACTTTCCCAGATTTAAAATTTTTTAAAATAAAAAGTTGGAAAATACATATGATGTAAAAAAAGAAAAATTAAATGGAGTTAATAAACACAGAACAACTAAACTCTACTTGTCCAACTCTGAAAATATTAAGCCTTTTTGTAAGAAAAGTACATGATGTCCAAGGTGGAATTTCAAAAAGTGACTCCACCAAACATCCTTAGCAACTAAAGGAAGGTACAGTAACAATCAAGTGTATTAGGTCTCTCATTAAGAACTAAGATGAGCTTGCATTTCAATGGATTAAAAATAAAATCAGAGAACACATGTACTCAACTATTTTATGGCAGGTCACAAGCAGTAATCTCTACTTTTCTTTTTGATGGAAAGATTTTCCGGTCTATTTCTCATAGCAAAAAGTCAGATTATATTTTTCATTGTAAACTCACTCTAGAAATTCAAGCCATTCAGCACTGCAGTCAAGGACTAGCTGCTCCCGGAGCTGATTCAGATGTCTGTAATTTTCTACAATGAAAGGAGAGTGAAAGCGGCTCACAGCTTTTGTGCTAGAAGAGGGGAAGAAACATAAATAGGAAATCAAGGTTACTAAGAAACCACTAACACCATCACTTCAGAAAATTAAAGTAGTGATTTATTATTCTCTGATGAACCTTGAAAGTAAATACATGTAAACAGAGAACATTCTTTAATTATGGTCCTGAATTCTATTGATTCCAAACATCTCTGTTGTAAATAAAGTACTTGGAGTTCATAGGACTTTGTTCAGGAAGCTCTAAAATGCATTTTAAATTATATCCATATGACAAAGTCAAAGTTTATAGTTTCCATGTCATAAGCAGAAAGCTTTCTTCTTTAAATTACACTAAATGAAAATGCTTGATTAAAAAAAAAAGATCAAAAGCATCTAAGTCCTGACAAAGCTGGATACACTGATGATGGTCATAATACTCTGTTTTAAACTTTTCTGTATGGCTACAGTATTTCAGTGAAAAAAAGAAAACTATAAAGAATTACAAAAAAAAAAAAAAGCAATGCATTAATTCAGGAGGCAATCAAAGAAGAGTGCTTCATGGTCTGACTGTAAATTGATAGTGACCCCAGAGGGGAAGAAATACCATATGCTCCTCTTCTGGGCTTGTGTATAATCTCAGGGGCTTTATCAAGAAGCTGCAGAGCACAAGAGAGGACGCCACAGGTCCCCAGTCAAAAAGTCTGGTCCAATGCTCTAACTCTGCCTGCCACTTACTTGCCGTGTGACTTTGGGCAAATACAACTGATCTTCCCAAAACATCACTTTCTTCACCTATAAAATGGGAATAATGACAGTATCTACCTCATAGGTACTGTTGACAGGATAAGATAGTGCTTAGCAAGGTACGAATGTCCGAAGTCATTAGCACCCAATGTTAGGAACTGTTTTGTGGATGTTATGATTATTATCACTCTTGATGTTATTATTATGATTGGACCTTTGAGAAGAGAAGGTCAGAGTTGAGTGACAGGCAGGTGATGACAGAGTGCACTCTGTTCTTTGTTTGCTCTCCTATTCCTGTTACAATTATGTTTAAATTGGCAAGTTATTGGACTAGGGATGAGACTTTGATATGCAAAATCTGACTGATATCTAACCTATCCCTATCGAGGTTCCAATAGCCATGTAACATATAAAAAGTAACAATGAACCTCCCCCAAACTATCTTATTTATTCATTCAATTTACATCATTGAATGTTCAAAAGATGCTGACATAGATTTATATCTTCCTTGGTGTTTCTGAATTATCATGTAGATTTCTATGCAAACCTATTTGTCATAGCTTTCTCTTCCAACAAAATTCATTCAGTGAAACATTTCAGTTTCTTAGATAATCAGATGCACAATTTTAAATAATTTCTCTTCATAAATCATATTTTGATTCATTAGCTGTAGTACAGGACAAAAAAAGAAAGGATACTTGCAAAGAGAGAAAATATCCCCTAAAAACAAAATACCCAAATCTCAATTATGGCTTCTAGTAACGTGTTAAAAAAAAAAAAATGTTTTCAAGCTAAAGAAACACATGATTGTGCCTTCAGGATTCTTTGCTAGTGGCAATAGATACTCATTTTCTTTTTGAATTAAAATTAAGATTATAATAATCGTTCATACATGTCAAAATTTTCTCCCATCCTTAACACAGTTCCTTCATACAATCACCAGCTACTAGGCCCTCTTCTGTTCACTCAGGCAAATCTAACATTTTCATCTGAAGTTCATGCAAACATATTAATAACAGTAGTAATAAACAGTTCACAAACAATACGACTCACAGAAGTACAGACTTCTCTAACACACTTCTGTAAATGAGTCCCCTTTGGGGTATTAATGTTTAACCAAGGAGAAAAGGCAGTCTCAACGTGGTTCTCTAGTTTTGTTTTGATTAAATTTGTTTTCATCAATTCATGATATAACTTACAAAAAAGAAGATGTAAAGAACTATTATAATATGTGGCATGGAAAGCATCAAGAATGAATAAATGCAGAGAGAGCTCAAATGGCAGAAAATGAAATTTCAGCGTCTTAAAAAAAGCTTCAGGTATGGCATTCATCAGAAAATTCAAGCAACCAAATTAATTTTATAAATGAAGATCCCCCAACATTTTTTTCATGTGTTAAAAGTGTACTGAGATGTAAAAATAAAACAGTAATTTATAAAACAAGAAAATAACTATAGACAAGTAAGATACTCTTTGGAAAAAATGTTTTAAAATCAATGATAAAAAGAGTCTATAGTAATTATTTATTTGGTTAAAAGTCCCATAAGAAAACCAAAGGGGAAGAATCACATTTAATGTCAAAAATGTGGTTATTATCATTCCAACAGCATACAGGTGTACATGTTTATAATGTGTCATTCTAATTCATGTTATTAAGAAAAAAATGTATGTTTAAACCTACCTTCCAACCTTTACCCAATCAGTTGGTATACAAGATACAGCAGAGTTCTTCACTTCAATCATAAACTAAAAGAAATAAAAGTCACATATTTAAATGACTAACCACTGTATTTTTAAAGCTTCCTCAAAACTGCACTATAAATTTAGTAAATACTATTCTAAACATTCAAAATAAATCCAACTGTTAATAGGGAAGTTCATGTATGTCCACACAACCAAATACTAACCATTAGGGTTGTAATACCTGGTATAAAATACAACTTGTATTGAGCAAAAGTTTATAATAAGCATATAACTTGGCAATTTAATGTTTATAACATTACCGTGTGCATACTACAAATGGTGATTTTTCTTTAGTGGCCTCTTTCACTTATTAGTACCCACTCACTTAAATCTATTACTCAGTAATAAGATGGAATTCTAAGTACATACAACTTTAAAATATCAATTATGAGGTGCTATACCAGTATGAAATGTGATCCATCCCCTATTCTGAAGAAAAGAGGATTTATTGTCACAATTTTTATACATTGAGCCCAATATCTAAAAGTCTACTAATGAAAAAGCAATGATTTCTTCTGCTATTAGAAGATATTTCTTCCTATGTATGTTTTAAGTTTTCACTTATATGAACTATGTCTTTATAAAGCCAACTGTGTTGTGCAAGCAAGCTTTTCTGAAACCAGCCAGTAAAGTGAAATCAACTACTTCTATCACGCCTCTCATTTTTAGCATTAGTTGTATGGCATCTCTTTTCCTCCTGCTTACTCTCCTGTATTACTGCAATGAAATTCAATGTTTTATTTAAATGAATAAACACATAAACACTTATTTTGTACAAGAGGGAACCCAGAAGCTATGTAGCTACGAATAATTTTTATGTATACCAGTTTCCTAACATTTTAGGTATTACAATATGCATATTATTAGCAGCGTTGGCTTATCTTTTGAGTTTATTTTTCTATGTAGTTTTTCACAGAAATTATATTTCATAGAAACAATATAGAAATTATTGGGGTGACTGGGTGGTTCAGTCAGTTAAGTGTCTGACTCTTGGTTTCAGCTCAGGTCATGATCTCATGGTTCATGAGTTCAAGTCTGACATCGGACTCTGTGCTCAGTGTGGAAACTGCTTGGAAGTCTCTCTCTCCTCTTCTCTCTCTCTCTCCCTTGCTTGTGCATACTCTTTCTCAAAATAAGTAAATAAACATAAAAAAAAGATTCTGCTTAAAAAAATAATATAGAAATTACTGGTTAATTTTAAGAATTTTCACTCTGAGAAAAAATTTCGGAACTAATGAGGCCTTCTCATATGGAGAGAAATTAATACAATTTCCAGTCTGCCACACCCAGTTAAACAGTTAAAAGTGAAGAGTCTATAAAAGTTCCCCTTGGCTACAAAAAGTAACTGAGGAAAAAACCCACAAAACATATATCACTGACAAGAAAGATAAAAGCACTTTAAAATTATGCTAAAAAAATCTACTTAAATATTATCTTTAAATGTTCTACAAGAAGGCATGTTGATCCTTTTATAAAATAATTCTGGGAAGAGCTACGCTTGCAGTAAACTGCGAAACACAGGACCACAGTGGCTCACTGATACTTGGGAGCGGCACATCTAGATTCATAATAACTAACACAGAGCTCCAAAGGAGCTACTAACGAAAGGAAGGTAGAATTTTTGAAACTGCCTCACTGGGCAGCCAGGGAGGTTGGCTTACTTAAGTAATTTGCCATAAGAGGGCAACATGAGGCACCGATTCAAATTTGTGCCTTCTATACAACACAAATTGCTACTAGTCATGGCCCTTTGGAGCATGCTGGGCACAGTGTGGACCAAACGGTTCAACCTTTAAGTATCAGGGTGTCTACTCTAAGGACTACTGATCCTCAAGGAAGCCATATGCAGAGCCAACACTGGATGAGAGTTGGAAAAGCCCACATGGACCTTATGCTTGTTACACTCTGGGTTAAGTTACTTCTTCAAATTGGTGCTGGTCCTGTATGTCCTCTTCTTCTCAGCTGGGGTTTCTCCAGAAAACAGAGTAGCAAGTTTTTGTTCTCTTCTATACTACATAAGGAATTGGGAATTTCCTCTCTATTTCCTTCTACAAATATGCAAAGAATCAGCAGACAGGCCTTTTAAGAATTTTATTGCTACAGAAAAGGAAACCGACTAAAACTGGAAATTAACAAATATTTCAGGAAGCTTAGAAAATTCTCACAGCCACTTCGCCTGCTCTACAGTTCCTAAGTGTTCCTTAGGTGTTGATGCAAGAAGTCTGCCCTGATTTGTTCTAGCAATTTCTTGCATACTCCTAGGATCCAATTCTTTGTTGCTTAAATGTCAGATATTGTTACTCAAACTACAGCCTGTCATATCACTGGGCTGGGATCATTGCTAAGTTTGCTTAATTCATTCCAGAAACTGCTCTCTGTTTTCTTCAATATCACACTTAACCCATTTCTACTCTAACGCCTTTTCTTTCTTCTCAAGAATTTTCAAGTATTTTTTTTATTTAGAAGTAGATTCAGGGGCTCCTGGGTGGCTCAGTCTGTTAGGCGTCCAACTTTGGCTCAGGTCATGAATTCACGGTTCGTGGGTTCGAGACCCATGTCAGTCTCTGTGCTGACAGCTAACTCAGAGCCTGGAGCCTGTTTCAGATTCTGTGTCTCCCTCGCTCTGACCCTCCCCTGCTCATGTTGTCTCTCTCTCTCTCTCAGAAATAAATAAAACATTAATTTTTTTTTTTAATTTTATTTGAAATTAAGCTCTTCCCCACTAGAAAAATATCAGTTTTTCAAAATCTGGAATAAAATGTTCATGCTCTGGAAATTATTCACACATTTCCTAATTTGCTATCTTAAAGTAGAATTTCTCAAATTTCCTCAGTTAGAATCTTTATATTTTATTAAGCATAAGATATAGAAGTAGCATGCGTTAAGGCTCAGAATAAGACCGAAAGGTACAA
Source organism: Proteles cristata cristata (assembly GCA_017311185.1). NCBI lineage: Eukaryota > Metazoa > Chordata > Mammalia > Carnivora > Hyaenidae > Proteles > Proteles cristata. The sequence goes on from JAESUZ010000956.1 coordinate 574,535, forward strand.
CTACATTTAAAAAGTATACTTCTTCCTGGTTCTCACTCAGATATTTATAATATCAACCTTTAAACAGAACTACACATACCAAACAAAAACAAAACACAAAAACAAAAAACATTCTAAATAGCACTTCTATAATCTTATGGAAGACTCATTAACTGTAGGTTTTCACTATAATTTTGTTTCTTGTTTTTTTCTGGGGTTTTGCTGTTGTTGCTGTTTTTTGCTTTTCATTTTTTAGCAGCTATACTAACTTCAGAAGGAAACCCCGCGCTTTAATCACTGTGAGCCAATCAACACAGGTGGTTCTCTTCATATCATTCTGCAGGCCAGACATCAAAGACTAACTACTTTCTAGATTTAGGGTAAATGAATCCTATGCACTACTATTTACAATAACCATGGTTTTCCATAATAGAATTTCAAGAAATAGTATTAAAACACATGTAACATTACATTGCATGATTTCACCAGGAGACTAAAGTAAATAAACACACAAAACACTGTTACTGAAATCATTCTTATCAAAACAAGGTATCATATTTTATTTCCAAGGAACAAAAGAAAAAACCTGAAAACAAAGCAAAACAAATTTTCATCCTATCCTTGGATATTTGCTCACATTTTAAAATAGCTTTTCTACCTGACATAAACTAATGCAAAATAAAAATATGTCAGACATTACCTCCTGTCCTGATACTGTCACATACTGTGCAGAAGGATTTTTTAGTATTTTTCGTATTTCTTGCAAATGTACTTGGATCTTGTGAGTGACTTCTTGAATTTCATCCTTCCTCTTTTTTATTAAAGGGAAGTCAGAAAGGTCTTTGAATAATTCTGTTTTATCCCCAGTTCTAAAAAACGGGAAAAAAGCAAATATATATATTGAAGCATACTACCTATACCGATCATCAATTATTTTTCACAGCATGATAAAAGCGCAAAGGGTTGGGAGCTAGGAAAGTGAGGCTCTAATTCCAGCTCTGCTACTAAGTATTTATGGGCAGGTTTCATAATTTCTTTGAAGACAGACAAAATTATCCTAACATCATTTTCATTTGCAAGTTCATGATTTCCATAGTGTAAATGAGAGATAAAATCAAATATCTGTTGTCTGACTACTCAGAAAATAAGCACAAATATATAGACTGTTTCCCCTTTTCATACAGAGTTCTTCGTGGGATGAACTGTGAAATGACTACCTCTTAATGGATAACTCTGCTTTTGTAAGTTTCTAAATATAAGGCAGACCACTGAATATCTAGGAAGTGAGTGTAAGATGCCATCTGCCACCCAATTTTAAATTAATAAAATGCTATCAGTTGCTCCGCCTGGACTTTATCTTTTCATCATGTGGTACCTGGAGAAGTATTGTATCTGTCCTAAATAATGAATTGCCCAAGTTTTAGATGGCAGAAGTTTACTTCCAGCTGTAATAAACAGCCGTTAGCATCCAATTTCATTTCTAATATCACAGGCAACTCCTACCATTACTGTGAGGGAAGCTAAGGAATCCATTCACCAAAGGGCAAATACATTAGTTCTTTATTTCCAGCAGTGACAAGAATCTAAGAATCTATTACTTACTTGGCAGCTTGTTCATTAAGTATCTTTAAGAAATGCTCCACTGGACTGAGGAGTTCAGGAATTTCTAAAATAAATGTCTGGAGCAAGTCTGACCGAACGTGGGAGTTAACAGCAGGTATTAATGCTTGAAATTCTGACTTCAGGTGATACAGGGTTTTGACAATCAAGAAGAACTCTTGCGTAGAACACTGAAAATAGAAATATTTTTTAGCTAAATAATACAAGATATATAAACATGATGTTTAATTAGTGGTCTTTTAATTAACAGTCTTTTTAAAGTTAGAATTAGAATAAAGGAAAATTTTAATTTACCCTATAAACTAGTTAATTGCAATAAAGTATTGCTGATACCTAAATGTTCAATCAATAGTTTAAATACTCATAACATGTTAAAGCTCTCAAGTAAACAATTTGGGTCAGGGATAATAAAGCCAATACTTGTTCAATATTTTCTCATTTTAAAATATATTGATCATATAGCAAAAATACAGTAAACAATGTCAAAAATATAAAGAACAATTCTGGAGAAATATCTGCAAGACACATATTAAATGGCATAGTTTTCTCCAGAAAAATAAGCTCTTACAAATCGACCTGGAAAAGATGAAAATCCAAAGAATAATGGCTAAGTGAACTGAATATGCAGCTAATAAAAAAAAAAAAGAATGTCCAATAAGCACTTGATTAACCTCACATATAATTAGAACATGCAAATTAAAATGACAAGATAGCATTTGTCACTTATCAGAATGTCAAAGATTTAAAAGTCTGGTTAACAGGTGAGTCACACAGGGTATAAAGAAAGACTCTTTGATATACCATTAGTAGAGGCATATCCTCTTTGAGAAGTAAACTGCATATATCCTTTGACTAAACAATTCCACTTTTAAGAATTAAACTAAAAGTGTAACAAGAAGTGAAAAAAAATGTGGATCTGAGTATTTATAGTAGCACTGTTGGTAGTAATATTAAAAAGATAAATAAGAAACATGTATCTAACAAATGAGATCTTATCAGGAAAAATTCACAGCATATAAAACTGTTAAACAGTTGAAAACATTAAGACATCTGTACATAGTAATGTATACATCAATATGGAACTCCATAATTTCAACATATTAAATAAGCATTGTATATGTTTATATCAAATGCCACATATGTATTTATACAGTAAAATTTCACTTTTGACTCTTTATACTATATGCATTATTCTACCTAAATAAAAACATGAACAAAAAATTTTCTAAAGGATACACATGTTAACTTACTCCAGTTACCTCTGGAGAGTGTGTATGCACGGGAAGGTAGAGGAACTTTTTACTCTTTATTTTATACCCCTGTATACAGTGTTGTAATTTTTTTAACATGAACATAAATAATTTTTACTTTTGGAGCTTCTGATAAAGAGAATAAGCCGAATATGTGCATCTCATTTCCCTCTATCTTGAAACTACAGTCCAAGGTTGATTAAAAAGACATAAAACCTCAAAAATAACTAGAAGAAAAGACAAGGGCAACAACAACTTAGAAGCACTGAAGTAAATGGACAAGTGGTCACTGATTTAGAAGACTCAAGATATTAGAATCTTAAGCTAGATGTGAGGTAAACTAGGATCCAACTTGAGTTACACCAAGAATCCTAAAATACTGAGAAATTGGAGGCACAAATTATCTTTGGAAGAGGAAGCTGGGGGTGGATAGCAAATGACTGGCTGAAAATGAATTAAGAAGCAATTATCCCTCAACACTCTACTCCTCTCCACGCCACTGAGCAACCACCATTCTCCTACCTGACAAAAGACTAGTTTTATTCCCTGGAGAAGGGAAAACACAGAATATATGAATGATCTTCAGGCACAGGGAAGTCTGAAGATACTAAAGCAGGAGTTCTCCCCATAAATGGACCAGCTAGTACACTTTACAGTTCAGCTCATATTTTGCAAACCATATTCAACTAGAAAGCACTTCCTATCAGCATTTTAGCCCTCCACTCTTTAAAAATGATCAGACATCAGATAAAAAATTCTAAAGGAAATGAAAAACACAAAACAATCAACAAATATTTGAGGGAATACAGCATATATAAGTAGAAGAAAATGCCTTTAAAAAAACCCCAATACCCTCAGTTAAACAGAGAATAATGCAAACATGAAACAAGAACAGGATGCTATTTTTTTTAAAGGAACATTCAGAGAATGGAAATTCAATCAATTCAAATAAAATAGTTGCAAAAACGAACCAAAAAATAATTCACAACTATTACTCAGAACTTGGTTGCCAGATTAAAGGGCTCAATACAATGGTTGAAAACAGAAACAAATCAGGGCAAATCAAAAAGAAATTTTAGAACATTTGGGAAAAAAAGAAAAATTTTTTTCAATTTTTATTTTTCCTTCAATTTTTAAAAGGGGAGAAAAAAATCACACCAAAAATCAGGAATCAGACTGTTCAACATAATAGAAGCTAGAAAACAATGGCGTAAAACAAAATTCTAAAGGAAAATAATGTATAGCCTAGAATTTTATACCCAGTAAAACTACCAGTCAAATGTGAGTAGAAAAAAGGGACATTTCCAGACATCAACATCTCAAAATGTTTACTGTTAACTCTTGAACAACACAGGTTGAAATGGTATAGGTCTACTTCTACACAAATTTTTTGGATAAATACTATAGTACTGTAAATGTGTTTTCTCTCTTAAAAGAAAGTTTATAATATTATGATTTTCTTCACATCTCTTCTCTAGCTTACTTTATTGTAATAATACAGTATATAATACATATAATATACAAAAATAGTGTTAATCAATTGTCATTAAAGCTTCAGGTCAATAATAGGCTATTACTAGTTAAATTCTGGGGGAGTTAAAAGTTATACATGGAGTTTCAACTGTACAGGGACTGATGCCCTTAACTCCTGCATTGTTCAGGGACCAACTCTATTTTCAATAAGCTTTCTCCAGGATGCTTCTAGAGAATGTATTCCATCAGAATAAAGTAATAAACCAAGAGGAAGACATGGAATACAGAAAGACTGAATAGAAGATTCAATTCAAGGCAAATGAATTTTATCTATACAGCAAGTATAAAGGGCAATCAGTCTAGGGTGAACCAGGTCAGAAAGTTTAAGAAAATAAAATATTTGATGGAAAAAAGTATCTTGAGATAAGAAGATGATTTAGGGATGAATTAATTATAAGTATACATAAGTAATATGCACATGAATTAATGCTCAGAACATATATAGAAAGAGAATTTTTAGCTAAAAGGAATGAGGTAAAATATGCAAAAAAAAAAAAAAAAAAAAGAAGTAAGGTCCAATTGAATAAAAGTTGAATCCAAAGTGTATATACCATAAAGCATCTCTTCCTCAGGCCACTGTATGATAAAAATGATACATACAGGAAGGCTGGATTTTCGTAATGTGGAGCCTAGAAGTTCTCTGACCAATATTCATAGTTAATTATTAAATAGATACACTCTAACAAAAGTGAAGACCTAAAAGTAAATATTTTCAATACAATTTTTGAATAATAATTTCTTGTAATTTTTGTAATTTGAGAGACTAGAAGGGATTGATGTTTCACCCTTAGATATAAGGTATAAATCAGCAACAGAAGTAAAGTGACAACCAAAAGCACTCTCCAAAAGCACTTTGCACTTTTAAGTGCCCAAGGCAGGTTGTTCTCCAGGGTTTGTTTGTTGAACGTTTATTTTTCAGAGAGAGAGAAATAGAATGTGAGCGGGAGAAGGGCAGAGAGGGAGACACAGAATCCAAAGCAAGCTCCAGGCTCTAAGCTGTCACCACAGAGCCCAAGGCGGGGCTCAAACTCACAAACCGCAAGATCATGACTTGAGCCGAAGTCGGATGCTTAACTGACTGAGCCACCCAGGCGCCTCTGTTCTCCAGGTTCTTAAATAAAACACCTCAGTAGAATTGCCAGAAAGCTGAGGATAAGAGTGAAGTAGTTGCTCCTGGAGTCACTCACATTCAATCCCATTTCCAGCAGCAAATTTCTCTGTGGAAGAGCTTTAGAACACATTGTAAGTGTGGAAACGGGTCATCATGAGATTGGAAGAACTCCAGCCTAAGTTCCACACTGAAAGGTGGCTGTAGGCTTATACCAGTCGGGCCAAGAAACCATTCTCGCCTACAAAATTCTGGAAACACTCTCCTCTAACATTTACTAAGTGCTATAATCCTTTAAATGTATTCACCAATCTTAGCAGTTATGTATCATTTTCTTACAAAATAGGTCTTGAGCAAAGTTAATATGGGTTTCTAAGACTAGCACTATTATCTAAGATTTGGATTTGAAATTTTACTATCAAAAGAAACATTTATTTTGCTTCAGGGCCAGCCCACTTGGTATCCCCTAATATCAATATGAAAATACCTATTTGTGACTATTTCATGGCACTTTCCACACAGCCATATGGCCTAGGCTTACCACTTCCACAACATCCAAACAGTGTTCCTAACCATTTTATGAATTTTACATAATTGGCACAGTCTGTACCCAGGATATCACTCACCATTTGGTGCATACAGCATAAGTTTATTTAGAGTAATCTAATGATAAAGAACAGACATGTGTTTGCTGGTGTGTTCCAAAAGCCAGCAAACTAATCTATAAAAAATTACTTTGAAGCATTTAGACTTACTAAAGTTGGTCTGTTACCAAGTCATTTCTAATCATCACTTTTTGAATCAATCTTTGGGCACCCTCTTGTGCAACCATTAAAACAGCAACAACGAACAACCTCTAAGTGAGTCATAAGTTCCTTCACTTAAGTATAGTTTGAAACTCTAAAACAAAAGTCATTCTTGGTTACTTTTAATATGAAAGATTCGATACCATATAATTTTATGTGAAAAAATTTTTAAAAGGCAAATCCATAGATACAGAAAATAGATTTGTGGCTGCTATGGAAGGCAGGTGGATTAAATGAGTGGAGATGATCAAAAAGTACAAACTTCCAATTATAAAATAAGTAACTCCTGGAGATATAATGTATAGCATAGTAACTATAGTTAATACTGTATGGTATGTGTGAAAGTTGCCCAGCAAGTAGATCTTTAAAGTTCTCATCATAAGAAGACAGCTTTGTAACTATGAGTAATGATGAATGTTAATTAGAATTACTGTGGTGATCATTTCTCAATATATACATATATGAAACCATTTACTATGTGATACACCTGAAACTAATACAATGCTATGTTAATTATAGCTCAATTAAAAAAAAAAAAGAATTAGACTCTTCTACCAGAGTCTGTAAACTTTTGTAAATACGCAAATTTTATGAAATGCAAATAACAAAAGTTTTAAGAGAGGAAGTAAAGCATAAAAGAAATCACAGCAGCATGGAAAGATGCTTCTGTCTTGATTCCAAGGATTCTTTGACTCAGCTCTTATACATATTTTTAAGTTTATTTATGTGTTTTGAGGGGGAGGGGCAGACAGAGGGGGAGAGAATCCAAAGCAGGCTACTCACTGTCAGTACAGAGCCTGATGGATCTGAGACTCAAGCTTGAGATCATGAGCTGAGCCAAAACCAAGAGTCAGGCACTCAACAGACTGAGACATCCAGGTGCCCCTTGACTCTTTTAATTACCAATTAATAATTTTCTCAGCTTTGTCCCTATTTTTTCTTGAGAAAAACAAAAATCTTTAACAACTGTCAGTGAATCCTTTCAAGCAATGAAGGCAAGGTGCTTGGAGATCTGTTGCTTGATGAAGGGTAGTAATATGCTCTGACTGTTAGGTACTGGACCAATGATACAACATAACAAATGGTTTTGGCATCTACTCTGTAACCTCAAAAATGTCAGCCATAAAGCTTTCAACTACAATAGCTCCCCCCTTATTTACAAGAGATATGTTCCAAGATCCCCTGCAGATATCTGAAACCATGGATAGTACCTAACCCCATACGTACTATCTTTCCTATACATACATAACTTTGATAAAGTTTAATTGATAAATTAGGCACAGTAAGAGATGCACAACTAATAAAACAATTATAATATACTGTAATAAAAGTTATATGAATGTGGCCTGTCAAAATTATCGTACTGCACTCACCTTTCTTGTGATGGTATGAGATGAAAAAAAATGCCTACATGATAAAATGAAGCACTATGACATAGCACTAGGCTGTACAACTGACCTTCTGATGTACAACCAGAAGGATCATCTGCTTCCAGCTGGCTGTTGATGGCGGATAAAGGGGGGCAGGGTGCTGTATCAGGACAACATCTGCTACTGCCAGCAAAACAACAACACAAGTGTACCAAGTAATGGTACAATAGACTCTAGTGACCCCATAACCAACTGGGGCATTTTCCCCTGGAGATTAGTATTTCCCAATTCTGGCTTATTCTTTGTTTTCAAATTTAGCTGAAGCATATGGAACAGTTACATAAGTCCTCTTGGGCACTGCAAGTATTCTCAGAAGCAGCACTTATCATTCCAGTAAAACTTCGTGGGGGAAAGGACTAAAAAAAGTAAAGACTAATGAAAAATTGGTCACAACTAAAATGTGGGCACGTAAAAATTATCCTACAATAAAATTATTACATTGGCAAGGATTTACATTGGGGTGGAAAATAAAGATGGCTTATGTGGGGATAGCCAAGAAAAATACAATGGTAGTCAAAACTACATCAAAAACAGTAATGTCCGAAAGTGTACTCAATAAAAACCCAATCAAGGACCCTGGTTTAAATACTGTCTTTTTTTTTTTTTTTACTGACACGCTACTAACTCTCTTCCCAGATCATCATTTTATCCAAGGTAATGCAAGCTGTGGTAGCATTACGTAGAGATAGCAGTGCATATAGCTTCCCATTAGTAAGAAGGTGAAAAACACAATATCCCCTCAATTTTATAAAGTTTTACAAGGGACTAAGGGTTTAATATATGTGAATGAGTTCAGCAAGAGATAAAACACTATAGAAAGTTTATTAGCTAGCTAAAACCTGGAAAGAGCCTAAGTGTCCATCAACAGATGAATGGATCAAGAAGATGTGGTTTATCTATACCATGGAATACTACATGGCAATGAGAAACAATGAAATCTCGCCATGTGTAGCCACATGGATGGACCTTGAGGGTGTGATGCTGAGCGAAATAAGTCAGGCAGAGAAAGACAAATATCATATGTGTGCACGTATAGGAGGATTAGGAGGAGCTTAACAGAGGACCAAGGGGGAGAAGAAGGGCGGAAATGGTGGGGGAAAGGGGGAGAGGCAAACCATGAGAGGCTCTTGAATGCTGACAAAAACTGAGGACTGGTGGATGTGGGGGGGAGGAGGGGTGGGCATTGAGAAGGGCACTTGTGGGGATGAGCACTGGGTGTTATGTGGAAACTAATTTGACAATAAACTATTTGTAAAAAAAAAAAAGAAAAAGAAATAAATAAAATATTTTATAAAAAAAAATTTAAAAAAAAGAAAGTTTATTAGCAATTATAAATATAACTATTTCAGGCATATTTTAAAGATAAAGTAAATTATTTCCCTAAGTGTGGAAAACTCATTTATTTCATTTAATTATCATTATTTAATCTTTTCTTTTAATTACAGTACACTTAACGGACTGCGAGGTTAGTTTCAGGTGTACAATATAATGATTCAACAATTTCATACATCACGTGGTGTTTGTGATGACAGGCACACTCCTTAAACTCCATCACTTATTTCACCCATCCCACTATCCCATCTGGTAACCATCAGTTTCTTCTCTATAGTTAAGAGTCTGTTTCTTTATTGTCTCTCTCACCTATTTTTTTCCCCTCTGCTTGTTTGTTTTGTTTCTTAAATTCCACATGAGTGAAATCATATGGTATTTGTCTCTCTCACTTATTTCACTTAGCATTATAATCTCTACCTCTATCCATGTCATTGCAAATGGCAAGATTTCATTCCTTTTTATGGCTGAATAATATTCCACTACATATACCACATCTTTTTTCATGTTTACTTATTTACTTTGAGGGAAGATGGGCAGAATCCCAAGTAGGCTAGCCTGACAAGGGTCTTTATCGCCTGAACCTTGAGATCATGACCTGAACTGCAATCAAGAGTTGGAGACTTAACCAACTGAGCCACCCAGGTGCCCCTATACTACAGCCTTTTTACCCAGTAATCATTTGACAGACACTTGGGCTGCTTCCATATCTTGACTATTATAAATAATGCTGCTATAAACATAAGGGTGCATGTATCCCTTTGAATTAGTGTTCTTGTACTTTTTGGGTAAATATTCAGTAGTGTGACTGCTGAATTACAAGGTAGTTCTATTTTTAACTTTTTGAGGAACCTCCATACTGTCTTCCACAGTAGCTACATCAGTTTGCATTCTTGCCAACAGTGCCAGAGGGTTTCTTTTTCACCACATCCTCACCAACACTATTTCTTATGTTGTTGATTTTACCCATTCCGACAGGTGTGAGGTGATATCTCATTATAGAATTGAGTTGTGATGATAAGTGATGATCTTTTCTTTTGTCTGTTGACCATCTTGGAGAAATGTCTGTTCATGTCTTCTGTCCATTTCTGAATTGGATTGTTTGTTCTTTGGATATTGAGTTGTATAAGTTCTTTACATTTTTTGGATACTAAACCTTTATCACTATGTCATTAGCAAATATCTTTTCCCATTCTGTTGGCTGCCTTTTACTTTTGTTGATTGTTTCCCTCACTGTACAGAAGCTTTTTATTTTGATGTAGTCCTAATTGTTTATTTTTGCTTTGATCTTACTTGCCTCAGGAGACATACTTAGAAAGAAGCTGCTACAGCCAATGTCAGAAAAGTTACTGCCTGTGTAGCTAGGATTTTTATGGTTTCATATCTCACATTTAGGTCTTTAATTCATTTTGAATTTATTTTGGTATATGGTGTAAGAAAGTGGTCCAGATTCATTCTTTTGCATGCCACTGGCCAGTTTACCCAACAACATTTGTTGAAGAAATTGTCTTTTTCCCATTGAATACTCTTTCTTGTTGTGTCAAAGATCAATTGGCCAAATTATGGGTTTTCTTCTGGATTTTCTATTCTATTCCATTGATCTACATGTCTATTTTTGTGCTAGTACCAAACTGCTTTAATTACTATACCTTTGTAATATAACTTGAAGTCCAGAGATGTGATGCTTCCAGCTTTGCTTTTCTTTTTCAAGACTGCTTTAGCTATCTAGGGTCTTTTGAGATTCCATATATATTTTAAGATTATTTGTTCTAGTTCTGTGAAGAAAGCTGTTGGTATTTTGATAATAGGGATTGCATTAAATCTGTAGATTGCCTTGGGGAGTATCAGTATTATTTGTTCTTCCAAATACTGGAACATGGAATGTCTTTCCATTTCTTTTGGGTCATATCCAATTTCTTTCATCAATGTTTTTGTTGTTGTTAAACCTCTTTAATTTTTATTTTATTTTTATTTAAGTAGAGTAGAAACATAATGTAACATGAATTCCAGGTGTACAACACAGTAATTTGACAATTCTATACATTATGCTATGCAACACAAGTGTAGCTACTGTATTTCACCTTACAATGCCATTACAATATCACTGACTATATTCCCTGTATGGTGCCTTTTATTCTTGTGACTTATTTATTCCATAACAGGAAGCATGTACCTCCCGTTCCCCTTTATCCATTTTGCCCATCTCTCCACCTCCTTCCTTCTGGCAACCATCAGCTTGTCCTCTGTATTTACATGTCTGATTATGCTTTTTTGGTTGTTTATTCATCTTATTTTTCTCAGTCTAACTTATTTCACATAGCACAATAACCTCTAGGTTCACTGATGTTGCAAATGGTAAGATCTCATTCTTTTTTATGGCTAAGTAATATTCCACTGTGTAATATTCCAGTATATATCTCATCTTTTTTTTTTTTTTTTAAGCTTTTATTTAAACTCCAGATAGTCAACATACAGTGTACTACAAGCTTCAGGTACACGATTCAGTGATTCAACACATACACACAACACCTGGTGCTTATCACAAGTGTACTCCTTAATCCCCATCATCTATTTCACCCACCTGCCCACCAACCTCCCCTCTGATAACTATCAGTTTGTTCTTTATAGTTAAGAGTCTGTTCCTTGATTTGCCGAATATCTCTTTTTTTTTATCCCTATGCTCATTTGTTTCTTAAATTCCATATATGAGTGAAATCACGAAGTATTTGTCTTTCTCTCTTTTCACTTAGCATAGTACACTCTAGCTCCATCCATGTCATTGCAAATTCAGGGTTTCACATTATTTTTTATGGATGAGTAATATTGCATTGTTTGTGTGTATAAATAAATGTGTAAACACACACACACACACAGTATGTCTTCTTTATCCATTCATTAGTCAATGGACATTTCATCAGAGTTTTATAGTTTCAGAGTACAGGTGTTTTACCCCTTTTGTTACATTTATTCCTATATATCTTATTTTTGGTGCTACTGTAAATGGGATTGCGTTCTTAATTCCTCTTTCTCTTGCTTCATTACTGATAAAGATTTCTGTACTCTGATTTTGTATCCTGGGACTTTACTGAACTTATCAGTTCTAGCAGATTTTTGGTGGAGTTTAGGGTTTTCTATACAGAGTGTCATGTCATCTGCAAATAGTCAAAGTTACACTTCTTCCTTACCCCTTTGGATGCCTTTTATTTCTTTTTGTTGTCTGAATTCTATGGCTAGGACTTCCAGTACTATGTTGAAGAAAAGTGGTGAGAGGGGCCATCCCTGTCTTATTTAAGACAAGTTAATTCTTCTCCATTAAGGATGATGTTAAGGGTGCCTGGGTGGCTCAGTCACTTAAGCATCTAATTCCTGATTTGGGCTCAGATCATGAACTTACAGTTTGTGAGATCAAGCCATACATCAGGCTCCATGCTGTCAGTGCAGAGCCTGCTTGGGATTTTCTCACTCCCTCTCTCTACCTTCCCCTGCTAGCACACTCTCTTCCTCTAAAAATAAACATTTTTTTTTTTTAAAAAGGATATTAGCTGTGGGTTTTTCATATCTGCCCTTATTATGTTGAGGTATGTTCCCTCTAATACTACTTTGTTGAGGATTTGGATCTTCTGGAATCTGTTGAGGCTTGGTTTGTGGGCTAATATGTGATCTATCCTGGAGAATATTCCCTATGCACTTGGAAAGAATGTGTATTCTGCTGTTTTAGGATGGAATGTTTTGAATATATCTATTAAATTAATCCGATCCAGTGTATTATTCAAAGCCATTGTTGAGTTTCTGTTTAGATGATCCATCCATTGATGTAAGTGGGGTGTTAAAGTCCCTTTCAATTATTGTATTATTATTGATTAGTTCCTTTATGTCTGTTATTAACTGTTTATGTATGTATTTGGGTAAATATTTACAATTGTTATATCATCTTCCTAGATTGTCACTCTTATTATCATATAGTGCCCTTCTTGCTACAGTCTTTGTCTAAAAGTCTACTTTATCTGATATAAATATTGCTACTCTGGCTTTCTTTTGATATCCATTTGCATGGCAGATGTTTCTCCATTCCCTCACTTTCAATCACCAGGTGTCTTCAGGTCTAAAATGAGTTTACAGTAGGCAGCATATAGATGGGTTTTGTTTTGTTATTCATTCTGTCACCCTATGTCTTTTGATTGTAGCCTTCAGTCCATTTACATTCAAAGTAATTATTAATAGATATGTATTTATTGCCTTTTTATTACTTGTTTTGTGGTAGTTTTTGAAGACTTTCTCTCATTCTTTCCTGTCTTTCTCTTTCATTTTGCTGATTTTCTTTAGTGATATATTTATGTTTCTTTCTCTTTATTCTTTACAAGTTTATTAGTGGTTTTTGATATATGGTTACCATTAGGTTTCAGCATGTAGCAGTAAATACTAGGTTGATGATCATTCAAGTTTGAACCCATTTTTCTCTCCTCACATTTCATAAATATAATATGTGATTATATTTTATATCCGTTTTTGTGCATGAGTTCTTTGATGGATTTTTTTTTTTTTACAGAAATATTCATTTTTATTGAGTTTGGGTTTCCTACCTTTATACTTCACTTTTGGTCTCTCCTTTCCACTCAAAGTTTCTTTTAATATCTCCTGCAGAGTTGGCTGAGTGGTCATGAACTCCTTTAGTTTTTGTTTGTCTGGGAAACTCTTTATCTCTTCTTCTATTCTGAATGATAGCCTTGCTGGAGAGAATATTCTTGGCTGCAGATTTTTCCCATTCAGCACTTTTAATATATAGTGCCACTCCCTTCTGGCTTGCAAAGTTTCTGTTGAAAATCTCCTGCTAGCCTCATGGGGAAAAGCTCTCTTGTTATTGTTACAACAAACTGCAAGGCTTAAGTGATGAAAGTCACAATAATGCTTATTGCTTAGCTTCGATACCCAAATTCATCTGTATATTGATACCACTGCAAACATACCAGTAGATTTTTTCCTTTGGAAAAGTCAAATAAGAAGTTGTTCTGACATCCAAAGAAATAAGGCATCTCTTTTTAAAACTGACCAGTCTAAGAAATTTCCTCTTGTGATTATGGTTCCACATTTTGAGGATGTAACATGAGAACATCCTGTATTACAACAGAAAGGCTTCTGTGTGTTGCTATCATTAACAGAATAGGCACACTTTTTTAAGATGCAAAAACTGGAACACCTTCAACTTGTGCAATTTAATTCTCTTAAGAATTCTGTCATTATCTCTAAGATTTCACAAAATAATAAAAATAAAACTCTTGAGATGTTTTCCTTTAATATCTGGGCTCTTTATGCTGAAGAACATTCCCAGTTTTAATAGATTTGTTTTCAATCACACTTACTTTTTTGTGATAAATGCTACACAGTCCTCTCTCTATATCAGGCAATTTACGTAGATGATTTTCTATCTGACCAAACACACTGGATTCTGAATGGAGTACTTCAGATACCGCATCTAGTCGAGCGTTTATCTCCCTGTGAGAACAGAGTAGTAACAATTATAAGTTATGTTAGGAATTCAGAACACGGATATTTCCCTCTCTGGTGTCCAGACCTGAGACAACAGCTACTTAGAAAAACATATAAGAGGGGCGCCTGGGTGGCTTAGTCGGTTAAGCGTCCGACTTTCGCTTAGGTCATGATCTCGCGGTTCGTGGGTTCGAGCCCCGCGTCGGGCTCTGTGCTGACTGCCAGCTCAGAGCCTGGAGCCTGTTTCAGTCTGTGACTCCCTCTCTCTCTGACCCTCCCCTGCTCACGCTGTCTCTCTCTCTCCTAGAAATAAATAAAACATAAAAAAAAAAACCCACACACACAGAAAAGAGACTCCTCCTCCATACCTCTGGCCCTACCCTGCTCCCTTCATTTGAATAAAAGAGCAGGTACCATAGAAGGAAAGTCATTAGCTAGGTGGAGCAGAAACTGGCTCATTAGGTTTTCCATTCCTCCGGGGCAAACACACAGACATTTCCCAGTTTCCCTCTGCAATTAGGTATGGCCATGTACTCAAGTTGTAGAAAATAAAATGTAAATGGGAAGGATTAAGCCACTGCTAGCTCTGGCCCGTAAAAACCTCCTGTGTGATCTTTCTCACCTGCTCTTTCCCAGCTGAATGCTGGGACCAGAACAACCTCGTGAGCCACCTGAAGACCCTCTCAGCCTGGGTCCCTTTCGTGCTACAGAAAACCCATCGCTCCCACATTTGTCACCAGCTGGACTTTACATTAGCAAGAAATAAATTTTTATAGTATTTAAACTGCTGAGACTGAGGATTCATTTGCTACCACTGCTTGTTTTCCCTTCTAATATAATAAGCCTACAATGGGCAAGTGAGTTTATTCTGACTGAAACGACTGATCATCTTAGTCAAAAAACAACTCACTCGGACAACTACTCCGATAGGAGACTCGATGGTGGTGGCTGAACTGATAGACTGTTTGGCTGGAATGGGATCAGGCATACTGAACCTGAGCAAACACTCAGCAACAGAAAGTACACAGAGATCATATCAGAAGACAGGGGGACCCAGGGGTGCAGGATTTCACCAGTGGCTGCACCCTAAGTGATAGGTGAGCCACTTGGGAGGAAATGGTGAAGCTGTCAACTTAAAATGGAAATTTGATGGACCAAATGTGTCCTAAATGAGATGTGGCCCATCTAGTGCCTATAAACACCAAAGGCCTACACTAGATGTAATAGCCAAAATGTGGTATTACTGAGATAAGTAAACATATCTAATAAACAGGGGGCCCTCAGTAAATGTTTTTTTGAATGAATCAAAGAATGGGCAAACAAGTAAATGAAAGGACTGGCAAAAGGACACATCAGCTACTGACTACACATCTGTCTGTCAAAATTCTGTTGAAATCACACATGTTGATGTGAAGGGCAAGCCTTACATGAGATCCTGCCCAGATGACAGTTAAACTGAGCACAGTACTTGGCAATTAATTAAGTTCTTTCCTCTTTATTACCCTTCAAACTACTCTGTGAGGTCATGCCTGTTTAAAAACGCATATTGACTTGGTTTCATTTTTGTTCCATTTTTCTCTGGCTCCTACTCTACTATGGAGAACAGGCGTTTGGCTCAGCATGACGCAGTAGAACATGCCAGAGCTTTGTAAATATACAGACTGGTTCCTCCATTCTCAGTGGGAACAGCCTTTTAAGTCAGTCCATTCCTTTCCTCTCTACTGCCGTTGCCCTCCAGTAGTAAGGAAAAATCATTTCTCACACAGACTACAAAGAGGGCCTAACTTTCCTCCTCAGATCTACTTCTGTCTCTTTTTCCAATCCCTCCTCTGTACTGTAGTCTGAGGAGTCTTTCTAAAACCCAAATCTGTTCATGTCTTACCTCCGCTTTCAGCTCATCAATGACTTGCCAATAATCTTAGACTAAAATCTAGATTCCTTCACTGACCCACAAGACAAATGGCCCCTGTTGACCTTACTTCTCAAGTCTCACCTCAAGCCACTGCCACTCTTTTTCTCTCACTGTAAGTTTCAGTCAGACAGAGCTTGTTCCAATATCTTCGTCCAAGTTCTCTGACAGCAGAGCCTCCTCATTTGCTGCTCACTCTGCCGTGAAGACTCTCTTCCTCTTCCCTACTGCCTACCAGCTCCACTTTGTTTGGCAAACTCCTACGTACCCTTCTTCTGTAAGGGCTTTCTGGGCTCACTAGACCAGATTTAAGCCTTTGCCATCCTTTTCCATATGACCCTCTACAGTCTTTCCATAGTGGAAGTCGTAATTACATATAGTTCTCTGTCTTTTCTGCTGGATTATAAGCTCAGGGAGAACAGGGATCATTTCTTCATTCCCACAAGTCTGGGATCACAATATGTGTTCAATAAATAGTTGCTGAATTCAATTCAATTCAATTCCAAAGACTACATATAAAGTAATTCAAGAGGAGATGAAAAAAATAAAAAATTAAATTTTCTTTGCCTAAGATTGTTGTGATAAAATATATCCATGTTTTACCCTAACGTTTACCCAAAATGCTATACAAATATAAAGTTTTATTTTAATAACTCACTCCTGCATAAATGAAAGATAACACCGATTGGAATAGACTAGGTTGATGCTGCAGATGGTATGAGGACAGATAAAATAATACCATCTGTGAATGTATAAGACAGCCTACAAAGATAGCTACTCTCTCAAAAATTATAAAGGTTGTTGGAGATATAGAAAGATAAAAGCAAAAGAGGTTAATAAAAACCTAAGTCATATTTATGAAATCTTCCAGAAGATTTTTTAAAAACAGATATAAAACTATAAATTTCTTAGAAAGACACAAAAAAGGTTGTGCTAAGTTAGTTTGCAATCTGGAAAAATACAAAGGTACTGGCTTTTTATTTTAGCCCAATGAGAGCACTGGCATTACTATGATCATTTTGGTTTTAATCCAGCTTTCATTGGTTAAGGAGGTAAGAGCTCAGAGGTTAAAAACTGAGCTGAGAATGCAGGTGACTTTGGTTAAAATCCAGGCCCTGCCATTTACCAGTTATTTAGCCTTGCCCTAGTTTCTCCATCTATAAAATGGGAATAATAGTGGTCTCTAACTCAGAGTTGTTACAAGATTACAATGAAATAATGCATGTTAAGCACTTAGTACAGTGCCTGGTACATATCAAATACTCAATACACATTAGTTACCATCACTGTTATTAATAAGTGCTCTTTATTTGCTTAAACAATTTGTTTGGTAGATACCACAAACAACAGAATGGAGGAAGGAGAAATAGCACCCAAACGGCAAGTCTGAAAATAACTGTGTGTAGAGCCATAATGCACAAACATGCAAAAATATGTATTCTGTGCAAAGGAACAAGGAAGACTTAACACAAGCTAGTCCTGGGATCTCAAGTGCCAAATCTCACTGGTGGTGGTGACGTGAAGTACTGTGTTGAGACTGGATAGTAGGCTGTGCTGGGAAGGAATGCCATAACCCATTCCAGATGTCTAAAACAGGCAGGGAGAGGGAGAGGGAAATGGGGTGTGTGGCACCGTTTACCACAAACTTCTCACCGGTGGGGGAGCTACACTTATCTCCTGTATGCAGATCAGAATGCAAATTAATAAAATGACTTCTAATCAAGTTTTTAAAAGAGTCTGTGTATCTTGGAACTGTTCTTTCATTAGTAGCAGTAACAGGACTTTCCAAATAACCCTAATAAAACAATATGTCAGATCGCCAAAATAGAGAAAAATTATTTTGGTGCCATCAATAAGAGACATTCAGTGATTGTGACAGTCAACAAAACAGGAAGTAGTAATGTTAACTAGATGCAGTACTGTCAACTAGATGATAATACAAATGTTTACTTCCAGATGTCCTATAGTATCCTATAGTTGATCTCACAGCATGACACATCCTAAACAAATGAAAAGAAGGCACCTGTGTCATCTCATTTCCTATGACAAAAAAATAAAACCAGACACTTGAGTGCCCAGGAAGACAAAGATTCTTCTTTACCACCAAAGACCCAAGGACTAAAAGTGACAGTCACTGGAGTTCTTCACTTTTGAAGACCAACTGGGTGAGGAAGCTAGTATCTGCTATGTGTGGCCATCAGTGAGAAACACAATAGATAACCTACAGCTACTTCACTGTAAGGACATGTGATGAAGTCTGTACCTCCTGGTTGCTATCTGTGGAGCTGCCTCTAGAATTCTAACATAAGGTTATACGGGGGAGGAAAGCTAAAATACAAACTACTGAAGAGACGTAGTTTTTTGTTGTTTGTTTTTGCTCTGACTTTTCACTGAGAGGTTTGCTCTAAAGACAGACAATATAAAAATGAATAAATTCAGACATTAACATCATACTTACGCAATATGGCTAAACCAACTACCTACACAGCTTTCTAAGAGAAACATAAGAGCACTTATGATTACTTGCATCTCTCTAGCTTCACACACATCATTCACTCTTTCACTTAATGAACAATAGCTGTGTCCTTACAAAAGTACCGGTTGTAGAAGCTGCACAAGCAGATGTACAGGAAGATGGAGGGTGCAAGTGTGACAGTGTGACAGCAGGAGCCAGGCAGCTAGGAACAAAATGATCATGTGAGGGACATGGGCCACATAGGGGCTTTGACTTTATCTTGAGAACAATGGGAGCCAATGGCTAAATGTGAAAGGACATATGGACAGCGGCAGGAAGGCTGTTTCAGTAATCCAGGGGAGTGATGTTAAAGATCTGAACTTGCAGAGAGAATAGAGGGATGAAAAGGCACATAGTTTCAAGAGACATTAAAGAGGCCAAACTAACAGGAGTTGTGACAGACTAGACAAGGCAAGGAAGGAGCCGCAAGAAGGAACAAGTAAGGAGAGGCAGTAGGAGTCATCCACAAACATCTTGCTCAGAGCCTTACAGGTCACGAAAGTTAAGTTTCTACTTTGCTTATGAAATTACCTTCTAAAGAGCTATTCTGAATGTGTACCTTGTTGCAAAGTATAAATCACATGAGCTTTTAAGGGTTTTTATTCCTCCTGTTCTAATGATGCATCATTTTAGTAACAGACCAGAATTCACCCTTTTCAGAATATTAAACAGAACAATCCTCTGACAGCTACCTTCCATTACCAATTTAAGACATAAACTTAAACTCTCTGAAAAGAGCATAATATGATTTTTTCTTTTGGTAATGGGAGGGAGCCAGTACTTTCAGGCCATCTCTCTAATGAGGACAATTTACAAAGCCAAAAGAAACATAAAAACATGTTCATAAAAGTATCAAAGAACTAACAAAATGGTAAGAAATAACGACACCAAAATCTAAGAGAAAACAAGAACCCAGAGAAGTAATCCAGCAGTCAAAGCCACTTTTATACTGAAGGGATATACCAGAAGAATCTGCCGGAAAGCGAGGTGGCCTCATAGTAAAGGTGAACTTGCAGCCTAGGTTAGCATCATTTGGATGGACTAAAACATACCAAACATGGAAGTCGAATTAAGATGGTCCCAGACTGGTACTGTCACCAAAAACCTTGCAGAAGCAAACAAGAAGAGAAGCCACCTTCATCCTACCCTTCACATTATTCTTGAAATAAATGTTCAAAGAACAGAGCTAGTGCACAAAGATAATCAAGCATAAATAGCAACTAGATGAGTAAGGATCAACAAAAACAAGAGACAACGGAATATGCAACACAAACCACAAAACTTTGAGCAGGGAATGGGTGGTAATAAATGAGAAAATGCTCAATAAATCCAAAAGATATCACTGAGAGAAAGCAAATGAAGCACAGAAATTAGAAATCAAATCAGTTACATAATTTTTAGGGCATTATAGGCGATCTTTCTTTGCTCTAATATTTTTACATCTTATTTTACTGTCACATAGTTTCAGCGTGATTTATTGAAATGTGGATTTGTTTGTTCTCAAATGCACTTTGGATCCATGTGCTTTCTAAACTTAAGCATCCATATCTTGCATGAAATATAAGTAATTCTCATCCTAATAAGGACTACCAAAGGACAATCTCTTTGCATATTGGCTCTCTCTCTATTCTAATTCTCTTCTGGAAATCTGATGAGGATTATGTTAAACCACCTAATTCTTTGTCTTTCAATCTCTTATTTTTTATCATACTCTCTGTGCTATACACCAAATAAGTTCTTCAGATATTACCCGGCATCTTAACTAAAATGAATCTATTCCTGTTTAATCCATCAGCTGTTTCTAAAAGTTGTATGTGGTTCTTCTTTACAAAAAGAGCCTACAGGGCACTTGGGTAGCTCACCAATTAAGCATCTGACTTCAGCTCAGGTCATGATCTCACGGTTCGTGGGGTTGAGGCCCACGTGGGGCTCTGTGCTAACATCTCAGAGCCTGGAGCCAACTTCAGTTTCTGTGTGTGTTCCTCTCTCTGTCCCCTCCTCCCCCCCCCACCTACACTCTCTCTCTCTCTCAAAAATAAACATTTAAAAAAAGTTAAAAAAAAAACACAAAACCTACTCTCCTCTGATGGCATTTTTGTTCTGTGGTCATTATTTTTCATTCTCTTTTGTATTTCTTTCAACTTGGTAGTTTGATGTTTATCTTCATAATCTGATTATCTGAATGTCTTGGATTCTAATTCTGCTGTTTATAATTTCTGCTCACAGTCATGGTTACTTGTTTCCCCATGACTTTTGTAACCGTGGCTCCTGAGCTTATCATAGACCTTTCTCTTTGGGATTCCTAGGAGGCCTGGACTGACAGTGTATCCCTTTGAGGAGGCTTTGCATTTGCTTCTGTTAGGAACCCTGAGGTGTGGGACTTTTTTTTCTTTTTTTTTTTAATTTTTTAATGTTTTATTTATTTTTGAGAGAGAGAGACAGCATGAGCAGGGGAGGTCAGATAGAGAGCAAGTTACAGAATCTGAAGACAGGCTCCAGGCTCTGAGACAGCTGTCAGCATAGAGCCTGACGCAGGGCTTGAATCCATGAACTGTGAGATCATGACCTGAGCCGAGGTCAGACGCTTAAGTGAGCCATCCAGGTACCCCTTCTTTTTTCCTGAGAGGCAGAGAAAGCAGGGAAGAGAGGCAGGGGGGAAAGAGTGAGAGAGTGAGAGAGAGACGGAGAGAGAGGATCTTAAGCAGGCTCCATGCTCAACGCAAAGCCCAGTGTGGGGCTTGATCCCATGGTGTTGGATCATGACCTGGGCGAAATCAAGAGTTAGGTGCTCAACAGACTGAGCCATCCAGATGTCCCAGCATGGGACCATTTAATACAGCTTTCACAAGTTGGAATTGCCAGACCACACAGATAGTACACAGTTGGAATAGCAAGCCTGAGTTTGAGGGTGGACCTATGGTTCAGAATTCTTGGAAAACTTTCCCTTTGCACAGACTAGGCCAAGACAGACATATTTCTTTGTCCCCTCTCTTCAGTGAGATTACGTCCTTGGAGGATCTCATATTACTACGGCCTTCCTATCTTAGAACAACACAAGGCCTTCACTCCAGTTTCCCACAGGCTTTTTAAAACCTAATCCTTTTGATTACCAACACTTGCAGAGACTAGGGGACAACGGCTGCAGCAAAGTCAACTCACTTCCATTTCCAGCTCCTTCTTTAATCCGTTCCCTTAGATTTCCCCATTATTGTTGTTGTTGTCATTGTTGTTATTACTTAACAAGCTTAGCAATGCTCTTAAAGAATGTTTTATACTTTATACAGCATGTCTAGTTGTTTCTTTCTTTTTTTTTTTTTAGTGTTTTATTTATTTCTGAGAGAAGACAGTATGAACAGTGGAGGGTTAGAGAGAGAGGGAGACACAGAATCCGAAACAGGCTCCAGGCTCTGAGCTGGCTGTCAGCACAGAGCCCGACATGGGGCTCGAACCTACAAACCGTGAGATCATGACCTGAGCAGAAGTTGGATGCTTAACCGACTGAGCCACCCAGGTGCCCCATATCTAGCTATTTCATGTAGAGAAGTATTTTTATGACATTATAGCCACAGGAAATGAAGTCCTCCCACAACATTTTGAAGGGATATAGTCTGAAAAATCCCTACTAGTAAAGGCACAAAGAGAGTAAAATAAAGCTAGAAGAGCCAAGATAGAAAAGACCTCCAATTCTTCCTCCTCATTCTCTCCTGTATATCTCTTCCTCAGCACAAATGAAACCTGCCATTTATTGCTGGTCACATGAGCCAGTTTAGACTTCTGTGGAGGCCTGATTCCCACAGAACAAAGCACGAGCCAGCTGAAGGTTTCCAATATAAGCTTCCCAAGAGACACTAATTCCTCAATATGCACTGAGTCAGGGCAGACATTCATTAAGAGGCATGTGGGATCACTTTTTTCTCAACAGCAGTACTTTCTGCTTATATAGTCACATAGCAAAGGCAAAGAGGTAAGGTCAACAGCAATCAATCTCAGCTCTTGGCTATACATTATCTACTAATATTTCTTCCCATTTATGAGCAGAACTGTGTGTCTCACTGGGCTGAGGAAAATGAGAGTCACCAAAGCTGAATGCTGTGTTGGCAGGTTCGTAGAAAATGAGAAATCACAA
Organism: Proteles cristata cristata; assembly: GCA_017311185.1. Taxonomy (NCBI): domain Eukaryota; kingdom Metazoa; phylum Chordata; class Mammalia; order Carnivora; family Hyaenidae; genus Proteles; species Proteles cristata. The sequence continues at coordinate 597,624 of JAESUZ010000956.1, forward strand.
AGAATAAACAGGCCTCCTAATGTAGTTCAGGGCAACAAGTCCCAGAAAGTTCTAAATGGCATTTAGAAGGCACATGGGTGGCTCAGTTGCTTGATCATCTGGCTTGGGCTCAGGTCATGATCTCATGGTTCATGGGTTCAGGCCCCAGATAGGGCTCTGTGGTATCAACGCAGAGGCCACTTCAGATCCTAGGTCCCCACCTCTCTCTCTCTCTCTCTCTCTCTCTCTCTCTCTGCCTCTTCGCCACTCACGCCTCTCTCTTCATCTCTCAAAAAAAAAAAAAAAAAAAAGGATATTTGAAAAATGGCATTTAGTTCTGTTAATATAAATTAAATGGTAAATGGAGGAAATACATAACATTTTATTACTTTTTGTTTAGGCCAGAACCATGAATTAGACAAACACTGTTAATACTCCAAACATAGGAGTTTACCAAAATAAAAGTCATTTAATTATTCAAGATAATTAACTATCACTAGAATGTACTTGGTGCTTTAGATAATTACACAAAGTGTAGTCAATAGTCAGAAACCTATTTCTTAACACTGACAATTTTCAGTTTTTCTAATTTCAATGGTTTATGTGATTTAAATGCCAAGGATAAACTTAGCATACTTAATTCTCTTATGAAGTTCTCTAAAAATCTAATTCAAATTTAAAAAGTATTCCTCATTTGCTCTAATTATAGCAGTGAGCTGCACAGTGCGTACCAGATAAGTATTTTATCTTAGGTACAAAACCTTTCCCTACCTGCATCTCCTCACTAGGTCAGACCTTGACCAAATTATATTAGAGACTCCTTGAGAGTAGGAACAGTACAAAATTCAAAACAACTATCTTGCATTACTAAGGGAAAGAAGCAAAGAGTATTGCGTATATTATACTACATCTATATAAAAAGGGAGAAATATATATATATATTTTTTATATTTATTTATTTGTTTTTTAAAGCAAAAGTCTCTGGAAAGATATCTAAGAAAATAACGACCATGATTATCCAGTAGGCAGTGGACAGATGTGGGGCAAGGATGAGAGACAAATACTTCACTTTATATCGTTTAACATTTTTAAACTCTGCAACTAAGTTAAGGTATTGCCTATCCAGAAATTTAAATAAGTTGATCGTTAAAATGGTTTTTAAAAAAACCATTACTACACGGTGGAAATACAACTATACCCAGTTAAAAAAAGAATAGCCTGGGGCGCCTGGGTGGCTTAGTCGGTTGAGCGTCCGACTTTCGCTTAGGTCATGATCTCGCGGTTCGTGGGTTCGAGCCCCGCGTTGGACTCTGTGCTGACTGCCAGCTCAGAGCCTGGAGCCTGTTTCAGTCTGTGACTCCCTCTCTCTCTGACCCTCCCCTGCTCACACTGTCTCTCTCTCTCCTAGGAATAAATAAAAAACATTAAAAAAAAAAAAAAAAAAAAAGAATAGCCTATCTCTGGCAATAGACTGCTAGGTATTCATCAAACACGTTTTCTTTGTCCTTGACAAACATTTGTTAACTTCCCTTGCAGTTAAGGGGTATCATTCTGACTCCATCAGAATGAGTTCTACCCAATGACATGTGAACAGAAATGACTTTTACCACTCGATGAGAGACCTGGTGAACCTAAAATATGTCCTCCATACCCTGTCCCCTCTGGCTGGATGTCAATGGCCAGGCTGACCTCAGAAATCATATGTTCAAGCCTGAATAGCCTGTAGAATACCTAAATGCCTATGTAAGGAGTTCCAGCCCACCCTCAATCCAGCCCACCCATGGAAAGGCCACAGTTTGTTTATGCAAAGATAAAGAAGAAATCAGTTTCCACTGTTAGGACCATCAAACCATGTGGGATTTTTTGTTGCTGTTGTTAAACACTTTCTTTCTTCAATCAATGCACTACCTTTAGTGTTTAAACAAACACATTAACATGTACTCAGTCAATGAGAACATGAAAGTGAGCTTCCTAAATTCCCAGGACCCACCTAGATTCAGAGCACTAAAAGAGAAAGGCTGTGATCCAAGCCCAGCCACATAAAATGACAGAGCTCAATTGCTAATGGTGGCACCATTCTGGAAGGGAACTGACAAAGACACTACTTACTCACCAGTGCTCCTTGCAAACTCTCTTAACAATCTCAATTGTAGCTACAACCAAAGATAAAACACAGGCAAGTCCCAGATACAGAACCGACCAGACAGATGCTAGACAGTGGACAACAGCACACAGTGTCTGCCCTGGAAGTCTCCAGCTGGGTCATCGTACAAGTGTCTTCATTTTAACCACTGCATCATTATCCTAATGTAAGACTGGTTACAATTTATTTCTCTATTCCCCTACTAATAGCTAGGTCGCCTCCAGTTTTTTTGGTTGTAAATTATAACTAGTTCTA